>CAJVRI010000412.1:6292500-6992500 GCA_911649635.1 Poeciliopsis gracilis | reverse complement strand
TGATGGCTTTGTACCACCAGACACATAGTAATAGGATTTTTACCCATAAATTAACTCGGTCCTCCTTGAGGGCCGATTCTGCTCTTTGACCACTCACTGTTCAATTATAGCGTTCTTTAGATTGTTTTATTATTAAATGCGGCCCGAATTAGAGTTTCTCCTTCATGGCTTAAATAGAATTTTTCTTAAAAGACCTTCTCAGCTTTAGCATGGAAAATAGAAATCTGGGAGAAAAAGAAAAAACCTGAATTTATTTATTCATCATTCCCTGTTTTTAGTCTTGCTTTAAAGGGGAACTTTAAAAGCTTTTGCTGAGTCTTTGTAGTCCTACAAAGAGTTGATGAACTGTGCTGCGATACTTTGCTCTTTGTCTGAACTTGGAAATATTCTTTGCTTTTAATTTATGTGTGTGTGCATGTGGAAAGTAAAAGTGCACAATGGATGTTAATCCGTATAGCACGTTTCAGGAACAAGGCAGTTCAAAAGTCAGTTACAGTTCATAGTCCCTGAACATTCATTTTTAACTAGATTACAATCACAAAGTGTTATGCTTTATGTTAAATACAAAGTACTTTGTAGATCCCATCTTTTGTTTCAGTTTAGAGATAGACATGTTTCCGAATAATAAGTTAAAAAGCTCAAGCTCAGTCAGATTAAATGAAAAGTGTCTGTGAGCATCAGTTGTCAAGTCTTGTCACAGGTTCTCAGTTGGACTGAGGTCTGGACTTTAATTATACCATTTGAAAACATGAGAGGCTGTCGGTTTGAGGTTGTGAATCTTGGCTCTAGTCTTGTCGTTTGCTTCTTCTTCCATTCATTTCTTCCAGAATTTTCCTCCGTCTTTCTATCAACTCTGACCAGCTTTGGTGTTCATGCTGAAGAAACAACATAATGCCAAAGGCAAGAGGTTGTCATGATATGCGGATATTGTGTTTTGCTTGTATTTCGATTTTACTGGGTTATCATTATTCTTTTGCTCCTTATTGGTTCTTCCATATAATGTTTGCTGTTTTTTTTAGTTACTGTTTAAAATACATGTCTGTCCAGATGAAAAACAGAGATTTCACCAGACGCTCTGAAACACCTGGACTGTGCGTGTAGGTGGCCATGTTGCTGTCAAACTCCTCACACAAGTCTCTTTGAACATGGCTGAGGATTCTCCCAGAGCAACTGATGCCTCTTGATTTTTGACAACAGTAACAATTTCCTCTCACTCTTTAATCTTTCATCACAAAACCAGAGTTTTAATTCCAGCAGTATCAGAACAAATCTCCTTAGAACAATAACAAAGCTGAAAATAGCTTTATTGTTTTTGGGGATTTGTAGCTGTGATGCAGGCTGCTGCATCATTGTTTTTCATACAAACTCTACGTTGTTTAATTTTTCTCACCAAACATGTACAAACACTGCCAATAATGTATTTTTTGGAAGATAGCAATTTAGTTCATTTGTTCTGAAAGAGTTGAAGACAATGAAAATATATTAAGATTTCACACGAGACAAACTTTGCACACATAAAGTTTTAGCTGAACATTTATTAAATCAGTTATCTACTTTGTAGCATAATTTAATGATCGTAAATTTTATCATCAGTAAATAGTGTTAGAATTCATCACCCAACAAACTAGACCAAAAGAAGTATTTAAAGTTGTTTGTGACATTCAGACCTTTCAGATTTGTGACCGAAAGCTTTCAACTTTGGTTTCTTCACACCATAACATATCCTGCCTTAAAACATTGGGATACTTTTGCCTCATCTAAGTGTTTACTTCCAAATAAAAGACATCTGTCTTGCAAATCGACTTGTTAGAGTACACATATAGGGAATACAGCTGCAGCTCTTCCAATGTTTTTGTTGGCATTTAGGTAGCCTCCCTGACCAGGGTTTTGAATAATTGTGGAGAAACTATTTTTTTGCAGTACGACTGTCCCACGTTTTCTTGTTACTCATGACTGTATTTACTCTGCCATTGTGTTTATAACTAATGCTGTGGAAAATGTTGTAATGGACTGACGCCTTACTACTATATATGTTCCTTATCATTCTTTGTAACCTGTCTCCAAGCTATGGCTTTAGCTTAGCAATGCACCATATTTAGTTTATGTGCAACTGAATTTTCCCACCTATTTTATTTTTGAAATGTTTCCCCCTCTAATGGATTCATTTTTCCACATAAATTGCACAAAATAAATGGGACATTTTGATTTAAAAAATAATTCAGATCATTTGTTTAAAAAAAACAAGCACTTTATCTGGACTTTTGAGAAACTATGTGCACCAGACAACAACCACAAGGATTTGTTTTTATATATGTGTAAAAAACACCAAAGTTGACTTCCCTCCTTGAAAATGGTAGATCAAGGACTTTTCCCAGCTCAATTTGGTGAAACAGAGAGATAGAAAGGGAGAGATGGAGGGAGAGCAACCACAGAGAGAAAACAAGAAAGAGGATAAAAAGGAGAGGAAAACTGCCAGCCTGTTTGCTCCCACCTGTCTTGACTTGAAAGAAGAATTGGGGGGAGAAAACAAAGACGCCTGGGAAGACTTGAAAAGAGGAACAAAAACTAGAGAAAAGGAGGAAGAAAGGGGGAGAGGAAAAGGGAAGAGAGCAGATATAGGAGGAGCCCCAAAAGGCACATCGGCCGTTTGAAGCCGCAGCGCTGGAACAAGCAGGAGCTTTGACTTCATAGAGAATCAGTCCCTGGGTAAACGAGTGGAGTGGAAGGAGACGTTTGATACTGGGAGCGCTGGAAGGGAAGGATCGCTCATTAGAAGCATCCGCCAGCACAGACGCACTAAACCACAACCACACAGCCTGTGATATCTAAGGGATTAGGATATGTAAACAAAGCAGAAAGTTATTTTTGAAGAAAAAAACATCCATTGGAAAAAAAAAAGTGATTTCAGCGGATGTGTTTTTCTGTGTTTATAAATCTGTTTTGTTGCATTTTCAGTTGTATTTTAGTTTTATCTACAGAGTTTTCTTCATTTAAATATGCAAAGGATGCATGGCACAGAGTATTTCTTTACACATGAAGTCTGGTAAATGCCCACCTTCACGTTCAAATTCTATGTTTTTCACCAAGAAAAAGTGTATCTCAATAAATTAGGGGAAAAATCCTTGTATGAAATGCAGTTTCATACCATATGGATTTGAAGCAAGGATGCCTGAATGTTTGGAGATAGATATAATGTAAAAACCCTTAGCTGGAACCAAAAATCGGGGTGGCCAGAGGATGACCCCTCTCCCTGAAGAGTTGGTAAGAGCAGCTTTTAAAGGGCAAGGAGCACACAGGCCCCAGGTGTGCAGGAATGTCTCATGGCGTACAGCCTGGTAGAAAAAGCTGAAACAAACTAGACCCTCTAGTGGTGGGGGCTCCACAATACAGAAAAGATATGCCCACTCTATAGTCGTTACAGTAATCAGGTAGATCGTTCTTCCTCCAGACATTTACACAATTTACTGTTAAATATGCACTCAACCACTGAGAATTGCCACTGTTTTTTAATGCCGGTTTGTGTATTTTCTACCACTTTTTCTCAACATTTATTAACTGAGTTTTATCACAAAATTCTTAACCTTCAGCGTCATTAAAATGTTCCTATGCAGTCTAGAAAACATGGAATTTGTTTTGAGTCTTTTAAAGATTTGCATAACTGTAGAGAAAAATGGGTTTGGAAAAATATTTGTATTTCCTTCCTTACATCATTTCATTCTTCATTGTGTTCATCTTTACTTCCTTCTGTTCGTTTAAAGTGGAGAAAAAAAAGGACAAATAATTTAGGTCCCATCAAAGATGCCTTATTTTGAAACTTTTTATGTCACAGCAAAAGCTTTCTATTCTGCTGTGTAATGGTCATGTTTGTCATTTGTTCTTCAGAGTAATTTGATTTTCATCACTTGTTAGGTTTGCATGTTTTGATTATTTGCAAGATGGCCTGAACTCACACCGTGTTGTTGATATGCATGTTCTCCTTCATGCCTGTGCACAGCACCAAGCGTGTGCATCTCTGAAGTTTCTGTGAGTGTGGTCTTCTAAAATTCTTCGGGAAATGATCTGTACATTTAAAGTAAAAAAAAAAAAAAGAAGAAGAAGAAAAAAATCTGCAGCTGCCAAAGAAGAGGCAGCACAGGCTCAGACATGCACATATTTACTGTAATCAGCTTTATGAGAAGAAACTGTAATACGTAGTTGGCAGTTTGTTGTGTTTATCCTTCTTAATGATGTCCGACCTCTTCTTTGCTGTATAGTTCTGCATCTCGTTTCCGACATGCAGTGTTTTCATTTTATGCCTCAGCTGCCTTGTTCAGCCCATCCCTTTCTCCTTTAATTAATGAACAAAGAATGAAAGAAAAAATATCATTGATGTTTCAGCAGTCTTTACTGTCACATTTAATTCTGCGAGTCTCAGTATGGGTGTGTATTTTAATGCATGTGCGTGTGTGTGTGTGTGTGTGTGTGCATTTGCATTTCATCTAAAAGTGTGTGTATTTATCAGAGGTAAACACAGCACACCGTATTTCTGCTTACATTAACCTCAGTAAAACAGTTAACCTGCTTATCTGTAAAAACGTGGAGCTGTGACAGTGGTTTAGCTGGATGCGTAGCTTTGCTGTGAGGGGGTTTGTGAAGGTTCATTTGTAAATGAAAGCTTATGAGTTAAGTGCTTTAATCTTTGTGTGTGCGGCTGCATGCATGTCAGGTGGAGGGACTGGAGCCGACTTTGCATTTTGGTTTAGCTGTATAAACAGGCTGCTCCCTCAGTCAGCCGTGCCTCGGCTGCATAATGAAGGACGCCAATCCGCCGCGTTTCCAGCTGTGTTCAGACAGAACAACCAACACACTGCAGTCTGCAAATAAATTCGCAACCTTAATTCCTTCACACTGTCTTGCTGTGCCTTTTATACTCTCTTGATTATCATTTTTATTTTCTTCTTTGTCTCTTCCTGTTTGTTTTTTTCCCTCTCAGCCTTTGAATTCTTGTCTGCAATTTTTCGCCTCTTAATCCCTATTGATGCTCTAAATTAAATAATTGAAACTGCGCTCTCTGTTTCTTTAGTATGATAATCGGATTGAATTGCCATTTTGTTTTCGCTCTATTATTTAGTTTGACATAGTCAACAACAACCTTGATTTGAATGCTTTCAGAATGAAAAACAATATTGTGCCTACTATCCCTTTTTTGGGGGGAAAAAACTTAGTTTTTTCCCTATTCTTCTTTAAAATTTTCTATTTTATCACTAGCGATACACCAAGACATCAGCTTTTGATTGAAATCAGACAGATTTAACCCAATGGCTCTAGCAAATGTCCATCTGGCAAAAAACTCAAACATTATTAAAAGGTGACTCCATGGTGGCTGCAAAAAAATAAATGTTTACTTTTTTTTTTTAAATACCTCATTACTTTTTCACTGTCTGACATCAAATCTGATTTAACTGTCCCTGTTTTAGATTAATTAGAATTACTAGAGCTACTTTTTGTGTGATGGCAACTGGTGCATTTCACAAAACGTATGGCTTTCAAAAGTAAAAGTATTGTTTGGAAATACTGAGGCATTACATTAAGACATCAGCCAGGATGTTAAAGCTTGGGTGCAATTGGTCTCCCAATGACACTAAATATACCAGCAAATTAGTTACAAAATTGCTAAGACCCAGCAAAGTGCATCATTAGGAGTGACCGCTCTGATCTCAGTCTCATAGGATTTCTGTCAGCAGAACTGAAAAGCTTTATGTGAAGAATGGGACAAAATTCCAGGAATTTGAGAAGTTTGTTAAAGGAAATCCAACATGTTTGACCAAATTTAGGCATTACATAATAAGGACATGTATAAAAACATTTAATTAAACTAACAAAAAAAATCAATTCTCTCATTATTACTGTAGTTCAAATATGAAAACATTTTTGTGTGATCTCGATCTTAAAAAAAAAAAAACACTGATTGGATTTAATATCGGTCTAAGAAAAAATATAGATATCAACTGTTTCTATATGTGCAAGTAAATTTGTTCAGCATCAGCACACAACAAATAGAACATTAATTAAGCAGAAAAAAACAAAAAACATCATCAGTGAATGTTAGCAAATGTAAAAAGTACTAAAACAAATATTAAAACAACTCTAATAAACCAGGTCTGTTTATAAATAAGAAAATAAGTTGAATAATATTAAGGCTGCACTTGAGTTTGTAAGTTTTGCTACATTCTAACAATAACAATACATGGAATCTTTGTCCTTACTAAAGAGGACTTTTCAAGCATCAAAATAAAGGAATTTAATAAATTGACAGTTTTTTAAAGATGGCTCTTCTTGTTGTCCTTACAGGCTATTTGACAGTTTTAGGAGGACGATTTCTCCATTCTTATTGCTTTCAAAGAGTACTGATAGGTTCTCTTGTTTTCTCTCTTGGGAAACGGCTTTCATCAAACATCACACTGAGTTGAATGAGTCAATAAATGAAAGACGGCAACTGTTGTTTGCAGGCCTGGAGCCAGGTTACAGGAGATTTTTGTTTGCATTTTTGCTTGTTTATTCTTTCCTCTGACCTCTTTTTTTTCTTTGTCCCTTTTTTGTCTTTCTTATCTCTCCATCTTCCTTTCAGTCCTTCCATCAACCACTTTCAGACGTCTCTCACCTTCAGGTTTTTTTTTGTTTTTTTTTGCCATGGCCCTGTTTGATCTCACTGTCGGCAGCTTACAATGTTACTCTTAAGTTTTTTTTTCCCCTCCGTTTAACACTCATTATCTTTCTCCTTTCCTCAGTTGTACTATGTCACTCACTCTCTCCAGAAAAAAAATGGGACGGTAGGTTGAAGGAAAATCAGAGGCAGTGGAAAAAGAGAATATGTCCTTGCACTTAAAAAGGCAAAATATTTAAACTGCAGAGGAGAGAAGGAAGGAAGCAGGCAGCCTGGTTGAAGAAAATGATGAGGGAAAAAAGGAGAATGCCAAGTGAGAGAATTATTAAAATGTCTTTAGGGGGGATGAAAGTGGTGGAGCGTTTTCCAGCACAAGAATGCAAGGACCAAGAAAAAGAAAGAAAAAGTGTGATTCGGGGGGAGCTTTCAAACGCTGATGGTGGAGTTTTTACCTTCCAAAAAAAGATGTTTTGTGTGTTAGAAAAGCTCAAAAAGAAAGCGACTTCGCTTTCATCTCTTCCCTTTTTTAGCGTGTCTGTGATCTCAACTCTGGAGGATTTCATTTCAGCGCTTTTGAAATCATGTCCCCATTCCCCTCTCTGCTGCTTTGCTTCCTTCCTGCCGCTGCCTGTCTGTGTGCGTGCATGCGTGCGAGTTACATGCTTGGCTACAACGCAGATGCACCGATAGAAATCCAGAGGCTAGTAGAGAGGCTTTGTGGAACACATTCACTCACAGACAGGCCGAAGAAGACAAAGGACTTGTTAGTAAATCCCTGCAAGACGTGCAAAAAATTAATTTAATTCAATGCTAAAAGGCATTCTGTTGTTCTTTAAAGCTGTTAAAGAAATGTCCTGAATATTACATTAGCTGATACCTCTGACTTTAACCTCATTGACCTCTTGGTCTTTTTTTTTTTTTCTTCTTCTGCCCGCCTCTTGATAAAAATCACCCTTCCTTCCTCATCCATTTCAAATCCTTCCTCTTCTCCGATTCTAATTCACTTAAAGGGTTAGACTGTTTATCATCCCATCTCGAGCTGCAAGTCTCCTCCCTCCTTCCATTCTTTACCTTTTCACGCCATCCCTCCCCCCTTCCGTTGCCTGCCTGCCTCAGTGCTCTTCATTTTCCTTTTCTAATTTCTCGCGAAGGCTCCTCGCCATCATTCTGGGTAATTAAAATGAGAAGAGGGAGATTGAAAGGAGGAAGAGGAGGTGTGGAGTGAAGAGACGGAGTCGAAAAAGCTCTGTTGTTAGGGATGACACCAAAGAGGGATGTATAGGCTCATACGTCCTGAGCAGAGGTAATGATGGACGACTTCTGCCACACGATTGGCTCAAATTAGTGTCTTGTCATTACAGCAGCCAATCAGCAAGCCAGAAAACATTTCTTTCATTTCTTCGCTTCCTTTGGACTCTTTTTCCAGTTTACAGTACAAACTTCGATGTGTTGTAAATTTTTTATCAGTAGAGTGTTATTAGATATTGGAAAAAATATATTAGGGAGTGTTCAATCAGTTTTGGACAAAAACCAGTAAGAAATGAATGTGTGGCATTTGTATGCACATCCCTGAAGATTGAGCAGCAAATCCAGGATGTGTGCATTTTGGACATCTGGGGAATGAAACTTTTGTCCTTTCCTCTTTACAAAGTTGTTCTAGATTAGTCAGATTTGATTGGGAGTGGGCGTGAGCAGTTGTTATCAGGTCAAATCCTCGGTTGAGTTTAAGACTAGACTTAGATTGGGCCATTTCAACACATGAATATGTTTTTCTTTTATTCAGGCTTATTCTTCTGCTGGAAGGTAAACCTCCGCCAAAGTCTCAAGTCTTCTTCAGAAAACTCCAACAAGTTTTCTTAAGTCTTTCTATCATTTGTTGCCTGCTTCCCTGTCCCTTCTAAAGAACAACATCCCCACGCCATGATGTTGCCACCATCCAGTTTCACTTCTCATATGATGAGTTTGATTGTTCCTTTTTTTTTATGTTTTGCATTTAGGCTCAAAAGTTGTTTTCTTTTCCCCACCACCATCTTCTAGTTATGTGCTGCTTTCCCTTCAAGACTTTTGGTAAATTGTAAAATGCGCTTATTATAGATCTTTTTCAACATTGACTTTCTGCTTCTCTCTTCAACTCTCCTTATCTGGCCTTTCAGGTTATTTGAGACACCATGTATTGGTAGCCCTATAATTTTCCCATAGTTTATTCTGCAATGTTTTATCGGGTAATCCTCTGTGGGATGCTCGCAGTTTGGAAGGTTGTTTTATTAACTAACTCTGCTTAAAGCTTCTCCACAACTGTGTCCCTGACCTGCCATCTGTGTTTCTAGATCTTATAGAAGTTTTTTTATGAATGAGTTTTTTGCAACAGATCTTTTACAGCCTTGACAGAATTGCTGTATTTATTCTGACATTAAATTCTACACAGGTTACTTGTCTTTATTAAATATGTAGAAGCTGACTAGAAAATATGGCTTAATACTCATGCACAGCTAACCTTCCTGCTGTTTGGGAGTATTTTTTTACGATTGAAAATATAAAAATATAAAAAATCTTTGAGCCTATGAAGTGACAAAACTTCATGGCCTCTAGAGGTGTGAATACTTTTTGGAGGCATTGTAAGTTCTTTATATGTGTTTGTGCATTTCCCAGTTTATCCCTGTATCCCTGCAGTAATATCCCTAATTCTCTCCCGCTTCTGCTACATCGTGTGCAAACACAGCCATTATAAGGCTGTGAAATCTACTGTGAATCTCAAAAGCGCTAATGATCCAACAAGCACTTAAGTACTACATCTCTCTAACAAACACACGCACGCATACGCACACACACACACACACACACACACACACACACACACACACACACTCAGAACCACATTATAAATTGTCACCAGTGCTGGAAAACAGTCCCGGGAATATATATGTAATTAAATCCAAAATGCCTCTTGTAAATGCAGGCATGTAAAATTAATGAATTGCATGTTTTTACATGGGAGTGAATTTATGCAAATGCTATGGAATATAAGAGTAATTACAGTAAAATCATGGTGCTGATCGCATTATAATTATGGCCTTTCTCTCTTCCTCTATGTCTTTGTCGCTGCCGATTGGTTTGCACCTCCATCATCTAGGTGAGTGATTTCCTCTGTTTGCGTTATTGCTATTTTTACATCCCAACAAGTCTATTAAGTTGATTAAAACAACCAATAGAGTCAGTTTAACATATCTTATCATTTTGAAACATATGTATGCATTACTTATTAGGAACAGGGCTATTGTTAGAGATTTACATGTGATGATTTACACCTCAAAACACTAAAATAATTTTGCAACCTGCATAATATTTTAATTATAAGTTCTTTGGAAAAGTATTTTGTTTTGTCACAACCACATAAACTTTGGTTTGTTTTTTTTTATGGTTTTTGTCTGATAAACCAACACAGTATGTTTGTGAAGTAGAAGGAAAATGATGAAACATTTTCTTGGAAATCTAAAAAGTTTGGCCTACATATGTAGTCACCCTTCTTTACTCTGATGCTCCTAAATAAAGAATATTGACGGTTAATGAACTAATAGCATCATGTAATTCAGATGACATGTCAGGGACAGAGTAGCTAGAGGTTTAAAGCAGGATTGTGGACTAAAATGTCGCCTTTATATCAGAGGTGTAAGAAGAAAGCCATGTTAAGAGAGCGCCACATAAAAGCTTACAAGCTACCAACAGGTGGAAGAAAAATCTACAAACAGCTCAGTGCCTTGTGTTGATCTATCACACAGATTCTGTTTCGATACACTGAGGATTGTGTCAAACTGTAGACAAGTTTAAGGGGTGTGAATGGTTTTGGAAGGCACTGCAAACAGACTGACATCACAGAGTGCTGTCCCCTTAGACAAAAAACGTGAATACTAGAGCTACAAGAATGTGAACATGTTTTGTCTGTGTGTGAGTGACAGAAGGATGAGGCAAAAAAAAAAAAATGAGGGTAAGAAGAAAAAAGGGGCAAGCGGAGAATGATCCAAACCAAAGCTGGCTGTGTGAATAAAGGGCTCTGCAGATTACCACTGAGGAACATGCCTTTTCAGATGTTCCTCCTCCTGCTCTGCTTGTCCCTCTAAGGGCCCCGTAACAGGCCTTATCTAGGAGCCACGCATGGCTACTCATCTTTGACACACTAAATATTCACCACATTTTACCATACACACACACTTAAGCACTCTTCCTCAGATGCGCCTCCACATTATTCACAGCAAATGCCTAAATGCTGCCGTTTCTCTGCTCTTCAAAGGACTACGGTTGGACGACGCTGCGATTTGACACGCAAAGGCATTGTGGGATGGAAAGAGGGGCTGTGAGGGACAACTTGCGAGGGCTGCATTAGAGATAGGGCCATCATCTGCCAGCGTGGATTAGGAATGGGGTGGATTTTCACCACTTGAGGAAGAGTGAGATGGGAGTGCGCTTGTCTGTCAGGGAAGTTTGAGATGTGGTCTGATTTGGTCGATTTGATGGGACATTGAGGAGGGCAACGAATAAAGGAGGGACAGTGTTGTTCTGGGGCATCCATAGGTCATATTGTCAAAACAGAAACATGTTTCTGCTCTTACAATAAGCAAAAAAAAAAAAGCTATTTCTGAAGAAATAACATTTATTGTTTATAATAAATAATAAAAAATTGTTTTATTATTGTTTACAAAAATTTGACTTTGCTGGTTGTGATGAATCAGTTAAATATTTTCTGTAAGGTAGAACATAAAACTAACTTACAAAAAGTTTGTTTTATCTATCCAAACCAGATCTGTGTCCCATCCCATCCCATGATGGGAAGAGACTCATGGAATGTGTTTTCTGGTCCCACCTTGTTACTGAAGCTGTTTGGTTTACATTTTGCACACTCCCATTCGCAGAATAGTGAGGATGTTTGTTCCAACAAAAAACATATTTGCTCTACCTAAGAACAAGTAGATCAGCCAAGTAATCTGCTTGTTAATGCTTACGTGATTTAAAACAAATTATGGAATGTTTACTTTAAGAAAGCAAGCAGAATGCCAATTTTTCAAGACAGATTATTTCTCTTTTGCTGTCCTTAATGTTGAAAATGTTCTACAGTAGCAACCGTGACCTTTTGGTTGAATAAGCAGTAGTTTCACAAATGAAGATTGTTTCCTTTCAAGGACTTTCTGTCTATTCGTTTTGTTGTACTAACACAACATTTCATTATTATCGTTATTTTAATGAAATGATTTGAAATAAGGTAAAGCTCTTTTTTAAAATTGTGCAAAAATAAAAGGCAACCTTGTTTTGTACACAGGCCTCAGTTTGCCAGCACTGAATAATTGGTGTGTGTCGTCAAACAGATATATAGTTTTGCTTTTAACTAGAAGTAACAATCATTTTGGTGCAGTTTAAAGTAAATTAATTATTTGGTTAATCACCCTTTAGATTTATTTGAATATTGTCAAATTAGAAACAAAATATGATTATTTATTTATTTTTTTTTTAAGAACAGAAAAACATTGTTTTTATGAGCTGTGGAAATACTAGGAAATCTAAACTTTTTTTACTCTGGTCAGATGATTTTTTTGTGGGTGTCCTTGCTTCTCTTCAGCTGACTGTTTTATGCTGAGGGACCTTCTTTTCTCTTTCAAATTCCCATTTTTTTATCGCTTGTAAATTAGACTCTAAGGTAACACCTCTAAAATATAGTGGAGGGCAGTTTCTTTCCTGTGTTTCCTTCTTTTGCCTTTCATAAAGCACTCAGAAAACGTTCAGGCTAAGTGAAACTTTTCAAGGTCTCTCCAGCAGTAGTAAACATTTGCACAGTTTATTTTAATACACATTAATTCAATTTATGCATCAACACACTGGCGTGTATTTGAAGATTTCAGCTGAATATTGTAGTCTGAGAAAAAAAAAAAAACAACTCTACTCGTGCCTTTTTAAGTGCTGTTGCATCACTGACCTTGCCATGAGCCGTCAGCCATGGAGAGATCTTCCTCTAAATCCTTTTTCTCTCTCAAATCAATAAGCTAATGGGGAATACACAGCTTTGGTTATAGCTGTGTGTATACATATGTGTGTGTGTGCCAGTTTGGTAGGTATTAGTCTACTAAAGCATACTGAGTATTGCCCTGTGGTGAAAAAATTGGGATGTCTTAATAGCAGAATTTTCCCTTTCTTCCAGATTTTTTTTCCACTCTGTGAACTGTGAAAAAGTAAAAAGCTACCCTGAGCTCTGGCACAGTGGAAGTCACTAAGCAGGACTCTCTTAGACTTCCACACACTTGCAGAATAACACACTGATATTCTGTTGCGTTGCAGTCAGCATGTTCCTGCTGCGGTGTGAAGAATTTGCAAATTGGTGCTCCTCTGTGGAGTCCTCTGCCTTTCATCCAGTGCACACACACACGCACACACGCTCATACCTTCAGAGGATTTACTGCACCATGTTAGATATTTGCTTTGTCCAACATGTTGGCAATAATACAAAAGCTCTGGGAATATCCCCCCACCATTTTTGGAATTGGTTCTATCGCTCTTTTTCTTCAGAGCTGACATGTTATTTTATCCTTTTTCCCCTTTCCCTTACTCTTCAGCTCCTCTGCTTCTAAGGTTCGTCTCCCTCAGGCAAGTGGAGAAGTTTGGTGCCCTTTCCCTCCATCTAGGCATCTCGGTTTAGGACAGAAAATCAGTCACAGTTACACATATTAGATTAGGGATGGTGGGAACCAAATTACCCTCGTCTATGGTTCCCATTCTCCTTCCCAACCTTTAATCCTGTTTTTTTTTTTTTTTTTACTTTCCTGCTCCTCCAGTCTTTTCCTGAATGAGTTTAAGTTCTGTCTTTGTCACCATTTAGGTATTTCTTTCTCTCTGCTACTCAATTTGTCTTGGTCAATTACCTTATCTGCATGTGTTTGTTCAAACAATCGCAATGACTCAAAAGTTTAGATTATTTGGTAGTCACACAATACAAAACTGCTCCTTTAAATAAGAAATTTTATATTAAAATATTAAAAGCAAATTTTTTAGCTGGTAATGCCTATTTTATCTTACTGTCTTAGATTCAGTTTTTATTAAAGTACCTTCCAAAGTATTTATGTTTAAAGAGATCTGAAAAGTGTGGAATATATTTCTATTGTCTCTGCCATAATGGCACATATATAGAATAAAATTTGTGCTCATTCTTCCTTAAATACCTCAAGCTTTGACAGATTGAAAGGAGAGCTTCATTAAAGTTCATGTTTCAAGTATTAAACACATTTGCATGACATTTTTGAGGTTCATAGAAATAAAAATTACAATTATTTACCTTCCACTTCAGTTATGCAGTTTTTTTGTGTGTTTGTCAAGCACATAAAAGCATAATGAGAAATAATTTAAGAGGGTTCGAATACTTATGCAAGGTGGTTTAAAAACAAATATTTTCTTTATTTACAGGTATTTTCAACACTTAAATTTTGTCCATCCCCTGATCCTGCCTCTACTTTTTCTTCTAATGATTCCATCTCGCTTGGGAAATGGGAAGCTTGACTTTTATCTCTCAATGGCTGCAGCCGACGACACATGGGCAGTGAGCCAGGATATTACCTCGAAAAGATGTGTTTTTCATTTGATTTACAATCTTTGCTTACATCTTTGGCTTTTGTTGTGAATCTGTCACATCTGCAGCACTTCCTTCAACAGTTTGTTTTTATTAAAGTGGCATTTTAACCTAATTAACTCTACGTGTGAGGGATGAGAGCAGAGAAGGAGAGATGCAATCTTTCTTGTAGAATCCAAGTGTTAAACGACTAATCCTACCACTAACCTATCACAAAGGAAGGCAAGGAATCCCCTTCCAAATGCAGATTGCTCATAAAAATCTGTGTCTTTTACTTCTTCCTCTATTATCCTCTGCATGATGCATTCGAACACATAATTTAAGCATAGGAAGGTCAAATGATGATGCTGTGTCAGATTAAATTCGAGACATCAATCACATACAGGTTACACACCATACACATGGAATTTTTTTACACATAAAATAAATGGCATTAAATGCAAACTTTGACAAAGAGGCAGTAGGTTCTTTGCTAAAAGGTCTTGCAGGAACAAGTTAATTTGATTTGCATGCAAGAGTGGTTTAGGATCTCCCAAAGTCTGACAGAGATTCTTAATCAGCGTGAAAACCTCTGATATCTCCAGATGTTGCCGGTCAGGAAGGCCTTCTTATCACACCTGTCACTACATCATTTTTTTTAATTATGCTAAACATGACTTTGTATGTTTGCAGTCTAAATTAGAACAAAAAATTCTAGTTTTGTTTCCCACAGACCTTGAAACTCATTTTTATGTCCTCTATCCTTTTTCTAAATTAAATTAAAATTGCCCACAAATGAAGCGGAACATGTAGTGTAGCTTTATTTGGGCCTGTTGAGGCCGGGGCATTGATTATGCTAATGAGTCGCACATGCAAATGTTCATTAGCAGATAGCGCTCATCAGATCAGGAGCCTAGAAACTTGTACTTCAAGTGATGCGCTGTGAGGAGAAACTGAAATTTTTGCTTCAGTGGAAGATAAGGGAGGACGAGAGCTAGGGAATGTTTCTGTCTGTCAAATGTTGCACGATCAGCTTTTTTTGTTTTTATGTCTTTTTTTGGTAAATATTCTTGCAGAAACATCTGTTTTTCAGGCAAATAAACTCCAGTGCACAGCAAGAATATACCGTAGCTGTCATGTTAAATGTGCTGTTTTTCCCGTTTTTTTATATGTTTCTCTGTCGTGTCTCACAAAGTTTCCAATTTTCCACTGCTGTCATGTATCCTAACACACTATCATCTCCAGTTAAGCTGCAGGATGTAGAAAGAGAAACTTTTAACTGTTTTTTCCCTTTCTCACGTCATGATTCCTTTTCTTTTCTTTCTTGTAGAGATGCAATTTGTTAGGCCAAGGGCAGCTTTGTATCTTCTAAGGGCTGTCCTCAGGCAGTTCAAACCTCGGCTAGACGCTTTTCTATAGTGAAGTTTGTTTTCCCTTCCTAATGAGTAATGTTGGGCAATAATGGTGATCTTTAGTTAAAAGTTGGTTCTGCTGATATTTTTTCTTCAATATTTACTATCTCAAAAAGTAGAGATTAAGTTATGAGACTTTTTGTGGCCAATGTTTTCTTTTGGGTCTAAAATTCTGATTCTAGTTTTGGCTAATACACATTTCTTTATGGTTCATGATAAATCGTACAACCATATTTCTATAAAACTAGTTTAATTCAACAGTTAAATTGATCAAAATTTTAACAAGATGTACTGATCAAGCCTTTTGAGATTTATCTTGGGGGTTTGACTGTGGATTCCTTAGTAAGGATCATAGATTCAAATCCAACCTTATTAGTTTAAGATCTTATTTACTTCAAAAATGTGCATGAACATGTATGTGAGTTGTTATTGCTGTATTATGTGTTGGTTGATGCAGTGGAAGTTTTAGTTTTGAAGCATTTGTTTCCAGAAAAAGGGGGAAAGTTGCCAATTTATTGGAGCATCTCCAGACATTGATTAAGAAAGGATAAAGAAATGCTGCGGGTTCATTGTTAAAGATAGACATTTTTAATCTAATTGAAAATGAAGGGATCATAGGACTATCCACATGTATGTAGTAAAACATATGTCTCTTACCTAAGTCTGGACAAATTTATCATCAGAATATCAATAAGTGCAATATTTTTCTCTCAAAGGACTGTAAGGACTGCAATAATTGTTGGCTAAAATATTCCATGCGTTTTGAGCTTGCATTTACAGGCTAATGTAATATTTAGTCAGTTAGATATAATCTCATGACAGCAGATGTTCACACTGGACACAAAGGACATTTCCCAAAACGCTAAAGGGCACAGAGTGACAGAAGCACAGTTAAGAGAGGAAAGAGGAAAATGACACATATTGTAACTGATAATATTGCAAAAGGCCATTGATTTTCTAACATTGTACAGCCTTACTCTGATCTCAGTTTTGGTGCTTAAACAAAGTGTCTTGGAGAGCATGCTGTTTGTTTATGCTACTGCATTCCAAAATAATCTCTGGGTCACTCAATGCGCTTACTGACCATTTTGTCCTCGTATTGTTCCGTTTTGTTGCCTTATCTGACTTTTGGGTCAGTTGGCTCCACTGCAAAGGATTATAATAATAATGTGTTTTTCTTTACTGAAATTTAGAATATTCTAAATCATTGTTTTCTAAATGGGAATAAATTCCACAACTGTAGGAATGAATTGACATTTCTATTTTTCTGTGGAGGGCAGAGAGTATTAAATACAAACTTTGGGTACGAAAGACCAAATCTTGAAGAAATATGAAATATTTGGAAAAATCGAGCTGCAAAAAAATAAACAAAATAAAACATTCTGTGGACAGAATCAGACAGCTGTAGTTGTCACGGGGGACAAATTATTTGTAAGTGAGCGGTGGACAAAACAATAAATATCACTCTTTAGGAGTTGGTATTTCTACTTGAGCATTTGGGACTATTTCAATGGGCTTTAATCAGAAAGAGATTTATTTTGAAAGGAACGACTTGGCGTTCAGCCATGCTAGAGCCATATCTCCATAAGAGGGGTGTGATTCTGTTTCCCACTGTGCTTCGTTGATCACAAGAAGATAGAAAAAAACAGAGGAAGGAATAAGAGAGCGATATGAGAGGCCTAATTATGGGGTCTGATCATTTGCATCAAAGATAATGAAAGTCTTGGACAGTCTCCCAAATGTCTCTTGAGTATTTCTAACATCCTGTGTGTTTTACTTTTCTTTCCTCCTTTATTTTAATTGCACATAGTTTATTTCCCAAACCTTACTTAAATGCCAGTGTGCGATGTGTAAAGAGAAAAGCTTGAACACAAAGTTGTGTTTCATCTTTTGAGGTGAACTTCTCACGTTTACCTCTCAGGCCTAACAGAAATCACTCAGCCATGAACATTATGCTAATGCTCTCTAAGCTCGCTCACTCTGCTTCCTTTTGTGAGTGTCTGTCATTCTATTTAGCCCGATAAACAAGTCTGATTTTCAATTATCTCTATTCAGATGAGGCCTGCGGCAGTATTAGCTTAGAGAGGGCAGATTGGTGTTTACACTGTGTGTGCGTGCATGCATGGCAGGAGTGGGTCTCAACAGATATGCAGCAATATAATGGTGTTCTTTGAGTCCAATTTGGACTGTTTTGGGGGAATATTCTAACATGTAAAACATGTCTTGCAATTTCTGGGGGTTTATTTTGTTTATAACAAAGAAATACCAGATTTTCCCTATTTATGTATCCAAAGACACGTTTGGTTTTGATGATGCATTGATAGCCCAAAAGTAGGGAGTTCTTACTTTTTATACATTTATTAAATATAAAAAAAAATGATTGTTAATATTTAGGTTGTGTTTCTGTTTTTATCTGAGGATGTTTTGTTTCTGTCCTCAAATTGAAAGGATACATCCATGGCATTTCTTGCATTCCTAGGGCTCTCCTTTTTTTACCACCCTCTTTTGCCCAGGGACTTCTTGTTTAGGACATATTTGAAGAATTACAATCTGACATATTCAAACAAACAGGCCGATAAACCTGGTATTGATCACGTGAGTCGGTTAGACAGTCTGACCTGAAGTGAACAGTCAGATAAGAGAAGGACGATTAAAGCGGAACACAATTCATCTTCCTTCCTGTCTCTCTTCCTCTCCCTCCTTCCCATTTTCCCAGAATCTCTCTCTCTCATCTTTCCTCCTCTGGCTCCCCCACCCTTCCTCTCGCCCTCCCTTCTTCTCTGTCCTCTATTTATGAATTCCCCTTGCTCAACGCAGCGGCCAATGGAGAAGTTTTTAGTATGCAGCCTCTCTCAAGGACGGAGCCTTGTTAGAAAGCCTATTGAGCTGTGGAGCAATAGCTCGCTGCAGCCCAGCAGTGGACTCAGTTCATCTCTCCCTTCCTGCATCCCTCTCTCTCCTTCGCTCTCATTAATGATGTATTAGTTTATTAGGCGTTGGATATTGGGTCGGGGACCCTGCGACGGACTTCATCACGACGACGACGCATGGAGAGGAAACACTGCGAGGAGGAATAGGGAATAAGGAACCAGAGGTGCATACAGATGTGCGACCATCCACTCAAGTGCAAAACATGCTACACACACAACCGCACACACAAATATAAAATAAACATGCTGAAACTTAATAACGCATGCACACTCTGTCAGTATTCATGAACACGAACTTCTCACTCCGGTGACTCAGTGCGAGTGCTCAGATTAGGGAGTCTGCTCTCGCTTTTGTTGATGACGCCGTTAGCAGAAAACAACGGCATACGTACGCCGCAGCCTCCATGGTCACCCGGGGACCTGAGGTTATTTCCCATATTGCATTTGCTCTCTGTATACCCTTTCGTCATACAAAGTGATACATTTCAAGCACCAGGCAATGATGATTGTGGTTTTGTTGCATTTATTTGCAGAAGCATTATGGAGCAGCCTGCTGTATAATTCATACAGTGAAATGTTGAATTGTTATGAGCCTTTAGTAATCCTGGTGATATAGCATTTTATTTTTCTTGCTTTTTCATGCCTATATTCTTGTTTGTCACTCTGTTTTATTTAGTTGTGTCAGACATTTTCTATGTTTTTATCCATTCCCCTACTCTTTCTCTTTCCTTATCTTTAACAAATTTCTATTAACAATTAACATTTCTGATTTTACATACACTTAAATGCACTGGGGTTTTTTTTCTTCTCTTTGCACTTCATTTCATTTTTAAGGAAACGAAAGTTGTACTCTAGGCCCAAATCAAAATCCATGCCGTTAGTTTATCTTTGGCCTTCATTCTGATGCCACGAGATGAGAGAAGCACTCACAAAGTGAATTAGTGCGCCATTTTATTGTTTGTCTAGCCAGAATTAGCTTCCGAAGGATGCTGGGAGGTGGAAGGTGTGCTCTGGCAGAATTTTGGTGTTTCATTCCAATCTGGATTGGGATGAAGTTCAAGAAAAAAATTCTATTCAGTTTTTTTTTTTTTTGATTTAGTGCCAGTTCACAACAGCTGTCACCTCAAGGTACTTTGCAAAACAAACTGATTTCCACAAAGGAATGTGAAATGAAATTCAGCTATACGTATTCTGATTAGATTCTACTTGGAAAACATTTCAGTCAAACCTCATCTGACATTTAACTGACTGCAAATGATCTATTGACATTTCATGGTACACACACCTCAAAATATGCTAAAATCCTATCAGAGGAAATTGATGGCATAAAACAAAATACGCTAACTGATTCTAACAGTCATCTTCCCTAAGCATTGGTACATTAAGAATAATTAGCTTGCAGGGATAGTGACTGTTGAACTTTCTTTTAATTGCTGAGTTTAAACACTATTTCTGCATGAACAGGAGTCTCAGAGGCAGAGCTAAGACGATGGTTATGCTTCATCGAAGGCAACAGATTTTTCAAAGTGAGAGGAAAATATTAGTCAGGAATCAGTCTGTTCATATTCAGGCATAGTACAGGTCTGATTAGACACCGTATGTGAAAAACACCTGCATCTGTGCAACGTGGGCGTGTTGGGCCTTTTATTCAGATTAACCAGTGCTGTAAATGTTACCAATTATCTTGCCTGATGAGCATTTTTTTAAATTCTGACCAGTTAAATAACAGCAAATTGCTGGAAACTGAAATTCACTACAAATGAATTGTATTTTTCTGCAAAGTTACTCTAAAATTAAAATGAGCTTCATAGAAACTTTGTAAAAAACGGGGCATAGATTTATGAGTGACCTCAGAAACAACACTATCTTCTTTTATGCTATAAAGGTCAGCACAGGGGCTCTTTTGGAAATTATAATTTATCTCTGAGTTTCATTCTGTGTAAATAAAGCTCAAATAAAAAAATTAGAAAAATGTGGGTGTTGACTGTATCACCTGCTGCTGTCAGCGTGTTTCTGTTTTTCCTCCTCTGTCGAGCTCAGCAGGTTTTCGCCTCTCCCTCCCTCTTTCTTCATCTTCCTCTTTCTGACGTTTGCTCAATCAAAACTGTTCATCTGGTCCTTATGCAACAACATTGTCATGCCTTCCCGTCAGCCTCCTGCGGAGAGCGTTTTCATGGCATCACAGCTCATGTTTGCCAATGAGCCATGATAGCCCAGACACACCACAGTTTCCACAGAGAAGGCTCACTGCCAGACAGAAAAAAACAGGGCGACACACTTTCACGCATATGCAAATTTTCTTTCACAGCTAATAAAGACATATTAACACATTTTGATTGTATTTGTTACATTTGCAGATTTGCCATATTTCATGTCATTTATTTCGCACATCAAAACATAATGCACGTTAATCTCAGTGTCATAGACTATAATTGAAATATATTTCAAAAATGAGATTCAGATTCATTACGCACAGATTTATTTAAAGGTTGATAGTTGATGCACTTTATAGAGCCCGAATAGCTGTGGATAAAAAAAAAAAAACACTTTGAAGTTACTTGGAGAAAAGTGTAAAGAGTTGTGGTGTTTTAAACTTTTGAATGGATCATAGTTTGTTGAGTTCTCTTTTCTGTCATCTGGGTTCATTTTCTCTCTTTACTTCTCTTTCTTCTATTGGAAAGTTGTTTACCCTTTCATTGCTGATTTAAGAGCTGCATCAAAACATAAGTAGGAGCATTTACTTCCTCTGCTGCTACTCCTCTTCATTTATAATAATATTGTAATAATGCATTAACAGACTCATCTCGCATCCAACTCATAAAAACAAACACAAAAGGGATGCCCTTGATGTTTCAATTTGTTGTTGACTTAACGGTGAGGCTGATTCGTGAGACAGTCGCGTGACTCTTCTGAGAAATAGGTTAATATCAAGCCAAGCAAATCCAAGCAATAAATGTGGACTATAAAAGGAAAACAGTTAAAAAGTTAAAGAATATTTGCATCACCATGAAGATTATGTGTCTGTGCAAAAAAGTATATGTCATTAATCCAAGTCCCTCCCAGCACATTAATGCTGTTGACATATATTTACATGGTAGCCATGTAAAACACAATACTTTATTACTGTGTGTTTTATACCATGAAAACAGACATCATTGTGACTTCTTTATGACCCTTACCCTCTTTATCTATGTTTGGCCTATAATCAGTGTCTGCCTAGATTTGCTTCTCATCTCTTATGAATATCTTTGATAACATTTTAGATGCTTAAAACACCATCTGTATCTAAAGAAAGCAGCAAAAAATAAAAACTGTTCTTTTCTTTTTAAAGTCTTAGAGCTCTACAGAAATTGTCGGCCTTAATTTTATTTGTATAATTTAGTGAGAAATTTTGCTTCTCTAAAGGAACACTAAGTGTTTTTGCAAGATCAAGGCACGCGAATGAAAGAGATTGTATTAACTGTTATATCTTTATTTTCTATGCTTAAGTATGCAGCTCGACATTGTTTCTCAGTATCCACACTAACAAGGTCTCGTCATGAGCAGAATATTGTTCCCTAGCACTGTGAATTAATAAAATCAGTTGAGAACCAATAGCACAAAAATCATTGCATTAAGGGGTTGAAGGTAACGATTGTAGCCAGCTAAGGTTACAGGCAGATTAAATTTTTCATTTGATGGGGCTGCATTGAGGATGAAAGCATACTTTCTGTCGGATTTTATTAAAACTTTAAATCAGTAATTTTGTGAGACCCAAAATCAGTCACGCCGACAGTTTATGTCCCAACCCCTAATGGTCATGTTTATTATGCATTTGTGTATGTGTGGCATTGTTTATATTCATAGCCACCAGTGGAAAAAGATAAGAATCTCTAAAGAGAATGAAAAATCCTCACATCTTCTTAAAACTCCACATCCATCTCTAATTTAAATTCCCTATCTTCTCTTGCTTATATCTCTGTTTTACTGCTTTTATCACTTGTTTTTTTTAACTGCTGTTTTAATTTTTCTTCTCCATCCTTCCCTATCTCAATTTTGTTTCATTCCTTCTCTTTCAATCTGTGCAGCTTCTCTCTACTTTGCCCTTCCCTTGGAGACCACAAAGGCAATAAATAAGAGCTGTAAGAGGGTCAGTCCTTTGTAACCTGGGAGAACCGCTCCTATGAAAGCTACCAAACTGCTAAAGCTAGCTCCCATTGGTGCCATCCTGGGGTGTAATATAAAACTATCTTCTCCTCATGTCGGAGCTAATTTTGGGTTGCCCAGATGTGCAAAAATGCCCATGTTTTCTTATTGTCTGGTCTGTCAGAAGCAAAAATGCAGAAATAACAAGCAGATTTGATAACTTTCAGGGTTGAGACATTAATTCCAGTCACCAAAGACTTAGAAAGTGTCAGTGCAAACAGAAGTTTGAGAGATTGAGAAAAATAGTCACACACCTGTCAGCCAATGCCATTTTGCGCTCTTTGTATTCAGGCTCCACAGCAGCCTTGGGTTCCACTTAAAGTCTAAGTACTAAATCAGTAATGGTATGTAGAATTGGCATTCGCTTGACTCTGGAAAGGGGGTTTGGAGAAAAACAGGTTGAGATTGAAAATGAATGTGAACTGCATGATAGTCTGGCTCCTTCCGCTCCTCTATTGTTCCGTATTTTCCCTCCATGTCACCGTCTCTCTTCCTCCTCCGCCTCTCCTTCCTTCCCTCCCTCTCTCCAGAGGGATTTGACTCTAACTGGCCTTGGCGCCCGTAATGAAACCAAATCTATTTAAAGCCAAAAGCGATGCAAGTTTTAATTTCCTATTCCAGACTTAACCTTTTTGGCTGCGCTGCATTTTCACATCCACTTAATAACTTTTTACCCTGCTCTCCCTCCCCTTCTTCTTCTCCTCCTTCCCTCTCCCCATCACTCTTACTCTGTGGCTTCCTCTCCTCCATCACTACCCCCCACTACAACCTCAACTCCCCCCTCCACTGCTCTCAGTGGCGAGGCACAGCCTGCCTCTTCAAGGGCAATATCTGTCAAATGATTCCCCTGTGAAATTAAGACAGAGGCCATGAGAGAGAAACGTGAAAGGGGGGCGGGGGGACCCAGAGTAACAGGAAAGAGCAAGGATGGTGCGTTTGTGAGAGGTGGAACCAGGTGGAAAACCTTCCTCCTTCTTTCTTCTTTAGCCGAAATCAATCTCATCTGACAGGGAAAAAATTAAAGCAGTTTAAAGATAGCTCTGCCAGCATCTCCCTTTGTTCCCATTTTTACATTAAAACCGAGCCGTCTGGGAAATAATAGACTCAAGAAAAGAGGAGGGAGGAACAGCTACAAAAAGACTCCAGAAAATAGAAGATTTTCTCTTGTCTTTTAATGACCATGGACCATGTATTAAGATGGCTCCTTTTTAAAGACTTATGTGATTGTGTCTTACATGTAATTAGAAAAGAAATGCAGGAAAAGCAATATGAAAAACTGGGGAAATAATTTGCATTATACTGAATCTCAGTAAATTATATTATTTTAAAGATAATTTATTTTGCTCAAAAAGGGAAAAGAGTGTACAAAACAGACATGTTACACAGAAAGATTTGTTTCAGGCATTCATGTTTGGTGATTTTATAGATTCACCCAAACTCAGTTCTTCAGCAAATTAAAAATATTACAATCAGAAAGATTGTTGCTAAAGGCGTTCAGAGTTCTGTGCATTTCATGGAAAACTGAGTGGAAGAAAATCATTTGAGAGCATTGTGAAGCTCAGTCAAGAGTTTTTGGTAGATTCAAAAGCTTTAGGCTGTGGCCAAAGTCAGAGCTTCAAGATTCACCACAAACATATCCATGACAATAAAACGCTTCCTAGGAGTGTTAAGCTACTCCTAAAAAAAGAGACAAACTCAGGGATTTTAAGTGAAGGGCTGAACTGCTGCCCAAAGTTATCTCTTTAGATTAAAATAATTGATGCATTTCATTTGGAAATCAGGAGTGGAGGACCTGCAAATCCAATTTGCTTGATCTTGAGTATGAAGTTTCTGCAGTTTGGCATCTTATCTTCTACTGCTGCTGGTCTGGTGACTTCACGAAGTCCAAACTCTGTTCAGCCGGATAGCAGGAAGCACTTAGGACATTTCATGCTTCCTTCTGCTGACCAGTTTTATGGGGACGCTAATTTTGTTTTCTAGCAGGACTTGGCACCTGTCCACACTGCAGAAGGTACCAGAAGTTAGTGTTCCTGAGATCTAAACGACCTGAGCTGAACCCAAAACAGAATCTATGGAGACATCAGACCCAACAATGCAGATAAGCTTAAAGTCATGACTATAGTTATTTGAGCATTCTTGACACCTCTGTGACACACTGCATATAAATACTAATTCATGCAAAAGGAGCAAGGAAAATAAAAATTCCCTTTTCGCAAGTCTTTTTGTAGTACTCCAATTTCCTGAGAAGCTGAATTTCCGTTGTTATTGTCAGTAAGGTATATTCAACATTCAGTTTCTTTGGTTTTTATAAGATATTGAAATGCAACTGTAAAACCTTGGATACATGATGTACAAATGTGCAACAAAGGAGGAGAATTAACATCATAAAGCTTCATCAGAATGTAAGATACCCAGATTACTGGGATTTCTTTTTTTCCTTTTGCTGTGAGATATCATCAAAACCAGGCATGTCAGCAGTTAAAATCACATTATGAAACACTCAGTAATGTTGCTTTATCCTGAGCGCTACCCCCCATCCCCACCCCCAGGCCTCATATCATCTCTTACGCCATCTTCTGTTAAGCTTTGCTACTACATCCAGGGAACAATACACAGAAAATTTGACCTGCCTCCCTGTCATAGCTGTCTGTTAAAATTTCACATTTTTTCCCTCCATCTGCTTTGCATTTATCCTTGCAATAAATTTCTTCCACCTAATTATTCAATATCTCAATTATCAGAGCTGATGGCCTGATGGTACACCTCGAGAGCTTAAATTTACAACCCTATTCTGGAAAATGTCTAAAATGAAATTAACTTTTTACAAGGTGTCATCTGTGGCTTTTAAGTAGTGAAATTGAAGCACCACCCCCCACCGCCGCTGCAGCCACCACAGCCGCACACACGCACACACACGCATGCACACGCATGCACATGCACCTCATAATGAGGAGCCATTATTAGGCTGTGATTGGAGCCGGGGTGCTGATATTAAAAGTGGCAGTAGAGGCAATATCACCACAGTGTCTAATACCCCAGCAGATATGTCATATATTTTAAGACAGCTGCTCCACTATTTATAATTAATAGCAATTTTGTCTCAGCAAAAAACTGGAAGACAGCTAACAGAGGAATCTTGTTCCATTAGGTGCAGATTCAGAATCAATGTCACACCGACATTGTGCTCTTCTTTTTTTCTTTTTATGAGTGTTTGGTCCAGGTTCTGCAGGGATTATATAAATGCCGCGTGTGGCTCTCTGCGTGTTCTGCGAGGAAGTCGATCCCTCTTTGATTCAGAATAAAAATAAAGTGCAGTGCAAACAATAGAGGAATGAAGTGGGCCTCTAAAGACACATGAATAAAAATAATCTGTCTTTATTCTCGCGTCTCGCAGTCATAAATCACTCCTTCCCAAATGACAGTTTCATGCACAGCGCGCTGTATCAGGGTGGCAAATGGCTCTATCTTATAATAGCAATGTAGCACATAGCAATATTATCTGCTGTGGAGTATTGTAGTGCATGTGTCTCAGTGCTGTGCCCTGGAGCAGTAGCCAGATTATGCCGGGCCCAGCGACAGTCTTATAATAAGAACTTGCCCATTAAATCATATCAGCACTGCTTTTTATAGGCCAACACCTCGGCTACCACACTATGAAACTGTCTATCAAGCCAGATATGTGTGTCAGAATGTGTGTGTGTGTATGTGAGAGAGTGCGCAAGCAAGAGAGAACCAGAGGTGGTGTGTGAGGCATTCTGGGAGGAGACACGTGTGTGTTTTACCAAACGTCAGCGGCGTGTGAGCTTCTCGCCGCAGCTTCTGACAGCGTTTCATCTTCCGCTTTTATTAGATCAGCCTCTCGCCGCTGTCACCTCTCTTTTCAATGTGCTTACATCACACAGATGTGCACAGGCATACACACGTGCACAGATTTGTGCAGAGGCGACCATTGGCTCACGAGTTGGCATGTTCTGCCATAAGATTGTCACAGTATGATAACCTTGAGTAAAAATATTCCGGTTCATCACCAGCATTTAAAGATAAGTTGTGTAGTAGGACTTTACTGCTTTTGATTAAAACAGAAAAGCAACATTTCTTCCTCCTGCTTTAAAATTGTTAGTTATTATCATAATATTTGTAGTTTTTATTTCTGTACATACATTTCAGCAAAAACAGAAGAAAAAAACACTTACAAAATTTATTTTAAGGTGTTAGTGGTTAATTTTTGCAGAATTCCTGCTCAGGTAAAGGTTAGGCATATTTGTGCTTCAGTCAGGAAATCTGCTGAGGTAGCCATCCTCCAATCTATTTAATATTTGCATCATGAGCTACAAACTGCTTGTGTGTTAATAAGCAAAGACGTGCCAGTCCATCAGAGGCCTTTAGATAATTTTTGGTTATTGGCAAGTAAAACACTGTAAAACCTGAACTTTTTTCTTCTATTAAATGTATCGAAACTTGGAACTCCCACTATGTTTAATCTATTAACTGACAGTAGGTATGTTGATGATTTCAATAAGTGTCCTGGGATGCCTTCATTTTCTGCTGAATACAAGCTTATTACGTCAATAAAACACACATTTTTTACTTTTATCTAAACAAAAAAACAGGATCAGAATAGGGAGGACAAAAAAAACTATAATAAAACAAAACAAAAAAAAAGAAAAATCAATATCAACTACAAAATGTCTGAATGGTTCATCTGTAGTTTGTAAAAAGCATTATCTCCATAAAATTCTCTTAGCTAGTCAACTTGTGTTTTTTTTACAGCCTTAAACATTAAAAACAGAAGAAAACATTTCTGCTTCCATACATTGAGTGTTGTTATTTAGAAGTCTTCTTTTAGCTACTTGTTTTGCATTATTCTGAAACAAATGATGAAGGTTCAAGGCTGGATGCTCTGTGTAAATCTATAGATAATCTGACTTTTTCTCTCAAATCTCTCTGGAATGACTTTAAGCCGTAAAAATGTTATAAAGGAAAATTGTAATACGTTTGTTTATACGTTGGCAATTTACTATATCTACTTTTTTCACTAGAAAATTACTTTCCAGCTCAAATAATTGTGTTAATATGCACAATAGCATGTTTGAGTTGTGAGTCAGAATCAGTGCAGTGTTTTGGCAAGTTTGGGCAGATTTAACTGTTTTTCTAGTTTCTCTAGTCAGCTTATCTTCTCTCAATTGTCAACTTTGTCTTCAATAATTGTTGCTGCCTGCTCACTTTTTTACCTGAAATAGATGCCTTTAATGCCATAAAGTTGGATTATGCAACAGTGGGATTATCTTACTCTGCTTTTGCTCTGGACGTCGGCCCTGACACTATACGGCAGCCGGACCCACCATCCTGTTTTCTTTGCTGGAAGGAAACGTGCTAAAAATAAAATTAAAAGAAATAACTCACAAAAGTTTTTGCAATTCATGTTGTTAAGAGACCGCAAGGGTTTTTTTTTTCTTCTTATTTTAAATTCATGAGGGCTCCATGTGCCAATTTGTAAATTTCTTAAATTAAAAGTTTAATTGCCTTTATTGAATTCAACATTATAACTCTGTGATGCCAAATAGACTTTTTATTTAGCCTCTTTATTGCATTTTCGGAACACACGCTTATTTAAAAATGCTGTTTCCAAGAAACTTCCCCTTCGTGCAGATTGTGCTGGCTGTGAGTAGTTTTCCGTCTGCAGCTTCCCGAGCGGAGCTGTCATGTCACATTTGTCATCTTCTGACGGATGACGTCGACGTGGAGCAGGGAAGAGTTAAAAAAATGATCTCTCAGAGGACACGGCGGAGCAGCTCTGATTCTTTTTTGGACGAAGCAGATTGACGTGTTTTTGTTCCTCACACTTTGCACATTGGCTTCTGAGGAGCTTTTTTTTTTCTTCGTACGGCTGCGTGTTTGCCTGCTCGACTGTGGCAGCGCAGCAGTGAAGTTAATTCAGAGGATGCATGTGCCTGTTCCCTTTTTTTCATTTATGACAGCTTTGTGATTTCTTTTCTTATTGTCAGATTTTTAGATTTGGTTGTGTTGTCACTTTTCATGACATTTCTCCCATGTCTCGGTTTGTTGTATCTTCAAAATGTAGGATGCAAATTGTTCTGAAAATTACTGCTCAGGGCTTTCTGCAAAATGTCAGTGGAGAAAGAGGTGTTATTTTGCAAATTTTATTGGAGCGTACTTTTCAATTGTCAAAAATTGTTAAATTGCTACTGGAATCAATTTTTTACTTCATTTTTTTTTCAAAGTATCAACACTGGGCTTTAATTGAAAAGCATGACGTATTGTTATTTTTATCCATACATAACACCTTTTGTCATTTACATAAATCCACAATATACAGACAGAAGCAAGTGAGCACAGAAAACACACATCAATGCTGATGGGGAGACAACATACACACACTAACAAAGCAGCTGACAGACAGACAGAGAAAGAAAGAGAGAGAGAGACATGCACACACACACACCCACGCACACACATATCATCTCAAGGCCTCTCCACATCTCGGTTAATCCAAGACGTCAGTCAGTGCTCCAGGGCCTGGATGCTGCCGTTTGATTGTAATTGCAAAAACCGGAGGCAGACAAGGGAGAGCCAGGGATGTCGATAGACAGGTGGAGGGATGGAGGGATGGATTCCTCCTGCCTACCCACAAGCCCCCGATCGGCGCGCTGTGTGACTTTGTGTCAGCAGTTTGTCTTGTGCATAGCTAATGACGGCTCGGCCGAGGGGCGGGCTGGGATCCGCTGCTGCTGCTGCCGCTCTTGTTCGATTTCTTTCCCTCTTTCCTGTAGTCTTCTACTGAATCCCTGACAAATGAGATTTTGCCCGAGGTAGATGGAAAGACGGTATGCAGAGCAAGGCCCGCGCCTGCCTGGTTGCCTGTTTAAGAAATCTCACAATCCATAAAGGTCCTGGAGATTTTTTTTTTCTCCTCCTAAAACTTTCTGTTCTTTCCCTTAACCCTGTTTTCTTTAGTTTCCTCTGAGTTTCTCTCCCTGAAACTGATTAGAGAAGGGTAGGGAGAAAAGGGTATGAAAGAGGTGAAGTGAAGAGATCAAGCAAAAACACAGAGGTTGAAAAACAATGGATGAAGTTGAAGGAGAAAAAAAACATGCTCCAATTAAAGTAGAAGTTATTTTTTTGTTTTATTTTTTCCCGTCATGGCCAGTCAGTCACACTCGCTTTTGTTGAGTGTTTGATGAATTACGACCCTCCATTCGCTCTCCTCTGCCTTTGTTGTGGCGAAGCTCTAGCCATTTGTACCTCCTACAATATCTCTTGTGCTGTGAATTCTCCATGCTTGTTTATACTAACCAGCGTTCTTTTGAACTGGCAGAGAGAAATTGTGGGGTTTTGAAAAGTCTCTTTGATGGCGAGCCCAATTTGTTTTCACCGTTAAAAAGTTTGTTTGAGCTCTCTGAAATGCTGCCTGACGTTGCGGGCGAAGGGGTTGTCCTGAGAACGGCGCTGCTATTTCTGTGTGGGTTTGCCTCACTTATTCAACATCAAATGAGAATAATATACATTAGAACTGGGCCCATGTGAGCTTATTACTCTGTAAAAATGTTGAGTAGAAAGCCCACAACATGACGACATCACAGTACGTGCAAGAAAGTTTTACAATATGAGGTAGTTTTTTTTTGTTTTGTTTTTTTTTTTAATTTAAAACAAAACACCAATTATTCCCAGTTCTGCTCAAATAGTGTACATTGATAAAGTTATTGTTATATTAATTTATATAATATTATAATAGAGTTGCACAGTGGTGCAACTAGTCCTGGAGGCTTGCTGCAAGAAGGTCCTGGGTTTGAATCCCAAACTAAGGTCTTTGCATGTTCTCCATGACCATGTGTATGTTCTCACTTTTTCCTTTTATTACATACACCTATAAAAAATGTAGATAAAAATACTATCTTCAGAAGACATTTTCAAGTGTAGTCTTCTAGCGTATATTAGCAAATACCAAACCATCAGTTAGCTGTGTAGGTAGTGTGTAGTCAGTAACTTCTCCACTTTGACACTGACATTTATTTTAAAACAGCATTACTTTAATAGAAGAGACGTGTGGCGATCCTTTCTTAGTGTTTTTGTGTTTCCAAACAGAAAAAACTTGCATCTTATAACCAAGGCAAACTTGCAATAGCCTTCTTTCAGACAACTGGTCAGCAGGGTGCAGCAGCAGGTTGGGGGAAGGGAAGTGTTGTGTCACTCAATTCTTTTTGTAGCTGGACACAAAACAACAGGGTGATTGTGGTTCAGTGGGAAAAGTGGTTATCTAACAAGCAGAAAGTTGTGGGTTAAGTTCCAGCTTTGTCTGAAATATTGTATACAAATGAGCTTGATGATAATGTTGCATGCTGATCTGCATAGTGATGTACAAATCTGTGTGAGTTTGACTGGGTTTATGTGGCTTTATTAAAAAGTGCGTTGAGTCATTATTAGAAAAGTGTTATGAGTTCAATTCCAAATAAGTGTGTAACAAACAACCATTTTGTTTTAAAGACAGTGTGATCCGTATAAAATGTTCCCCTCCAGGTTTGATCCGTCTGTATATAACAGCTTCAGTACTACTTTTATATTAATGTGATAATTAGCTGAAGAAGCATTATTTCTCTGCCCTTTTTCACAAAGTCAATAAAGGTTTTATGAATCTCAAACTGTGCTTTTAAAAGAAATCTCCATATAGAGTAGAATTAGGTCTGAATTTAGGTTTGCTCTCTCTTTTTAGTAATACAGATTATTCTTCAAACAACCTTCTTCCACAGCTGGTCATCGGTAGACTATCTGATCACAGCCATTTCTATCCAGAAAACATGATTCTTTTGACAAATACATTCAAATATTGAGTCTAGCAGTCCATTGTCACGCTTAACTGGACATGTGTGATGCAGGTTAAATGCTCAGCCGAACACATGTTAATTTACCAGATACACAAGGGATGTGCTGCCTCAGTATCGTTGACTCAACTGACTCATAATTACCAAACTCCTTTAGCTCAACTGAGTTACTCCACCAGATGAAGTCAGAAGCTGTGACCAAAATAGGCAACACATCGCAAGAGAGACTTGACTTTCACAAGATGCCACTACAATAAGCAAATGCTTCCTTTTAAAATTCTGTCCCTTCATCTAAGCAGAAGAAGAGTCCAGTTTTAATTTTTCTGCTTTGTATCACTAATGCAGACAAACGAGGATAAGATATAACTCAAAATTTCACCACTCCCATTATTGATCACCAGCTCATACTGATGGATTACCAAAGCAGACGCACTGACAGGCGGAACGTCCAATGGGGGGAAATCGCCTTGTGATGCTCTGATCAAGTCAGCCTGCCCCCCATCCCTTCTCCCTCCCCTACCTTCTCCCACTCCCTCTTTTTGATCGGAGTCATTTTGACAGTGATGCATAAGTCTCTGCAGAACAGGGCAGTCCGGCTGGCAGGAAATGCCACAGATCCCCTGAGAGCAGTGGAATGGGGCTCTGACAGGGAAAGACACCTCCTTTAAAAAAAAAAAAAGAAAAAAGTAAAAAGGAAATCAATGTTTTCATCCGTTGCGGACAGTGAGAGATGCTTCAAAATGCTCCCAATGTTGTGTTTTGTGTCAACTTTACTCTTCAAAAGAAGCTTTTTTTTATTGTGTTTCAGCTGCTTTGGCTCAGCGTTGGTCTTTTTGCCCCTTTTGTTTGTAATAGGCTGAAGTGCATCACATCGGTTAAATCAAGGCAAACCATCATTGCCATTCCCTGCACTGTCCTTGCCTCCTTCCCAATCCAATTCTTTCAGTCTCTTACCTCCACTTCTATCAAAAAGCAAGTGAACGGCGTTTGTTTCATCTCTCCAAAGCAGCATTGAGGCTAAAACAGCGCAGAGGCAGTGCTGGCCAGCACTGAACTCGATTGGGTAAAGTAAATACAAAAGCATGAGGGAGAAAAAGAAAGCAGCTGGGGAGACACAAAAGGATGGAGCTGCAGATGGGAACTAACCTTGCCTGGGTTTCTTCTGATGTTCCTTCACACGCTCACCTCCACCGCACCCGTCACTGTCAAGCCAGCTCTTTTCTTCCTCTCTTAAGTCATCCCTTTTATTTGTCATGTTCAGAGGACGACGCCAGAGCATCTGAGGAATCGAGGTTTCAGAGTATTAAAGGAAATGTTGTTTTACAAAAAAAAAAGTCCTTCAGCAGGAAGCTCTTTCAGCAGGAAAAACACAGAGGCTGTACAGCCATCACACTTCAAAGCTGCCCTGGAAACTTCCCATAAGAGCGCTCCGATTGTCCGAATCTAAACAAGTGCAGATCTCCCCCCCCAGGCGTTCGAGTGTGCTCAATCTTCTGTTGTTCTTGGATGTTTTTAATGTTCCTCTTTGTTGCTCAGAGGTCTATGATTTTAATAGCTCTGACAGGAGATTTGCAAACATGACGACACATGGCATAACACATTAGATATCAGCAGTTCAACCACAAAATATCTCTCACCTTTGGCTAATCTTTAGAAACAATCACCTGCTTAACAGCAGCACAGACTTTTCACATAAATCGGTTGACAAGTTCATTTGATTCATGAAATAATCTGAACTCCAAGTTCTTCACAAAAAAATGCTTTTATTTTTTTAGATAATAAACTATCACATTTATTGCATTTCACAATATAAAATACAGTCCAAAGGAATATTTGCACTTTAAAGTTTGAATTATGTAAAAAGTGACGCCTCCAGAATGACTGAAATTAATAAAATGCCAAATTGAATAATTATGAACTTCAAATAAATTAAAACAAACATTTAAAAACAATAATCCACTTCTACCTAACTGGTAATTTCTTTATAACTTACAAGTGTGTTATTTATTTCAGTTGCATTCCTTTGGGGGTTAAGATGATCTATGCAATGACAAGTAGTTAAAAACAGAATGAAGTAAAATGAACTTGGTCTGTATGTTAACACCAGAAGGAACAATGTTAATCAAGCAATCAAAGATCCCTCAAACATTTAATCAGTAGAAACCGTAGTAGGCAGACAACCTGTCTTAACTTTACAGAGTGGAATCAACTGGCTTTGTCTTTCCTGTCAGCTCATCAGTGGCCCCTGGCTGTCGTCTCTGCAGAAGAACATCATACATCGTTTGTAGCCTATTTAAAGTCACCTGAAGTGCCTCTAACTCTTAGAGGCACTTCTAAGATTGAGGGGTAATAATCTGCCTCATTTGACAGTGATGCAGATGTTTTATCTGTCTGTTTTGAAACTGAGACTCAGAGGGAGCGACCAACGACGGGCACTACGCTGGACTGCATTGGTATATGTACAATTACGCTGGTATCTCTAAAAACTGCAGGCAGGGATATTTCCACAAATGAAGCACTACGGCGGAAAACAATCATCTTTCGTTCAACATTTTAAGAATGTATTTAAAAAAGGCCCATTTATAAAAACCACATCAATGTTTCGAGTTTGTTTTGCATTGCAGCATCCTTGCTATTAATATTCATAATTTTAAGCCTTTAAACTGTATGCAAAAAAGCCGCAATGAAGGAGGAGATGTTGGTTTTCACATTCATTGAAATAGGAAGACATTATCATTTGGTAATATTTTAGAATGAAGGGCATCTGTAATGAAAACTGTCACTCATGAATCACATAAATGCTATAAAAATGACTTCCCGACCCATTTGGATGAAAAATATCACATGGAAATAATCTGCAAGTGTCAAATAGGTGCAAATATTTGCAAATTAGTGGAACTGAGAGCAAATGCACGAACCCAGGGAAAGTTAGAATGGTTGTTTGGACGTGCTAGTTTGAAGTCTGCACTCGGTGGGCTGTCTTCCCTGTGACACACACACATGAATTTAGCCCGACACAACCCACCCCCAACCCAACTCCTCCAATGGCCCTGTCGGTGTGCCAGGGCGGGTGATTACCGACGCTCTCCCCCAATTATGGGCTGATTATTCCGCCGTGCTCTAATTGACTGGGGAGATATGCAAATGGCTGTCATTTGGGATGATAAAGGATGCGGGCGCTGGATGCCCCCTGCATTATTTAGCCTCGGCTGTACGCAGCGTGAAGGATGTGGCGTGCGCTTTAATTGCTGAGGAGAGAGAGGTTAAGCTGAACGAGCAGTTGAATTAGAAATGAGGAATTTGGGCCCCTATTTATTTCTTTATTTTTTCATCTTCTTCCATCCCTCTCTCTTTTCTCATTCACTCACACACACACACACACACACACACACACGCATGTGCACGCACACACTTTCTGTGTCATGCGTTGTTTTTCAACTCCCTCTTGGGTGAATGGAGAGGTGAGGAGGGGGTGGGGTGATGGCAGGATGTCATGCAGGAATGCCTTAAATAAAAACATTAGCAGAACCAATATGAGCAGAACAAATAGAGTGAGAGTGCGTGTTGGTGTAAAGGAAAGGCGGTGAGTGGACGACGTGCATTAGAAACTACGTTGTGGAGAACTTTTGTGGCCTGATAGATGTTGAAAAGTTTAGAAAATTGGAGGTCTTTGCTTTTCTGCTTCACCGCTAAAAATGTGGTGTCCTCAATGAACAGACATTCAAATCTACTACTTTAACTGGATTTGATCAGTTTGCAGATCAAATCCAAACTGATCCTTTTGGGGATGCTACAACCTTGGGCCATCTTTGGATACAAATGGTTCCCAGACTTTCTCATTTTACATAAAGTTTACCCTCTATTAATATAAAACAACATTGGCAGTTTAATAATTTGTTTTGCTTCATTGTAAAAAAAAATAATAATTTCACATTACACCAAAACCAACCTTTCCATTTTCAGTAAAGCTATTCAAAGGTGTCACAGAGGCTGATAATAGTATTGTTAGTTTGCTCAAAGTAGAATTCTTTGTTTTTTCTCTTTATTTGGTGGTGCTTAAATACCCAGAGGCATTTAAGTGAACATTGTGCAAGCTTCTTGATAATTTGTTCATAATTTAAAACGCAGTCATAAAAGTCTGTTTACAAACTTCAGACTGATTAATCTACATTAAATTGGAGATGATTGTCATTTGTTGACCTGCTTTGAGTCGCCTTTTGCTTCAGCTGTAACACCCATAAGTGAAGCATCAATAAAACATGTTTTTTTTATTGAAAGAGTTGCATCTGGCTGCCTCTGCATTATTAGCAATAAAATAGCTTACCTTAATAGTTTTGCCAAAACATGGTAATACAATCTTAACACATTTTCAGTTGAATTAAGCAGTGAAAGTGTTACCAGATATTTAACTAACATAAAGCCTAAATGCATAGCACTAATATTTTTTTGCAATCCATCTAGTTCCTTTCGATATTAATCTTCTCTACTTTGATATTTGAGATGATGCTTTGAGTGGTCGAAGGACTGAAAAAACAATGTTACAGTTGGCATATCTACCATTTCATTCCAGAGCCCTGTTCCTGAAAAGTTGGGGTTTTCTTAGAAGTTGAATGAAATGAAAACTAAACGTAAGGAAGCAGAACTGCCACTCACTGTAATATCAAGCCTACTATAATCCTAGATTAGTTACTAGAAGTACTTGATTTTTTGTTTTCCTTATTAGCTTATAAGTAATACTGCTCAGAAGTGCCTTTAAAGCATTGTACCCATATTTGAGCTTTACAAAAAGCTTTATGAGAAATAGGCCTCCTGAGAAATAGGAACAATTTCTAATGTAACGAGGTGCTCTTAGCATCAACACCCAATTTAATGACTTTTTATGAATCGTAAGTTAGATATCCAAACTACTGACTTTGTCTCAGAGTTTCTTGTAGAAAACATATTTTTGTTCTGATCAAGAAGCAGAAGCATCACAAAGAGTCTGGGTTTTGTAAAGTGTTTAAAAGCAGAGAAAGGAAAATAATAGCAAACTACCTTTATGTTGCGGCACAAATGTTCCTGCTCAGTTAAAGCAGATGTTGTTCCAGGAAAAACAAACACTTTTAATGCAGATTTTTCTAAGAACAATCTGACAGCCAATAATGTAGGTTTTTTTAGGATTCTGTTGTTTATGTACAAAATTATGAAGCCATTTTTACATTATAAAAATAGTACAGTACAATTCTGTTGTTGCTGTTTTTTTCCCTGCTAACTATTTGACTTTGTACCCATTTGAGAACATGACAAACCAGTTTCTTTCATTTTTACTGAACCCATAAGGGGCTTTTAGTGTTTGCAGTGTGGAGCACTTTGAATAGAAGCATGACCCTGGTGAGTTACCTGGTTTAACACTTTGACATATACTCTCTCTTATGTTATGGTTCTCAGTGGGAGACCTATACATTCAAGCTTAAATGGATTCTAAAGACTTGAGGCACTTGAGGCTAAACCATTTTCTCTTTGGAAATCAGTGGATAATCCAGAGGGTCATGAGTTGGCATGCTAACATGCTCAGTCACTTATTGGGGTGCTTTTCTTTGCACGCACACTGAGCATCTCATCTTTTCTTAGTCTGTTTGTGCTTTGCAGAGACACTCTGGAGGTTCTAGAGACTCTTTTCTCCACACATCCTCTTTCCACAGTCCTGTCAACATATAATAACAAAAATAGTGAAGCCATAGTACAAGGTTGGGTACTGTTGTTTTTCAGGCACATGTTGATGAAGATGTCATAGTTGAAACAACCATCATTTCTATCACTTCTCATCATCGTGAACACTAATTATCATCATCACTTCAGCCTTTGTAAACATTCCAGCTGATTGATGTGAAAAAATAAATTATAATGAGGGCGTCTTCTAAAACTTCTGCTGCACAAAATCTCTTTCTTCTCTGTGCTTAATAGCATTTATTGAAGGGTATTACAGCCAGGGCTCTGCATGGAGCATTGCATTAAAACCCTCTTTAAAACATACACACTCAGAGAAGCATTCAGCAGTCCATTTGGATTCATTTGCACAGCATTTCATTTGGTTTTCGCCTCAATCGACTGAACGGGGGTAAGAATTTAAAGAATAACGCCTTTGTAATAGCATTTCCTCGCTGTCTCCAGTGCACTATAAAAATAGAAAGTACAGCGGCCGGAGTCGATAAATGAGCACAGAGCTGCCACAAGAAGACCCGTCCCTCAGGCCTACAAACGATAGCTATTGGAGTTAATTACAGTTTATATCATTATATTTACCCAGAGAATAAAACTGTCTACTGAGCTCTGTTTTTTCAATGTACATTGCATCATTTGCAGCAGCTTTGTGTTTGATGTTATGAAAGGTTATTATGGATTTTACGGTTTTGCAATAGAAACAGGTTTCTAAGACCTACCTGTTCATGCTGAGTTTAAAAATAGTTTCACTATACTATATGATTATTTTATGTTGTGCTCATTAGTAGATGTTTATATTATATTTATATTTTACTGTAATTACAGCAGCAGGTTTTTTGGGGGGTGTCTCTACCACATTTGCATTAGTTCACTCTACCTTCTTTGTAAAGCAGTTCACACATGATCAGATTGGATAGATTGTATTTGCAAAAATCCATCCAGTGATTCTGCAGATTTTGAATTGGTTTTAAGTCTGGATTTGATTGATTAGATGAATATGCCATCACCCACGTTTGTGGTGTGACAAAATGTAAGTAACTAGATAGGAATACTTTTGCGTGCCATGTTAAATACATTGAAAGTGAAAGTAAATTTTTCAGGTTTTGCAGTCAAAAGCCTGGTTGTGTTGAAGTGATGTCCCCTCACAGCGCTCACTTGCTGTATTTGCATTCGTGTTTCAGGCTGTAGTTAACCGGCTAGCCATCTGCTGCAGAGCTCTGAGCCATTTAACGCCTCTGACTGGGACAGACAGCTTGAGACAGGAAAATAGACACTTGATGTAGGAAATGAGAGACAAGGGAAGTCGCAGTCTCTCCATCTTCCTGGACCCTGTAGGAAACTGTAAATGTTGGCTCCTCCCTGTCTAGACCAAGAACCACTTGTGCACGCACACACTTGCACGTGCACCCACTCGGTCCTACTTTCATAGCAACTTTGATTAATTCCCAGAGTGCTGTGAGAGGAGACAGCATCAGTGGCGTGGTCAGGGGAGAAGGCGCGCAGTCTGCTGGATGTGACAGCTCCCTGCTTCACACTGATGCCTTAGAGGGTGGATATGTGTGTGTGGGTTAGTAGCATGAGTGAGGGGCAGGATGTGTGTGTGTAAAAAGCCTCATCTGTCCCCTCGGCCACATCAGTGCTCAAGCATGTCTTGCTGTGACAGCCTAGCAGCCTGCGTTCCTGTCACACTCGCACACACAAACAGAGGAGCACTAACACCAGTGAGGTGAAGGGTCACGAGCGACTGCCTCTCCAATGTTGTGTGAAATGTGTAGCTGACCCAATGTGTGTGTGCAAAAAATGTGAATATGTATGTGTCTGTGTGTCTTGAATCTAGTGGTGGAGGTGCATGGGGGGCATCTCAAAGTAACTGGTTATTATCACCTCAATATTTTTCTTATTATGACAATTACATGCTCCAGGAGCGAATTAAGCGATAAAGGACGCCAAGCGGGAGTGGTTGACAGCTATTTGGAGACTCAATGCACAGAGCAATTTGCAGCCCCGAGCCAAACAAATTGGATTTGGGCCACTTTGGATGAGGGCCCCAGATTGTTGGGCGTTTGGATCCTGAGATCTGCCATGAGCGGGGTAGCTGGCTTTAATTCTCTATATCGAACCAAGGTAACAATGCTCTATAACCACGAACAATGATTAAATCTTATGCTTGTGTATGCATCATGCTTCACTGTCTGTAGGGTATTTACAGTTTTACGTCTAGGAGCATTAAGCGTTCCCACCTCTGCATGTTAAACAGCACCACTACTTTTTGGTCTTGGGCCACACAGCTGTGCTCAAGTGTGTGTATAATCCAAATGAGCCTAACAGCCTCTAAACGAATTACTGGTACACATTTTGCCACCCCTAAACTGCCACAGGAAATGCTGGCAACAGCACCCAATTAGGTGAAATGCAATTATTCCGATCCATTCACACGATTAGCCTGTAGGTTAACAACCTAGCTGTACATCCGGCTGGCTCCCGGTGTTTTTGGGAAAGCCTCGGTCACACCAGCTCTCATGGTAACCCCTCCGTGTCAAATATCATGCACCCTAAACAGCCGGTGGGGCAAAAAACAACATTCAGCCCCATTGGAGGAGGCAGAACATGACGCCAATCAGCTCGGTGCAAAGGGCGGCTCGATTGGCTGCAGCAGAGAGTGAGATCATGGGTTGGGGAGAGGAAAGAAAGTAGCCGTTGTGCCCAGCGGAGCGAAGGTAGATAATACCAGGCGACAGACTGGCAGGCTGTCGGGGCGGGTGGGCACTCACAGCAGCATGATGGAAAACAAAGGCTATGTGTGTCACAGTTGAGATCGCATTAACTAAAACAATCAGGCATGGACGGGCTGCCACACTGACTTGGTTGTCTGTTCCACTGGCTAAGCCAGGAACCATGAATGGAAAGAATGGGTTGAGGGAGTGGGGGAAGGGTTGCCTGTCACATTATTTATCTGATATTGCATTGGGTTGTTGTAATGAGAAAGGTTGTGTTGCTCTGACACTAAACTGAGAGTATGTCAGAGCTGCCAGTGTTTTTACAGATAGTATGTTTAGATTTAATCCCAAAGAGAAAAATTTTCATAAAAATAGTTATCTATATTCAACTTTTATTAAAACAAGGAAATTTGTATTTATTCATACAGCTTTTATTTCTGTACCAATGCTAGTTAAATTCTATCATATACATTCAGTGGATTTAACATGAAAAATGCAATGAAACACATTTTACGCTGGCTTAGATTATTAAATCAATTCATACAATTTAGAGAAGTATATAATGTTCTCACATAAAAAAACAATATATAGATTATTGGAAAAAGTGCTTGGGTAGAGCCTGTTATTGACTGATTAGTAGACATGTTGCACCAACTGTAGATTTGAAGCAATAAAATATAGTTGGAACTTTTTTAGTTATTGTGCCCTTAATTAGATTTTTCACACTCAAATATACTTCCAGCCATCTGTTTTTGACATTGTATTACACATCATTCTGCATATTCCTTAACTCCAGTAATAGTTACATTGTTTGTATAAGCTTTGTTATCATTTTGTTCTAACTCCAATAGCTGCTGTTTCTGCAAATTTAACTTTATACTTTATTAGTTTCACAATCACTTAAATACACTGACAATACAGGATGGGGCTGAGATATCAACTTTCTTGAAAGGGTGACTTTAAATAGCCAACTTTAACTATCCTATTTGGTTTAAGCAGAAAACAATGCGGCCACCAGCTACCTTGTTTATTAAAAGAGATGGTATGATGAATGTAAAAAGCACTTTTTTGTGCCTGAAATCACATACAAATGTAAAAAGAAAAAAAATCTTAACATTATGTTTATGCTTTTGATGGTTGAGCAGGGCTCATTTCCATTTCACGGACACTGAGGAACATATCTGAGTTGACAATGAACGTTTAGGGCTCAGGTGGAACGTGACTGAAGAGACCACAGGCCCTGGTATAGCTGGTAGGATCAGCTGTCATCCACTTGCAACTTTCCACTTTTTTTCTCAAATGGGTACCAGCCAGAAAAACAGGGGTTATTTACAGGTGACTTCCCCTCGTCGTCGCACACAGCTGAGCCGCAGCCTCTCAGTTCAGTGTGAATGTGTGTGTGATGTGTGGTCGGTGGGCAGACATCATGATTCATCTCATCACTTCACATCTGGTCTGTACTTTACTTCCATCACTGCCGCTTTTACTTTCCTTTGGCGCTCCGCACTTTTATGCAGTCAGCGGTGTGTCAGCAGTATTATTGGGGGATTCCCTGGAATTGCTGTAGAACAGGGAACTACCTGCTAACTGTGCGCACGCACACACACACACACACACACACACAGACATGCGCACACCTAAGTACACAGCCTTTCGCTCACCACTGGGAATTGAAACTGTAATATGAACTCACCCTTGGTCTGAATGAAAGCCCATTACAATTTATTTTTACCACCACAGCCTGGACAGTTTACTGGCTTGTTCTTTGGTATGTTTAGAATTTTCCACCACTGACACAGAGACTATAAAGATATTTTCTTGAGGATGTTGAGGGTCATATATAAGTCGGCTTTAATTTACACACATTGAAATAAAAGCTTTAAAGTTTAAATGTTTCTGACACTTATTGCCCATATATTTAATCTTTTCCAGTAATATTTGCAGAGCTGCCTCTTCTTTATGACATAATGTGCTCTGGGAAAATGATGTGCTCGCTTGAGCCTACATTTAAATTTGCCACCTGCTGCTTGTCAGCTCTCATCAAATGCTTGGATGAGCTTCACAAATACTCACTGTAAGTCTCTGCTTGCGTTCCAGGATCTCTCTGGCTCGATTGATGACCTCCCCACTGGGACAGAGGCCGGCCTGGGCTCGGCTGTCGGAGCTGGCGGATCCTCCAACGGCAGCAGCAGCGGTAGCAGCCAAGGGGAGCCGGGAGGCGCCGGTAACCAGGGACAGTCCCCCTTCTCTCCCCACCTCCCTGGCCAGAGGAGTGGGCCCTCTCCCTCTCCGGTGGGGTCCCCAGCAGGCTCCACTCAGTCCCAGCCGTCCCGTTCGGGCTCAGGACCAATTTCTCCTGCCAGTGGACCCCCTGCCAACACCACAGCTCCAGGTAGAGTTTCCCTTTTGAGCCTCATGCATTTTAACTATGTGGTTTAACTTGATTAAAAGTTAGCATGGGTTTCTAGGGATTTTTTTAATTACCAAAAAAAAAACTGCCAAAATATGCCGCTGATTTCAGAGCTGTATTTTGCATTTTATGTTTTGAATTTCTGCTAAAAGTTTCTTTTGAATGTTTCTGTTAGAAAGCAAAAGAGAGAAGAAGGTCAAAGAATCCCACAGTCAGTGATGTCAGTGAAGGTGTATTGGATTTGACAGTTAATGAAAAATACCTGCTGTGACATGTTTGAACCACCTGAGCACTATTTTCTAATCATTCCAAACTTTAATTATAAAATAGGTGGAAAATAAAACAGTTTGTTAGCATCTGTTGCAAATAAAAATGAGAAAAATGTGATACGAATTCCTAATCAGATCCTCTGAGTGGATGCTTTGGAAAAACACCTTTTGGGTCAATTAAAGCTGTAAGTCTTTAGGAGTATGTTTCCACAAATCTAGAAATGTTACATCTGCTCGTTCTGTGGAAAATAGCTCAAGCTCAATTAGATTCAATAGAGAGTCTATGAAAAACTATTTTCAAGAAGTGACACTAGTTTATTAATTATGTTTAGTTGTTTTCGTCTTGCAAAATCACCTTCTTCCACATGTTTACTGTTTGTCTTGCATAAATAGCAACCGACTTTCCAACTATTGCCATAAGCGATTATATTTCTTATGGCTGTAATAATTTCACTCATGGCCATCCACAAAGGTCAGCTAACATTAGTCCTACAAACAGGGTCTTCCACCTGGATTCTGTCGGCTGCTTCTCTAACTACTATTTCTCCTCGGAGTGGAAATTTCCTCACCATTAGGTAACTTCTGAACATGAAAATGGAAACCTGACTCTGAACCAGAACATTCAATTCTCAGACAAGTTAGTTTTTATCAAAATACCTAAATTGTCTTTGATATTTGTGAAGAAAAATCAAGTCTGTCCTCTTTTTTTATTTATTTATTTTTTCCATTTGCAAATGTTACTTGGATCATTCTTATGTCAACACCATTAGTGCACCTGTTACTTCTGAAAGCTTTTCGCAGTAATCACACCCACGTTTATGTCTGACCTTCTCGTTTCTTCCCCCATTTCTGTTTGTTTTTTAAATGTGTGCATTTAAGCAAGGTTATGTTGCAAAGTGTCCTTTGTTTAGAATATCAGTGGTGATCCCACAAAAGGCAGGTTTAAATGTTATGTGTTGAACTAGATTGTGAGAATAAAACTTCAGCAGCACAATGTTTTTACTTAACCTCAATCAGTGTCTTAATTAAACATAATTATCAAAAGAAAATAATAAAAAGTTGGATCACTTTTTTTGTTCAATTGTTTCTATATTTTTTTTCTTACCAGCATCTTCAAATCGCTGTGTAATACATCTAAATTCATTTCCATTTTGTCGGTTTGCACAAAGAACGATGAAGAGAACTCACTGTGACAGAAGACCAAATGCTTTCCATCCTGAACATTTACTTTGATTTTCTCCAGTCCATTTGAAATTCTAATTCAGGGAACTGAAGAGCTTCGCTGTGTAACCTGGACTCTTTGTGGAACAATTTTCATTGGCTGCATTGCAGAGATATTTCTTCACATCCATGGAGGTGTTTTTTTTTATGTTTTTTTTTTTTTTCAAATCTCTCTCTATATACCAGCTACCTGTGGATCACACCAGCATTTATACTACTGTTCTAATGGGTTTTAGTGAAGTGTTTGTAAATGGCTTTGAAAGGTTTTCAGTAGTTTTATTTCATTTTTATCTCTCCGTTTTACTGTGATACCCCCAAATATATTCTCAGCCTACTTTATGAAGGCATCAGAAGGTTTTTGGAGGACATTAGTTAACAAACCATCATCATGAAGACAAAAGAACACACTAGGTTAGGGATACACGGTAGATTTAAAGTGGGTTTGAATATCTAACAGAACACTTTTCAAAGGGTTTGAACTTCCTCTTTGATAAAACAAAAATGTGTGGACGATTCTCTGCCTGCCAGGTTGTTTTCTTAGAGAAGTAAGGAAATCTTTTGAAGAAAAACTATTAAAGGAGGTTCATCTTCCAGCTGGACAACAACCATAAACAAGTCGCCAAAATGGTTTCCGATGAACTCATATTTACGTGTTAGAATGGCCCAGTTAATTTAATGACCTCACTGAAATTTGAAAAGGATGTTTAAAGTCATGGTTGGACTCACAAAGCTATTTTGCTGGGAAGAATTTAATTCTTTAGATACGTAAATCTGTTAGAGACATTCCCTGAAAGCCGAACGGCTGTAATTATATAAAGCGTCATACAGGGCAGGTCGCATGCAAGCACAACACTTTTCAGATTTTTATTTGTTAAAAACCGTTTAGGATTTTTTTTCTTTACATTCATAATGGAGCACTTTTTTTGTTTTGGGCTATTACAAAAAAAAGCTCTATTAGGCACTGTGTGTCTATATTTTATCTCTACTTAGAGCGTTACCATATTATGGCTGTTTGGGGTTGATTTTCCTTCAGATTTGTAGCCTTATCTAAAACAAAAGAATGTAACAGGACTATCAGACAGTACACAGTGTGTCTGTCTGTCTCTTGAGGCCATAACAGAGCATTTAGATAAATAAACAGTGAGCATTTCCCATAGATACAGTCTTAATTTGCCTGCAACAGCCTTGTAACCGCATGTGTGTGTGGCCTCCATGTCATCCTGCCATCCTGCCTTTCTGAGTGATCGGCTGACCGGCTGGTCAGCTTGTCTAAGACCTGCCAGTCACTCCGACAAGGAGGGGCAAAGTGTCTGGAGTGAGATCCAAACTCCAACTCCTCCATCAACTCCTCCTGCTCTTCCTCTCCTCCCTCTCAGCCTCTTACACCAGTGATTGACACTAATGAAAAACTGGGACAGTGGGGTTTTTTTTCCAGACGCTCGTGCCAAGAGTCATGACAAGAATCCAGAGTGAGGCGGGCAAAGATGGGAGGCGAAACCGATTGCTGGGACGTGATTAATAAGAAAATATTTTTAAATATTCCAGGCATCAAATAAGTGGTGATAAAGCATGGAGCACTGAGTAACATCTGGCATGTTTTAGCTGCTGTACTACAATCAGTTTGAATTAGATCAAGAAGAAGCCAGCTTCACAGAGACACAGGAGAACTAATGTGGTTAGCACACATCTGATTAAAAATGCTCCACTTTGCAACACTTCGTCTCAAGTTAGAACATATCTATTGATGCTGAAGCTTTACTTTGGCAGGATGCAGTGAAAACAGGCAAGAGTTTTCGCCAGCTGTGGGCATTTCCTGTAGGTCTCTGCAAAAGCAGGTTCTGTCCTGTAAAAGTATAAAAAAGAAAAGTGAAAGAAAATCAGACGATGACAACGAATAATAAGCAATTTAATTTGTGTGAAGACCTCATCTGCAGCATTTTGAGCTGCAGTCAAGAAAAAGTCAAAACAGTCTATCTGGCGGCTCTTCATTCTGCTCCATTTAGCCCGCTGTCAGTGGAGAAATTGGTATTGCAGGTTGTTTCTTAAATTGATTCTGCACCTCAACTGCTGTCAGAATCTGTTGTTTTCATTGACATTTTGGGGTGTTTAGATTTTTTTCCTCCAATTGGACTTAATTATGACTGTTCCATAAATGTCAGCACACGTTGATGTTTGGATAGTTTTGGCAGGCTTCCGTATAAGTGCAAAGAAATTAGAAAATAATAATAATCTTTTTTGGCATTGAATAAAAAATTGTTCAGATGATTATCATTTTTTGTTTTTACACAAACAGACTTGGTATTTAAAGTGGAAATTTCTTCAGTTTGGTTCAAGAAAGTATTCCAGACTTTGCACAAATATGTAAAGGTAAATATCACTGGTTGCTTTGGCAGGATGCAGTGAAAACATCCCTCCATGAAGCAAATCCAATACACTGTAACATTCATCTTATTTTACAGTAATTACATTTTCTGTGACATTTTCAGATAAATCCAGTGCATGTACTTTTGAAGAAAGCAAAGAAAATGGAAAAAAATAAATTCTAAAAAAAAAGTGCTAACATAGAGAGATTAGCAAAAGGAAGGTCATACCATACCAGAAATGTCAATAACTGGTATCAGATATGTTAATATCAGTGAAAAGTTGCATGTCTTTAAAAAGATGTTCTGTATAAAGATTTAAAGAGCTGATCGTTTTTCTAAGTGAAGTTGTTTAAACCTCGGTATAGTTACGCGCTCACATTCAGATGTATCGTGTTTGTGTCTGCCACCAGTCAGGCTCCCTCATGGGAGCGATGCGACACGTCACATGGATGAGCACATCCGTTCCCCCTGACAGCGGTCAGAGGAGAGCAATTTCATTATGTCATGTTTTCACCTGGCTGTCAAACAAATGTACACATGCAGAGTGGAAATACCAGCCAAGACAGGCAGAGGGAGCATACAGAAGGGCACACATACCTGTGAAAAATGCATTTCATGCTTTGACACTTCATATATATTGTTGTTCGTATGAATTACTTCTGTATGTATGCTCACGTGGATGAGTGACAGTGGTGTTTGAGTGTGTGTGTGTGTGTGTGTGAGAGAGAGAGAGCGAGAGCTGCACTGTGAGAGTGTTAAAGAGGGGTATGTTGACAGATTGCCAGCCTATCATACACCCATACACTTGCACAAATCTATCTTGTCGGAGCGCCACAGCAAGCCTGTGATTCCCTCGTCTCCTCACTTCTCCTCCTCTTCCTCTTTCCCCGCTCTCCCCCACCTCCCTCTGTCAGTCTCTCCATGAAGCAAATCCAATACACTGTAACATTATCCGGAGCCTTGCCTTGCTATTTGGATTCTCTCCTGGAGCCAAAAAGGCACACACAGGGCCAAATTGATTTTCCTGTTGCGCTAGATTTGTGACAGTCGAGCAGAAATCACATTGCTCAACCGCCAACCTCCCCCCTCCTCTTCCGCCATCTCATATGTGCACACAAATACATACACACATCTCTTGGTGTCTGTCAGGCATTTTTTTTTTCTAGCTATGAGACATCAGAGACAATAAAGAAAGATTTCTGTCTCTCATTCAAGTGGGTTCTCCATGAGTTACTGTGGAGGAAAGTGGAGAGGCGTTCAAGTTAAAGTGCACAGCACAATGTCTTCAGAAAGTTTACAATTCAAAAAATGTGAGTTTAGAGGTGGAAAGTTTCAGGCTATATTTACTATTTGGTTTCACTGCATGCACCCTCTGGTTTGACATGATATGTACAGCTACAGTCTGTCAGAGCGGTGTCATTTTCTGTAAAGACTTAGCAGACCTGTCAGTTCTCCAAAACCGAGCCGAAGATGTATCCATTACCACACTGAATCTGATGCATATTACATCAAACTTCATGCAAACACAACATGGAAAGTCAGCTGTCATCAGCTGGTAGCGCTGCTGCAGAAAACACGGAGGCAAGACAATACTGGCAGAAATTCCTCAGCAAGTTTTATTACAGCAAGAGAATCAAAATCAAACCAAGAAATAGTTTTTGGTTTTAAGTATACACAGTAGACTGGTCTGGTTAGGTACATGATACAGGGATTCAACAGATCTCAAAATATTCACACTTGGAATTCTTGAGGTAGATTTCAGAAAAAAATTACAAATTTATAAAAGCATCTTTATTAAAGATATTTTTGGAGCCCATCAACCAGGGTTGATGGGCTCCAAAATCATAGTTTGGAGACAGCTCTAATGAAAATCTCCAATGATCTAAAATGCACTCCTGGTGAAATCTTTGAGTCCTTGTTTTGCTGTGTGTGAGCTGTAAATACTGTACATCTAGTAGGGTTTGCTACTAGTTACTAGCAAACCCTTTCTGACCACTTTGCTATTCTCTGCTATTGATTCAGGTCTTATTTAACAGATAGAGATTATTGGAAAAAAAAAAGATGCTAGTCATGGATGCTGCCATACACCTGGATTAAATTTACAGCTAATTAAGTATTCTAATGCTACAAGTGAAAAGCAATAATAATAATACTATATTATTATTATTATAAATTACATGTTAGAATTTAAATCTGTCAATGCTATTTCAGTTTTATACAAGTCAATGCCATAAATGACAATCAAACATCCAAACTAGATCATCCCACCTTTTTTAAATAAAATGGTTTCCCCCGAGGATTCACTCTTTAAAAAAGAGCCAGATGTTGAGTCCTGAAATAACATTATCAAATAATAAAAGTTAGAAAAATGTTTTAAAAAAGTGTAACAAAGCAGATCAGAAAGTCTAGAGGGAGTTCAGTGTGTATTACCACACAGATTTACAGCATGATTTGGGAGGATAAAAGTCCTGCTTAAGTGACGTTTTCACAATGGCTGCTGATTAGAAAAAGTGTCACAATGAAAACATCAGCTGTCGTTAACTTGTATGTTTCCACCTTGAGCAAGCCAAAAATTGCAAGTAGGATGATTTCAACATTGTTTCTGCCTCGCCAGCTCGTGCATGAATGTGTGTGTCTGTGTGTATCCATGTCTGCATAAACTGGGATATTTCACAAAATGCACCCTGTTGTTTTGGTCAAAACTTAAAACACATGTCGCTGCTCTTTGCCATTTACATAAAATAATAATCAAATCCCTGAACACTTTGAACTTAGCCAGAAAGACACTTGTTTTTGAAATTTGTGTACAGTATTTGGTAATGGTTTTAGATCTCTGCGTGCCTCCATTTGAAAGCAAAGCTGCAATATTTTCTCCACATTGTGGAGCTGCTAATATCCACAGAGGACTTTGCACTCTTTCACATCCCAGCTGTGTCTGTCTGCTGCGGAAGATCACAAATGCTCCTCTCAGCTCCATCCATTCTTTTTCATTCTGTGTCTCTTTCAAACCGCAGTCCTTGGAGGAGCAGTTAACATTGGCCTGCCTGGTCTCTGTCGTCTACCTCCTCCATCCTTTTCTTTCTCCATTTCGTTTTTTACCTCCCCTCCAAGTTTTTATTTTCCTCTAATAAGGTGAATGGAGCTCGCGGGCGAGCACTCTGGAGAGTTTAAGCTGTTTATCTGTGCTTCGCTTCAAGAGCTTCCGGGGCCCAGAAAAGGATAGAGAGGTCAGAGAAAGTGGAAGGGTGGAAAGCGGGGAAGGATAGGAAAGAAGGTTGGACATTTTCTTTTTAATAGCTAAAAGCCTCTTCCTTAACCAAAGCTTTAAATTTGCTCCCCTTTACATCATCCTCAGCCCTGCATTTGTAGACAGATTTTATTTATTATATAGGAAGTACACAGAAAAAGTAATAATTGGGAACTCTTCTGGTCAAAGGCAGTGGCAGTTCTTTGAAATGGATTGGTGTTAATTAATTCCTCAACCAATTAAACCAAAAACCAGAAAATCCACTCTTAAAACAATATTTTATCTAAAGCTTTAGAAAGACTTAATTCAGTTATCCGGGTGTAGTAAACAGACTTTGCATAAAAGAGAGAGATGCCCACTCCACATAGATCGGTCATGCAAGTAAACATCAGAAAACTGAATCAAAAGGGTTTTTTTTTTGTTGATTGTATGCTGTCCTCTGACACAATGGCACCCTGGGAGGTGAGCCATTTCACCTATTTAAAAAATCACCACTGGTCAAACGTTGAGTGTAGATCCATAAAGAAAATGGTTTAACTTGAAGTTGGCCGTTTTGTGAACAACATTTGCATGAATTTCTCGATTACAGAAAAAACACATTGTTACTGAAACAGGAAATGCCATAGGGACATTTAGCTAAAAAGCGAATTTTTCCTCCATTGCCTCTGGTGAAAGTTACCAGAAAGAAGCAATAAAGGGGTGTGAGGGAGGTGTTGTGGGGAGGAGTTTTTATGTGTTTTTCAGCATTGGGTGTGTGGAACATGGCAAGTTTTCTTGTCACACCACTCCCTAAGAGGCTGTGTGGTGGGAACACTGCCTCTGGCTGTCCCCGTCCCCCTCTCTTCCTCTCATTATTTTCAACGCGCTTGCTTTCTCTTATGCTCCCTCTTGTGTCTTGCATTCCCTCATCCCCACCCTCTCGCCTTCCCATCACTGTTTGTCTCTGCTTTATTCGCTCAGAGCGTTGCTGTGGCGCAGGCCTCCCACCGAGGAACAAGGCTGAATTTTTCCATCCACATCTCTGCCTCTATGCCTCCGTCTCATTTCTCTACATCTCTCCTCCAGCTCTTTTTTTTCTCCCCTCTCTCGCCTTGTGTCCTCCTTTTTCGTCTTCTTCCCCCACCACCCACACTGCCACCACCCAACTTTTTTTTCCACCCCTCTTTCCCGCATTTCTCTTACTTGCTGTTCGAAGTGAAACAGCAAAATGCTGTCCCTGTAGGCATTCTATGCACATAGCACACCGTCGGCCAAAATAGGAGGGTAAAAAGAGCATGCCTGCTGCGTTAGCCGTTTAGAGAAATCCCATTCTAACTTTGTCCGACTGGAAAACCCTAACCGGAGCACAGTGTGCAATTATTTTCCCACCCCGACACCTATTTTCATGCTTTCTCTCGCTCCATCGCTCCCTCTCCCACTGTTTTTAGCTTAAGCTGCAGTTTTTCTTTACTTACAGTTGCTACTCAGCGATGGAAGTAATGAGGATCTTGGGAGAGCGCTTGTTTTTGCGAGCCACTGCAGGCCTATGTTCATCCCCCACAGGGAGAGTTAACTGGCATTAGCCCCCGGCTTGGAGAAGCATTGACTCGCACCCATTGAGATCTAAACCACCGTTATTGGAGCCCGCTGTTTATCTGCCTCTTCCCCCTAAAGACATGGCAAATGGGGGGTTTTACCTTGACATGCGTGTGTGCGTGTGTTTGTTGGGTGTTGCAGGTGTGTGCACATTTATTGCCTGAGGCTTGTATTAGGAGATGGTGCTGAAGCAGCCTTTTCTCTGTCTTTTGTATCATTCTATTAGCACCCATCACTCTTACCTCACTTTGTCCAAAATGGCCCTCATTGCTTAAGGCTGCTCTGTTTTTGTGAGAAATACTTTTAAAAAGTGTGCAAAAAAAATCATAGTTTTGCATGCACACACATGGCAGATAATGCACCTGCAACGCTTGTCTGTGCACTTCATTGGTCTCATCATTGAATATATGGTGAATCACTCTGCTTCAGCATCATTCATACAGGTTGAGGTAGCTCATACTCTTTATATTTCCAGAGCCATGAAACAAAATAAAAGTAAGGCCTTAAGTTCTCTCCCTGGGCTTTGAACTTCACTACCATTTACGTTTGAAACTATGATGAAAACAAATCTTCAAAGACCACACTCTCTCCCTTCAAAGGTGTCTCTCGGTTGTCTCAACAGTCAGATGAGAAATTAAAAGTGCACATTGGGTTCTTAGCATGGAGTATTACATCCGAAAGAAGCAACAAATTCCTATTAGTTTTAACCCTGTTGCAATGTATGCATAATGTTTGCATTCTAAAAAGAGTCCAACAGTGGATTCACAACTTTCTATGATGTTAGCTGAAAATAAAGAACGTTTATATTACACTTGACTGAAATAGAACTAACAAATTAGTATAGATTCATGTGAGTGACAAAACTTATTTCAAGTCATGTTTGTATGTGAGCTATTTGGTTGTTAATGTGTCTTTGGACAGCTGGATGTTTTTAAAGGTGTAAATTGTGGACAGGAAATAAAAATGCAGTGTGACGCAAGGGAGTTAGACAATAACATATCGCCAAACCCCCGATTGTTACATGTGTTAATCACATTAAAGCTCCTGAAGGAACACTGGAATTGTCAGTAAAAATACTGCCAAAAATCTTTATGAAAAAGATAACACTTTGAAACAGTCACACTTTCACAGTTAAACCATAAAAGTGGAGAAATTACTCAATTTTATATTAACTCTCTGATGCGTGAGTGACTGACTATACAGTCTTCCATGACTGGGTCGTTTTTGACCCGGGTTACAATCAGTGTTTTTTTTTACTCTTGTCATTTTGAATCAAAATAATGTTTTGTATTTTGGATCAAATATTAAAATATTTTCCTTTTTCACTTTTTTAAACGTTCTTAGAACAACTTATAGAACATTTGTGACAGTTTGTAGAAAATGTTTAAAACAAAATGACAACAGCAATTTTACAACAGCAATGATGAAATGTCAATAATGGACAATATCAACGTCCATTATCTGTGTGTGGGTGTGTGTCTGGGCATGGAGGGAAGGGGTGGGGGGGTCTGAAAGAGCACGTTTCTTGAAACTAGCTAGCTGACATTGCTGTCTGTATTCTATTATGCTATATGTGTCATGCATGTGAGTCCATCCATCAATCAATCTTCTGTTTATTATTATTCAGGGGTGACACTTAGGACTCAGTGTTGGTTTCACCTCTTTGTTCTTTATTGTATATTATTTAAAAAAAAAAAAAAGAATATAAATTCATTTCACCAACATAAGTGTGAATCTTATATCAACAATAACATGTGGAGGTTTATTTATTAGGTTCGTCAAAGAAAAAGGATTACATAGTGTAGTGTGCTCTACTTAGTGCAAGCTATGTCAACACACTTTTTAAAATTGTGTTGATTGAATCTCAACATAATGTAGTACCAATTAAGAGTAGCTTTTAATTGAACATAACTTAAATATCTTTATATTAATATGTGCAATTTATCACTCCCTAACTACATTGAAATTAATTATGTTAGCTTTATCGGGCCTATAATTAATTTTTGTTAATTGTACTGCTATAAATAGCTGCAGTCATTAACAACACTTGCCTCTAAAGATGGCATGCAGTCAACATTTATTAAATTATTTATCTATTTTTATTCATTGATCATTTAAAATAAATAATTCTGTTTATTCTGGTTTATTTTTTTCTTGACAGTTAATAATCATAGGGTCATCATGCAACCATGGCTTTATATATTAAGTATTAGGTGTGCAAAAGGAAACTGTGATTTCCATTTTGCATACAAAGCAGCATTTTCCTAACATTTGAATTTTCATTTATAGTTTGTAATATTTTCTTAGCAGGCACAAAAAGGTGTACACTCAGTTTGTCCTGACATTTAGCTCGCTCCACTCCATACTCCGCAGGGCAAGAAGAACTGCGCGTCAAAGATCCAGCTCATGAATTATTAATGATGTAGATTAAAAGTGCCAGGACTCACTGAGGAGCTTGTTTGTTTTATTTGGACGTAATTATTTAATGGCACCTTGTTAAAAATGATAAAGAATGTTGGATAAAAGCAAGAGAAGGGAGGGACCACAGGAAAAGGTCTTATTAGTGATATTTTGGTATTAGTGGTGCATTTTCTTCTCTGTACTTTTTCCTTTGCTTCCTTTCTTCCCTTTGGTTGTCTTTCATTAAAACGTGCATCAAATTTCTTTGCGGTAATTTCATTTGTAGTCAGTTTACATGGTTATGTGGAGGAATTAGTGGAGCATAGAGGCCACTGTTCCCTGTTTCCACCTCCACAGAGGCATGCATTCACAAATGTACTGTGGAGGATGCTGCCACTCCCCCCTATGCCGTCCAAGCAAACAGATTTTGACAGCATAGCGGGTGCCTGTTATATATCACTGCACACACTGCTCATACACACACAAAGCCTAGCCTTTATCATAGGGTCGGCTTCTGCAGTTAAAGGGTTCAGCAAACCGCTGCCGGCATCCTTCATCCTCAGTGCCTCCCCATCTGATCCCCAACTGCAGCTAAATCTGTCCCTTTGGCAACAAGTTGCCATGACCCTTTACTACATGCTTAAGGCTTCCTCAGTCAGTGATGCAAACATGCTGCATAACATTGCAGCACAGTGTTTTATATACACACGAAGGAAAACACATGAGAATATATTGGACGATGCACATACCCACACTTAGTTGCATGCTCTCATATACTTCTACCCTCCTCCTTATATTGAATAAATTTGTATTTTGAAGGTTAAAGGAGAAATATCTCAGTGAAGCCAACAGTAGCAATTTATAAAACTTGGTTTGGGAGCTTTAGCATTTCCATTATCTTAATGTTCTACAGCTTTTATTTCTCAAACTTTTTTAAAAGTCCCAAAACTTTTGGATATGTTGTAATCTTTGAACTGATGAGACAAAAGTAGGGCTTCTTGAAAGTTGGGTGTCTCATTACATCCGGCTTATAATTTCAAAAGCCATTCAGAAAGAATTATACCTACAGTTAAAAATGGTTATGCTATGATGCCCTGAGACCTGGATAATTTGCCATAATTAATAGAACCATAAATTTTGTTCTCTACCAGAAAAGCCTGAAGAAAATTGTCCAGCCATCAGTTTGTGGCCTTAATCTGAAGCACGCAGGGATTATAAAGCAAGACAATTATCTGAATAAAACCTAGAAGTCCACCTCTGACTAACTAGAAACCTTTATAGGCTTTGGATTGGCCTGGTCAACGTCTGAACTTATGTTGCGGCATTAAACCAAGTTGTTAATGGTTAAAGATCCGTCTATTTTGACTGAACTAAAACAGTTACATTTTCTAATTTAACTGTCAAACAGATGTAGCACACTTTTTGACAGCTTTCACAAATTCAAGGCTTGCACCTCCAGTAATTAAATTCAGGTGACGATTACTTTTCACATGATATTAGTTTAGCTTTCTTACTCCAATTAATATTTTAATTTGGAAACTAAGTTTGTTGGGTTTGATAAAAAGTGACAATCAACTTGACTGCATTTGTCCAGTCCAAATGATTTTAAATAATATATAAAGGCATTTGTACACACTCATTTTCTCAACTTTTAACTTGCTTTTGGTTATAATGCAGGGCCATGATTTGTAATAAAGTATTACTTTTGCATAAGGAATGCATTAGAATATTTTCCATTGCCTGTGCAGATGCACATAAAAGCTAGTAGCCAGTGTTTCTTGTGTTATCTCACAGTTGGTTCAGCGTTTGCATACTAATGCCTCCCATTCTCTCCTGCAACATGGTGACAGACTAACTAATCGAATATTCCCTCTTTGAAGCAGTGCCGCTGGAACTATTCAAGTGTGATCCAGGGGGGCTTTGTGTGTGTGTGTGTGTGTGTGCGTGTCTGTGTGCGTTTGTGTGGATGTGTGTGTCTGTGTGTATGTGAACATTTCAGTACATGTCTTATGTGCCTCTGTGCTCTTACATGTGCTTCCTTGTGTGCTCTTCTGTGTTTATTTACTCTTGTTTGTGCAAGTACTTTTTACGTCCATGCATATTACTTGTTTTTGCGTGCTTGAGTGTGAGTAGGCGGCGGATAGATGGAAATGTTGTTTATGCATTTTTATGCAAAGCAATTATGTTGACTTAATTGGGTTTGTTTATGTGGAGAGTGTGTCACCTCTAGTCATGTATTGCTTCTGGTGTGGACGGACACACACACAACATATAAACACGCATGCATATGTAAACACACTTGAAATAGGATAGATTTTACTGAGTGATTGGATAACATGAATAGTGTTCTTCGTTTTAAGAAGCCGTAATATTAATTGAGTTGTAACAAATTAGTATGTTTAGTACACGCTAGCTGTATAACTCTTACTGTTCGCACATGTTCCTATGTGTACAGTGCTAAACATTTTCACATCTCCCGTGTTTTTCCTTTGATTTAGATCAATTTGATTTTTACTTTAATCACTTACGATACAGGTGCATCTCAATAAAATAAACTGAAATTTTAATGTCACTGTTTTAATGAAATTATAAGATATAAATTGGATTCATTACACATAAAATATTATTTATTTCAAGTGATTTGATGATTTTGGTTTATAGCGAATAAAGGCTTTCATTGACACCTTTAATGAGCAGGTTACAAGTTCAAGAAGGTAATGGCAAAAGAAGTTTCTAGTTCAGAGAGATCCGCATTGAAGGACATGAACAGAAAATTGAATGGAAAGAAAAAGTGTAGTAGAAAAAACTGCACAAGCAACTGTAATAAAAGCTACTAAAGGAAGCTCTTGAGTAGCAAAGTCTATTCAAGTTTTCTGAAAGATCCTTAATAACTTTTGGATTTTGTTTTGGAGGTCACGCTCCCAGATCCTGGGGGACGACTGGAGAATTCGAGTTGCTTCATGTCCATGGTGAAGTTTCCACAGTCAGTGATGAGTCCAGAAACCATGACATAGGTTACAGTTAGCCCAGCTATTGATGCAGCTATACTGGAAACCTTTAAAGCAAATTATGCCTCTCTGCTGACAGTCTTATCAGCAGAGTTTGAGTGGACCAAACTGGGAACTCCTACTTTTTGATTATAATTATCTCAGTCAGATTACAAAATTAGTATATAATCTATACTAATTTTACAGGTTATAAAACTTTGCCAGGATCATTTTGGCAATGATCTAAAGGATTGGTGAATATGTGGTTGAGAAAATAATTTGTGTGTGAATGTGTGTGTAATTTGAAGAATCAAAAGCCAGTTTGACTTGGTTTATATTGTTTATCAAGGGAGAGACTGATGCATTTCATACCTTGTTTATGCTGGTGCATCTGACAATCACAGTAAAATTCCAAATTATTTATGTTTCTCCATCTAGTGAGGGATCCTTCTCTTGTATTGGATGTGTGACAGAGCATGATTTTGCAACTTCATTTTCCTGAAGTCTGGGTTTGAGAACTTCTGCTTCACATGGCAAAAATCATTTAAAACATAGAAAACATTTTAAAGACATGAAAAACTTTAGCTCTATGGATCTGTCTGCAGTTATGGAAAAGATTTAATGTAATGAAAGTTAAAAAAAAAAAAAAACATGAATTTTTGTTACACTTATATAAGTGTACCATCCCCAAAGTGATACCCTGAAGTTTCTTTCAACTCTCATTGCTTCAAAAGTAATGCAAAAACATCAACATTATTCATTTTTTGACATGATTAAGGCTCAAACATCCTTATCAAAAATATTCTACTGTGCTACCTATTTTAGGAAAATATCGCATATTTTCAGTTTATCAATTAAAAAATCTTGCTTTTTTTTGGACAGAACAGGCATAAAAACATAAGCTTTAAAAATATGAAAAAACATTATGTCTCTGGATAGGTCTGAAGTTGTTGAAGAAACTGAATACATTGAAGATGAATTCATATTAAACATATAATGTTTGTTTTGTTTCATAAGATGCACTTTTTAAAAAAATCAATTAAAAGGGACCTCAAATTGTGATAGCCTTCTCCATTTCATTTAAGATATATTTAACAATAAAACATAAATCATTAAAGACGGATGTAATCTCCATAGATTTTCTTCGGGGTTTAGGTCAAGAGAGTCGCTGCTCTTTTTGCAGTAATTTAAGCAAAAAGAGCCACTCTTCAGTAGACCAATGTCTCCGTATCAAAATCATTTCCTTTGCTCTTAAATCACATTCTAACGTTCTGATAAGCAGCATTTTGGATTTGTGTGTGTGTGAGCTCTGAGCCACATTCATCAAAATTACAAATTAAAATTCATCTTAACTTTCATTCTGTAACTATAGATATTGAATTAAATGCATATTTCAACTTTGTCCAATTACACCTGAAATCCTCCTGCCCTTATTTCTCCTTCTTCTTTCCCAATTTGAATCTAAAGATAAAAGGTTAATTTGCTATCTCTTTCCTTCCTCTAGGCCAAATCAATCCACCTTACTCTCTGTCTGCCATTGTTCTAATCAGACCCTCAACTCACTATTGGATTTCAATGGAACAGTCACAGCCCAAAGACCTGCTCAGCAAACCCAATCGATGATCCTCAGATGGCTCTGGTTTTCCAGTGGAGGGGGGTCTCGCTCATTTTAATGATTACTCAGAGAAGTGACTTTGGTTCCAATGTCTTGATGTGTCCTCCTGTGGTGGATTTGCCAGTTGTTGCATGGTGAACCAGAATTAACTTTGTGTGTGTGCAAGTGGCTTTTTTTGGCATCAAAACCTTTCGTTTTGTTTAGTCACCTGAAAGACAGAAAAAAAAGCAATGTTTAAACATTTAACTTTTGTGCAGCTGAAAAAAGAAAAACAAAAGTGGTCCTCCAGGAGTTGATTGTTTACATCATTTCATGCATTTTTCTTTCATTTTTCAAGCAACGCTGATGGAAAGAAAATAAAAATCAATTTGCTTTTGACCTCTCTTCCAATAAACAAAGAAGGAAAAATGATTCTTGCTAAAAGTTTTCTTTTCATATGACAACATTTATTTCAAGGACTGGATTAAAACAATAATTCGCGCCTCACATGAATCCAAACCCATGAACCCAAGCTTCATGTTTTTTACAGGTACAGCTGTGGCCCCGTTGAGCTCTGGAAATGGACCCGATGCAGCCCATCTGCCAATCACACGCTCCCCTATGGCTCAGGAGAGAGGTAAGTCTCCCTCTACATATATTTGAATAATAACCAATATCAAGAACTGGGTACTTTGCTATGTATGGCAGAAGAAAAAAAGAGAAAATACTGTCTTCTGACATGCTTATGTGTTTTGATGGGATGCTTCTGCTCCAAAGGCACAAGACATATTATCCCATCTTGGAGTTAGCTCTAAAATAAAAGAAATTACAATGTCCACTGCAAAATTATGGTAATTTTTTTTCCATTCCACACCAGCCAGGGTCTGCATAAAATTTGAGACTGAAGAAAATGGCAAACAGAAATTGTTGTGTCAAGGGAATGGAAGTAGTTGTAATAAAACTATGTTGTTTGTTCATATTTTTTTTTTTGAGCTGCTTAAGATCATAGTTCATGTTAGCTTCTTTCATTAATACACAATACACAAAAAAGCTAAAAAGAATGAAACCAAACAGAAGACAACAAAGAACCCAAGCAATTTTTTCTTTGAATTCAGACATGAATACATAACATAGTGGCCACCAGAACAAATTATGAAGCACATATTTGAGTTCATTGAAGTTTATACAATGGGGTAACTAGTAAAAGGAGAGATTTCAGAGGAAATGTCTCATAAAAGGAAGCTGGGAGACATACAAAACCAGGACCTATGGAGGAATTTAAAAGTGTTCTTATGTTCAGTCTGCCTCTAATTCACCACAGCAGTGAAGAACCACTTCAGACAAAAACTGATTCAAAACTAAACTTTTGGGAGTATTCATACACATAATAGTCTTTTAATCGGCCCTCGTATTTCTCCAAAACATCTGTGTCATCAGAGTAGCATGACGACATTGAAGTTTGTTGCATGTTTTGTGATTCTTAGCCATTTTAGTCTAGGTTTATTGAGTCTTATTGAGTGCTAATCTATATCTTAGATAAAAAATGTAAAAAAATTCCTTTCTTCATTAAGGTGGAAGAAATTTGTATACAAGTCATTATTAATTTGTTGTGAGAACAGAGCTTTGAGTTATCCCACTAGTAATCATTGTTTGGTCAAATTTGAATTGCTATATCATGCAAAGCAGTCCCAGTCTGCCACACAACATCTGGACCATTTTAGCAGAGTACCAGACAATGTCACTCATGTTTTCTAGTCCATTAGTCAGCATCTTTTAATCATTTCTGTCAAATGCAGATTCAGTAATACTAACACTGAGTAAATAAATGTATTTCCAAAAGGCTTGCTATGTGAACACTAACCCAGAGGGCAAATGCCCTAGCCAAACTCAAGGTTGTCTCCAGCAATTATGTCCACTTTTCAGGTGTTTGTACAAACAGCACATTTGCTGATTTTTGCAATTCTAATTTCCGTATCCACACAACCCTGCAAAAAGCGTGAAAGACTGGGAATTGACCTTAATGGACTGACTGAGGCTGCCTCTCCATCATGAACCAAAGAGCAGTTAAAATCACAGAGAGACAGAGGGAGTGGATGGATGAAGACAGAGGGAGAGAGTGGGGCACTGATGAAATCAAGTTGGAGATTTAATGCTGCTCTCTAATGCCTGTAAACCTCAAATGCCCCTCTGCCTCCCCCAGCCAAGTCCAGAAAAACTCAGCACGTTTAACAAGGTCGACTGTTGTTTATGCTTTTTTTCCCGTGCTTGGGTTAACCCCCTCCCTCTAGATATACTGTACTCCCCACTTTGCTCAAGTGCTGGTCTCCCTAAGAGCCTCTCTCTGCTCTTCATTTCGATAAATCCACTGACCGTCCCTTTTTCACTCCCTACTTTGTTCTCACGTGCCCGCTGTTGTCCAGCTGAGAGCTTCATTGCCAGAACAAGAGAACGGTCTGTGTTTGTGTGTGAAGAGGGAACGAAACACAGAGAGGGAGAGGCAGGGAGAAAAATCCTTGAATGTGTTATTTGCTTTTAGCACTGTCTGCACAATGTTTCTCTCCCCATCCATTTTCCAGGCAATTTAAAGTGCGGTATTACACTCAGTATTTTTTTTCTCCTCCTCTCCCAGAATCCCCTTACCCTAATGGAAGCAAAACATTACAATAATGTCCTCGCTCCTTAAACCCAGCACTCGCAGCCTAAGCACTTTCAGGCCCCAATCGCTCTTTTCCCTCCGTTGCACTGTCTTTCCCTCCCACACACACTTTCTCTCTTGCTGAATCTCTTTCTGCCTAGGCCTGCGTCTCTGTGCTGCACAAAAAAACTCATGCGGCACGTTTATTGCTCTCTGTCTTTATCTCCTACTCACACGCACACTCAGAAAGCAAATACGTATATGCATATGCACAGTCATAAACTTGAAAACTTCTGCCTCCCTTTCCCAGTATCTTTGTGTTTCTCTCTTACTCTCCTTGCAGAAGTACGGAATTACACAAGCCTCAGCCTTCCGTCGTTTCCCCAAACCCCAAACTCACTAAAGAGCCAGCCTGTGTGCGCTCATTCAACAAAGCGGATGGCTATCAAAGTTTACAGCCGAGCAGACCCAATCCATTTACACCTAATCTGCAATAGCGCGCTTACACGCACACACATTTCCACACCCACACGGCCTCTCTTTTCCCTCAATGGCCGTCCAGCGACCTTTCTCCATTCGCAGCGGATCGGAAAACCTTTCAGCGAGTTTTTTTTAGAAAAAAAAAAAAACGAATAGCGCTGTTTGACAGAGCGAAGCCCAGGCGAGGATCGCTGCAAATGTCAATTTGAATGGTGCGGGCGAGTTTGGGCCTTAGAGGCTTTAACACGTCTACTGACAGAACAGCTTAGAATAACACAGTAGCCACGGTCAAATCACTAGCTGTTCTGTGGAAAGTGGGGCTCTGTATTTTTATATGTCCACTCAGCTTTTACAGCTACATGCATCTCTGAGGCCAGGTGTGTACTTGACCTGGCTTTTGTCAGCAATAGCATTCACTCAATGCTCGCGCTCTCTGTTTATTTGTGTTCAGGGATCCTTTTACATGTCAATCTGTTGTGTTTTAGAAACACCTATTTCATACTGACTTATTCACCAAAGTGAATATATGCCTAACAGTATATGACACAGAGGCAAGAGATCAGATCTTCTCAACATTGAAAGACACTAAATAGAAAACAGGATTTCTTCTTTTCTACAATCCTTCACATCTTTTCACACTACAAGAAGAAATCAGATTTTGTTATTTTTCTAAACATAGAAAAGTATTTACACTCAGACTTTATTCAATTACAAAATTTGTCTTTTACACAATTTTGTCCAACACAGTTATTTCTGTGGTTTCGAAGAGCTAACAGGAAACCCAAACAAACGTCTGCTTTGAAGTTTATTATACAAACAGAAAAACCATTTTAAACCTCTTTATTTATTGGATAATCTAGTTAAAATTTTTTAAACCTTAGAACTTTTAAAATAGATCAAAGTTTTGATACAAAAAATCCAAAAACACTAAAATAGTCTTTTTTATTTTGCTCATTGAGAAGCTAACTTGTTCCATAGTTTGTGAAATGGGGGAAAACATTTTCTAAATCTGGTTAAAATATTGATAAATTATTTGGAAAGCCAGAAATGTTAAAATTGAAAATGTATTAAATATGATTTGAGTAATTAGTCTTTCCCTTTATTTTTGATAAATCCTAGAAGTCACTTAATTAATGAATACACTCCCTCTGTGTGGAAATTAATGCATGTAATCGTGCCTTATGATGAAGTGCATGATTACATTATAAAATAACCAAACACTAAATAACCCCCAATAACCAAACACATCTCACTAAGCACTGTTTCACCACCATTTTTAAATAACGGTAAACTGCAATTCAGTTATCAAAGACAAAATCTAAATCCAGCTAAGGATGTGCGACACAAGGGAACATGTTTTTTTCAGACACACTCCATCCAATTTGGTGGATAGAACCTGAACTATTTTGCAAATTAATTCAGTCTCTGACTTTACAAAGCTGGAAAAACACCAAAAGACTTGCGACTGGATACCCAATACCCACAAAACACATTGAGGTTTGTGTTTTACAACATGGCTAAAAGTGAAATCTGTAGCCACAATCACTTCCTAGAAATTAGGACTTTCAGAAGTAAAGGGAATGTTTGCCATCTAACTGAGTTTGTCTGTTTTAGGTTTTATATCGAACATGCAGAGAAACCAGTCTGGCTCGCAGTTCGCACCTCCCCAGTCCGGACCTCCCATGTCACCTCACCCATCCCATGGAGGCTCAATGTATCCCAGCATGGGTCCATATTCACAGAGTGGCCCTGCTGGTCCCTATGGACCTCAAGGACCCCAATATGGACACCAAGGTTAGAAATGTTTCTTTACGTTTTTTTTAGCGATAAGAGCAAATGCTATTCTTATCTTAAGATGTGTAATTCTTCTTTTAACTCAGGTACAGTGATGTTTGGGGGTATTTTTCTCCTTTTTTATTTCACATCTACATTTGAGGAGAGCGGATTATGTAAAGTCTAATGTAAAATGTTTTTACTTAATAACTTTTCAAATTTTCTAAGCTCCAAAACAACAAAGATGTTTAATACAAGCCATCTTACCAAATAATGTCAAAATAAAAGTCTTGCAGTTTTAAGCTTACAAGATGGAATCACATTTCCAGAGTTTGAAATTCTTCTTTAAAATTTAAAGGCAAAGAATGGGTTCCTGTCACACTGGATTATAACTGACCTCTCTTGTCATGACTTCCACCTGATCTACTTCAACTTTCTGACCAGTCATGTTAGGAAGAGGAGCGCCTCACATCATCCGGGCAGAGAGGGTTCAGACAGAAAAAGCCAGACTTGTCATTTTTTGAGCACTTTTGAACCCTCACTCCCCCCACAGTGTCAGCAAGGTTGCTAATTAGGAATACAAAAAGACTCCTTTTCAGAGGCATTTCCATCATCTACTTCTTCCACACACACACGCGCGCACACCCCCACACATGGATAAGTACAACCATCTATCCTCCTGCGTGGAGGGCCTGACGGTGGGCATTAAAATCAAATGTGACTCTCTGATTATTCATGAGGCCCTTGAAACCTGAACAGACCTCCTGGCCCTCTTCATGATATGATTATGAGGGAGCGCCTAAGTGATGAGACTGACATGTCAGAAGGTTTAGCCATTGAGTAGCAACCTCTATTTCTGGTGAGATGTTTTGGTTTTGGCCATAAGGAAAAGAGGAAAACGTTTTAAAGCTTCATATCAGAGATTCTCAAAGTCCAAACACTGATCTAGATCGAATTAGCAAATCAATTCAAGGCTTTTTACATCAGCTTTTCTCAGAGCCTGCTGTGAACAGCACATCAACATGACCTTGGTCAAATTGTGGAAGACTGGAGCTGAATTCCTGAATTTGACACACAAAACATTGAATATTATAGTTGGGTAATTTGTGCCTTAGAAAAAACAAATCTCCAATGTTTAAAGTGTCAGATAAGTGAATTCTTGCGGCATCATTTCGAGTGAAACAGCTGTAACACGGAGATGTAACAGATCTCTCTCAGACCCACAGCTGTCCAGTATAAAATATTAGATTGGTTACTGTCAAAAATATAAATAAAAAAATTAATTAAATAACAGCCTGAGCATGAATGTTGGTGAGAGATTATATAGCATCTTAGTGGAAAAATGTCCCTGTCTGAGTTAGGTAAAATACAATCAAAATATGTAATACTTATGTAATGCAGTTTTGTGTGCTGCATTTTTCAATTAAAAAATAATCATGGATAATTAACAGGCTACTAAAACACTAAAATAATCTCAATATATTTGGGATGTCTTTCTATTGAACTCTGGCTATTTTATAGATAAGCCATAAGAATGAATATTTTATTACATCATAAAATGTGTTTTCCTCACTAAGTTACTATGTTTTCTGCCTCTGTGTGGCTGGCATTTTTTCCTTAGTCATTTTGATGTTATGCTGCACTTTTATTTGTTCTGTTTATTCTTGTTGCTTTCTGTTTGTTGAGGCATAAAATTTTGTTTTAAGTAGATAAAGTTTTATATCTCAGATCAATTCAGAAAGCTCTGTATGCTTTGCTGTTGTAATTAGAGTGGTTTATGTTTACAAAAATGTACAACAATAGGCGTAAAGTGCAAACTCCTTTCTAAGCAAGTTACATTCATGGGATTTCTCAGTTCTGTGATGGACTGGCAACTTGTCCAGAGTTTACACTGGCTTTCACCCAACTACTGATGGAGATGGGCACCATAAATGATGGATGGATGGATTTGCTCATCATATGTTAGGTCTTATTTTGAAATCCAATCTGGCTCTTTCAGCATACATTTTGAGTGCACCTGCAAACTTCTCCAAATGCATGTAATTAAATACTTGCTATAACTCATTGGGGTATTTCACCTTGTCGTTTCTTGATTTATTTGTGCTGACAGTATTGCCATGATATTGGAAGTTTTGTTCCGCCCTGATTCTGTTGTTGTGACAAGCTGAGTTTACAGTAGAGGAATGGATCCAAATAAAAGGTTCCTAGCAATTCCCTCAGTGCCAAATCTGGTATAAAAATAGTGACTTGTGAAGCAGTTATGGCACATAGTCTTTTATTCTACGTGTAATTCTGATCCACATCAGTGTGCCTTTATATTCTGTGTTTACATTGTGATCCATGCAAACATTTCTCCTCAAATACCAGAGGAACTACTCCATTTTGAATTTATTCTTGTAGCAAAACACACACAAGTCTTTGATGAAAAGTATATTTTGTAAAGTTCATTCTCGAAATAGTGGCATAAATGTAGATTGATCACTGTAAGTATGTAACATCAATCTCAGCTCCTAAATATTTGTTTTACATTGCCCTCTGTTCAGTAGTTCTTTTATTTAGTATTTCACAGAAGGTTGTCTGGTTTGATGAGCCTTTCAGAAAATCAGTCTCATCACGCATTAGTCTAAGCATTCCGACACTCCAGAAAGAAAGAAAAAAAAAATCTATCACAATCCAGGAAGTTGAGAAAAAAGCTTGGATCAGTTTCTATAATTAGGCCTTATTCTCCCATTTGTTTCTCCAACATGCAACACCCGGCCATCAAACAAATGGTGACATCTGCTGTTGCACTTTATTTTCTGCCCTTGGCAGCACACCACAAGAAACATTGTGGTATTTCTTTTTTGGTTAATGTGAGTTTTAATGTGTCACCTTGATAAATGCACCCGTCCGTGCTTATGTTTTCCCAAATTTGCGGCCGCTCCCTCACATTTGTTAATGTTGATTAATAGCCCTAATGCGTTTGGTATTTGGTCTCCTTTCTCCTCCCACTCTTATCTCTTAATGTGACTTTGGCTGGGCTGACAGCCCAGTAAGCAAAGAGAAATAGAGAAATTAAGAAAGCAGAGAGCGACAGCGAGGCTGACTAGCCTGGAAGCAGCTCTCGAGGCAGATGAGCATGAAATCTCCGTTGGATGACAGAAATGATGTTACCATCAGAGACTGCTCAATGTCTCCTCATCTCACTTATGTGTATTTACGACAGATCTGTATGTCAGAATAATCTAATTTACATATAGTAAAAGTGGACTCAATACTTTTCGGTGCCGCGTTCAGTATTTTTAGACAGCATAACTTTATACCAATACATAAATAACAGAAAAAGTAATTCCTGCCCGATATTAAATGATGGTGATCTTTCAATTAGAACCGACATAGTTTACCCTACTGAAGGACACCTGATAATAACAGCTTATCATTTTCACATTACTTCATCCTTTTGCGTCATCTTCCTCCAAAATTGTATGTATGTGGGTCTTTTGTTGGCACCCATAAAGGCTATTAAATGGTCCTAAAAGGAATGCTGTGAGGAATTTTTTCTGAATAGACAGAAATACTATTATCCCAAATTTGGGAACAAAACAGCTACTGCTTTACAAGTATATTTTTTTTCAAAACATAAAGTAGAAATATGGATTTTAACTAACCAAATCTTCCATTGCAGTGACTCAAGAATGTGTTTTGGCTGACAGATTTTGTTGTTTTTGCCTTTGTCTTGTTATAAACTCGGTTCTAGTTATATTTTTAAGGATTCAAAGGGATTCCGGGGCTCGGCCAGGGCCAGGTCAGGGTGCGTGTGTGTCGAACAGGGCAGACAGCTGCTGGTCATTGTTCTTAATGACAGCTCCATCTGCTTCCCTTCCCTCTCTCCGGTTCACTAACAAATTAGCAAGAGCAGAATTTTGCTCCAAGTCCCTGAACTCTGTTCTATAGAGCTTATATTTTTGTGTGATATAACATTTTCAGTAAAGAAATACAGCGCAAGACTCTTTGGAAGAATAGAAGAGAACATAACTTCAAAGAGGAAGACGCTGCTTTTTTATTAATGGATAACAACTAGAGTGGAGGTTGTTTAAAGTGCATCTATCATCATCTTTACAACTTTTACTTTTCAGTTATGTTCAGGCTTGTAGCTCACAATAGCTTTATTCATGTCTATGTCCGGAATCAGACAATAGGTAATTCGTACACAACATGAAATTTTTAGTTGCTTAAGAGTACTGAGGTTAGGAACAAGATACAGGAAGTATTATTTCCCATTAATAATTTTATCTTGTAAAGCAAAGATGATGACTTGTGGAACCCAGAGAAGGAACCCTGGAGAAATGTTGTCCAACATCAGTCGCTTGGAGACTTGACTAACTAGGTATTTAAACAATCTTTGATGAATCCTGTTAGATTATGTGAGTCTCACATTTCTCTATGTAACTAGTCTGAGTTTTACTCATGAGGATTTAGACAGAATTACAGTTAAGTTACTTATAAAGGTTGTGTTGTGGAAAATGCTTGTCACAGCACTCTATAAATCCATTAGTCTGTTTTTTCATGCCGACTTGTGGTTTGACCCTGAAATGTAACTTCATCCTAATGCTACACATGTGGTGAATATTATAGAAGTTAAAATACTTGCTCCCTTGACACAGAAGAAAATTAGTGGCCATCATTATTTAAAAAACATTCTTGCCTGACAAACTTTACTTTGATTTGAAAAGAGAAAAGCTGACCTGTTTTCTTACTGCAGAAGCTATCTGTAGCAGCTGTGGCTTGAAAGAACTGCGTTATTTTTTTAAATGCAAGTTTTAAGATTTTAAATGAAGACCTTTTTAGAATCCTTGTTTCTGCAGATAGACATTTTTATTAGGAAAATCAATTTCCACTAAAAGTGTTTCATTCCACTTTTTTGAAGCAACAATGCTTACTGTATCACTGTATCAAGTGGTCAACCTTTCATTGGCCATATTCGTGTCCCTTTATTAAAAACATTGTCTTACATATAAGGTACTGCGATCCTATCTATAAGCAGTACCTAAATATTGCGCTATTATTTCTGAATTTATCATTACATAAATTCATAACTGATATATGGAGATTGAGCTTGACTAATTTTTCTTCCTTTCCTCTTTTCTTTCTGTCTGAATGAGCTCCAGAAGTCAGCTCAGCAGTTACAAACAATACCGAAGCTGCTAAATGTTTACGTATCTCCTCTGAAAGCTTTCTTCATCCAAAGTCAAGCTGATCTTTTTGTGTTGTCATCAAACTCTCTCTCTCAAATGACTCCAACAGCTGTTTGTAAAGACGTGCACTTGGACATGGTTGAGAGCCGACATGTTGGGAACAGCAGACTCATAATCAGACGGCGGAGGAGGACATTATACCGTTACAGAAAAGAGATTTGGTGTCTGTCTGAGCTCTGCTTTTTTCTCCCTCTACTGCCTTTCCCACCTCAAGGGGGTTAAGGCACTCCACTGGTAATGACCATGCTGCAGACAGGACTTTTAAGCCTTAGCCTCAATTTAAATCGCCCCCCCAAACCTCCAAAAAAAGAGAAAAAGAAAACTCATGACTCAAGCCAGTGCCTAAAGGAGTCGGTAAGTCTCGGAAGGAAATTGACAGTTTGAGGAGCTCAGTTGCCCCAAGGTGAACCCCAGCCCTGCTGTGGCTCAGAAACCCGACTGGGGAAGGTGCTGAGGTGGCTGTAGGAGGATGTGTGGGCCTCAGGCAATAAGAGATGCTGAAAAAAGAGCCATCTTTCCAACCAAGCATGTTGTAACAAACAGTGAGTCCAACTGTTTTTAAGGGTTCCCATTGCAACGATCCACCTCCAACTCCAGCTATGAAATGTAAGAGAGAAAAAGAGAATAATATTCACTCCGTTAACTTTTTCCCTGCATGCTGTATTCGGCAGCTCAGACATGCAGTCATGTATTCTGCGCTCCGCTCCTCACTGATGGAAGTTCACTGGTCCTGAGGGCACATTGTACCTTTCTCCACCGTGAGACTGCCTCGGCTGTTAGCTCTGGCCGGTCCAGTCTGCTGAGAGAAGCAGCAGACTGTAATCTCCTTGGTCACACTGTAGCTCTCATGCAGGACTGCAGGGATTAAAACCCAGCGAAGGATGGAGCGTCCACCAAACCCGTGACCAGAGTCGAGAATTTCCGTGTAATTGTGAACGAAGCACCGTGAGTTTTCCTCCTCCACCCCTTCATCAAGCTATAAATATCACCGGCACTCCCACTCAAAGGCTCTTAGTGTGAAGAAACACAGGCTAAGAAATAAGGACACAAGAAGGTGCAAATGAGACAAAATGTCCTCCTTGTAATTTTTTTCTTTTGGTTCTGCTTAATTGGTTTCCAGAGCAACAGGAATAGCATGTAAAGGTACAAAAAATGGATGATATGCATTCCAGGTTAGGTAACAAACACAAACTTAAATATATTTTCTAGGAATCAATATGAGGTAGTGAGTATATAGTTATAAGGTAGAATGGAATAGATGTATTACATTCTTTAAGTTTTTTCCAAATCACAAGAAACATAAAGTTGAGGTTCTTCTTTCTACAGGTGCATATCTATTTTATAATGGTTCATCATGAAACTCCAATAAAACCCAATGACGTTTATGAATCCATATGAACAGTTTATTAAAACACTACAAAATTCCTTTTAGCGTTTCCCTAGAATAAACAAAACTTTACCTCATAAAATTATTCAACTTTCTATTCTGAATTACCCTGATAGCACATCCAATTGAAACCATTTGAAAAGCTTTAAAGATTACACCTTGCAGTTTAACGGCTGAGCTTTCATGGGTTATGGGTTAGTTCACTATCTGTCCTTGAAGAAGTAGTCTGACAGTCCACTTTGTCAGAACAAAGCAAGATAGATTGGAGAGCCTTATTTTAATGTCATTCCCAAGTTATGCTGTCATTCTTTCACCTCAAGCAATCACAGGTATTGCATGAAATTTGCATTCTGCAAGCTAATTTCAGACATCCTGATCCTTTAGTCTCATGATGGACAAGAAAAACTAAAAACTCAGACATGGAAACTTCCACACACTTACTCCCAATTGTTTGACTATTTAGTCCATACATCAAAAAGAAAAGAGACTGTATGCTATAAACAACTCCCCGGGAGGTTTCCTGGAGCCTCAGTCAGTCACAGATGCCAAAAACCACCAAGTCTGCCCAGGCGATGGAGAATGTGGCCAGCAGCCATGGGTCTTAACAGCTGTCCAAAAAGAGCTGAGAGAGGTCACTGACTGGGACCTTATTCATCTGAAAAGGATCCATCCAGCTGAGCTGAGTGTGGTAGCTTTCCCAGGATTTTCCCGAGATTTTCAAGTTGGAAATGTGCCATTAAAAGGTCTTTAGATATATATATATATATATATATATATATATATATATATATATATATATATATATATATTTATTTATTATACGTATGTATGTATCATACATACAACCGCCAACTCCCACATTCCCTAGCCGCCCCAGTGTCCCTAAGACATCCTTTCTTCCTCTATGCTTCTCTATTACAACCCCAAAGCCCTTGACAGGTGTCAGCCGTACTCAGCTCACTGGCTCACTAAAGCTTCCCTCATCTCCCACTGTAGATTTCATTACAACGTCTGGACAAATTCAAGTGGAATCGCTGAATTTTATGGGAAAGACTTTTATTTCCATTGACCTTAAATCCTATCTCGAGGGTCGGCATTTTTATTTATTTTTTTTCCCTACCTCCCTTTTCGTCTGTGTTCCTCTGCTTCCTTTCCAACCTTCTGTTGCTCCAGTCTCTTCAGAGGCCTCACAGGCTTATGTCATGCAGAGAGTGCTTCTTTGCTGAAGCGACTCGAGGACAGTGGGAAGCAGTTTCCATTTTCAGAGTTGTTTTTGCTCCCCCTCCTGTGTGGAATATTGTCATTTAACTTCTTTTCGTTTGAGCGTGCAGAAAAGCCTTCAAGGTTTTAAAGGAACTTGATCCCCTTTTCCAGACAAATTCTCAGGGGATTATGCACTGAGGCCCAACTAAAGCACCCTTAATCAAATCAAAAATAAATAGTCCCTTTTACAATGGGAAATGCCACATTTTCTATTTCTATTTTGCAGGGGATTTGTCCTGGGAAGTGAGTATCACTGTGGAAACAGCGCTCTGCCTGCAGAGGGAATACTCTGCTCTTTATGGGAGCACTCGCTTGCTATAGCAGGTGTCTTTTAGTGTTCCTGAATGTACGGCACCTAGCAACAATACCCAAGCTGTTTTAATCACAGATTTTATTGCATCTAATTGGGATTTTATGACATAAAGCAAAATAAACTGGTACATAACTCTCAGGTAGAAGGATGAAGATACACGGTTTTTAAAATATTTTACAAATCAAAATCAACAAGTATGTCATTCATTAATATTTATTCACATGACTGAATAGTGCGTAGAAAACTATCTGCCTGCAACTACAGCTGTAAGTTTTCAGAATAGGTCTCTACCAGCTTTGCATGTCTACAGACTTGATCCCATTCTTTTTGGAAAAAAAGTTCAGTCTTAGTGTGATTGGATGGAAAGCATCCACAAACTCCTGCTTTCAACTGGTCTATTACATAGAATTCCATCAGATACCGTCACGTTTGTGGTTGTAGCATTACTGTATATATTGTATATAAAATGTTGAGAGGGTGTGAATACTTTTGCGTGGTGCTGTATACCCACACTGTATTTGCCAGCATGGTCCTTTCTTTCATGTTGCAGATGGATTTGAGTGAAGGTTTTAAAGCCAAAATAGAGGGGTTTAAGTGTGCCTTAGGAAAGCTTCTGGCATCATGGGCGCGTGGCACTCCAGGGCAGCCAGAAAGCATTTACTGCAGATTAGAGCTCCTCTCAAGTGTTTCACAAAGTCAGCCTTAAGCTTGGAAATTGTTCCCAAGGCTATCCAGCAACCTGAAGCGCTGTAAAAAAAAAAAATGTCACTAGAAACACACCCTAATGTTTTTTTTCTTTCTTTCTTTCTTTTTTTGCACACACTGTATTTTAAAGAAGTTATGAATAAGAACTTGGTTCAGCTCTAAACATTTCTCTCATTCTTTACCTGTCACAGTATGTATTGAGACAGGTTTACGGTCATGGTGTTATTGTTTAGTGGAATGAAATTGTTGTTTGTGCCATAGTAGTGAATATTAAAGCAAGAGCAGACTAGCACAATCAGTTTCTCTCAAATTTATGAAGCCTATCTGACCCTTGGACATCCTTAAATCTGCCCAAGCTTAACAATATTAAACTGATGACATAATTTATCTATTCTCAACTATGTTCAATTTTTTTTCCTTAATGATTGTCTTCTTATTTTCTTAATGCAGGTAACTACCCTCGGCCCTCTAACTACATTGGGTCAGCTGGAAACAACTACAGTGGCCCCGGCCTGTCCAACAGTCTGGGGATGAATGCCACTAGTCCCATGCACGGACAAGGACCTGGAGGACGGAGCCATGGCCCGGGGAGCCAGAACAGGACCTACCCAATAATGGGTCCCACTTCTCCCAGCATGCCACAACCCGCTGGACCCGGGATGGGTCCTCCATCTAATCGCAAGCCGCAGGAGGGCGCTGTAGCCAACTCGGTGCACAACAGGTAAAAGTACTGCAAGGTCACAGGAGATAACCTTTAATTTTTACCAAATTGCTGTTTTTGGTGCAATCTTCTCCTGATATTTCCTGAAAGATAGTCAGCAAATGTGTTACTATTAAGGCTAATAGTTATCTCTGTCTTGCATCACTTTTCTGAGACAGTGTTTGTTTTCAGGGCTTTCACTCTTCTGGGTGCCATTTCTAGAACCATACTTATCTTTACGTGTCTCATAAAGCCCCAGACAGTTTGATTTCAGAGCCATTCATTGCAAAAACGGGACAAAAAAGAAAAAAAAAAAGCAGATATTGGCTTTTTCAGAAGGCACTGTGGCGTGGATACAGTACTATAAGAGAATAAAAGAGGCACTTTGGTTTTAACTGTGAGAGCACCCGAAAATGACATCAGGCTCCTACAGACACACAAATGAAACTCTTTTATGATCTAACAGAGTTTGAGTAAAGGGCTTTAATTCTTCCATCAGTGGCGGCGCCTTGACTTTATGAATGCTTGTGAAGCTAAAGACAGTGATTTCTTGAGGGACTGCGTGGGCAGTAAACTTTCCCTGAACCCTGCTGAAGGAAACTTGTGAAAACATGACTATCGCTTGTGAAGACTTCCTCATTCCTCATATCAGTTTGGGTTTTTCATAATAATCCATCAAGAGAGCACTTTTCCTGATCTTTTGTTGAAACATGAGTCAGATTTCAGTGAAACTTCCCTTTGTTTTTTTTTTTATGTCCTTCAGGCTTTCTTCAAAAGTAATTCCCTAATCACACTATTGTCTATATGTGTTTATTGTGTATTTACCCTTAAAACATCCATCCATCCATTTTCCGTCACCCTTCTCCCTAACGGGGTCGGGAGGTGCTGGTGCCTATCTCCAGCTGCGTTCCGGGCGAGAGGCGGGGTACACCCTGGACAGGTCGCCAGTCTGTCGCAGGGCAACACAGAGAGACAAACAGGACAAACAACCATGCACACACACACTCACACCTAGGGAGAATCTGGAAAGCCCAATTAACCTGACAGTCATGTTTTTGGACTGTGGGAGGAAGCCGGAGTACCCGGAGAGAACCCACGCATGCACAGGGAGAACATGCAAACTCCGTGCAGAAAGACCCCGGGCCGGGAATCGAACCCAGGACCTTCTTGCTGCAAGGCAACAGCGCTACCCACTGCGCCACTGTGCAGCCCCCCCTTAAAACATTTCAAACAAAATATCAATTCAGAAATTCTGAACTATCCCTTTAGGTCTGCATTATAAATACAGCCTAACTAAAAACCTTTGATCCTACCTTTTTCTTAGCCAATTTGTCTTCACATCCATTTTCAACCCTAGATTTTCCTGTCATGCCTCTTTTATATTTACCTCATAAATCATAAATATTCTTTTAATCTTCTTCAGAAGGTGAAAATGATGTGCCTCATGATCAAATGCAGTTTTTCAACAATCATAAAATGTCCTTTCTTATAGAAAAATAAGATGTTAAATGATAAAGCTATTGTAATTTCCATTGTCACTGCAGTTGTCAGTATCGTACTGACAACCAACTTTGGAGAGCTTGTGTAGAATACTCACTGTTAACACTGTCTCAGATTTCGGTTCACTTACCGAAACAGTAGTATGTACTGGGGAGAGCTGGGGGTGTCTGACAGAATGTATGATTAATTATGTGCATCAGGGGATCCATTGCTTCTCACACATAGACTTATGTACCCAGGCACCAATGCAATTGTTGAACAAGCCATTAGGCGATGGCTGGGCTGTCAATAAGAAGTGACATGACATGATCCCCACTGCTGAGCGCAATGAGGCCGGCTGTCAGTCTCTACAATAAGAAACCAGAGAGGTGTCGCTCACTGTGGAGCTGCTGCACGAGAAGACTCATTCTCTTTCATTCATAGCCTATCAGCTGAAATATGATCTATTTTGATTTACTATTAACAGTGAAAGGTTTGCTATGTTGAGTCTTTTATCTCTGAAGGAGTTGGTACTGTGCAGATCACACTGGAAGCAAAAGGTTTAGTCCTTTCTGTTCTGAGATCTGTCTTTGATATGTTTTCTATCTGCAGAATGACAACTGTCCTAGTTGTCACTGTGTTTTATCTAATCATCTCTAGTGGAAAAAAAAATTCCTTACAAATTTTTTCCATATTTTGTCACTATAACTACCACTAAATTTTATTTTACTGGGATTTTATCAAATATAGCAGCAAAAAGTAGTGCATAATTGGAAATTGCAAGGAAAATTATGTTTTTAACATTTTTGTAAATGAATTTCTGAAGTGATTGGCAGGATGAATAGAGCTAAATACAGGAGCATTCTAGAGGGAAATCCTGTTAAAGGTGGCAAAAGATTTGTCACTCTGGCACTAAATATACAACCATACCTTGAAATGGTTTAAATGGCCTAGTCAAAGTCAAGACTTAAATCCGGCGCAAGATTTGAAAGCTGCTGTTCATGGTCCATCGAATGTGACAAAATGCGAAAATGTTCAAAGATTGTGAATACTTCTGCAAGGCACACTGGAACAACCAAAGACTTATATAAACAAGCTACAGGATTAAATTTGCTTGTCAGCATGAGTTTGTGTTTAAATGTAAGATAAGCGTTCACTTCTGGCACCTCCTTTGTTTAGAATCCAAACATAGGAATTAATGTTCTGGCAGGAAGCGCTATTCTGACTAATTTAAAACAAAGATGACGAAAAGAGAAGTGTGGAAGTGAACATTTTTGCAGAAAACTTTTTATGTTGGTGTCCGTCTCATCCTCATTGTTCGTCTTGTCCAAAGTCGCTCATTCACAATCTTTTATCCCTCCTTGTCTGCTTCTCTCCTCTCTCCTCCCACCTGTTTCTCTCTTTTTCACCAACTCTCCCAACTGTATCGGCCTCTTCATCTTTGTGCAGCTCTATTATCCTACCCAGACTGTTTCATCTCCCTCGGCCTTTCTTCTCTCCAATTTGCTTTTTGTTCTCCGCTGTCTCCAACGCGGCCTTGTTATGTTTTTTCTTCCTCAGATCCCACTTTACACATCTGAGAGAGATCAGGAGAAAATTGGCCTCCGAAAAACCTGCAGTTAAAAGGGCTCCGGCACCCCGTTTGTGTTTCCAGATCTCTGCAACACTGTGAAACATTCAGACTTAGTTCCTTGCTGTCTGAGAAACAACTTGTTAGTCGTAGCACATATCTGTTTCTTTCTTTTTTTTTTTTTTATCTTTTATGATTTATCCAGAAGCTGCCAAAGCCACCCACTACAAAACTTCCAAATTAGATGCTAGTTAGTTAAACCTCCTAAGCAGGTTTCTGCTTCTTTCCTCTTCTTTTCTTTCATTTCATTTCCACATATAATCCTCCACAATGCTGCCTCTGCGTCCTCTCCCTCGTCGCGCACACCCTCAAAACATTAGTAAACACACTTCGACTTCATTACACAAGGTGAAAAGAATTCAAAATGAGCAGAGGAAGACCACTTCTGGCATCCTGGGGCTGCGGGCGTGGGCCCAGATTAAATCTTCATTAGGTGTGGCGCGTGGAGTGTTTTTGTTCTCTCCTGAGCCGTGTCAGTCTCGCCCCCACCACAAGACTGGAATTAGAAACAACTGGCCCGCTTCTGTTTGTTAATCAGTTTGATTCGGTTGAAGGAGGAGGGTGTGTTGGCATGTAGACTTGTGGGCCCGTAGAAAATTGTTCTGTTGTATAAACAAACTGTCATATGTGCGCAAAACTTAAATATGTTTGTAAAATGAAGAGTTAAATGTACTTCTTCTACTCAAGCTGCGCCGCTCTCTCACACAGGATCGCCCCGACTCTAGCTGGTATATATCTAACATAGCACCCAGATCTGGGAGATCTATTTAAGCTGCAAGCTTTCCGTACTGCCTGCCTTCGCGACCTTTCACCCCTTCCACCACCCTAATATAACAATAATAATAATCTGTCATCAATCCGTATTATATTGGTCTTATGTAACATTCTAATGCACTGCTGTAAGGAATTAGTTGAAAGCCATAATAAAAATGATAGACACAAAGTATATTACTCTGTGTGTAATGATCTACATAACGTATAATTTTCACTTTTTGAATTAATATTCTGAAATACTGAGTCGCACTCCATTGAACCAACATCTTCAGGTAATTTCTAACTTGTATTAGAATTGATGTTTAAGTAATTGTTATGGCCAATATCTAATACCTTTTTTTATGGTGTATTTAGCAACTTTGTAAAACAAAAAATGCATGCATGGCAGTATTCTCTACCCCTACAAATCTAATGTTTGAAAAGTGGATGAGCTTTTGGAAAAGCTGCCCTTGAGTTCTTTGAGTATCATTAATGAGGAAGAGGAGGTAAGCTTGTTTGCAAGAGAGGTGCACAACAGGATTTTAGGCAGCTGGAGATTGATGTTTATTTGGAAAACATAGAGGGGAACACAAAGTCTTAAAAGGTATAAGCTTTTCCTTGGCAGCAGCTTCAGAGGGTGGAATTGGCTCCGCAAATGACTTCCCAATGCTACTGGCGACAGTCTGCAAAAAAAGTTCCTGGAGCTATAGGAACAGGCGAGCTGTCGTAAAAATAAGCACTTAGTTGAGCAAGAGCAAAAAAAAAAAAAAAGAGCCATAAATAAAAAGGAAATTGAGGGGAGAAAAATGTTGGATGAGGAATGAGGAGAAGAGAGGAAAGTGCTCCCAGGCAAATCCTCGCCAAATAATTCATTTCTGACCTCCTTAGTAAGTAAATTTACTAAATAAATAAGAGCAGCGCTTGAATGTCAAGAACGGAAGATGCTGCCTGTGGCGCTTTGTCGCTCCCAGTCTTGGCAGCGCTGCGGCGCGCTCTGCTTTCATTAGATGGGCAAAATAAATGGCTTCTCCTTCATCCATCCATCCTGAGCTGTTTGATGTTTGAAAGGGAGGGCGGGGGAGAAGTAGCTTTTCTCTGGATTTAATATGTTAAAAGCTGTCCTTTTATTTTGCCCGTAAGTGTGTGTTGGGTTTATTCTGGTCCACAGTCTGGATGTTTGTAAATGTACGTTGTGAGTTGAGTCAGGAGTTTGGGGCCTGAGCTGCCCTGAGAACAGATTGGGTCCATCTATAATTCATAGCCTCCAGCCGATCCTCTCCATCCTTCCATCCAGGAGCCTCTTGCTGGCTCTTCTTCCCTTCCACTTTCTCCTAAACATCCTTAAACACACACCAAACAGAGAAGATCAATGGGCTGGGGCCTCGCAGCCGTCACATGGTCCTGCGGTCCCAGTGCTTGGGCTGTCTCGTCCAGTTAGTGGCACTGGGAGGCATCGCTGCACGCCCCTGTCACTGCGAATGAAGGACAAAGGCACTGCCACTTCTAGAGAGAAACCGTCAGCTGGTTGGCTGGCACCTCGTAACCATGGCATCCCCTTGGCAACGGCACCCACCCTGCGCGTTAGCACAAGGACACGCTCAAACACACTTCAGTGCTTACACACACTCCCTGTGGTTGGAGAGTGGCCTTCTCAGATGCCCTTCACACATGGACTACTTAGTAAAAGGGGAGAACGAGCTGTCTGTGTCTGTGTGAGTGGAAAGAAGATTAGAGAAACAGGTAGAAAAACAAGAACTGAAGGTGTTTTTCTTATTTAATGGGCAATAAATAGAAACCAAAAAAATGTACTTTTTAAAAATTATATTGGTATGTTCATATCGTATTTTAAAGATTTTTGTTTAAGCATCATTCAAAGATAATGAAAATAAAAAGCTGAGTTTCTCAAAAGATTACAATATTTTTCAAAGACTGTTAAACTATGTATGTTGTGATTTCCACAAACAAATAGAAGACTGCTGACCTGAGAGTCACGGACTCTCTACAAGAATTGTTTGCTGCAAAAAAGTAATTTCTAAAGAAATTATGCTTGTGGTGGTTGTATGCAAGCTTATTAATGTAAGATTGAGTGGAAGGGAAAAAAATGTCCTTAAAAACTACCAGAAAAATCTTACAGCACTTCATTGTTCCCTTTACTGGCAAGCTCTATTGCAAAGCTGATTTTATTTTCCAGAGGAACTTGCCACCTGTCCACATTACTAAAAGCACCTTCTCTAATGACCAGGGTGTCGCTGTGCTTGATTGGCCAGAAAATGTTCCATCTTGCCTGATCGAAATCTTATAGATCATTTAATTTCCTACTTAATCTATTGAATTTAGGGAGCCATTAACACTTCAGCAGACCCACAGGCTGATCATTTCCAACCAAAGCTGCATATATACATTAATTTATGCAAAAAGAGCCCTGACAAAGTCAGGTGAGTGAATGCATGGATTTACTAGTCCAGAACTTTTTGTGTTGTAAATTTTTTTTTTTATTGGAATATTCTGAAATTCATATTTTCTGATAAAATTATCTTTTTTCCTTTTAATTTCTATAGTTTTAGGCCATGGCTATCAAAAGTAACAGAATAATTATTAAAATATATCCCTATACACTACCTATAGAATAATATAAATCTTTGGAATGCATATGTATCTAATTGATCTATAATTCTAATTTGAATGGGTTAAATATTTCCAACTGCAACAGGGATATGTAATCGCTATTTTATAGTGGTCAGAAGTGTGTACAATCATACTTCACCCTCATTTCTTCGATATTGTTCCCAGATTTTCTTGTAATCTTTAAAATAATTATTCCTGGAGGCTTACTAAGGTCTTTTTTTAATTAATTTGTGGGCCTACTTTTTCACCTAGATTTCCATCTAACTTTTCTGTCTAACCAACTCGGCATATTGTGTAGGCAGAGTAAAAGAAGACATGTCAGGCCTAAAACAATGTCTGCAATAGAGGAACAGTCTCTGTAACTCACATCTTCAAGAAGTACAAATCCTTGGACAAAAGACCCAAAGATTGCATCTTACTTGGTCTGTGTCCCCAATTCCATTGGGTAGCTATGAAAATCACTGCTTATTTCTTTCTTTTTGTTTTTGTTTTAAACTGAGTTAGTGCAGTAAAGAAATTGTAAAAAGAGTAACTTTATGGACTACCTGCCTAAAGATGCAGTTCAAAATTGTTGTTTTTTTCTTAAGGACTTTGCTGATATACACTAGATGTTTACAGGATGTTCTCTACCTGTTATCATCTGAAGATATAAAAAACAGTTCCACATCACAATAGATTGATAGTATGACAGTGGCTTTTCTTTTTAATCCAGACACTAATAGGTCTCTTGTTATTAAGGGTCGTTTATTGCCGAAATGAATAAAAGGTTGGATCAGACAAGCTTAAAAAAATGATCCCCCAAAAGCCAGGCAATAAATTGAAAATACTTCAAGAAGCACGTTTGTCACAGAAACCTTTGTTATATTTATACATTTTTATGTTTTGCAAGCAAAGATAATGTATAGACTTCCAAAGTTGCAACCAAGATTTGTAACCACGTCACGCTTTTGACAAAGCAGCATTGCCATGGTGATAGGACAACACACAACAAGGCACAAAAGCACCCGGACAGATATTGTAATCGAAGAAAGCTCAATGTGTTTCCTGCAAACTCCACATGTTCCTCCGAGATATGATGAGCAGAGCAGGATAAATTGGTTCCTTGATTATGTTGGTTCAAAAAATGTTTCCTGACATTATAAATCTGAGTATTATGATGTAATGCAATGTGATGCCACATAAATGTTGTACACGTTGAGAAAAAAGGACAGAAAGAAGTGAGAAGATGACATTATGTTGAAGATGCATAAACAGAGATATGATGGCCTTTCTGTTGCATTTCTGATCTGACATCAACATCATTTTTAAGAGAAAAACTGACTTCTACTCAAAGCAAGAAAATTGCTTTTTAAAACAGAATCAGAAATCAAAGCTGTAGTTCTTACTCTCAGCGAAGTCCAACCCTTTTTTCTCTTGTAATATAATCATTTCAAATGCATAATTACAAATATCTATTTTGAAAATTACACTTGGCACGTGTTTTTCTTGTTTTGTTCCTCTAAGGGTGGGCTCCACCATAAAGGTTTGACAGCCACTGGTTTAAAATAATTCATTTTTCTTATTTACAATGTTTTTCAGTGTGCTCTAGCTCATAGAATGGTCCAGGGAACTGGAAATAGTACTTCTCTTCTCGCATTTTCTTCCATAACATTCTCATAGACAACAAACTTGAGTATACTGGCCTCTGTATTTTGAGCCTTTTATTTTTGAGTTTTCCCTCATCTTAGTTTTGAGAAACGGCAATGTCTTCCAGATCCGGGTCGGTGAGCTCGAAGTACGCCCCTCGCTATGGTACATGAGGGACTCATGCATCCACAACTCAGAGTCCCTTGTTGCCTTCCTTCCACCTTGTTTCTTACTTTCCTCTGCGCCCTTGTTTCTGTCCTCCTTTCCTCTTACTTCTTCTTTCTCTGCAGCAACGGGATGCTGTTTCTTTTTTTTTTTTTTTTTTTGCCTGCGCAAAGGTGCCCAAGAGCAAGATGGATGTGCTATGCCATCCCACACCCCCCATACCCTTCTCTTGCTCATCGCCCCTCCAGCCCCCCAGCCCTGATAGCGGCACATGCATATATTAAGCGTGATTAAACGCTGTGCAGTGCCTCCATCAAGTGCTTTCTAATGGGCTTTTTTATGACATGAATTAGTCATAATAGAAGAGTGCCACAGTCGAAACATCCACCAACCACTGTTGTTGTTGTTGATCATTTGGATCCTTCAGTATTCACCAGAGAACTTTTGTTTATTTCGCTCAGGGTGGGACGTGGGACATTTTTTAAGGTCTGAAGACATTTTAAATTTGGAAACTTACTTCTCAGTTCCGTAAGCTTTTGCACTGGCTCGCTTATTAACAAAATGTGACAAAAAGTAAATTTATCTCTGCTTTCTTGACTCATGAAGGGTTTTTAGGGAACATGTAGGCAGCATTGAAGGAGTCTCACCCGCCCTCATCACCACCACCACCTTCCTGCCGTTACAGGAAAACAGGGACAGATAAGCGTGGATTTGGTGTACTTGTTTCTTTGCCATGGAGCTCCCCTGTGCACCTCGGCCCCCATAGAGGGATTACATATGTATCATCTGCCATGCTCTATGACTAATTACATCTGTGAGATGAGATTATGGGGAGGTTTACCAAAGCGATCCCTCCTCTCAGGCAATGTGTATCGTCTCCAACATGTGGTATTAAGTGATGTGTCTGTGTTTAAAAAGAAAGAGGGACGTGAGGACAGGGTTGACTGACGTTTAAATCTGGATTGAGCCAGAATCACCCCCCACTGTGTCCTGTCATGATTTGCCTTTACATTCTATCTCAACCCTTTTTCGATTGTACTACATATTTTTTCCATCTTGCAAGATCTTTCTCTTTCTCTCTTACATGGTCATCCAGGAGATAATCTCTAATTAGCAGGAGAAATGCGTCCAAACGTGTTTACGTTTCTGTCTGGATGGCTAGCATTCAGCAGGTTGTAGATAAAACCCCTCTGATGTCACTCGCAGTACCATGAGATGAGCTTCCTGCGAAGGGGGGTCAGGCTGAGCAGGCGGCATTGATTTCTGCTGCCACCATGGCAACAAATAACAAGATCCTCTCCAAAAGCACACCTTAATTAGTTAAATTATGACTTCAGGGAGAGGAAGAGGGGGAAAGAAAAGAGTGGTGGTGGTGGGGGAATCAGGGATTAGTGGAAGAGGCGACTGGAGAGATTTTTGTTTTTCTTTCCCGAAGCTACGTGCTCTCTCTAAATCTTTCAGAAGAGCTGTTTGTTTGATCAGAGATATGCTATGTCTTTTTAGCGGCTTTCAGATGTACGTGGCGCTTAGTGTTTTCCTAAAGCAGCAAAGGAGGGCGGCAATGACAGACTGCCAAGTAGCATCTCTGTCATTATGTGACTTCTGTTCCTCTGCTACCAGCATCTCTCCACAGCCTGTCATTACATTGTGACTAACTTGATTCATGTCTACTAAATCTAATAAAGACTTCTCTGTTTTTTTTTCCTTCTGTGTGTGGCAGGCAGGGAAACTACCAAGCCCCTGGTATCAACCAAGTGAGCTCTGGCTCCTACAGTCAGCCAACGAGCAACAACAGCTCGACGACAGGCAACGGACAAGGTCCAGGCTACGGTATGCCACCTGCAGGTAACAACTAACTTACACCAGCAGATTATTTAACCTTATGTGCATCATCTAGATGTATGGTTTGGTGTCAATGTCCATATTGTTTCATAATCTTTTTTTTTTTTCCATAATAGTCCAAACGGTTTAGATAACATGTATGTAAATTAAATCTTGGGTGTTTCAGAGATATAAGGCTGCAGTCTTGTGCCTTGTAAAATCTTTGTTTCCCCTGTCAACGTTTTTAGCTTTTTGTCACTTTATATCCACAACCACTTTTGTTTATTTCCACTGGATGAATATCTGATAGACCTGCACAAAGTAGTGTGTGAAGTTGAAGGAAAAAAGGATTTTCAAAAGGGTGTTTAAAAATTAAAAGCTGAAAAGTTTGACATGAATTTGAATACACACCCCACCCCTGAGTCTTTGCTTTGTAGAACGACCTTTTATGCTGCAATTACAGCCTTTTAGGTTATGTCTCTACCACATCTAAAGACTGAGAAGTTTGACCTGTCCTCTTTGTAAAACATTCCAGGCTCAGATTGGATGTAAAGCATCTGGAAATATAAATTTTGCAGTCTGTAAGTTTAAGGTTGTTGTTTTTCTATAAAGTGAACTTCTCCCTCTGCCTGAAGACTTTAGTAATACCAAACTAGATTGTTTTTGTTGCTGTTGTTGTAATTTGCAGGAAAATCTTTCATTCCACTACCTCATCTTCTAAATGCAAAACCTATTTTTGAATTCAATGTTTTTAATGTATTTTTGGGTTCTAATAAACCATCTCAAAGTAGCATATAATTGTAAAACTAAATAAAACTAATTTTCAAATTTCCCACTCCACTTAAAAGTTCTTCACTTTGTGTTGATCCATCACATTGAATCACTAAAAAAAATACAAAAATACAATTATGTTGTTGATTGTTGCTAGACAAATTGTATAAAAAAAAGTTTAAGGGAATCTGTTTTGCTAAGCACTGTGTTCTACAAACTTTGTCAAAAAGTTTAGATTTCATAACTGTGTTTTTTTCCCATTTGTTTAAAGGAGCAATGGGCCTCTCAGGAGACAACATAATGAGCCCAGAAAGTAAACAGAAAGTGGATGTCAAAGATGACAGCGGCCCAAACAACGAGCCACACAAACCAAAGGTACCTCCTTTACCATCCTCCTCCCCCAGATTTTTCTTCAGTTCATTTACTTGTTTGATTTTATTTATTTATTATTTTCTTTATTGTTTGGTTTTGCTTTTTTGATCTAAATGAAGCAAACCAAATCTGATCAGCATATGCTGCCTCAGCACAGTGGGCTCTCGCTCTGTTGTTTTCTCGTCATATTTAATGATTTGTTTAACATTTACCAATCTTAATGTTTCCCTCGCTTTGTTTTTGCCTGCAGCACACTTTAGTTGCTGATGTTTTGGCAGCTCGAGCTGCAATAAAGAGAGAAGCAAAAATGGAAAAGGGGGCCGGGGAGTTGGCATCTGCAGCACACACATGCACGCATGCAAACGCGGCACGCAGACACATGCACACAGCTACAAGAAGACACACTTTCGGAGTTTCAGTCACACAACATGCACAGTTCTCCCTCTGCCTCCTTTAACGCACATACGCACATCTTAACATACAATGCTGACTTCTCATTTTGACCTACAATAGCAGCTCAGCTTGGCTCAGCTCAGCAACAACAAAACTCTGCTCTTTGCTCTTTTCTGCCCCCCTCCTCTTGTTTTTGCTTAACAACTCATCTTCAGCACACATACACACACACATGCCTCCATCACAACCACTACACGCCTTTTCCCTCCAAATCCCTGTCTATTCTTTTGCTGATTATGGTAGTAGGGCCTTTTGAATTATTTAAGGCAGCCTGAGCAGCCAGAAAGACCCCCAGTGCTCCCAAAAGAGATGATCTGTCTGCCAAGAGAGAGAAAACGAGTTAGAGATTCAAAAAGAGAGAGGGCCAGAAAGATAAGGTTTTGCTGACATGAGCATTCTGTACACAGACGAGAAGCACTTGTCAAGCTGTTGTTCCCTCCTTTGCAGTTTCTCTCTCACACACGCGCACACACACGCCCTCGCACCCGCACACTTTCACATGTTCACACTGGCTAAAGAACCCTACTCTCTCTTGCACACATGCATTCTCACCACTGTGCAGTGATTACCATCACTTGATCCGCTTTAACTGTGTCTGGTAAAATTATTCATAGACTTTGAATATTTGTGCAATCTCAAAAGTGGGGTTCGCATGTTCTCGTACCCCTTTGTAAGACGGAAATCTATCAATTATCCTCTGAAGTTACCTAATTAATGAAGCATGGTAGTGGCACCGTTATGATGTGGAGAAGCTGTTCTTTATTAGCAGAACTTGTCAGAGTTGAAAATAAGATGAATGGAGCTATAAACAGACCGGTCCTGCTTGAAAACCTCTTGGAGGCTGCTGAAGACTTGAGAAGTGGGTGGAGGTTCATTTTCCAGCAGGATCATAAAACTATTAACACTTTATTTGACGTGTTGTGAATAATACTGTCATGACACCGTCATAACATGACATAACACCTGTCATAAACATGAGTAAGTCTTCATGAATATTTATGACTGTTGTCATAAAGTGTCATTCGGTAAATTCATGACACTTTTAATACAAAGTTGACATTATTCAAAATGTCTTTGTTATGACAACTTGACATTAACCAAGAAATTGTGATCTGACATAAATTTGTTATAAAGTTATTACTGATTAAACTTTAGCTTTAATAACAAAAAGCTACATAATTTTTAAGTCCTCTTCTAAGGGAGAACAGTAATTTTCTGTGACTTACATGTTTTTTTGTTAGGCTGCTTGTACCCCATTGTGATGTCTTTGTAGTTTAAAAAGAAACCTCCAAGCTTCAAATTCCTATTGAAAATGTAAATGCCAGGATCTGGATCATTATACCTTTAGATATTCAGTTTAGATAAGGTCATTTCGCAGCCACTCGGTTATGTAACAAATACATAATTGAAAATGTGTTTTCATCTGATAAAATATAAATTATGTCTCAGATAAAAGAGTAAAGTGAAGTATAATTGTAATATTTCTGCTCTATAGTGTCATTACTGTCTCTTCAACAGCTGCAGGATGGTTACATGAACAATAACAGCAGCAGTGCTTCCCAACCAGCCACCCCGGGCGGTACCCTGCCTGTGCCCTCCCCCCTGTCCCCCAGTCCTGCCAGCTTGTCTTCCTACCATGGAGACGACAGCGACAGCATCAGTAGCCCACCATGGCCTCTGAAGACCCCCTGTAGTCCGGTAAGAATTACAAATAATGTTTGTTTTATTGAATTTTTGTAACTATTTATCGAAGTGGTTTTCAGTCAAAAGTTGGTTTTCCAAGCCTGATCAATTTGCTGTGAACAAACATTGAAATAAACACATCTTGCACACTGTAAAAATTAATCTAAAAGAAGTGCTTAGTTGTGCTGTTCGTTCAACCAGGGGTCCACTTCACAAAGTGTAAATAACAAATGAATTTTTAATGATCCTGACTGGGTGAGTGGGTTGTTTCAGCAGGCAGCAGCAGGAAAATAAAATGGAAACTATGCACTGGATAATACAATATAATGTTGGGTTTATACAGAAGTGTTAAGATGCCATGAGATTTTTCTTGCTTCATTAGGGTTTCCAGTGACAGACCATCACAAAGTAGAGCATAGTGATGAAGTGGAAGGAAAAAGATGCATGTTTGTGAAACCTGAAAAGTGTGATGCTCATGTGTGTTCTGCTCCCCTGAGTCAGTCTTTTCTCGATCCACCTTTAATGATAATGCATCAGAAAGTCTTTTGGGGTATGTCTTTACCCACTTTCCACATTTAGACTGGATTTTTTGCCCCATCTTTTTTTTTTTTTTTCTTTTTTTTGAAGATAGTTTAAATCCTCAGTTGGATTTAGATCTGGTCTTTGAATCGGCTGAAGATGTTTTTATCTAAACCATTCTGTTTACAACTATGGCTGTACGTTTAGAAGCATCGTCTGAATATAAGCTAATAAACTATCCCTGTCTCGTCTCAAGTCCTTTGCATCTTCTATCCAGTATTTCATGGCTTTTCTTTCAAAAGTAGCCTTCTTATTGCCGCTCTTTCATTAGGGCTAGATTTGTGGAGGGCAAGACTATTAGTTAAGCTGTTGATTCTCTCCCTCTCGAGCTGCAGATCTGTGTGGCTCCTTCAGAAATTACTGCCCATGAATCACTTTTTTCTTCCACTTTACAGCTTTGAACTACTTTGTGTGAGTCTATCTTATAAAATGTAAATAAGATACATCAAAATCCACAACAGTAACATTCCAAAGTATTTAGAAAATATTTTGACTTTAATATCATAGAAACTATTCATAAAAGATCCAAAGTATCCTCTTCAGAATCTCATATTTACACTTTTGTCTGTGTGCCTCAGCAGAAGGTCAACCCCAACTCGTCCTCCATTGGTGGCGAGCGGATAAGCCGGCTGTATGAACTCGGTTCAGAGCCAGAGAGGAGATCTTGGGTGGAGCGCTACCTGACCTTCATGGAGGAGCGGGGGACACCTGTTTCCCAGCTCCCAGTTGTGGGCAAGAAGCCACTTGATCTCTGGAAGCTCTATGTTGCTGTTCGGGAAATAGGAGGCCTCGCCATGGTAATCCACAACAAACAGACTTACAGTAGAAATTGTGGAGTAATATTAGAGACAAGTCTTCATACTCCTTCATACACCTCCTCTGTACATTGGTTTCTGTGTGTTCTGCACTCCAGCCAAATGTCATGTGAAATGATTCAGGGAGACATTATATCATACACTGACTGTATCTAAACGCTATCTTCAATTGCTCTACAAATGCTTCACACAAGACTTTGAATCAGGATTGCAAAAATCTTGGAGTGAGAGTTAATAGATCTAAGTTAATTGTTATCCAGTTTACAAGTTAATTTTTTCCACATCAAAAATCGTGAAAATCATTTCAGTTCAGCAGATAGAAGAATATTGTTTTGTCAAATAAGATTGTAAGTCTAAATTTATTTCCTGCAAACTGGATTAGGCTCATCCACAAAAAACATTAAAATATGTATATATGGTCAGATCAGGCTTCCATATGTGATGTTTTCAAATGTAATGTTTGTGAGTAAATTTCAGGATTCTTTTCCTTTTATTGAGCTGATTTACTGAAAATACACCTGAAAGCCCTTATACTAGATTTTTTTGACCTGTCAGGTTAACAAGAACAAAAAGTGGCGCGAGCTGTCCAGCACTCTGAATGTTGGTACGTCCAGCAGCTCCGCCAGCACACTCAAGAAGCAGTACATCCAGTATCTGTTTGCCTACGAGTGCAAGATGGAAAGAGGAGAGGAACCACCAACAGACAGCAACAGCGGTGGCAGTTTGACTGAAGGGGACAGCAGGAAGCAGGTCAAGATCCAGCCGCCCTCACCTGGTGAGTACTGATAACGGAGTGCCACACTTCCATTCTTTTTCTTTTTTTAAAGACACCCCCCACACCTCCATCTGTCAGCGGCCAGATAACAGGTGCTGTTGATCAAACAAGATTTCAGCCGTGATCCCCACAGCTGTGACTGAAATCTTTCCGTGAACAAAGCTGCTATGTTTGCGTTGTGAAAGATGGCTGGAAATTTCAGTTTAAATGTTGCATCTCCAGTTTGAGTCTTTCCAGAGTCACGGTCGTCTACTGTGGTGTGCAATATATTAAGTTACCTTTACTTTGATACAATTAATTAAAATCCAGTGAATCCATTTGTCTTGAGAAGTCAGTAAATAGGGTCCAGCTGGTTGTAATCTAATCACAGTTTAAATCCAGCTGTTCAGTGAAATCCTCAGAGGTTTGTTACATTGTGAAGGCCGAGCAATGCAGCCAAGACTTCAGAGATGAGCTATGGAGAAGTTTAAAGCAGAGTTACATAATGACACAATATCTGTAAGGAAGAAACTAATTGTTGAACAGGAGACTCTTGTTAAACATGTTAGGTCTGCATCCAAAATGGTATGTGTGGTTACCATTTATAAGGTTCACTGCAACCATACTTCCACATTATGGAACATGGTTGTAGTGTCATCCTATTAGATGAAGCCTTTCAGATTTGATGTAAAGTTATATAGTTAGATACAAAGCAGTTCTAGCAAAAAACCTGTTAGAAATATATATGAAAAGACTTCAGATCTACATAGATGTTCAACTTCCAGCTGGACAACGACCCTCCACATTCAACTCGAACTTAAATAGAATGGTTTGTGGGGCTTACTATTTAGATTTTAATTCGGAGAAAAATATATTTCTTTGTCAATCACATAAAATCCTTGGAAGTGTAGATTCTTTTCAAGAAAATGTTATTTAATTTGAGGTAAATGTAGTAAAAAAAACAACAAAAAAACACCACAAATACCCAGGAGAAATTAGTAAAAATGATCTCTGCTTTGATGAGGTTATCTTTAGTTTAATGGAGGTGAATTATGATACTGTCACCCTTTGCTTTTCCAGCTTGAGAGTTTCCTTTATTTGATTACTGCCTTTGAAGGCTAAGTAATGTTGTTTAGCTGCAGTACCACGGCTCAAAGGGTGGTTTACGTTTGTGTTGCTCTGTGTCCCTGCAGACGACTATGAAGCAAGGGAGAGTCATTGCCAAACTGACTGCTGAGGTCACGTCTCTAATTTGGAGCGGAGATGAGAAAAGTGACCCTTGCTTTTAAATAGGACACTTGAGTTTCTCACCTAGCAGAGACACTGCTGATTGCTTTTATCGCAGGCCAAAGAAAAGACGCATCTTTGTTTATGTGGGACTACACACACACAGTTATGTAGTGAGCAAAATTCACACATGGAAATAAACTCTCTCCTACAGCCACCACATTTGTAATTTAGGCCCTTCACTATCCATATTGGAGGATGTAACCACTTCAGTTGAGCAGGATTATCTTGCTAACATCAATTGAAAGCACTATGGTAGAGAATCATAACATATTTACACAAAGTATAAAAAACTGAATACATTTTTCACTATTTAGCAGCTTAACTTTGTGCTTTTTTGTTAGCACTGTGTTGAGAACTCAGTGCAGGTTTTGCTCATTACAGGTGTGAAAAGATATCAAATAAAATTTTATTTTACTGCTTTTTCCTATTTCCTATTATATTAAATAGATTTTGTGAACTTATTACACTTGACATGACTGTTAATAGATTTGGACCAAATCTACAATGAGTTTGAATTTTGTCTGGACTTTACCAGTCCAGTAGATTAAGCACAATTCTCATAGGATTAAATCAAGCAGATACTAGTTTTCTGCTGTCAGGTCGCTGGTGCCATTTCCTCCGTGTGGCTTTGAACACATCTATTTGCACAAGGCCTAAAATCTTTTCAGAAAAATGTTGGAGGAAGTACCAGGGTGGGTACTTCATCAAGCACATTTGCTGCCTGCTGTGCTTGATGCAGACTAGAAGAAGATACCTTCAGTTTTGTACTCACTCACAAGAAAGACAATTCAGCAGTTGTCAAAAATGTTTCATATTGGGGGGTAAATATACAGTTGTGTGTAGAAACTAAAAGAGTACTAGCCATCATTCCTTTTAAGATTAAACTGTTTTAAAATTACAATTAGGAAGCTGCAAGAGGCGTGTTGCAGAATGACCTTTAATGAACAAAATAACTTCAAAAAGGCATACTATTCTGGTTAATAAGCAATTAAAGATTTCTGCTATGATGTATGTTCATATATTTTTACACAGGTCTATGTATCATAAACCAAATATCATTAAATATATGTAGTATACAGAATTAGAACTAGTAATACATAAGCTATGTTACTTTTAGTACTAGCACTAAGGTTACATTTGTCATTTGTACACAAGGTAATTCAGAGTTCTTTATGGTGGAAGAAAGCAGCAAAAAAAAGTAATGCAGTAGTTAGCACAAGAAATTCTCATTTAAAAGCTAAGATATTTAAAGAAGCCAACTGTTTGCTCTATGGACTTTAACCTCATTGAAATTAATTGAGTGCTGAGCTTTAGTCCACTCTTTGAAATCCTAGAGACACTTCATCTTCAAAGGACTGTGGTCATGTGATGCTACAGACCTAATAATAAAAGGTTGTGTATCAGCATATGCATAGTAAGAATTTTTTTCTGCACTCTAAATTATGAGCTAGACGCAGAGATATTGAATAAAAAGGGCCAAAGATTGAGTCTTAAAGAACCATCCATGCAGACTTAGTCACAGGATAACGAGAGGTTTTGCACAGTACCAGAAAATCCTGATAATTATAATTGTAAAAAAAAAAAAAAATTCTTTTCAGTTTTTAAATATGTGATTATGACTTGATATTTTTTGGTTTAAATCTTTGAGTTAAATCACGCAGCTGTTGTCATAATTTGAGTATCTTATAGCAACCCACGCCTCCTTGGAGTCCTAAGCTAAAAGCCTCCCAACATGTATAAAAGTAGACATGTTATTTCTACTCAATTCTAGATATTAATTTTTAAACTTTAGAATTTCCATGCATTTGTTTTTATAATTACTTAGCAAAATTCAAACCCTTTAAGAAAAAGGAGTCTCTAAGAAGTTGTCAATAATACATAATTTATATTCTTCAGAGTATAAATCCCACAGTTGATGCCTTCAGTTCCACTGTCGGCTTCAGACTGCCCTCCTGACACCCTGGCAGCCTAAATATAGACTGACAGCTCCGTGATGTCACTGAAGGAGCCTGACCGGCGGGCTGGTGTGGGGTCTAAGTGTGTTTGTGTGAAGCTGGTGGCAGGCAGTGCGGAGTGATTAATGAGGGCTGGAATGTACAATGTAAACAAACTCGACCTCTCCGTCACCTTTCATTCACAAAAGCAGCTCAGCTGACTTCTATTTCTTTTTTTTTGCTCTGCTTTTTAACCACCCAACCATCCCCCCACCAGCACCACCACCCCGGATTATGTCACTGGCTGACACACATGCAGGCCCCTACACATACACAATTATCCCCCTTCTCTTCTGCCAGCATTTTTTTTTTCTCCAGCTAAATGTGGAGCAGAGGGCACTTGAGTTCACACTCCTCTCCGCCTCTCTCCTCCATCTTTCTACATCGTGGATCATTCTGCTCTTGAAGAATGACAAACCTCTTAACCTTGGCTAACCCCTTGACTGGTTCCCTCTCCGCCATTCAGGCATGCATGTGCATATTCATTCGGTATGACACCGGGATAGCCCACAAAGAGCTCACTGACCCATCTTTGCCCTCTTCTCTTACCTCTGCTCATCATCATGGGACACCATCTACCCCTCTGTCTGTCTCTCCTCCTATCTGTCTCCTGTGATTTAGAGGCAGGGGGTATTACTGAATAATTCAGAATTGGCGTGAATTTTTAAAGCAGAAGTCTTACGGGGGGGCATTTTTTCCTAAGGACAGGTGGTGCTGAGGTTCTTCCAGGAAAAAAAAAACCCTTCTTACTCTAAATGCTCGTTAGGACACTTTCATAATCACTGAGTGTCTTTGTCATCTTTTAGCTGCACCGGTTTCGTTTCTGTTTTCCATTCAGTTTGGGAATTTGTATCACTTGGTTTTGTCTGGTTGGGGGGCTTTTTGTGTGCAGGGCTTTTGTACCATAACACATATAATTTCCCAGTCATCTGAACAGAGAATTTCACAAAAGTGAGATTTCAGAAGAAAATAGCACACTAATCCTGTTTTAACCCCTGTACCGATCTAATGTTAAGAGCTTTTTGTTTTCAGTCAAGGCTTTAACAGTCCAGGTTCTGCAGCTTTTCACTCATGTTCTGTGGATGTTTTTGTGAACTCTCTGCCCCATTTGCTTCTAACGTTAAACCTTTCTGTAATTTTGCCTTCAAACATGGTCCTCAGTAAGATCCTCTATCAGCATTCTGAATTTTTTACAATTTGTCAATTTTCAAACTTACATTTTACATAATTTAAGTTGTAAGTGATCACTTGGAATTGTGAAGTGGAATGAAAAGAATAGAGGGTTTCTTTTTTTCTTAACAATACAAAATCTAAAAAGCGAAGCTTTCATTTTTATGCAGTCTCAGGGAGCTGGAAGTAGCCATGACTGCTAATACATGCAAGTCTTTTGAAGATTCTTTGTAAAGTAACTGCAAGGGGGAGTATTATGTATTTTGCAGGAACATAGTACCATTTTCTAGCACAGTTAAGTAACTGTTACTTTCAGTTGTTATAAAAATTACTTTAAAAAAATGTACTTTTCAATTTGATGCCTTGAAATTGGGCCTCTGTCTCGTTAAAAAGCTCCTGTTCTTTCCAGCTCTCTTCCTTCGGCATGATATCACAACGTTTCTCCATTAAAGCATTTGCAACATTCTTAGAAGCATTCAACTGAGAGGTAGTTTGCATGATCAGCTCAGAAGATGTGCATCTTTGCCAGTTGTTTGCTAATTGCTGCTGGTGCTAGTCTGCAGGATCTAAGAGTCATTATAGAGGGTAATAAGTTCATGTTTGGGCTACACTTTTCAGAGCTTTATTATTTTTTAAAAGCATGGGAAGAATCATGTATTCCTTTCCTTATATTTGGAAAAATGTGGAAAACATTTATGCAAATATATTTGCGTAAATAAATATCTTCAGCATTGAATTAAATGATGGTCTATTATTATGGCCACAAGAGGCCAAAATTCTTCTCCTCTCATTCCTGAGCCTGTTCTTCCGTCCTCTCTTCCTTCATCTCTTCAGCATTGCCTCCATTTCCGTCCTCTCTGCCCTTATGTGGCACATTTGCCAAGGCTCAGTTCTCATGTCGGGCATCACTCTGAGTGCTTTGGACATAAGCCCAAAGTTATCTCCCTAATACAGCACCTTGCTGCGATAAAATCCCACTTTGGCTGCTCTAACGCAAAACCAGCTTCAAGATTGCAGCAGAGGACCTCGAGAAGCCCTACGGTCTCAATCTCAACAGATTTTTTTTTCTTCTGTTTTTTTTTTTTTGTAGGGAGAACTTAGGGAATCCTTCAGATTTAGTAATAATGCCTCTCTTGTCTCCCAGCCAACTCAGGTGGCTCACTCCAAGGTCCACAAACGCCCCAGTCATCCGGCAGCAGCTCTACAGCAGAGGCAGCAGGCGACCTGAAACCACCCACACCTGCCACCACCCCGCTGGGACAAGTCACTCCACTGCCCCCCAACAGGTACCACACAGACGCATTCAGCTGCTGGCGGTGCTGCCAGCTGGAAGCTCTTTTACTGATTCAGTCTCTTAAGCATTATTTATTTACATCTAACTGTTTTTTTTTTTTTGTTTTTTTTTCATAAAATCAGAGGCAATCAACATAAGCATCTGCAAAATAGTGTATTAATTGGATATACACTGATCAGATTTTCTAAATGCTTGTACCAATTTTAGCCTATTTTGATTTCTATTTAAAATGTACAACAGTAAGATACCTCTTATCCCCTGTCTGGATAGATCTAAAAATGTCACTGCCCTAACAATGAACATTTATAGGAAAACAAAACTGGATCTCTGCAGTAACACCCTCAACTTCCGGATGTCTCCCAAAGAGAAACTCGTCTTTGAAGAAATTTGAATAAAGTGATCAAAATGCTGCTTTAATCTTGAAGCTTTTTACACTAGTCATGCTTCCTAATTTCATTTTAATACCTCGATGTTACTGAAGATGGCTAACTGAGTCTTTCCGATTTGACTGAATAACAACTTCAACACTGAAAACTGTAGTTTCCTGTTTACTTTCCATCATCAGATCTCATTTTAATTATAAACCTTAAGCTGCCTACTGCAACTGAGAAGAGAGTTAAAGTTGTAAGTTTGCTTTCATTGTGACTTCATATAAGAAGTGTTATATAGCTCTAAAAAGTGTTGTCTAACCACAACAATTCCATATTTGGAACATTTTCAGGCTTATATTTCTTAATGATAATTTGAGTTTCACATTTATTTTGCACTGATTAAAACAGAAACAGTTGTAAATAGAAAATAAAATATAAAAAATACCTTAAGCTAAAAAAAAAATTCTGTTTTCTAGTCAGATCTGTAATATTTCACTATTACAATTATCTGTATTATTCCATATATGCATGTGTTATTCAATCAAACATAAAAGTTATTTTCCTCTAAAATAAAAGTAATTTCAGTCCCTCAGAGTCCATCTTGTGTACCTTCTTTGTGATTTTTGTTTTTCTTATTTGTCCAGGAGCAGTGTAAGCGTACAGGACCCCTTCTCAGAGGTGAGCGACCCGGCCTTTCAGAAGCGGACGAGCGGCATGCCCCCCTCAGCTCCATACCAGCAGGCCCTCGGCATGCCTGACATGATGATGAGGATGCAGTACGACGCTAAGGACCCCTTTGCAGGGATGAGGAAGAGTAAGCAGAGCGCACACTGTGTCACCTAATTCACCAAAAAGTCAATGCCAGAACTTGTTTATTCATTTTTAGAATTATTTTTACGCCTTTTTCTACGTTTGGTTTTGGTATTTTGACAGAAAAAAAATTAAAAGTATCTGATTTTGCTTAGATAGGTGCAAAATGTATAAAAAATATGAAAAACAAGTTCATAATTTGAAACTTGATCCTGAATCTGTCTGCAAACGTACACGCCTCTATAACAAAATGACTCGTGTATTCTGAAGCCATTGTTCTTTCATCTGCTTTGTTGGTCTAATTTATTGTCAAATAACCATGTTGCCTCAGATCGAGACAGATGTGTGTGTGTGCATGTGTTTTATCAAAACTTTAAAAGAAGATGGAAGCTGTTCGTTACACCACACATCCCACCATCAAAAACACAACAGCTCGTCTCATCTTCTCGTAGCTTAGCCCTCGTCTCATCCTTATTTCTCCCTTCCTTTTAATCACCATTTTTTTCCTTCCCCCAACCTTTCATCCCTCGCATCCCGCTGAGATGCACCTGTTTTGACCAAGCTGTGTATTTTAGTTTTCAGAACAAACTGTAGTTTTTCCCCTGAAAGAAACGGCAGCTCCTCTGAAAGAAGGGGAGAATGGCGTGTGAATGAATAATATGGTGGATTGCACCTGCATAACAACATTTAGCTTCAGAACAATAGGGCTAATAAGAACGAGCGACAAGTATTCATTGAGGGTTGCTGCCATCTGGTGGGAGATTGAAGATGCAGTCAATTAATTTACAATAACTAGCTTTTTGCTTTATTTTCTTGCAGTGGCAGGAGCTGATCCATACATACCAAGCCAGATGTCCAGTGGTGGTATGCAGGACTTGTACAGTCGGCCTCCATCAGGCCTGAGCATGAGCCAGCGGTCCCAGTATCCCTATGGACCAGGCTATGACCGGAGGTAACATACATTAAGATGTTAACTAACTACAGTGTTGGTCAGAAGTTCACATGCAGTCACTTTTTGTTTTTAGAGTGGAAGGATCATAACACAAACTACTTAATGATGTTAAAAAGCAAGAATTGGGTACACATGTCTGAATTTATTATGGACTTTATTTAATCCACATAGTCAAAATTGTACAGGTTCACAATTGTACATACTACACTATTGATATGTAGGTAAATAGCAGTGACATAATCCCAGCTGGATATTTCACTGAGCTTTTCAGTAAAGTGTTTGTTTTCTGCCAACTGTCAAGCATCATCTGTAAAATCTCCATAGTGTTTAGTCTCTTAATGTTTACTTTTTTAAAATTCTGTTTCAGAAACTAATTTTGATTTGTATTGTGTTCAGTATCACACATATTCAAACTCAAGTGTGAATTTTTTTTCCATCTGATCAATGTTCAACTAAAATCCAGGAACCTCTATTGTCCACCAGGGTCACTGAACCTTTTCTCAATGCATTGAAGATGTTTGTATTCTAACTAGACAAATCTAAAGAGTTCAAACATGCAATTAAAAGCTCACAATTAATTCCATGCTTAAGAAGAACATATGCAAAGTTAAGTCATGTCTATTAATCATGCTTGTTTATGTCTTAGACCTGACCATATAATGGGGATGGAGGGAACCATGGGTCCGCCTGGAAGTCAGAATAACATGGGACACTCTAATAGTGAAGGCAACATGTATTCTCCCAGCAGATACTCCTCACAGCAGAGGTCAGCTCTCCTATTTTACATTTACCAGCTTCTTCTGCTTTTTAGTCTTTTACAGTACTGAAGAATTTACTGACTATTAATAGGTGAGCAATTTGTTTTATCTTCTGCATTTCAGACATGACGGTTATGGTCAGCAGTATCCCAGCATGCCATATGGCATGCATCCATCTGGGATGTACCCACAGCAACAGGTGAGACACAGCACTAGTAGCTTCTCTTTCAAATTTAAATAACTGTTTTTATGCCCCCTAACATTTGATATTGCATTAAAAGATGGCCAAATAAAACTTTGTAGTAAAAGGCTGGACAATCTTAACATCACATTAATTAGGTAATTAATGGGACATTTTTAGCAGAAAATGTAGATTCTTACCATAACCTTAGTTAAGTAATTAATGTGATGTTATAAAATACTGGACAATGTATTTTATTTTGTGTGTGTATGTTGCTTTGCATAGTCTCAACTTAGGATCTGAAAAAATATATACTTTGATGGCAAACTTTGGCACTTAGGACACATAATATAGTTTTAATTTTTGCTGTTACTCTTTTCATGTTTTGAGTAACGTATTTGCATTGCGTGTTATTATTATTTACTTAGGGCTACAAACGACAGTTGGATGGAATGTATGGTCCCCCACCCAAAAGACATGAGAGTGACATGTACGCTATGCAGTACACCAACCAACAGCCGGATGTGTACAATCACTACAGTGGTGGGTACTCAGGCCCTGATCACAGACCCATCCAAGGACAGTTCCCTTACCCGTACCATCGTGACCGAATGGCCCCATCGGGCCAGAGCCAGCACAGTATGATGGGTGGGGGTCCTGCTTCTAACCATGCTCCTGAGGGACCTAACGTGTGGCCTTCAAGAACAGACCTCAGCTATTCCTACCACGGCAGACAGGGGCCACCGTCGCAAATGCAGCCATATGGCTCTATTTGCAGAGAGGACATGGACGGTCGCTCCACACACGACCATTGGCACCGTCAGCCTCCCTACATATCATCATCAGGTGGCATGGCCCCCATGTCTTCACGTCATTCATCTTATTCCAATTCTCCAAACATGGCCAACCATCTGCCTCGAGCTCCCAGCCCAGGGGCCTTCCAGCGCTCAATGGAATCTCGAATGTCACCCAGTAAAGCCCCTTTCATGTCTCCCATGAAGATGCCTAAGCCAGGGATGGCCATGATGGGCTCACAAGGCAGCGGACCAAATGGTCAGTTTCCTCCTAACCTGAGAAGGGACCTAAACTACCCACCGGGGTCAGTTGAAGCCACAATGCCAGCTATTAAACCAAGACGCAAGCTAACATCAAAGGACTGTGGTAAATTATTTTATCAATTGTTGAATGAGTATAATTTCTGTTTTTGATGATTTCCCCGATTATTGTAGAAAACCAGCATAACCACACTGGATGTTCTTTAATTTGCACTCTTATGATCCCAGGAACGCCTGAAGCCTGGCGCGTGATGATGTCTCTGAAGTCTGGCCTGCTGGCAGAAAGCACTTGGGCATTAGACACCATTAACATCCTACTATATGATGACAGCACAGTGGCCTCCTTCAATCTTTCCCAGGTAAAAACATCAACTCTAGATATTTGATTTCTGATAAAGCTTTGACCTGCCACTGTGCTTCACCATTACAATTTCTATTTAGTTTAAATTCCAAAAGAGAATTTCAAAATCTCACACATGTAAAATCACAACATAGTGGAGTCTCCACCTTGCAGTAGAAAATGTAGATTCTTACCATAATCATAAAATTTCCAATTCCATGTTCAAATTCAACTCCTTCCATGATTGTTTCAAGGTAAATTGAGTATACATTTTAAAATCTTGAAAGCAAAACATTTGCTTTAAACTGTCCAACCTTCCTGTTGTTGTTGAAATTTTCTCTCTATTATTCTCTCACAGCCTAAATCAACAACAAATATGTCACTGAAAATGATCAAGTCCATCTTTATATTAGGGTAGAATAATGCATTTGTCCCATACTGCAGAAACAAAAAGAACTTTAAGTTTAGAGATCTGCCTTCTTTTTGATACTGATCATATTTTATCTTTCTTTGACCAGTTGCCAGGATTCCTTGAGCTAATCGTGGAGTACTTTCGCCGCTGCCTGATTGAGATTTTTGGAATCGTGGAAGAATTTGAGGTTCGGACAATGGTTCCCAAAAACAATCTAGATTGTGATCCTACCCAGAAAGAGGATGCTACCCTTGAAAAGGAAACTGAGTCAGCAAACCTGTCAGGATCTGAATTATCATCAGAAACAGAAATCCAGGAGAGGCAAACAGGAGTTATCAAGGAGGAAATGTCACCTGTCACTGAAGAGCAGGCTGAGGTGCCAGAGAAAGAGCAGGATCCTGATGTGACCAAGAAAAAGAAAATCAGTAATAAAGGACAAGTGGAAAAGGGATTGAAAGAAGTGGAAGAAAAAGAAACCAAAAAAGGTTGTGTGGATGAGCCTCCTGCAGAAACAGAGTCTAAACCTAAACAGGCAAGTAAATATGATAAACTCCCCATTAAGATTGTGCACAAAGACGACCTGATTGAAGACATAACTGAGCGCTTGGGTTATGTTACTGAGTTTGACAGTGGGCTGCTACACTGGCAGGCAGGTGGAGGTGATTCCACTGCACACATTCAGACCCACTTTGAACTGCGGAGTGATCCGCCAGCAAGGAGGGGTACCAAAACATTGAATGAGAACAAACCGGAAAATAAGTTGGAAGGAGGAGATAGCAAAAAAGTGAAACACATTACTGCTACTATTGATGATGTTCTGTGCGCCAGGGTTGATGCCCTGTCGTACGCCCATCCTGCTCGATCTTTGCCATCTTACCCCTTCAGGGTGCATCCAGATGGGGAAGATGACCACATTACCCTTCTAGAGGATGAGCCCCGCTGCCTGGATGAGGCTCCGCTCTGCACAACCTCCTCCTGGCAGGACTCACTCTCCAAGAGATGCCTTTGTGTTTCCAACATCGTGCGCAGTTTGTCCTTTATCCCTGGGAATGACAGTGAAATGTCTCACCATCCTGCGCTCGTTCTTCTTTTGGGCCGGCTGCTTTTGTTACACCATGTTCACCCAGAGAGAAACAGGTCAGCACCGACCTACCAGAGGGACGAACAACAGGAGCGGGGACTATCAAGTAGCAAAGAGGAGTGGTGGTGGGAGTGCCTGAGTTTGCTCAGGGAGAATGCCATGGTCACACTTTCTAACATTGCAGGACACCTTGATCTCTCAAACTATTCAGACACCATCTGCCTCCCCATCCTGGACGGCCTTCTCCACTGGATGGTTTGTCCCTCAGCTGAAGCGCAGGACCCCTTTCCGTCAACATCCCCACACTCCCAACTCTCTCCCCAGAGGCTGGTGCTGGAATGCCTCTGTAAGCTCAGCATCCAAGATGGCAATGTGGACCTCCTGCTAGCCACGCCACCTTTCAGCAGACAGGAAAAATTATTTGCCATCCTTGTGCGATTCGTTGGTCAGAGGAAGGCACAGGTGTACAGAGAAATGGCAGTTGCTGTTCTCTCACACCTGGCACAGGGAGACCCCACCGCAGCACGTGCCATCGCCTTGCAGAAGGCTAGCGTCGGTAACCTCGTAACCTTCTTGGAGGACGGCGTCAGTATGGCACAATACCAACAGAACCCTCACAATTTGCTGCACATGGGACATCCTCCAATGGACCCTCCCAGTGTAAACATGATGTGCCGAGCAGCTAAAGGACTCTTGGCCATGGCTAAAGTGGAGGAGAACAAGAAAGAGTTTGTACTGTATGAAAGCAGATTATTAGACATCTCCATTTCCTCAGTGCTCAATACGGGGGTGATTGCCATCGTTTGCCAAGTTCTCTTTCACTTAGGGAAATTATGACAGGACTTAGATTGCAGACAGTAAGACTAAAGAGATATCTCTGTGGTTTTCTATTTTTATTTATCAAAATGACAGAAAATGTTTGTGGGGTTTTTTTAAAAGAAAAAAAGAAGTATCTGCATTATTGTGTCTATATGTATAGCTTCTGAGTCCTATTAGAAAAAACGTGGGCTTTGGACATGAAAGCTCATTTTAATACAAATATTTAATACCTGCTGGTGATGAATGGTTACGTTTTGTTTTGTTCTCGTTTACTTTTTCAGCCAAAAGCTGCCGCCAGATTTTGGTGCTGAATAGTCCGTTCCTTTGAAGTTAATGAGCTGTTTTTCAGTTTTATAAATATGAACATGCTCATCAACATTTTTGTTGATGGAGAGTATTTATTTAAAATGTGACACTGTACAGTTGTTTGAACATTTTTGCCAACAGTTGGATGGAGAAAGGACCGGGATAAAAGTAAAACATGGACTTTTTAAATGAAAATGTTTTTGTCTCCATCGCTGGAAGATAAATTGTGCAATAGGACCAGAACGAGTTGTCCCTTTTTTTGAAAAACAGGAGGATGTGAAACTTCAAGTAGCTGCAGTGTGTGCTTTGGGCCATGTGGAGGCAGCATTGCACCAGCCAATCAAAAGAGCTTAGCGACTGTCAAAAACACACTTTCTAATTTATCAATCATAGCCTCAATGACTGTCACTGATGATCTTTCTGTTTACCCAAACACGTGTGTTATGTCTGTATTTTTCATCAATGTGTATTTAAAACTTTGTGCAATGGACGCACATGACTTTCAGTCTCTATCGTGCATCACAGCAGATGGGAGTTTCAGACTATTATAACAAATTCTTTTATTGATGTTAAAATTTCGTAATGTTATTATACATATTTTGTTTATTGGGTCAAATATTTGAACATCCCAGATGTACCCGATGTTTCAATGTAAAAAAAAAAAAAAAAGCAAAAACAAAAAAAACATTGTATGCATTGTATTATAGCTGAGAAAACAATCGCTTTGGTAATTAAAATGTGGAAGTGCCAGGGTGAGAGGATAAATACCGCTACATGAAAAAAGATAACATATTTCTTTTTGTTACAGTTCTCCATTCATGTCAATGGGCATATTTTTTAAACTCCACATACTTCTCTGAAACAAACATGTGAAAAGAACCGTCAGAAATGTCCTGAGAGCTCATTGTAAAATTTGCCTTTTTTCGTATGACTCCTTGTCTTTTTCTTCCGTAAACACATTTATACTCTGTGCTGCACATGTCACAAATAAATGTACGATAAACATCGTTAAGCACTGGAGAAGTTGCATTATGTCCTGACAATCTTAGGCCAATAAACAAACATCAACTGCTTATTCAGATGTCCTTTATTGACTTTTTTCAATGAGAGATTTATCAAGACAAGTGATTTTTAAAAGTGATAGTGCAAAGAAACATTTAGGCAAATTTTTACAGAATAAATATAAAGCTCCTTTACTGTGTGCCTTTTAAACTCTTAGGTTTGATTGGGATTTTATTTAACAAACACAAAATAGTGTGCATTTGTGAAACAGAAGAGGAACAATATATTTAGAACTTTATTCCCCATTTTAAAAAAATCCAAAGATGATATGAAAACCAAGAAATACAAGATTTTCTGTTGATGGATGTTTAAATGCACATTTGAAGATTTACATCTGTAATGTAGCCAATGTGGTCATATCAAATATTGAGTGGAAGGGGGAGATATAAATGCATAGCAAACATTTTATATTTATGTGTAAAAAGCTTTGTTTTGGTCTAACACATATGATTCCAATAAAATACATTGAAGTCTAAGGATGTATTATGACATGGCATGCATGATGTGAAACTTTGATAACAGCATTCAAGGTAGAGAAACATCTCTTAAAATTTGTAGAATAATTTATTAATCGCTGGTTTTGTTATGTTTTAAGGACACAAACTAGATTCCAATTGTGTAATTTTTATTACTTTTCTCAAGTCCTTTTCTCATCAAACACAGCACCATTATTTTCTGACTATCTTCTGAAAACTAAACTCTGATTTAAGTATAAATTTATAATAATTCTTTCTTTTTTATAGTGGAAAAAGGAAAAATAGTTTTATTGTGTCCTATTTGCACAAATGGGTCTGCTAGTGTCAACTCAAAAGTAATTAAACTGTCTGCTCTGCAGATGAGCTTAACATCATGAATGATTAAAATAGTCATTTTGATCCTGCTATGTTATTGAGTTGTTTTGACTTTAATTATAGTAGTTCATTCAAAATAGAAATAAAGTAAAATTATTTTGTTCAAAAGAATTCTAAAGCTATTGTGACACTTCTGTCACTTTCCTTTGTTCCGTTGTCATGAGTAATTTGCCTCTTCACTGAAATGGACATATGCTGTACATAGAAGTGAAAAATCAGTTGTATTTAAACCATCAATGCTTCATTGCAGAAAAGTTGAGAAATGAGCATTTCTGATCAATTCTAGAAATTCTTTTTAGAGTAATGCCTGGTGCCCCATAAAAGAAACATAATGATCATGTTTCTTTTATTTTAAAACAGATAAATAACTGTCCATGTAAACTTGTAATTCTTCCTCTTTATTAAACCAGATGACTCATTATGAAACTCGTTTTGTATTTCTGTGTGAAATATAAAAGTTGCAAAATTGCAAAGTGAAAGCAAAAGGAGACTTTTCAAAACATTTCAGGAATAAAGCATGTAGTTTGTCAAGCCTTTTTATACCACCCATTTTACAGTTTTTTCCCCTAAATATGTAAACGTAAACCATGTCTTATATGGAAATGATTGTGACAGCATCCTGTTGTGAAAATGGTTATAATAGGCAGGGACATGGAAGCTGGTCAGAGTTGATAGCTGAAGATATACAGACAATTCCCAGAGAAAACTTGCTCGACGTTGCAAAAGACTTGAGATTGGTTTGTAGGTTCATTTTCCAGCAGGACAGCACTAAAAAGCCAGAACTACTCTGGATGGTTTAGATCACAGTATATGTATTGGTTAAACTGACACAGGGAGTCAAAATCTAGATTAGAAAATTGCTCTTCATGGTGGTTTCTATGCAGTTTGAAGTATTTCACAAAAACGAATGTCATAAGAAAAAAAATTACCAGTCAAGCTGAGTAAAGCTGGTGAAAACATATGTATAAATACATATTAATACAGCCCAATAAATAATTCTTATTGGTGTTTTCACATCCTTTTCCTTCCACACTATGTAGTTATGTAGTGATCTGTTACATAAAATCCATAAAACACCTTAATGCCCACATTGTTACCTCAATGTGAACATTGAGGTAACAAAATGTGTTCAAGGAGAATTAATACTTTTGCGTGGTTGAGTATTTGTTGTGTTTTCTGTATCTATATCTACCATTCCCACATTATCTTAACCTCTTTAATAATATTGTCCTTTAAACAAATTCTTTTGAATGAAAAACACAACTGTAAACAAACTAATTATTTCAGAAAAACTTTAATTTTTCTTGGAAAGGTCGTCTCCTCTTCTTGTAATCAGACATCTTCATCTTTCCCTCTATTTGCCCAGGGAGATACAAGCATCATGGCAAGCTCTATTTTAAGCTGCCTTTAATAATACTGTAAGACTCTTGCTGTTGATAACACAAGCAATGTGAGGTCTTCTCTAAGGCTGAGCCTCAAACTATGAGTTCAGTTGCTGGACTGAAAAACACTTGCAATCACTTATCGTCTTTTAATCACAAAACAAATTGCATTATCATTGATGTCTCAGGTTGGTAGTTCCAAACCCCACGACAAGCAGTGTCCACCGGCGACATCTTCATGCTGGCGTTTTTCTTTTCCAGAGAAAAATAAATCAAAGCCCATCTTAGAAGTGATTAACAGTGTGATCGATTCTTTACTGATGAAGAGAAAAAAAATGATGGATGTGCAGACAGGCATCTCTTGGCAGTATTTGTAGTCTTGTCACTTGTTTGTAACTGCACCTAAAAAACAAGGATTGTGACATTTAGTCTGTGTAAAGTGAGTTCCTGTGCTTTTTAAATGGTGTTGGTAGCCAGCTATGGAAGAAAACTACCCACCCTGCGTTTGCTATGAAAAGCTGAGTCATAGAGCTCTGACAGGATGAATGTGGTGTCTTTTAAACATGTCATTTCCCCCGACTAGCCTACTGGGCTGCCTTGCGTATAAAGTTAGGTACCTGAGTATTTGATCAAAGTAAGATGTGTCTCTCATATTTTCAATATTGTGGGTGGTTATAGTTATGGGTTTACCTAAAGATGTGAAATTTACATTCTGATGATGTTTATTTCACTGTGATGAGGCCTAAAAACTTTTTTTGTGTGTTCCTACACTGAGTTTGATGCAAGTGCAAGGGTTTTCTTGCTTCTGTCATAATCCTCACACTGCTTAGCAAAGCCCACTTTAAAGACAATAGTGCAAAGGATCAGCACATCATTAGTAGCCATTAAAAGCATTTAAATCAACCCAAGTGTTGTATATTGAAACTTACTGGTTCACTTGCTCACTGCTGGAAGCACTGGTGGAAGCATTTTTTAAAACAATTTCAAAGTAACATAAAAATGTTGTATTTGGTTCTATTTCTTCATCCGTAACAGTTAAACAAAATACAGCCCTGTAAGTATCTCAGATATTAAATTCCTTTTATTTCTGGTTAACATACTGCAAGAGATTTACAATTTCATGACCTTGTGGATTATGTCACAGTACCTTCCAAAGATATATACACAACAAACTTCAATATCTTCAAGAATTGCTAATTATTAATTTTTGTGATAAATTACCGCAAAATAGCTTTTGATGGTGATACATGGAAGTAAAAGAATATATGGTCTAAACACTTTATTAACCCTTTTGATATTTGATACCCATAAATAAAGTCTAGTGCAACCAACTGCCATTGCATCACTTTTTACAATTTTAAAAGATAAATTTTGACATAAATGTTTGAGAACCACCTTTTTCTGTTATTACAGCTTCAGGTGTTTTGATGTATGTCGAGGTATGATTCAAATTGGACTTTGACATTCCCCTCAGCATAATGTCGCTACCACCATGTTTAACAGTTTGAATGGTTTATTCAGGCCACAGACTCTCAGCTGGGAAAATAGCTGTCCCTTTTTATGAAATCATTTCACTGTGGCTTTAGTGTACGTATAGGGTTGTTGCTCCAGTAGAAAGTCAGCCTTTGTTCTTTGTAAAGCTTCAGCAACCTCTTACAAGTTTTCTTTCAGGATTTTCACTGTATTCAGCTCCATCCTTCCCCCTAATAGCTATGACCAGTTTCTGAACCTCCTCATCACATGATGATGATGCCATAGGAGCAGAGAGACTTTTTTTGGGCATATCGACCAAAAGGTTTAAAGATTTTCCCATTATCAAATCACCTTCTCCCACAGCCTGTGCTCCTGACATGCCATAAAGAAGGTTGAATACAGATGAAAACCACACGTTTCACATTTTTATTTGTACAGAAGAAAAAAAATGCATGCATCATTTTACTTCTACTTCAATTTAGTGTGATTAAGCAGTGCCTTGCAACTTGTATTTGAACTCTAATAGCCTCTGAGTTTGGCAGGCTTTTTGTATGCCCTCAAATAACAAACATCAAAAAATAAAAGTAAAATGAGAATGTTTTCCGTCTTTGCAAGATGGAACAACAAAGCTTTCTCAGATTAAATAAAAAGCAACAAGGCTTCTTTACAGAGACAGGATAATTGCACAGCTGTGGGAGAAAATGTGCAGGACTGCCTGGGTAACTTTGGAGAAAAATGAAGAGGTGGGCAAATGTGTCTGTGTCTACGTAGGTGTGAGGAAAGGGACGGAGAGCTTAGGGAATGTAGGCTGAGAAGCTGAACAGGAAGCTGAACAGGAAATTGATTCATCGGTAACCTGAAACTGGCATTTCAGTGGGGCACGAGTTGTGTGGTAGCATCACTGGCTGTTTGTTTTCAGAGAAACGCAGCCAATATGACAAACACAGACTCCAGGTACTGCACAATTTTCTTTCAGTAAATGTTGGTTTCGCCGGGTTTTAGTTATTTAATAATTTTTCTTCCTGTTGACCATCTGTTCCAAAGGACACTTCAGAAGAGGCGGAATAGAACATGAATCAGCTGTCTCATATACAGATAATTGATGGCGAACTCTTAAGCATCACCTCATACAATATTTAACATTTCCTGGGTTTGTTGTGAACATTTCAGACTGCAATGTGGTTTATTATATATCAAAAATCCACACTATTATCTTGTGGTCACAGTATTGAAAAGTTTAATCACATATTATGTAGACCATTTTATCAAGGTTGATTTCTCTCACAGTGGTTTACCATCACCTCTCCCCCAATACAAATAATTAATGACTACTCACAGCAGAAAGACTTGAAACAAATATTCCAGTACTGTTTTACATCCTCTTATGGTAGACAGTCATGTGAAAAAATTAGGACACCTGATGAAATATTCAGAGAATTTATTGTATTTTCATGTCTCATGTGTTTCTTCTAATTTATATCTGGAAAGGAAACATTTAATGTATGCCAAGCAAAAAAAGGGACCTTGTTTTACTCATTAAATAAATATTGATATAACCGTAAATTCTAACTGATGGTAATTGAAATTGAACCCTCTCAAACTACTAGAGAAAGCATTCCATTTTTGATTTTTCTAACTGTACAACTGGAGCATCGGGTCTGGGTTTTAAAAGAATATAGGAACTTGATCTCCAGCTTTTGCAGCGGAGGGTCTCCCGCCCCTGGAGGGGACCCTCTCGTGGTCTCCGCACCCCGTTTTGGGAAACCCTTAATCGGCGCTTCCTGTCTCTGCACCTTCATGACTTCAGCCCCGGCTGAAGGGGGAGGAGCAGGCGGAGGAGGCTCTTCTCTGCTCCCATGTTGATGTTTGTTTGCGAGGGTGGCACTGCCGTGTGTGGACGAGGGTTGTCGAGTGGCCTGGCAAGACGCTTCATTGAGGAAAGCTGCAACTTTGCCCTCATCCCTCCGAATATGAGGCTGAATAATGAAGATTTAAGATAATGTCTCATCGATTACTGCCATGAACCGCTTTGCCATATGGCTGTATGATCATGTTTGACTCGCCTCTCTTCACTGACGGCCAGTCCGGGATTTTGGAGCTCGTCTGAGGGCGCTTTCTCTGGATTTATCTTCCCCTTTCCAAAAAAAAGAAAACAAAAGACGACCAAGTTCCCCCTCGGCGACCAGACCTTTCCAACTCATTTGTTCGCCCCTAAACTTCCAAAAATGGTCTTCTTCGCTTTGGCTCGAAACAAACCGGGATAACGACGGGAGAAGCTCCGCGACAACACCCCTACCAAGGACAACCAGTGTTACTTTACCCGGTAAGGCAGCGCTTCAGCGGGCAGACCAGACGAAAGCAGCCGGGATGCGACGCCTCGCTGCCTGTTTGTGATACATGGTTGACAGCGCCGCTGAAAACTAGACTTAAACCTTCTTCTTCCTTGCTCACTTTCAGCGGGAAACACTAATGCCAAATAGTTAATTCAAAGCTTTTCGCTATATTTGAACGAACATGGTGCTAACATTTTAATGCTCAGGCTTATATCAACTTCAATGTATGTCCTCAACTTGTTAGCCACGCTAGCCTGTTAGCGACACTTTATTTATTTAGTTTGATGGGACTAGCAATGTTCATTGCTTACAAAGGCAACAAACTTTTAATTATAGAGCTTTTAAGACTTGCTTGTTAGGTTTGCCTTTATTGTATTTACAAAAAATGATTATATTTAATGTCATGTGGCGAACTGAAAGCTACAAACCGAAACGTTAAGGTTAGCAGAGGTATTTTTTTTTAATAACAGGAAGTGCTGTACTCAATACTCAAACTTTACTTTTATATCATCTTACAAGTTGAGCTAACCTGAACCCCTCTTCTCCACAGAGGCTGTCCTGGCGCTGGATTTATTCAACTCTCTATTTTTTATTTTTATTTTTACTGTAATTGATGCATCTTGGGGAGTCCATGAGAGAGTGCGAGTACAGTCAAATCAGCACTCGCAGCTCCACGCCAATGGAGACCCCCTACAAGAAAAGGACCCCAAAGAGGAAGAAATGGGAGGCCTTCCCTGGTCGGAATAAATTTTACTGTGATGGGAGGATTATGATGGCCAAACAGACGGGGGTTTTCTACCTCACCCTGGTCCTCATCCTTGTAACCTGTGGACTGTTTTTCACCTTTGAGTAAGTATTATCTGCTCACACCTGGTACTTGGTTGTGCAAGATGACAGTGTGGATTAGGGATTTCATCTCAAACGTTCAGATGACAGAAGAGGAAGTTGTACACAAATCATTGCATGGGTCTGGAGTGAGTATGTTTCCCTTTATCTGGCCTGCTGTAGGGAGATGTCAGTATAAACTGGTTGGAGATCAAAGTGTCTCGTATGTCTTTTGTATCAGAGGATTTTCAGAAGAGCTGCATGTGGAAACTGCAGCCAGTGTGATGATATTTCAAAGAGCCCTTTTTTCTCCCAGTCAGCTGAAGCAAACTTATTTAGAGCCATTTCCTGATATTTTTTTGGTTGATCTATACTCTAAAATGTGTTGACATTTTTAAAGAACCATTTTATTTTATTTTTTATTTTAAGGTTGTAAAATGAAGAAAAACACAAAACCTCTTTTACTATGTGATGTTTATTTGTTATAAAGATAAAATAGTTTCTAACCTAATGACAAGAAAGTCATCTAAAATAATATTTCTGTAACTTCTCTTCTGTTGTGGAAATATTTCTAAAGTCTGCATGAAGTTTAGTGCCATTGTGGAAAGTCCAAAAAGGCACTTGGAGCTCCAGAGCCAGAGGCAACATCTAAAAATGATGGTCTATGTTGTTGCCGTTCATCACGGACAAGTGGAACAAAATAAAATTTTAAACAAAAAAAAAACACATTCTGGCCATTGCTGACACATTTATTGTTCTTCATATCCTCTGGAATTATAAAATTATGTAATTGTTTTACTCTTAAATTAACATACAGTTATCAAGTTTGTCTAAACTAAAAACAAATATTTCTATTCCTATTTGTACTATTCCTCTAAATCAATCATTTAGAGGAGGTGCCTAAACGCTTGCTCCAAGAAAGCGTCACCTATTTCCACAAAGCTCCTCCGTGGATCAGTCCAACGCTTGTAAGAATGGTTGTAAACAGCATACTGAGAAACGTTATTATAAATATAACGTGCTGACTGTCTGAAAGAGGAGCTTTTTAGAAGGACGGGCTAAATTTCAAGGCGTCATATTTTATTTGTTACGTTTGATATGCACAGCATTTTAATAAGGAAAGGTAATATAGTTACTTAATTGGGCTATAAAATGTGCCTAGAAAGTACAAAATACATCCCCTATAAGTGTCTATAGTAGGCTACAAAGCATCAAGAGAGTGCAGTTGTTATTTGTCAGCTGTTATGCAATTGCTCAACTGCTATCAAGATTTTGTCTGTGACTAAGATAAAAAAATTTAATTCATTTATTTAAACTCTTCTACAACCAAAGTCCTGTACAGGAGAAAACAAAAATATTCTATTGTTTTTTTTCTTTTTCTGATGTATCTCTATGCTGCAATAAATGTTCAGAAAGCTGACCTTTCTGTAATAGTGCTACATGGCTTCAGTTGACTACATTCCCAGTGCCATTAAAAGAGCATTGTTTCTCTTGCACTTACAATTGTTAATAAACGTACAGTGTGTCCCTCTACATGCTACTCTCCCCGAGATGTTCTGATCTTTCCACTGAGTGGACTGCATAAAGCAGTATGTGCATGAAGGCTGATGTGCTGCCATCGCTGGAGAGTCTGACAAGCGAGTGTGCATTCTTTCTCTGGTCGTTAGCCCATCAGTCTGTCATCTATCATGTCAGAAACCCCCTTCTATAGTAGATAAGAGACCTGCTCTGTCATGAGAATTGTTGTGGAGTTGGTCAGTGTTTTCATCACGATAAAGTGCTTCACAGCCAGAGGATGCTTTATGGGGAAAATTGTGCTGTGGGTGAATACTCCTGCACTCTGTCTGCACAGCAAAGACAGCCTGTATTACATTATACTATATTTGTACCAACCTCCAATTTTTTTTAAATTTATTTCTGAAATTCTGCTGCTCTGAAACCATCTGAATACATTAGGTGCGCCCATTCATGATTTTTGTTTTTTTTATTTTTTAGTTAGGACTTCACCAAGCATGAACTTCAAACTTAAACTTACTATTAAAGTATTGCTTTTTTCTATATAGGTGTAGGATGAAATTTTGCAAAAGGTTTGTATCACAATTATTTTGTATAAATAAATCATTTGCATGTATCATCATGCAAATGATGTAGCCTTAAACTGATACATCAGTTTAAGGCTACATTGAGAATGTTATTGTGCCAAAACCACTTGGATTACTTTGTACAACTGAGTATTATTAATAATAAAAACTCCATAAATGTCATCAGGACACTGGTGTCCTCATCTACCCATTGAATTGCATGCTGTCGATTTGAGGGTCATAGTTAAAGGGCTAATTTAGTTGTAATAAATAAAGTGGGTAACAAGTTTGCAAATAAATCAGTCGGTTAAATAGTATCTTACTTGACATTAGTTCCTGGCAGAGCGGGTGGAGGCCATTGAGGGAGTCCAGATTTTTTTAGATCATCCACTGCATATATATCGAACCTCAAATACACTTTTTTACAAGGCATGAAAAGCAAAAGCAACTTTGATTTCATGATCTGTCCACAGAACGCCTGGCTGGCTAAGGATACTTGGGAGTCTGATCAGAATTATGTTGCTTTAAGAAAAGAGCTACATGGAATAATCTCATTAGTGATTTGTTAAGCATAGCAGCTTGCAGTGCAGTGAAGAAGAGAAGGATTAGATTTTAGCGGAATTCTGGACTTAATCAATAAATTGCAAGACATTGAAAATTCTGAGAGTCAATTTACAATGCACAACATTAATGTGTATTGTTAGTTTCTGGTAGAGCTGTGGTAAATATTAGACTGTAATCAACGTTACAATATTAATTTTTGGAAACGCAATGAATTGCTTGAATGCAGTTTTTTATTGAATTTTGTGATACTTTAGTTTAAGTGTCAAGGAATTGAGGAAAAGACAGAAATTAGCCTGTCAGTTATTGATATCCTCAATTTAGGATTTAGTGATAGTATTATTACTTGCTGTTTTTTATGTTTTACAATTCTACAGTTTAGAGAAATTATTTGTTTTAATAGATAAAACACAAACCAAACTGCTGTACGTACAAATTATGTATGCCCTTTGAAATTCATTCCTGCTTATCTGTGTTGTATGGCTTGTGTGTAAAGTCTCCCAACCTTAATGCTGTATATCCATCAGCAGTGACCTCTGGACCACTTCAGCTTTCAGTGCATTGTCACTTGAGCATAGATAGGAACATGACCCATGACCAAAGGGCAGCCTGCCACAGCACCGCAAGATCTGAGACTAAACTACCCTAAACATGAAACGCCTAAAAAAGGGAGGTGGACTTGTGGAGCTTTTATGTAAACCTGGAAGTTACTCTGCATCTACATGTAGGATGTCAGATGCTTCCTGATGATACCTCTCCTGCTGCTTCCACAGATGGCTTCATTTCCTACAGTGTGAGCAGGACTCTTCATTCTATCTTATGTTTGTTGTGACTACACAGGGACATTTTACAGGAACACCATAAAACAATGTTTCAGCTAAGCATTGCCCCGTGCCCCAAGGCTGGCTGAGTCCTCCTGACTTTCCCACCCCTCTCCCATCAGCTGAAGGGAGACATTCATCAGACAGGGCAATGGTCAGCAGACCCGCACATTGGCTTATGTTGTCATTAACAGTAATGTGTTTCGATTAGTTGTGTATACCTAAGCTCATTCACTAGTTGTCAGCATAGTGGATTGCAGCTACTCATTCACTTTGCAGAGATTTCTTTTTTTGCGCAATGTTTCCCATCATGCTGCCGGATCATATTCTGCAGAAACCAATCTTGGGGATGAGGCCATTTGCAGTCTTTCTTTGTGGAAAGACTGCAAACTTGTTTTCTTTCCTTCTGTCTGAGGGGTGCTCAGCCATGCACAATAAACCGGCCTGTTTATTATTCTGTTTCTGGACCCCCCCGATGCCTATGTGGCTTGTTGTTTCACATGTTGCTTTCTGTCCCACATGTCATAAAAGTTCACTGAGGCCTATGTCTGAAGAACAGTTTGAGCATTTTTCCAAGTTGGAAAAACTGAACATTTTGATCACTAGTTGTAAGTAAAATAAGAAACAGTACAGATACAATAGGCCTTCGCAGCGCTTAGCTGCTCGGGCCTAAATATGTTGGGTGTGAGGCTTTTTTTGCTGGTGATAAATTTTATGCTGGTGTGGACTTTTGATATGGGGTTCAGAGTTAATGTCTCAAAATTAGATTCCTCTGATTATTTCCCTCTTTAAGGTGAAGACTCCATGCGTGAAGTTCCATCAGGAACTTTACTTCAAGTTTACTTTTTTTATATAGATATTGCCACAGGAAATGCACTAGTCCTCAACAGTGGATTCATTCTTTATGAATAGGGGTCATTTCATATATGAGCTTTGTTGAAAATGACAACCAGAGTATTTTTTCACATCAGTATAAGCAATCTCCAAATGTGATAAGACTAAATGGGTAAGAGTAATTGCACAGGATATAAAGCCACTAATCTAGTTCATGGATATTCAATACCAGATTTGGGTTTGCAATGATTATTTTTATTTTTTTTAAGCAAAGGTTTTTCTCCTCGTGTAAGAATGTTTTCATCTTGGTGTGCAAATTCACGCCATCCTTGTGAATTATCTCGGTATTTTGTTTTAGCTGACTCAACAACGTTCTGCCTATAATTGTGGCTTTTTCTTTATTTTTCCAATGTGAAAAGCCACCCTATGGATCTAAATAATTGGACTGGGATTGTGCAGCCTTCCTTATTATTTGTGCCTAACAGTTTGTCTTTCATCTCAGCTGGAAACGAGGAGGAAAATTGGAAAGCTGAAGCCACATGACTATTGGGGAGAGACTCTGACCCTCCCGGCCCGTTTCTGACACAGACTTCACAAAACAGGATAATTTCACTGCTTTTGAGAGCTGCAGTGCTTCATAGATCAGAGTTTTCAAATTGACATTTTGTTCTTAAAATAGGTCTGTTTCAGAGTCCAAACAGAACAAAACAACATTATCAAAGGATACAGGATGTGCTTCAAATAATTTGTGTAATATTACAATATGTTCAGCTAGGAAAGTGTTTTTTTCTAATCAGTGTTATATCTGAAAGGGTGTTAATATGAGGCATTCCAGATGGCAAATAAGGAAAGAAGAACCATGAAATGCCCCTTTACCGTTTTGCAAAATTGGAAACCAACTTGAGTATAGTTTGCTTTCATGCCCTGCTAACAAATGCATGCCCTGCATTTGTTAGCAGGGCATGCAGATAGATAAAACCCATCTAGGTACAGATTTTGTGTTAAAATATTGAAATAGAAGCTTATTTTTCAAATTTAAGCCTGAATAAGTAAGAAAAGCTGGAAAACGTGCTTAAACTTAGTGTTGAGTGAAGGCTATAAAATGTTTTTATTATGCTATGCTGCAGGAGTTTTACAAATTATCCTTTTATAATTTTTATGTTATTTTTAACACTTGTTGGAATTTGTGTTTTGTATTCTGAATTTCTAAAAATGTCTGTTCTTTGACAGCATTTACCATTTTGGTGTGTGCATTTGTTTCTTGCAAACATTTTGTCACAAATCCAGCATACAAACTTCCTTTTTATACAACAGCGTTTCTTGTTGATTGACTTGGCAATCCAACATTCATATTTATGAATGGAGCAGCAAATATGATTTATGCTCTGGCGGCTGTACTCTGGATAAATTAAATTTTTTTCCGTCTGGGACTTAAATAAAAAAACTGCACATTTAATGTCAGAAGATGGCAACAATGTTGACATTAACAATATCAAAGTTCAAAAGAGGATCCAGAGCACGTTTAAATCTGTATGAGTCTAAAAGATTAAAAGAATTACAGCTTATGTTTTGTTTTGACAGTCTACTCTTGCTTTTCAGTTGCATAATTTAGTGACATTTTGTTTGAAGTTTAATGGAAGCAGAAAAATGATAAAGCAAGACGGATATGGATTAGTCTTTGAAAACTCTTTGTGTATGAACTGGAGACAGAAATACAACATATCTCTGTGATTCACATTTTTTCTGTCAGTGTGAACACAGGGTCACCATACACACAACTTTCAACAGACTTAATACATGTTCATGTTTCTCTGCACTTATGTATGTGCTATCACCATATAGATGTTTTTTTTCTTAAGAGTTGGCACTATTTATTTTTTCACCTTAGTGCTTAGAATTTGAAAATATCAGGGTTTTTAATGCAAACAATCCTTTTTCTGGTAACAGGTAATTCTTCAGCTGTCACCATGTGTCCCATTAAGGACCCATTAACGAACATGTAGGCATCTTGGAGGTGACATATAAGGGGTTAAACAGAGTTAAATGCTTTGCATGTGAAATGGTGAACGACTTCTTAATTGTCTTCACTTAAGCTGTTAAGAACTATGAAACTGATTAACTTTGCTTTAAATATACTTGTGTCTATATGGGCTTGTCCTGCCTCCAACAATCTGTGACCAGTCCAAATACACACTGACTGAGGAAGCTTTGCCAGTGGATGATTTTTTCCTCTCAAGACGAGGAAAACTATGATACCAACACGAGAATTATCAATCAAAAAGGAAGCATACTGACTGCCTTATTTGTTCACAATTTGGTGAAGTCCAACTAACTCGGTGAAGTATCTCGTGTGAAAGGCAAATTACAGATTTATAAGAGAAGCTGTGAAAGATTATTTTTCATATTCAGCCCCTATTATGTTGTTGTGGTTACCTGCTAAACATGTCTTAATTCCACCCAATTTAGTTCACTTTTCTGTGAGCACTGGAAAATAATTGTAATGCCTCTTCAGCAATTTTGTTAAGACAAGTGAGAACTGGTTTGGTTGAAGTCTGTTAATTTTTTACTCTGCTGCTTGTTGCAGAACATTAACACCTATTTTTTTCTACCTTATAGATTTTTTTTCCTTTCTTTGTTTAAATGTCACTGTTTAAAAGTACTTTAGGTGTCATTTTGGTTAGGTGGCCAAGGATTCACCACTGTTCTGCATTTTCTCCTTTTATGGACAATAGATGTCAGTGTGGTTTTCTGGGATCCAAAACTTTAGAAATGTCTTTGTAAGACTTTGCAGGCCAGTAAATGTCAATGATTTTAGGACATATCAATTCTTGAATTTTATCTCGGGACATTATGTGTTGTTTTTGAGATCTTTTGTCCTATTTCATGTTGTCAGATGTGCTCTGTGCAAGTGGTTTCTTCATTCTTCATTCTCTGGCAGTTGTTAGATCTGGATTTTCTAGTGAAACTGAACTCAAGCAGTAGGGTAATTGCAGGTAAATAATGATTTAACAAATGGGCTAATATATATATATATATATATATATATATATATGGCCAGGTTTGCTTTGGATAGTTGTCTTTTCTCTTAGTAAATAAAATCATAATTTGATAACAGCGTGGCAGGGTTATTTTTATCTGATAATCAAGAAGAAAGCAGAATATTTAATTTGAGAATCATTGTTTTCACAGTGCATTCTATAAACATCTGTGCAGTTACATGGAACAGGAATGCTTTAAAGTTTACATTTAGTGTTGTGTACATTTGTAAGGCTTTTTTAAATACCCCCAATAAACACTGCAGTCGCTTATTTATAGAGCCTGTTGGGAACTGTACATTGTTTAGGACTGCTGTCTGACACGCTTCATTCAGGAAGAAATGCATCCTCATGGTGTGCAAGAAAAGGTGCAGAAATCAGTAATTTATCTCGTCTGTGTGACAGATTCATCCCCCCAAAAAAGGCCCATCTTTATTAGTAGTTTTTAGGGTGTTTTTACTGCATTATAGCAAAAAGGTTGACAGCTGCATAAAACATTTACAAAAGTGTCGCTGCAAGTCAGCTTTTTTTTGCTCTCCTTCAACCTAATTTATGGGAAGCTGTCTATTCTGCCTTTCATCTGCCTGACAGATGCAGAGTTACAGTGATCCTGTTATAATTCCCATCAGCTGCATGTATTAAAACGGCTAAAATAAGCACCGCTTTGATGAGCGTTAACTTACATCAAACTCTTAACAGAACCGATTAGCTTTGGGCAACAGTGTTCTTGAAATATGGATGGAGTATTTAGTTTTTTTCCACGTGTTTGACAGGTTTGCTCTTGTGGCTAATCCATGCAACTGAAATGTTTTTTAGGCTGTTGAAGCTAAAACTGCCCACATTTCACATTTGCCCAGTAACTCTCTCAACCAAACAAATAGGCTCTGCCTTCAGTTTTGATTAAGTGGGTTGTTAAAAACACTTTAAAGTCCTTTCAGGTGTAGCTCCTTTGAAACATGCCCCAAAGTGCATGAAAGAAAATCTGTTTAATGAATACCCAAAGCATTGTATGCATACAATTACTCTCAAAATGCCTTTGCAAACATGCAGTTGAAAAAGGGAAAATTTGTGCTTTTTTTCTTATCCTCGATATTGTTAGCTTTTTGTAGAACATTCCCTGGAAGAAGGGGTGGAAAAGGGTTTGCTGCATGGGTGATCAAGAAAATAAGTCATTTTTTTGAGTGTTGTCAGGCAAATGGTTGCGAAACAGACTTTGTCCACATAACTCAAACAGTCACACCCATTGCTAGGCATAAGGAAACAAAAGACATTCCTCTCACACCAGTACAGTGCCACTGCAAATCTTGTCTAACTGCCTAATGGTTTTTCAGATGGATGGTTGAAGGTGAGGGGAAAAAACAAGTTGATGTTCTTTCGAACGAGTTATCAAACTTGAAACTTTAAAAGTTAGACTTGCAGACGTAGATTGTAGAAAAATATAAACACTTCTTTTTCTGATACTCCAATGCCACCATCAGTTCCATCGGCCTGTCGCTTTTTTGTGTGTTGCGTGATTTCTTTCCCCAGCTTGCTTCAAGTCTTTAGTCAGCCCTCCACTCTTTGTTTGTCAACCCCCTCCTCTAAGCTACATCCAGCCCCTTCTTCCAGGGGTGATTGAGTGCAAAGCCGAGGCTGAATGGTTACACCTCAAGAATTTGTAGGTCTCTGGAAAACATGAGTGACACATGTTTTGCAGTACACGATTGGCATCTGTCTGAAATCTGGATGAAAATCTCTGGAGACTGTGGAGGAGTTTGGGTAAAAAAAAAAAAATGCAATCGTTTACAAAAGCTTGTCATGTTCTTTTGTTTTGCAGACAAATGAGTTGGCCTATGGCTATGAGGAAATTCATATTCTGCCCTTGTCTGCTATCAAACCCAATCAAAATGATGTAAAAGCCCAAGCAGACAAAGCCTTTGTTTTCAGATTATGCGGATGATTAATGATACTGTGACCTGAAAGGCCAGAGAAGTATTTTAACATGGCAGTAAACATATTTGAAGTTCGTTTGAGCGTTAATGTTGACATTTCTTATTGGTCTATCTGAAAACTGACTGGAGATTCAGATAGCAGCTGTTAACTTTGCATGACAAACATTTTGTTTTTCACAGATCAGTGGATCTCTGTTCTTAGAGTTACCATAAGAAAAAAAGAGATCTGTTAATCTTGGAGGACATTGAGAGGACAAACTGGGAACACTGCAGAGTGAAGCAAGTTTTACTTGATTAAATAAAGCTCAGGCAAAAGTCCTCAATGGTTAACTCCCAGTTGAGTCTTGACAAGCTTGATGACATTAGATTTGAGTCATGATTGTCTATATCCACAATAGTATTATAATGTTTCCATTACAAAACAATGTAATGACTACTCTGTGGTTAAAAAAGGCTGTCTTTTATATATTATACCAAAATACATTTTTAACTGTCACTGTCCTGAATATATTTTTTCACATCTTATTTCTAAATAATGCTAGTATTAAGTTCTACAGACATGGCATGTTGAATAGAACTAAACATAACTTTGTTAAATGGACCAACTTTTAGATGTAATTGTGATAATAATGGCATTGACGTCAGTATCAGTTGATGTTGGTCCATCCATCCATCCATCAAGCTTGCGAGGGTAGCAGCTTAAGAAGGGAGGCCCAGACTTCCCTCTCCCCAGCCACTTATTCCAGCTCCTCCGGGGGAATCCTGAGGCGTTCCCAGGCCAGCAGGAGACATTGTCCCTCCAGCGTGTCCTGGGTCTTCCCCAGGGCCTCCTCTTGGTGATGTTGGTCATCTTTCAATATACCGGTAGTGGTCCAATAAATACGACTGGGCTAATATTATTAACCAATATTTATTTCCATTTTGTTATTTGCTTCTGGTCATGTGGTATTTGTTTGGTCATGTGATGACAGTGATGCAGCACAGAATTGTGGGGAGTCTTAACTGAATCCGAAAAGGAGTGGTGAAATCAGCAATTTGGTTTCCCTTTCGCCCCAAAGTATGGCAAGGGTTGTGATATGTCTACATGTGTCAATATCGGATATTGGCCACAACAGCAATATTAATATCAATATCAGCACAAATTTTCATATCTATGCATCCCTAATATTGATTTCTCCCTCAGCTGATGTATCAGTGATGAGACTGTGACCATTAAAGATGCGGCTTTCACTGCAACCCTGACTTAGTGTAATTAGTGCAAAAAGCTTCTCAACTCTTAGGTTTGTCCTGTTTTAGTCTTCACTTCAGTCTCTGTCTGTATTCATTGGTTTTGGCCTTATTAGATGTCCTAAAAATTTTAAGTTTCTTTCAACAAGACGGACTAATAAAATTGGTTAAAATCTGCTGCTCCTTTCCTATGAGGCTTCAACTCACTGATGTAGCTGTTTCCAGGGTAACCATAACCCCATTTGAAACTTAACCATGTCTGACATTGCATGCCGTCCGTCTCTATGGCAACGATGGCTCCAAAGTCTCTATAAATATAAGAAGTGGATTGGAAGCAAATAAAAACGACAATGTGACTTTGTTCATTTCTGCTCTCTTAAGTCTCATCAGGATCGGGAGCTGTTGAAGTAGTCTTACTGCCTCTGTTCATCGACAGATGAAGATAAATGTTGGAGATGTTTCATTTGAGGTGGCTTGACTGGGCAGGTTTTTGTATACCTACAGCGCATAGACATACGTGTTTTATTCACCGGAGGCATGAGGTTAATGGACATGTCCCTTTTCCCAGGTGGGTTTGGTGTTTAATCTGTGTCAAATGTCACTTTATGCCACACTTGATCGCGTTTTCATTATGTTACTGATAAGAGATGTCGCTCTTGAAGTACAGATGCTGTTGCTTGTAGCCTATTTGTTTCCACTTTCTTTTAAATCATTTGTTTGTCAGTAGATAGGCTTTCAAGAATGACAGGATGTTTTACCTCACAGGAGGTTGAACACAACATCTCTTCAACAAAGTATATAGTTTTAATTGTAGTGCTGAATTCATTATATTTCTTGCCAAATCATTAGTTGTCTTTAAAAATCTTTCCCTTCCATGTATGGAGTTACTTTCAAAATATGTTTCTGTTTTTTGTTTGTGCTGCAACTGCAGATTACTGACAGTTAAAAAAAACCTGCAGGTATTAGCCTTCACCAATGTCCTAATTTAAGATTTTAAAATTGAGATTCTAAAATTGAGAACTTATATTAGAACTTATATTATTGGGGAAGACTTTACGCTAAGGTATATGTATATATATTTGAAACGATAACTAAAACTTGTCTAAATTTAGAAAACCAATTTTTGGCCAGCCACTTTTTGGGGGTAATTTATTTTGTTTTATCAAGGTTAATGCCTTGTTCAGCAGGGAACCAACAGCAACTTGCTGCAAAAATCTACAGATTTTGTAACTGAAATTTTGTTTTGCAACAGATACTTCATACACAGAACAGAGTCTTGCAAAATGGTCTACTGTTTGTTTCTTCACCTTTTAGTATGCAATACCATGATGCAAAATTAACCACAGTAAATGGCAGCTGGCTAATTGGAAAAACGAGTAAGTAAGGTACAGTTCTTACTTTTAACTAGGTGTTGCTTTTAGTCATGTTTACATGTCACCACTTAATTTCATTGCATGTGTAAAGACTAACTCTAAAGTGTCCAACTGAAGTTTTTATGTTTAGAATTTTTTTGATTAGATTTCCTGTTTTTGTCATTGTTTGTGTAGATTCTCCAGAAGGAGGAGTGTTTTGAGGAACTGTACAAACTGGTGATTTCTATAATTCCCATGTAAGCAGTGTTGTTGCTGCTGAATCTCTTGTGAAACTTGTTCCCAAGAACAGGATCCTGCCGACTTACAAGTAAATCCTGCTTTTCATGTTGAGACAGTCTCAAAGTGGACTGTGCCTTCTCTTACCAAAGGCATCTGTTCAAAAAAAAAAAAACCCAACAGCAGAAACACAAAAGCCATGCTTATGCCTTGAAAAGGCATTCAGAAAAAATACAGCTTCTGACCCAGTCCACCTTATTTCTATAATCCATTGTGCTTTGGAAAAACATTATTTTCATAACTATGTTTATTTTTATTATCTCCTTGTAATCAAGGTGAACTGAATCACACCGAATTGCATTAGTAATTCAGATTCACTTTTGGTGCAAATTTATGTACACTTGTTGAAGCTGCTAAAGTTGAGCTTTAGTTCATTTTTAAGCGGAGTCACAAACAGCTGGATAAATGCCAGAACTTTGCAGGAAAATATCTGGGATTATTACAACACATGAACGAATCTACATTTTACCCAAACTTTAAAACCATTACTTAAGAAGAAGGCTTGCCACATATGTTTGGCTATGTTCTATTTACTGTAAGCTAGTTGTTTAAGAAGGTAGTTGCTTTTATATTTGTTGTTGCACTCATCTCTGATCAGTGTTGTTGTTTTGCTGATTACGATTTGATCTTATTCAAATCCTTTTTCGCGAGGTGTTGCCAGTGTTTGGCTTTTCATCTACTGTTGCCTGAGATGATGGTATAACACAGACATTCAAGGACTCAGTTAATGATGCCATCAAACAGATTTGGGATCAGTGGATCAGCGGCTTTTGTTTTTAGAAACATAATGTCATGCCATAAATCAGTACAGATGATATCTGTGTTTATATTTTGGCTTGACTCCTGTTGAAAATAAGTTTGAAAAAGTTTGTTTACATATATGGCTCGAGGTCTTCCTCTGAAGGAAAATAGAAAAGTTAATATTTGCTTGCATTGTAGGCCTTTCTATACCTTTAACCGCAAGTAGCCTCGGTTTGTCAGATTATCACATTGAATGCCTTTTTATTTAATTTTTTTCACCTACAGAAATACATGTAGGTTGTAAATTCTAACATGTAAAGCCATTTTATCAGAAGTTATGAGGCACTGATGCATCTCAAAATGGGGAGTAATGTCTGGCGTCAATATCTTGATTTAGAAAGTCATGATGCTAAATCACCAAATCAGACATGGAGGCTGTTTGAGCAAATGCAACCAATAGTTTATAAATGACACAAAAAATTGCAATGTTTTTGGTGAACTGTGTTGCCCTGCCTGCTTCCCCCTGCTGATGTCCCAGACATTTATTTGTAGAGAGCAGCTGCATCTTTCCACTCAGGTTTCTTTAGGTCAATGTTCATAGAGATTTTAGGATTATAGGTTAAGTTTTTTTTAAATTTCTCTAAACACATTTTCCTGACCAGCTTCGCATTCTTCATAAATGATTCATTCTCTTCCATATTTAACAGGCTTGGAACACAGGTTGAGTTTAATGTTGAAATCCGTTTGTTCATTGTGGTTGTATGTTTGCTGTAAGGCATGCTGCAAGTTTAGATGGTTCACTTAGTAATTAATCTCTGCAGAACTTGATGGATCAGTATTAGGACAGTTCGTTCCTTAGATGGAGGGTGCTGACGTTTGTCTTTAGCAATCATTAGCAGTCAGCACAGGAAACCTAAATATTCTTTTCAGTTTCATCAGAATAAATGTTCAATGTTTTTGAGAAACATATGTGATATTTATGTTGTATCCATTAGAAACCTGTAATTCATCATGGGAAAAAGATGGTATCAAATTAATAAAATACCATAAACTCGTAAACAAAAATAATAGAGTGCACTAGGCCCACCCCTGTGGTACTTAATGTGATTTGTGCCCTAACCAGCTGCAGTGTATTTAAAAAAGTAATAACCTTTTAAGTTTTCTGTGTTACGGGATGTATTTCATGTGATGGATGAACATAGGCTGGAACATAATTGTGAAAGTGTAGGAAAAAGAAATCAATCTTCAAAATTAAACAGTTTATCCATGTTTTCTTGTACAGTTGTGAACTACTTTGTGTTGGTTTATTACATAAACTCCCAGTAACAAGTATGAATAGTTGTATTTTGTGATATACATTTTCTTTTTAAAGTTGTTAAAGGGGTATATTTTTGCTAGCCAATCTAACCTGTTAAATAGTAAATTTTGAAAGACACTAATGAAACTAGGTAGGAATCTGATGTATTCATGCCCCTTTGTTTGACTTTGTTCAGTGCTTATTTTCCTTTAGTTGTTAAGCAAGAATGTTATTTTCCTTAACCTAAAAACCTTCCTTAGTAATTTCCAAGTATTGTCTATTGTGCTACTGTTGAAATGGGGGTAAATGAAGTTTTGATGTGCTGGAACTTTGAGCTTTTCTTTTAGTCTTATCAGAATTCTGCATTTCTGCTTATACTTTGTCGCTGCTCTTTCTTCATCATCTGTTTGTATTTCACCAGTTGTCCGTTCCTGGCGCAGAAGCTGACCCCCATCATCCCAGTCCTAGGAGGAGCTCTGTTTTTGTTTGTACTGGGGACTCTTTTGAGAACTAGTTTCAGCGACCCCGGCGTCCTGCCTAGGGCCACCCCTGATGAGGCAGCAGACTTGGAAAGACAAATAGGTAAGAGATTTCATTTCAATGATTTTTAAAGTCTATTTTAAAATCTTCATTTTGGGGTTTCTCTCCTTGTGTTTTTTTTTAGTACATAGTGCCACAAATATATTGAGGTCCTATATACTTACTCCAAAGTGCTGAAATTGGGTCTCAATGTAAACGCGTGATGAAAATTGTGTAATTTTGTTCCAAGAGAAGCATCCGCCTACCAAGCTCTCCTCCAGGCCTGAATCGAACCAGAGAGCAACACTTTGCTTTCTGTGCAAAGTGTTGCGTGACAAGTCAGAAGTTTGTTGCTGTGTTTTATGCCAAAATGGGCTCGGTCAGCAATGTTGATATTTCTATTCAACTATTCTGCTTCCACCGTCTTGCAGCAGGAGACACACTTTTTTTTTGAGGAACATTCGTCAAATGTGGTGAAAATGATGTACATTTATATGGTTCTTCACAAAAAAATCTAGAAAAATAAGTCTGGCAAATGGCTAATAACTCTTGGATGGAAATTGTAATATTGTTTTCCACAGAGGAGGCTGTGTGTAGAAAGTGTGATGCTCTCTTTGTGACTGTTATATAAAAACAAAACCAAGTATGCAGGGAAGCAGGGGAACCCTGTTGAGGAGGGACGTATACTGAAGCAGGAGGGGTGTCCCCCAGGTGGTCTGTGTGAAAGGTGTATGCAAAAACAAACAGTTCGCAACCATGTAACTGTGTGTCGACTGTTCGGCATCAGATGAAATATGTGGGATCCTATAGTGATTCTCCTTTGTATGTCAGAAGAATCTTTTGTGCATGTCCTGTTTACACAGCTCCCATTCGTCTCATCTTCCCTATCTGAGAAAATGTTCCATTTGTAGCTGGATTCAGCTTTTGTGTGGGTGTTTACTGCCTCCCTGACACATTAACTGGATGAGGTGTCCTTAGTAAATCTGCACAGCCAAAGAAATAAGGGCTTCAATTGACTTTAAAGGTTCTCTTCGTCTTTGCTGGGATGACTTATTGGTACTGCACTGAACTGCTTTGCACAAATGGCCTCCGATCTTTTTATTTCAAAAAAGCTTCTCCAAATACCCCTTTTTGATGGATTACTTGGTCATAAATTGCCATTTTATAAATACCTTATCTGATAAATGTTGGCACAAGTTAAACTATAGGTGGATTAGGAAGCACTAAGGTTGAACTAACTGAATTAACAGGAGTTATGAGGCTTTTCAGAAAAATTCAATACTTAATTTTAGTAAATTTGTTCAGTCTGGAAAAAAAAATCCCATATTAGGAAACAAGTCATAACATGGAATAATCTTCCTTGTGCAATTAATACCTCCTATATTAATACCTTTTGTAGGTGGACTCAGCTACAAAAGGTATTTAAAGTGTATTCAGCTGTAATGTTTGTAAGAACATTGTTCTGTTTTGTCTTAGAAGGGTGACATAACATGGAGGCCCATCACTTAGTCACAGGAAACTAGATTGGATGAGGGTCCGTATTTACTTTACCACCTTGCACAGTAAGCAGGTAGGGAAAAGAGGAAATAAAAATCTTCATAGCTTATTGTGGGAGAACTGAAGCAAAGAACAGCATCATGGGGGTCACTAAATGTCCATAATAACCATTAGACAGTGTGTACATGCCAGTTGCGTGGGAGTAATAGAAGAAAAAAAAGTCCTTGTCTGTTCAGTCATCACAAATATAAAAATTATGAGTTTGATAAAGATCACTGGGACTTGAGCTGAGCCTGCAGATTTTCCACAAACACTCCAGGTGGGTGTGTTGTGAAACAAAGACTGAGTAGTTGGAAAATTCTTTGATGGGCCATTTCCCAACTTTGGACTGCATGACATCAGACTATTTGAAATAGCTCACGGTTTTAAAGAACAACAAACGCTGCAAGTAAACAGAAATTGGATCATCATCGGGTCTTACGACAGGTTAATGATCCATAGCAAATGACCAAATTTACTCAGAACAGTTAACCAGGCACAAATTCAACCATTTTCCTTGGCCATTAAACTAAACAGTGTAAGATAAGATTGGGTAATCTAGAGATCAATCTCATGAAATGTTGCAGGAAAAGACAAACAAAGCAGTGACCAAATCAGGAAACTTTTTGTTTTTTTACTAGTCACACACACAAAATATCACAGAGCTAAATGTAATGCTTTATAAATAGACAGAAGCAGATGATAATAATGATGGCTCGTCTCAAATGGATGTTACCTTGGCTTAAGGTGATGTCAGAAAGATTTAAGGGCCAGAAAAAGGACAATGTGTAAAGCATAAAGGGATGTCATCCTTAGAGGTTAGTTTCTTGGCTGTTAAAGATAGTAAATATCCTTTTAATGATTAGCTGCGGGAAAGTTCCTTCACAGTAAGTTAACAAGAGGGTCAATATTTGTTGTCGGTACAAGCAAGAATCCATCCGCCCATCGACTTCATTTCTAGGATATGTTGTGGTTTGCTAAATGTTTTGTAAGATGTTAGTGACTATGTCATCGTTGCAAAACATATATTCAGTATCGGTGACTCCCAGTGCATTATTTTCCTGTTTTTCCTTTACAGTTTATGGTTCTCTCAGTCTTAACCAGGGAAGTCATGATTCAAACATCAGTGCTGATGTAGTGACCAACTCTCAAGGATCTGCATGTGCCCTGCTGGCCAGTAGCTAAATGGATTATCACAGCTTAGCTCATGAGTTTAGCTGACTTAAAGTGTTCTGTGCAATTGTATAGCTTCGCTTGGAATGTCAAACTTTTCTCAGCCATCATCCTCTTCTGTGCTTCAGGCCATTAGGGCCTCATTAAGCAAAGTCTGGACTAGCTTAATTAATCTTATTATGAGATTAATTAAAAGCCTTTGGAGGAAAGTTGGAGTACTGAGAACCAGTAGCAGTGGCAGAGATGTAGAATGCAGAATTACCATTTTATGGTGACTTTTTTTTTTTTATATATGAAAAGGAATTAAAATATTCTGGCTTAAATCTGAAAACCTTTGGTTGTTGAGTATTTTATTTTTCCTTTGAGTATTGTTGTCTGCAACTGAATTTAAATGAGAGCTGTCAAATACATTATTTTACCAAAAATCTTGCCTTGCTTTTTAGCAAAGTAGTTTTTAGTTTTAAGATTTCTTTAAAAATGTGTTTGGCTGCTACAACTATATGTCACTGATAGTTGTAGCACTTTATGCTGTGCTTAAAGTTGAGCCACAAAATATTATTATACTATATGATATGAATCACTTTCCATTCTTCAATCATCTTTGTTCTCAACCGTGCTTCTCAGAATTACATTAATAGAGAAATAATTGTGATTACAAACTTCTTAATTGTGCACATTCGTTAGCATTTAATTTTTCCTCAGAAGTGTGAAAAAAACAAAACAAACCCTAAACATCTTTTTCTACTGATGTTAAATTTCTTTTGTTAGCATTCGGGGATTTGGCTGTGGGATGTTTAGAATTGTGGTGCTGCCATTAGAACATGCCTGTTAGATGAGCCACAGGTTCATTTTGCACATAAAATTCTAAGTATTTCCAGAAGTAAGACATTATCTAGCATTTAAAAACAATTGCACTAGTTTCACATTTCTAACCACACCTCTGGCCTTTCGGTAGCCCATAAACTCTCTTAATTCCTGCTTTCTTCTCTTAACATCAGGTGTCTGCATGCTGCTTTGGGTGTAATAGTGTGGATTCATGGTCAGGTTTCTTTAAAATGTGTCCAGATACACCTTGAATCTTGAGGATCTGCAGAACAAAAGCAGTTTTGACCATATATATTATTATAAATTTTAATTTTACGTAGGTGTTTGGATGTTGATGCACTTGTATCTTTAACCTTAAAATCAGATTTCTGTTCTTATCAGCTTATCTTTCCACTGCATTGAGCAGATTTTGTTATCCGTAACCCTCTTGTCATTTTGGAATAGACCCGTCCTGTAAGTAGATGACAATATTTTCAAAACAAAATGCCACAAGGCTCAGGTTCAGCACACATCTTATTGATCTGTTGACTAAGCGGTGTTGGGCCTAATCTGTGAACAGTACGGGGACATTTAGGTCTCACGTTCCATATCCCATAAGGGAAACTTGATATGTCTGCTGACTGCCAAACATTCAGGTTCATGTTAAATATATATTTATCATGTCTTACTATTCTGTCCTGTCACTGAACTGAATGCAGTAGAAAAAAATGTGCACAGCTATTAAGGACCGCAAGAAAAATGTGGCCAATATTGTTTAATATTTGTTTTAAAAAAGAAAAAAAAGCATGCTGAGTTTCCCCTTGCCTTACTGCATTTGATGTCCATGCATGTCTGGCTTCCCAACGTGTTGGAGCTAGACAGGCTGGCATGATTTCAACTTCCATATGCCAGATTCAAAATCCTCTCTGAAGCAGCAATCAGAGAGAAGGATGGATCAGACCGCTTGTTTCTTTCTTCACTCTGAAATGGTCAGAACCTCCCTTTGATTTTTCAGCACAAATACTGTATTTATTTTTCTTCTGTTGCCATTGGAGGAAATGGATCTTGACATGTGGGATTTGAGGTGGAACAAGCCAAGATTTTAACATTTCTCATTTTAAAAATTATTGACAGTGAGTTGATGCAAGAAAAAAAAACATTGACTGATCTACAGATCATTAAAATGACAGAAAATTGAAGGGATTGAAAATCTTGTTTTGCTTCATTTTCTTGTAGACAAACTATTTCAGATCCCAAATTTGAATACATATCCTATAAAAACAGAGTGACCAGCTGGAGTCTCTTTTTCAGAGAGAAAAGACAATTTTATGGCATTAGATGCGATTTTTTCTGTTGCAGTGAGACTCTAAAGAAGCTTGTTGGATTTAAAAGCCTTGTAGGTCTAAATCTTGAATTTGCTCTGGCTGGATTTTTGAGACCACAGCATAGATGCATTAGAGTGGTTGACTTTGAGTCATCTGTGTGTGTAAGAACTACATGTCATGTATTTTTTCAAGAATTTTATTTATAAGAAAATTTCAGTGATGTCAAGTATTGATTCAATTATTTAATACATACAGAATGATGTATTTCAAGTGTGTTAATTTTTAATATTATAGCTTGCATCTAATAAATATTACATTGGTCCAATAACAGGATTTTTGTTCCAGACATGTTCCAACTATTTTATTGTGTTGGTAAATTATAACCTAATAGCCAACACTGAGTGTATTTGAGTATATGGCCAGTTTAATTACCATGTAACGAATGTGTGTTGATCACAAATTTTCAGAATAAATCATTGACTTTATGATGAGATCACACGAATGTTTCAGTAACTGGGGATATGAGGATTTATGTGGTGTTTTATTGAGCACTCGGCTTACCTGTTTAATGCCTGTCCAATCATGATTAATAATTAATGTTGATATTTCCACCACCACTGTGATCTCTTGACTTTATAATGTCACATAGCAATCAATGTCCACCTCACTTTTCTTTAACTTCCCTCTGGTCTAATGATTTGGCTAAATCATAACTTTAAAATGTGATTATAGAAGACTAGGGCTTCTTCAGCTGCTAAAAGTAATGTCTGATTTATTGACATGGTTATAAAGAGATGATGCTTTTCTGCAGCTTTCTTGTGCAAGACCTTTTCATCTTAGTTGAAAACTTGTATGCACTGTATTCTTCGCTCAATTTTTAAGGAAGGAAATTTGATCATAAATCAAAGTTGTGAATTAAAGCATGCTTCTCTAAAAGTTGAATTCCATTCTTAGGGTTGTTGATGCCTCTTGGTGGGACAGGGCCGCAATGCAATATTGTTGTGGGATGGAAGATGAGGTTTTAAATACTTGACTTCTATGATAAGCATTTTTGAAAGGAACTTCATGCTGAACATTTTGTAGAACTTGAAGAGCGGTGTTTTATTCTCAATTTTTTAAAAAAATGGCATTTTCAATTCAAAAGCTCATTTGCAATTTGTTGACTGAGATGACGTTTCTTCATCAGACACAATATTATTTTGCATAGACACCGGTACATCAATAATCCTTTAATTTTAAAATATTCCTGACACTCTTTATCAGCCATTTTACAGTCTTGAAAGTGCATGAGTAATAAATAGCTGTTTTCCTTTTCACTCCTTTTCTTCTGTTGTTGTATTTGCAGTGACAGGAACATGAAAAAGATGGACTGAAAAAGGAATATTGTTTGTGACAGAGCTGCTGCTGGGGGAAGCACAAATGCCCCTTCCCTCTGTTCTAATGCCTGAACTGAGACTTCATGGTCTCAGTGAAGACATTTCTCCCTTGAGACCTTGTGGACCAGAGGATGGCAATCCTGACTCTGTACTATTTTGGACAGAAGGCTCTCATGCATGTTGGATTTATTTATGCCATCTTTCTTTTCATTCTGTCTCCCAATATAATAGATTTTTGTATATCTTTATCCCATCTTGTTCTAGCAGGTGCTTTAAGGTGTCTTATATTTATCTGGTAAATTGGGTTTAAAATATAAACTGTACGCAACAAGATGGCTGGTTCAGACAGCAATTAGTTGCTTATTTACTACACTGAAAATCTGTAAAAACATAAGCTTTTTTGTTTAATAAATTATCGCCTGAAAAGAATGCTCGGTTTAGCTTTTCAGAAGCTTTTATACATGCTACCTTTTTTGTATGCAGTGTGGGCACATCAGCGCAAGCACAGAAAAATCTAATTAGCTCAGCAAACAGTAATCAGGAATCCTCACGGAAAAACGATGAAATAAAATAGCATCCCACAAGCTTTGCACTGTGGCAACTGTTCAGCAAACTTGCTCAGTTTTTATTAATAGTAGACACCTCCAGCTGAATGAGAAACGCTTTTCATGGGTGTAAGGGGAAATCTTACAGTGAGCAGATTTGATTAAAATAGGCAGGTAGGATTTTAGGCATTTTATGGAATCACAATGAGACCAATGAGAAACATACATACCTGTAGCAATCCTGTATTACTAAGTTTAGATATTTAGATCCAGTTGTGAGTCTCAAAATAATGATAAACTTGAAGATAGATGGCATAATTATTATTGTTTTAATCTTACAATTATGCAAGTCCTTTTCATTTAGCAACATAACAAAATAGTAAATGTAATAACGTTAGTAGGAAAGTAGAGTTGTAGTTACTATGAAGTCCTTGGTGCAATTTATTTACAGTGAATGAAAAGAAAAGCATTTCTGTCGCTCAGTCAAAGTCCACCCTTCAATGTTGCATAAAGTCTTAACCTGATTGATGTAATTTAATTAGCTAAAGCCACTGTTAATTATACTATTACTGTTAATGCCACTGGAGCAACATTCCTTTAGAATGCAAGGAGTAAGGTAAGACAGAAGATGGTAGTTTCATGTTCAGGCTGCTTAGAGGGTGTATGGTTAACTTAGTCTTTTTAAAACAGCAGGAATTTAGCTAGGCTGTTAAATTAACAAATAATAATGAATATTTAAGTTTTCTTGTTTATGAGATTGCATCTGAATCCTGTGAGATGTGACCCTGTAATGATGATTGTGCTTATGAGAGGGTATGCCATGAGCATGCATATGCAAGTGCTGTTACATCTCTCCATTGTAACTTGGCCTTGTTTTTTAGCTTCAAGCTCTTAGACCTGGCCTGTCTCTCTAGGGAATCTCACTCCAGGCACTGATGTAAGGCTAAGCTATTGCTGCCCAGATAGCTAAGTGTACAAATGGCTTTGTTCAGGAGAAAAGCTACTTTAATACCCCTGCTTTCACACTACAGTTCACTTCATGTGGACTGTCTGCCTAAGGAGTACCACAGTGAGGTTCATGCTGTAGATTTGCAGAAATTAGAAAACTTGATCTTTTAAGCCTTATTGTATGCAGAGTATTTATTCTACTAGGTTGTGGTGGTGTGCAATTTTATCTTTTATAGGTTATTTTATCAGTATGTGTATATATTGAATATTCTACTCAATTGTAAAATATTTATTACCAAAAAATCTTAATAATTTAAACTTTAACAATTAATATAAAACCCTCATTTATTCTAATGTGATGGTTTTTCCTTGTTCCTGGTCCTGAATTTACATCACTCAAAAGCACATTGTGCATGTTAAATATTTCCTTTTCAAGTTAAAAAATTTAATTGGACCACATACAGTATTGAGCCTGGATTACCTGTTATGGTCATATGCCTGCTTAAGATATAGAATCGGCAAAAACTCATGGCTTTGTTTCCAGTGTATATATTGGTACAGTAAAAAAAACCAAATGATTTCATAAAGATTTTAATTTTTTTTTTTCTTTTTTTTTTTTTTTTGCTGTTCCTTTCAGAAAGTGTGACTTGTATTCAAAATCCATTCAAGAACTTATAGACTGCTTTGTGTTGGTCTAGTTCATAAAATTGTATTGAGGTTCGCAGTTGCAGCAGGACAAAATGTGAATGGCTTCAAGGGACATTAATATTTCTGAAAGAAATTGGTTTTTGGTTTGGTTTTACATTGGTATAATAACCCAAACATGGTCATCTCCTGGCAGGAAAGCAGATCGTCCTCCAAATTGCTCTCAACTTTGTCATTATTGTCCCTCTGAATGTCCTGAGGGCATGCAATCGGAGCGGAGGAGAGAAGAGAGCGTGTTGTAGGCATTCCTCACAATAGGGGCACATTCAATAGAAGCTGGATTTCCAATGCTCTCTTTTAGAAATGTCAAACACCCACATAAGCTTTGTAGTCCCCCGCTCCCTCCAATGCACACACACACACACACACACACACACACACACACACACACACACACACACACACACACACACACACACACACACACACACACATTCTACTCTAAAGACACAGGCTTCACCGGGATCTCAAAATTATCTTCCTACACACACTATTTCCTTCTTTCTCTGTGTGAGAGTTCTCTGAGGAGGCCCAACAGTGGTAGGATACATGCTCTAGTTTTTATCTCATAAAAAATTACTATCATCGCTTTCATCCTTGCTGTTTAGCCTCTCACCACTGCTTTCTTAGACCTAAAATAATTTAAAGCAGCTTCTTAAGGGGTTCTAGAGTGATGTTTCAGTTATTATATTTCTAATTGATGCTAGCATTACCTCCCCATCAGTCCTCAAGCACTTCCAGGAGTCCCTACTGGGTCTCCATCCCAGCTTTGAGATGTGATATTGCCAGTCTCCTTTTGTTCTTTCAAAAACCCACCCATCAGGGAAATTATTATTGATCTGTCAATTAGCATCACACCTCTACATCACAGGGAGTGTAGAAAATTAGGGGTTACTTGTGTCCCACAAAAATATTCATGCACACATTAAACCCTCATGCACCAAGCTCTGTACAGATTCTCATGCCTTTCTTTGGTTCCCTCTTTTTTTTTTTTTTCTCTTGCCCAGATGTGGCCAACGGCACCACAGGCTACAGGCCTCCTCCCAGGACCAAAGAGGTTGTCATCAATGGCCAAACAGTCAAGTTGAAGTATTGCTTCACATGCAAAATCTTCAGACCACCACGTGCCTCCCACTGCAGCCTCTGCGACAATTGTGTGGGTGAGTTATGGCATTTTCTAAGTTTTGACAGGAAATTTTAGTGCTTTTAGTATGTAAGTGCATGTTCTCTGTAGTTTGGAATTTGTATCGCACTTCAAGTCAAAAGTCAAGAAATTAATCTTCTCCACTTGGAGCATAAACATTAATCATAAAAGTTATATGAAGAGTTATCTTTAAAAAAAAAAAAAAAAATTAATTTGTTCTTTTTTTTCATATGGAAATGAAGGTCATTGTGAAAAATATGCTCTTGCTCTTTAGTTTCTCTTAAATGTGTCACATTCAACAACTCCTGTTTGAAATGTATTGGAAGTACTCAATAGTTTTAGTGGACAATTTGTGTTTATGTGGGTCCTGGTCGATTTAGTTAGCTTTTTCTCTAAATAAAATAATTTTTAAACTTTTTTGTGTTGACAAAGGTTATCTTCAGTTGATATTTAGCAGTTTTTGATTGGATACTTTTGTAAGTTTACCAAAAAAAAAGCAAAAGCAAAATCATAGAGCTGATGGGTGAAATATTTTATTTCATAGTGGAATACAGTATGTGGACTGAGACCACTGGGACTTCACATTGATTTAGGAAAAATTGTATTTGTTTCTGACAACACAAGTTAAGCTAAATATTTGAAATGTGATGCAGACCTGCTTAGAAAAGGGCATCAATTGAAAACTTGTTTTCCTGAAATTATACTCAGTTCATCCCTCCATTGAAAGGAAAAACAGTCTTCATAAACAAGAGAAAATGTAAAAATTCATTTTCTTCAGTAATGAAACACTACAAAATATGTGTTAAAAGAAACCGTTATCAGAAGCCTCATTGGTTGGGGCTTCCCACTCTTTAGAGTCAGTTCTGTATTTCATTGTATGTTTCCCTGTTGGGAAGTTGGGCAACATTTGAGACAAAGATAAAGACCCTATAAAAAAAACGATGAAAGATGGTAATCAGACAATTTGTGCACACTGGTAGAAAGGAAGGAAGATTTCACAAAGATGGAAGAACAGCTGATAGAAATAGTATTCTTACATAAAGTTGTGTTTTCTGAATGTTGTAAGCAGATGATTTATGTGTAACAAAAAGAACCAGTGAGACTTAGCTGTTTTTTTTTTTGTTTTTTTTTAAGATGAGACAGGGCAGGAGGTTTGCATCCATGCATGCGCTGAGGCTACAATGAATTGATTTCTGAAATGACATTGACAAAGACCTGCAGTGTTACACTTGTATGCTTTGTCTGCATTGTTTAAACACAAATTTTAGTTTCCATACATCCATTATCTAAACACACTTATCCAAGCAGTGTCACCAGGGGGACTGGAGCTCATCACTAGCAGCTATTGGTCGAGAGGCGAGGTACACATCTTGGACAGGTTGCCATGCCATTGCAGATTTTAGTTTGTGAATTGAGATAAATGCACAACACAGATAGGAGCACGATATTGCACCGATTCACAAGGAAAACACCATTTCTTGTGATAAATTTAATAAATTTACCATTACAATTACAATTTAAAAAATGTTTGACAGGAACAAGATTACCGTAATAACAAAAATAGCAACAAACAAACAAAAAAAAACCCAGTAGGTTGTAATCCGTATCCCTTTGTGCAGAACTGAATTTAAATGGACAATATATTGACTCTAATGGATTTATAAGCATGAGTTCAGAGTCCCTGCAGAAAACTGTTTCCAGTAAACACATTCCATCTCTGAATTCAGAGCTACAAGTCTTAGCTCTGCCAGCCAAAGACAAATAGCACATATAAACAAAAACCAGACATGCAGCTGCCTTCTCAGGGCTAAATCTGAAAACTATTTTTAGATCATTTTGGAAATCCTGGACAGCACATCCGCTGGCTTGAGAAGAATAAAGAGTTGTTGCTTGTTAAAAGATCAGAGTTTTTGTGGCCAATTTCTCATCAGTGATTTTCAGACGTTCTGATCTGATGATGCAGATTTTTAACAGATTCTGGTGTGTTTTCTGGACCTAAAAGTACAACTTTGTGAAGATCTCTGACGATCACATTAAGGGTGAATGAATGTTTTCAGAAGAAAAATGTATACACCTACAAAGCTTTTAGACTGCAGTTCAACCCTTCCATGTCCTCTAACTTTAATTAGGATTTTGGGGAGAAATAGTACTGATGCAGGTAACATTTTATCAGCCTTAGGTCATGTGTCTAAATGATTATCGTTAAGAACAAGCGGGGTGACATTTCCTCTAAAAAATAAAGAGTTTTCTTGTTCCGATAAAGTAAGGAATGTGTTTCTAAGTTTTTCTGCTTGTGGCGTTGTAAAAGCCAGAGGGATAACATGCTGTTAAATAAGTAAGAAGCCAAGATGGATATCCTCACCCCAGTGGCTGTCCAGAATAATAACATGGAAGATTCACTGCCTTTTTATTAAGGTTCTTCTATCCCTTTGGGTGTGATAGAAGAAGGTTATGGCATGCACAGAATTATGACATACTACTGCCTGTATGCTTTTAAACTGGCAGCTGTCTGTGTTTTTAAGTCTGGATGAATGCTGGTGCTTGTCTGAGATAACAGAGGGTAGGAATTGAATAATTGATTTTAATGGTAATTTTATTGCTCTTTTGATGTGCTTCAGTTTGAGGACATTCATAGCTGCAATAAGCCCTTTGGGGGATTTGTGTAGTTATGTAAATAGAAAATAAATGCATTCAGAGAAATCTGGTAAATAAATATGAATATACTGCATTATAATGAAGCCATTTAGAGACATTGGTTTCCTTTTAAAACCATATATTGCTACAGAGTAGTTTCGGCATTATTTATTAGATGTTCTTTGTCTTTACCAACTATCATATAATGTTAACATAAAATGTTTGTGATTTCCAGAGAAAGTAGAAGAAGAATCTGTCAATAAAAGCTTCACTTTCTCTTCTAGTTGCATTTTTCACTTCATCATAAAAACTCTGACAGACTGTCACAATTAGCTTCGACTAGTTGTAGCTGTCCTTTCTCATGGGCCAGAGGCTCCAGCTCCAGACATGTTTCAGTCAGGCATTGATCAGTGGAGACAAAAGCAGGTCATTTCACCTCACTAAGCTAATAATGGATCTAATTAATTAGTTAAGTAGCTACCACTGAGCACGGCACGTAGTCTGCACTCAGAGATTAGACTGCGTTACTCGTGGGGATTAAATAACACCAAATACTTCTGCCTGAGAGTAATCAGTGAAATAAGAGTAATAAAATGGCTTAATGTTTAAATAAACCACTGCTGATTAATGGAGCACTAAAGAAAATTTCTTTTCAGCTCAGTGGAATATTTTTAAACACTTTCTACCTGGTTTGTAATCATCTCTCATGTGATCAAATATTCACAGATTGACATGCTAAGACTACCACTTCATTTAAGTTGTGGAAGTGTTTGATTAACCGTCTTTATTGTTTTACAGTGGTGTATTTTCTGTCTTGTGATAGCCACACCAGTCAGCTTGTATTTGCTAGATTTAAATAAAAATCCAGTGTTGGGATATGTAATTTTTTTAAATATATTTTTCTATTTATTTTCACAAATATTCAGATTTATTCTTCAGATATTCAGATCAACTTGTCAATCTTAAACTTCTGTTATGTCTATCTCTCAGCCAAGATGGGAGCATCCCTTTTTTCAATCAGTGAAGCTTGATTTGCAGTAAGACTTTGGCTTACACAAATTCTCAGCAAGGATTATATAACCATCTATAATCTTTTTTTTTTTTTTTTAAGCTTTGGATGGAGTTCAAACTTCAGTGTCTTCATTGTGTCACCAATAACTTCCTGATCTCCCTCTCTGTGTCCTTGCAGAGCGTTTTGACCACCACTGTCCCTGGGTGGGAAACTGTGTGGGAAGGAGGAACTACCGTTTCTTCTACATGTTCATCCTCTCCCTCTCCTTCCTCACCATCTTCATCTTCGCCTTTGTCATCACACACATCATAATAAGTAAGTAGCTCACTGGCACAGTGCAGATGTACACTCTCCTCCTGACTGTGCTCTCAGAGTATTTCAAGCCGGCAGGTTGTAAGTGGGCGGTGTGAAAAGCTGCATAGTTCTGGCTCGTTACCGGCCTTCCAGCTGGGAGCAGCCGGTGGACGGCTCAGTGCGTCGTCCTTTTTGGTTTTGTGGTTTTGAATCATACTTTATGGTGTAAACCTGATCTGAGGATGGAAAAAAAGAGCAAAAAAAAATAATAATAAACTTTTGAGAGCAATTACTGAGGAACTTATGGATTTATATTTTTCATACTCCCACTGGATTCCATGAGTCACTGCTCAATCCTACATTTGTTATATGTAGTTGTGATAAAACCTACCTAGTTTAGCCACAGCTCTTGGGTAGTGGAGTATTAGTTGATGTTTAAATAGCGCTTAACTGATAGTTTTTTTTAGTATAAAATTGACCTTAAAGATGTCTCCTAAAGCTAGTGTAAAGCTAAAGTATTTGCCTCCTTACAAATGTTCTCTGTTTGCTTTTCTTGCCACAAGTGAAAAAATGTATGGCTCTCAGATCATCAAACAGTTGTAAACACTGGTTAGATATATAAAGAGGAAAACATGTTCTTAGTAATTTTGGCTCATTTTGTCAAAAGCTGAGTTCAGCTTAAGTAGGCTAAAATATGTCAAAAAGCCACGACATTGCCTAAATCCAGATTCATTCAAGAATGCAAGGGAAACAAAGTCATTCCTCTGTCAGACTGGAAGGAGTTTAAAGATCCTTTAAAAAGTTTTGGGACTTCGGCGAACCACACAGCAAAACATGATGCATAAAAGGTGAAAACTTGGAACAGTAATAAACTTTTCTAGATTATGGATATATTAAAACACAGATAATAGACTATTATGTGTTGCAATAGAGAAGACCATTTTATCAAGCATTTCATTGGTGTCTTTCTCTGAAGTATACTGCTCAAAAAAAATAAAGGGAACACTCAAACAACACAATATAACTCCAAGTAAATCAAACTTCTGTGAAATCAAACTGTCCACTGAGGAAGCAACACTGATTGACAATCAACAATGATTTTGTTGTCAGCACATTCAACTTTGTACAGGACAAAATATTCAATGAGAATGTTTCATTCATTCAGATCTAGGATGTGTTATTTGAGTGTTCCCTTTATTTTTTTGAGCAGTGTATATTCTTACTGGAGCAGGCTTTAAATACCTTCCTTAAATCTGAGGAGAAAGTTTGAGAAAATAAAGGAATTCAGTAGGAAGGAGACCTTTGAGGTCCAAGAAGTTCACACATAGCTGCCACAGTCATGCAGCTGAAAAAGAGTCTGCACGCTATTTAAGGTTTGTGTGATCGGCTGACACTTGCATCGAAAAGCGGTCTTATTTACCTCTACAAAAGTGTGAATATTAGCCACTGTCCCCTTTTGCTCTGCCATGAGAGAGGGCTGTCTGACAAATCCCTCTTCAGGCAGCTTGCTGAAGAACTATTAATCCTGCCCTCTAGATGTTTTTCAATGAAATAAGATTGGAACAGTGAAGGTGTATTGTGACTTATAACACCTGACAATGTATGTTCTAAAGAAAATACTATAAACCATGCAGAATATTAGAAAAAGAACGTGATGGAAACAATCGAACCATGTTGTTGGTCGTTTGAAGGTTTGGGTCTGCTTTACTGCTTCAGGCAACTTGCTGTAGAACTATAAATCCTGCTCTCGAGCAGAAAATCCTGCTGGAGTGTCAGTTCATAGATTTAAAGTCAAGTACTGCTGTATTATGCAGCAGAACAATGATCCAAAGCAAGCCTGCTTCTGAATGACTCTGGGGGAAACAAAACAAACAATTAAAAGTCAAAGCCTGGACTTAAATCTAATTAAGTAGTAATTGTTTATGCTTGAACACCGTTCTGTGGTCCAGTTAGAAGAATGTGCTAAAATACAGTGATGCAAAAGACTAACTAGCACTTTTTTGTGTTTACTCAAGTTAATTTTGTCTTATAAAAAATGTTTGATCTGAAACATGCAAGAGTGTTTCTTTTTTTAAAAAGAACCAAAAATAGAAGAAACCTTTAGGGGGTCAAATACTTACTGCTCCACAATACTGTAAGTGAGCACTGCATCCATAGCTTTTGCACATGCTCCAGAAAAGCAAATGCATTAAATGTCTAACAGAAAGTGCTTTTCTGTGTTCACAGGTTCAAATCAAAAAGGATTCCTCACTGCACTTAAAGAAAGTCCTGCAAGATATCCTTTTTGCCAAACCCTGAACAGTGTGAGCTGATGAATATCTGCTTTATAAGAGGGATTTCTTTGATGATGTGTGATTATTGCCTTAATACTGCTAATTCTAACACTTTTGATAAAAAGGGTTTTCTGCAGTTCCATAGATGAACCAAGCAGCATAGACAATTCTGACCCACTGGAAAAAGACCAATAGAATGTTATTTTGCACTAAATGCCAAAATTATAAAGAAGGTGACTGATAGGATATATTTTAAATTATTGACTGTAGTTTGCAGCAGTTTTTTATTTTTTTTTATTTATGCCAATGCATACAGTTTGATCTACTGTATCCATTACAGGACAGTACATTTTGCCAATGCCAGAAATAACTGACTTTGCAGCTTCCACAGAATAGACATCATGGCTGTAGTATGATTAAATTATGATTAAGAGGATTTTGGACTCTTTTAGTGATGTTGGGAGTCTTTATTAGCAGTGATCTATCAGGAGATGGGCAAAGACAAAAATGGGAAAGACATGGAGCAGATGTCTGAGGGATGGGAATCAAACCTCCTGATGGCTGCATTGAGGACTGGCACCCCCGCAGGCATCATTTTATATTTATTTAAGAAGGTAAATTAAAAAGGGAGATGACCAAGGCTTCAAAGTCATTTGCGTCATCAGCTTTAAGCACCAGAACAGCAGGAATAGAACTGAAATTGGGCTGTGGTCTCATTTACAGAAACATCTGTGCTGTGGTTCCCCCACTGCTATCTACAGCTTGACGAATGTGGAAATCTTGGTTCAAGCTGCTGCTTTTTCATTCAAAACCTCTGCTTGAGTCAGTAGTCTGGGTGTTTTTATGGTATCTCCCTTTAAGGGTGGGATTGAGTTGGATTTGAAGGAAGCACTCTAAGCACGTCCAGGGTATATGTCACAGACGTGCACGGTTTTATTAAAAAATAAATTCGGTGTCGATGGAGATTGAGTCTGAGGATCTAGAGCTCTCCAGGGAGGAGACATCAGAAAGACCTGATCAACCAACCGGGAGAGGACTTGTGGCACACAGGGCAGTGCTTTGATAAACAACCAATAATACATTTTTTCGTCAAAAATAATTTTAGATTCAGACTTCATAGTTTAAAAATATCTAGCTTGATTGGAAACAAAGTACTGTCTTTACATTACTATATATTCTGTTTGTTTGACAGTCAGCAAGATTTTTCTTTAAAAGTTGCAACAGATTTTGTTATTCTAAAACATCCTGAATTAAATATCTTGTTAGATCTAATTTGAAGAACGCTACATACTGAATGTGGGTGTTATTTTCTCTAGGATAAAATGCATGTTGTTTTTTTTTTTTCTTGTGTAACTTTGTTTCCATTTTAGTACCTACTACATTTATAGCAGCCATACTTAGCTTTGTCTACACCTTCATCATCTTCCTGATATATTTCCAGTTACTACTCTAAATCAGATTGCAATTATTTTTACTTTCCTATTAACTTTATGCTGTTATAATGCCTATTTGAACAACCGGCATCTGCTTATTGTTTTTCCTTATTACTAAAAACAAACACAAGCAACTCTGTTTTGTTTAATTTTAAAATGACACTGATTTCATTAGCTTTTTTCTCTTAACAATAATATAAGACTTAATGCAACATTAAGGAAATATGTTCTTAAACTCTGTGGGATCCAGACAACTAATTGCAGCAAAGTTTCTCCTCATCCCATATGGAATTGACTTTCAGTTGTAAATCGTTGCCATTTTAATTAAATCTTTGCAAGCTGTTCTGTGGAAGTTTTATAAAAAGCCGTTTTGCCTTTAAATCAAAACAAAAAAATATGCCAGGTTGATCCAGAGCAGAAGAAATGAGGAATTTCATATATTTTTTTTAACGTAGGATATAAAGGATTCCCCATCCATCTGATCTGGGCTGTTGAGCTTAGCCAGGTGTATAAATTATTCACTCCTAACGACATACAGTAAACAGCATGTTTAAATATTTAAATATCCCCTTTCTCTGTGCTTGATTGAGAACTTTTTTTTTCTGGCAGAAAGTTTGCGAACCTGATGATGTCCTGCCAAAGGAAAAATGACTGTTGATGGTATCAGAGCAATTCTTTGTAACAATAAATTAGTGATGTGCTTTGACTTTGCTTACAGGGAAGATATTGATGGGTGAAAGAACAAGGTTAAAGATTAATTGAGTTTTGAAGGATTTTAAAGTACAGACTCCATGTCTGTGAGTAACCACCTCAGGCACTTCTTTGAGACAATAAATTATGTGCTAGTACGATCTGAATCTTTGTGTCTTTGTGTCTTTTCAGAATAAAATACACTCTTTACAGAGACTATCCTAAGATGTAATACATGTCCTAAGGGGTTTTTGTCATTCAGTTCTGTTAATATAAAATGATTTTCTCCAAGTGTTGATGTATTGTGGGCTCTCAAGCGAGCATATGAAATGAGTTGTGCTCTACAACTAGCGCCAAATGAACTGTTAACTGGGAAGTGTTGGCAAATGGTCGGCCCTGCGGCTGTAGGTCAGTATACTCTTTGCTACAGCTGCATTTTTATAGTCCATCTTGGCTCCAAATGGGTCTGTTATGTACCAATCTATGAGCTTTTAACTGTGTCTTCCGTAGTGTTTTTACAAATGATTCCTTAACCTTGATGGTGTCACTGTGCTGGAGGTGGTGGTGTGTTTTTTCTCTGTCTGGTCCATAGTGGGCCTCTCAGGCTTCCATACCTACCTGATCAGCTCCAATCAGACCACAAATGAAGATGTGAGTATGAACGTTGAATACAAATTTATTCAAGGTGATTTGTGATCAATCATAAATCAACATGTTTTGCTCTTTAGATTTATGTTTATGGATTAATTAAGTATTATTAAATTGAAATAAAATAGAAGTGGACACCCACTGTCTGAAATTAAATCTGAAGAAACCTTTCCTGTTTACCAACATTATTTCTGCTTGCTATATGCACAAATAACGGAATATATTTTAGTGAATTTTTATATTTATTCCATACAATCTCTAGTATTTGATAGTACTGCCTTTTAAACAAGACTCAAAATAAAAGCAGTTTTTTTTCTAACTCAAAGTAGAATATTTGGAATTGTGTTCAGAATTACGTTTAGTTTGTATTTATTTACTGGACATGGGTAACCTTGCCGTAGGATAGGCTCCACAAGGAATATAGTTTGTTGAAGCTCACTGCTAACGTGCACACAGCTTGAGTTCTGGAATCTTTTCAACTTGGAGCAGAGAAAATGTTATCGCAGCTTGGTGCAGTCCATTCTGCTCGCCACTGCATATTGTTAATAGGATACTTATTTGAACTCTGTATGTGTCACCAACACTTTTAGTGTTGGTGGCACATACAACACCGCATCACATGTTCTGTTTGAACATGACTCTAAATGCCTGCTTGTTTAAGGTGTGCCATCTCTTCCAGATAAAAGGGTCGTGGTCTTCTAAAAGAGGGAAGGACAACTACAACCCTTACAGCTCTGGCAATATATTCACCAACTGCTGTGTGGCGCTTTGTGGACCCCTGCCGCCAAGGTATGACGAGTGTGTCGATGTGTTGTTTTTATGAGCTTGTTTGCAAGTTTCCAGATGCCCACATTATAACTTGATCAGCATATGCATGGTTGTCACCTGTCATATAAACATCCAAAATATTTAGCAACCCCTCTGTGAAAGTGACATTTGAAGGTTTCACTCAAGATATGTCCTGGAATTTGAGATCCTTGTCTGTCTTACTTTACTTTTTTTTTTTTTCCTCTTTTTACTGAAATAATTAACTCCTTTTTTCCCCTCATTGTAATTTTTAGTTTTCTCCAGAGGCCAACTTTGAAACGGTCCGTTAAGACTGTTTGATGTGAGGAACTTCTTTGAAATGAGCCTTCCGGCAGCCTTTTTCTAAACTTAGCAAAGACGACACAGGAAGAGTGTAAACAATTTCAGGCCTATTCTAACCACATCCAAGATCAAAGCTTTTTAGACTTGTTAGATTTCATCCTTTTTCTGGTCATTTACGAGCCAGCTGTCACAGCTATGTTTTCCTCTCCAAGTGACTTTAAGCACTTCTCATAACCTCATTGCTTCAGTAGTTTGAACAACTTTTCACATTTCTATGTAGCTGTGGTTCTTGGTGGCCTTTCCCTGATTACTGAGCACTAACTAAACAGATACCTGTTATTGAGTGTCTTTTCTGGCTGCTGTTCCCTTTTTTTTTTTTTTTTTACAAATTTTCATTTACTGCATTTTTATGTCCCTAAAGAGCATAGGCAATCATTTTTACAACTTCTTCTTTTCAGGTCTCTTTAACCTTGTATTTGTTTTGATTTCCAAAACTGAGGTATATGAAAACATAAAGAAAAAGCACAACTTAAAGTTGCAGAGGAGTGACACACTTGGTTTTGAATCTGTGAATTCTGTTGTCAGTGCATCCTGTAGTGTTCATCCAAGACAAAAGTAGAGATGGCAAGGTCTCCAACTTGAATTTGAGTTCATTGGGGAAAGATTTACAGGTATTAATCCAGAATTGGATGCTAAACAATCCAGAGCCTTAGACAGGGATGTAAAATCTCCCTTTATCGCAGTTTTACTAAAAACACCCAAGATTTTGGGGTTCTGTAATAAATTTGTCATATAAATGTATCCATACTTGCCCACACATAATGCAAACTAAGAAAAGTTCTGTTGAAGGCTTTTAGAGACTTTCCTAAAAAGCCATTTGGGTGCACTGTGCTCTGGCCGTCTCTAGCAATAAATCTCCAGTAATGATTCCTGTGGGTGGTGAGGAGAGTCCTCAGTGCACAGGTGGCTGCCATCTGGGCATCTGTGTCTGTGTTTGTGGCCACAGGCACCTTGCAGCTGGATCTAACGATATTATGGGAATGTTTCCCTTCGCCTAAAGTTCAAGCAAGTAGTACCGCCTCTCACGTTCTCATGCGCAGATCGTCGTGTAGCATTCACTGCAGAGACCTAGAATGGTGCCTTTAAACGTGTGTTTTAATGCAAGTCAGGCTTCTGCTGCGTTCTCCTTTTAGTTGATTTCTGATTCTGAGAAAAACATTCTTCTCTGCAGCCAGCTCAGCCCCCCTGAAACTGTCTGTCTAGACTTCCTTGTGTGAAATGATTATCCCTTTTGTGCTGTTTAACATCTCTCTAGCTACATGTTTGTCTGCTAGATATTACTCTGTATCTGATCAACCTCTGTCTGGCTGATAAATGGCCTCCGTTTGCTGCATGTAGCCCATTAGCACTCACGTGTGCATGTGCATACCAGAGTTCAGCAGGTTGTTGTCTAAGCAGCCGCGTCAGGGCTCTGCAGCATTAACGATGGGACAGAAACAATGATTCACTCCACTGCCCCACTGCAGGACTGCAGTGATTTATCACCAAGTTCTGGTTTTATGGATCTCTGCTGGTGGAAATATGGGGGTCTGCGCTCACTCAGTCTCTCTCTTGGTCAGTACTTGAATAATAGAGTTTGTGCACAGCTTTATGCATCAAAGTATTTACAGTGTGGACATGTAAAGGGTCATTTGACCTGTCATAATTCTCTCCACCTTGAAGGAACTGTGACAGTTTATCTAACTTTAATGTCTTGTTAGATTACCATGGTTTTAATAAAGATCATCTTGGAATCCTGTTGCTCCGTTATGCTGTTTGCTGTGTTATGTTTGTGAATGAAGACTTTTTGCTCATCTATTCTTGCATTTCTCTGCAGTCTCATTGACAGACGAGGCTTCGTCGAAGCAGATGCACCACAGATGGCACCTCCGACCAACGGCATCACCACGTATGGTGCCACCCAGTCCCAGCAAAGCCACATGGTAAGACACAGACCTGAGACCCCTTTTGTTTCACAAGGAGATTTAATAAAAGTGAAAAATACAGATTTGAGTTTCACCAGTTGATGTTGATGTTTATACAGTTGTGCTCAGCTGCTTTTCGTGCAGAGTTTTGTCAAAAATGGAGCAGAGGTGAAAACGGGATCCCCTTACCGTCTCACTACTTCAACTGAACAAATCTTTTCTAATCTCTGTTGTACAGAGCTGCAACCTGCACGTGATGCTTTAGTCCCATCGCTCTTGGTAACTCTGGTCAAAGAATTGAATTTTAAAATTTGAAGATGGTTAAAAATAAATCCTAACTTTAGTGGTTTTTAGGAGGTGTTTTCAAGCAATATGTTCAACATTTCCACAAAGAATGACACTAATTGTGTAAGGAGTATTCCTTTTTTATAAAGCAGTTTTTTAAAGATTGAATATTCTTTTGAAGAAAAATGTTTGAAAACAAGAATAAAATTGTTCTTTGCTTGAAAAATCTAAATCTTCATATCGTAGATACAAGTAAAAAAAAAAAAGCTATTTTTCCAGATTCCTGTCACTTCTGAGCACATTGTGTTTAGCTGAACCAAAAGCAAAAATGCATCTGGCTTGTTGATTTTGGTTTAGATCAAAGCATATACATATTAGAGTTGCTCAGACCTTGTGTTTGTAATTGCTGTGAAAAGTTGTTTTACAATATATAAACTGGTTGTGTTAAGCTATGACACAAATCCTGACGTGACACACTGAGGTTTGAAGGGTACATTCTAACATTTCATAAAGGTAACGGTGTCCACATATGGTTAATTTCTTTAAATAACCCACCAAACAATGAACTCCACTCATCTGTGTTGCTCACATCAGAGAAAGTAAATCTAGTTGGTGTTTCTAGATTTAAATTGATGGTTTTGCTCTGGATTCCAGCGAGCAAGTCAGCAATAATTTCAGCTGAGTAGGAGACGCTCAGTGTTGCTTGTAAATTAGGTCAACAGAAGCAGTGCTGAGTGTTTTCTTTTCTTTTTTTTTCCCTGCCACCACGCTGAAAATCTCCACATTGCAGAGCGACATGAGCTGGACAATGAGTTGGTCCATTGTGCTCCAAAAGTCAACAAGCCTTTTCTTTAAAGTAGCGTCAGTCTGGGAGAATGTCGTTGGTGTTGTTCAGGCAACCTCTGTGTCCGACGCTTGAATGGAGACAACCGATGTTTACCTCACACTTTGCAACCTCCCCTTTTCACTTCTTCCATTGTGCACCACAGTCGTCCTCTCTGTTCTCACCAATCTTGACCTCATCATACTTGCTTTTACATGAGTGTGAGCTGTTGACATGGGAAGTGTGTGCTGGGAGGAAAGCCGAAGGAGCATTCCCCTACATTAACGCATCCAGAAATAACGGCCATCTCTCTGCTATAGCTGGCATGTAAACCTTTGCATCGCATTACAAAAGTTCTTCCCAGTCATCCATACAATTGTCCACTTCTATTATGTAACGCCAAGATGTGTTTGGAGGCAAGTAAACAAAGCGCATGTGTCCCCTTGTTTTGTCGCATGTTGGTTTTGCCATTTTTAGCGGAGTTTCAAAACGCATCTGGATGTTTCCATTTGTCTGGCGATGAAAGCGCTGCTTCCTTGTGATGTGTTTTGTCTGCGAAGCTGCTCAGAAGGCTGACAGCCTGCCATGCAGAGAGGGCCCTTTTAAGCTGTTGCTATGGTAACGATGGATAATATGAAGGCACGTCACACCTTGATAACAAACCCCTCTGTTCTGGATTCGCCTCAGTTCAGGAGAGGCCTCAGCACATCTTTGTGTCGCCATCTGAACATCAGTCTTTAATTAGATAGAATCTAAACATCTACAAGCTCTGAGTAGGATGGAAATAAACTGTAGTTTATATCATGATGCAGTTTTCACCCTTCTTCCTTCCTCTTCCTCTCACACCCAGAGACCAATGTGGTCAACCACTATTTCCTTGTTGATCATTTCACCATGAGAGTCTGTTAAACCCACATTATTTTCAGTTTTACCACCCAATTTCCTTCCTTCAGTTGCATGACTTTTTCTTTGTCATAACAGCTCAGATCTCTAGTGAAAAATGTCACTCCGAAAGGAACAGTTTTTAATCCTCGTTTCTTGCTCAGGCTGGACTCTATAAAGTATTTATCTCCCATTTAGAAACCTAAATGGGAGATAAACATCAGACTTGTGAGGTTTGTCTCGTATTAAGACGTTTTTAAATTGAATAACTACAAACTAATAAGTAAGTAAATAAATGGGGAACAAACATATTGCACTACAGGGTTTCTGCAAGGTCTTGTGAAAATATTATATTTTGTGTTTCTAATTAAATGGAGGCAATTTAGTGATACTAGGTCTTAAATTACAGTAGTAGGAATATTAAATTTGTACTCTTGTGAGAAAAAAAAACTAATTTAAAAAAACAAATTTTATGGTTTGCAGTTCTGGCAGAGGTGTGTGGATGTTCTGCTGTGAGAATGAAGGAAACAAAAATTCATGCCCAGAAATGCAGCTTTCTCTACTGCTGCTGAAACAGATTTATTGAATGTTTCAGCAATTAAAATCAACATAGTCTTCTTACATTATTCACCACTGCCTCCTTCAGCCAGGATGGGTTTATTTATATCTAGTATCTAGTTCAGTATTCTGTTAAAATGTGCACCACTAACTTTTATGAAACTAACTGCTCAGGGTTTGTGCTGAAGTTTGATCGCTTTGGTCTAAAACCCTCTTGCCAAAGCACACAAATTTAGGTCCAAAACTATTTACTTGCCTTGTGAAGTTAAATATGCATTAGTAGTTCAGTTATTTAAATTTAAATTGGTTTGATTTCAAACTTTTCTATAAAGATTTAACTCCAAGTTCCCTGCAAAAACCTTGTAATAGCTCTGAAGTGTGAAGATCTGACTTGTTGTATCATATTTTTTGCCATTTTTTTTTTATTCTCAGAGATATTTATTGGTGGCATTAATTCCTCAAAACTTCTAGATAATACAGATGATAGAACAACAAGACCCATAAGAGACAGCAACAAATAAACATGTCAAAGGGATTTTATCGCTGAGTACGTTGCCTTTCTCAAACCCTCTCAAGATAATTTATATACAAGATTTGGCTTGAAACTCTTTTATAGATTTTAATAAGATTTATGAATTCATGAAGTAAAAGAAATGCAACCACATGCCAGAGCTTTAAAATGCCAACACACCACTGCAGAATATATTGTACTTGCTATTAATATTAAATAATATTAGTGGAGATCTTTAATTTACAATGGATTTTAAAAAAAATAAAAAATCTTCACTAGAAACCTTTGTAATGCAATACCGTGAATCTCAATTTACGACTCTGAAGCGACCGGATACATCACAACAATCTGACGAAACAAAAATAAATAAATACTCAGAAATGAATTACATGCCGGCGTTTCACTATGCCATTTTCCAAGGGTAATCGGTGAAACTGGGTGAAGTTAGGATGCAGAGTAGAACCATAAATAGAAGCTTATGTGCTTAAATATAAACGTTTGTTGTGTCATCATGGCTGCATGTCAGCAAACCAAAACACATTTTCTCTGGATCACCTGCAGTTCAAGGCTGGTCTGAGCAGTCTTGTCCGTTCTTGTTCTGTCGATTCCTTCTAAGGGAAAGTGCTGAGGTGCTTGGTTAATATTGTTTTTAAGCAAAGTAAAACTAAGTGATGTTTGACTTTTTTTTTTCTACTTTAAAGGTGCGAACTCAGCAGTATTGCACATAGGATGCGGCACTTTTCATAACCTTAAAAAACACAAACTTGCCTGTATTTTGTTTGGATTTCATGTGTGAAGAAAAACTCAAAGTAGTCCATAATTGTGCAATGAATAAACAAATGTACGTGGCTGTGTCAATTTGTTAACAAATAAAAAATCCAAATACTGTGAAGTTAATTTATTTTTCAATTTACTGTTGAAAATAAATACTGACCTATTAAGATAATAGCTAAAGGGTATATATTTTGGGGTATATCTTCATCAATTTACACATTAGAGCTGAAATTGTTGCCTATTATGTCTGAACTTTAACTAGAACTATGAACATGCTTTGATCTAAACTTCTCTATTGTAGTTCAGCTGTTTTTGGAGTCACAAGTGTCATCTGTTCTTTTTAGGTCAGTGACATTGAGACAGAAAGGTGAGCAGTTGAGGCCTGACCTTTGCTCTTTTCGCTAGGTCTCTTGTGTGCTGTGGGATGAAGGGCAGTCACCTTTGTTTAGCTGATAATTACACCAACTGATTCTTGGGGTTTAAGCTAATTCTGTAGCAAAGTTGAAGTCCTAACCCAGACTGTCACATTATAGATAAATAAGCCATGAAGTGGGGATTGAGTTGCTTTGTCTTTGGTGTTTCTATTTTGTGTTTTCTGCATTTCTAACAAGACTACTAACATTTATTTCTCTTTCTCCCTCTTATCCAATCACCTCTGCCTTCATCTTCTGCTTTCCTTCATTTCTCCTGTCATCTGTCTGGTATCTTGTCTGTCTCTGTGCGTTGTACACCCCCGCCACTTTCCTTGCATGTTGCTGCTTTGTTTTTCCTCAGTGTGATCAAGACCAGTGCATTCAGAGCACCAAATTCGTTTTGCAGGCTGCCGCCACCCCCCTCCTCCAGCAGCAAAGCAGCGAGCCAGTCATCATAACGTCTTCTCCTGAAAACGGGACATCTCTGCCCGCCCGGGCCTCCCTCACGCTAGGCGGGCCTTGCACCTCGCTGCCCCTCGGCCAGCCAACCCCGCCGACGTCCACCCCAAGCCTGAGCTGCCACGAGGCCGCAGATATGCTGCAGATCCACGGACACACACTAAACCACACGCACCCCCTCCAGGAACAGGCAGCCCTCCACCACTATCTCACGCCAGAGGAAGTGCCGTCACCACCGGGCATGCTTCACTGCGGCAGCCCGCTGGGCCACAGCCACACCGTGCAGGCCAGTTTCTACAACCCGGCCAGCCAAGACTCGCTACACGAGGACTCTGTCAGGGGGTTGGTGAAGCTCAGCTCTGTCTGACAGTGGGATATATAAACCCAACTCCTTCTGAAGACTTAAAACTCTCCTGAGCTACTTTGGTATTGGCTGACTTCCTCTTGAATTACAGACTCTGCTGCTAGAAACTGTGTTAAAGCTATCTTAAGTGAAGAAAAACATGTTCTCAGCCATCATGATGCCAAACCTGTCTGCTGGAACTGAGAGAAAAGTTACAGCTTGTGTGCGACAACTCAGAGATGAACTGTTGGGTTTATTTTGTACTTCAAGGGAAGATTAGACAACTTTAATTTGATGATCTGCAAACTGGGCTTTGCTTTTCGAAGCGTTATCTACGTCTGTAAGCCATTTCGAGCAAAAACAAAGGAACTGATTCAACACTTCAGGTCAGAAAGCTGCATTTCTGCCACTGGATCGGTCCGGATTTTTGTTAAATAATATTGAACCGACTTGCCTGTTGCTGATCTGACCATGTCTCCTGCCTTTATTCTCAGCATTGTGATGGTTTATGTCATTATGTTGCATATCATCTTGCTTTTTTCTATGTAAAAGAAATCAGACTGTTGTACTGTACCATAGTTACAACTCTTACAAATTATATTTCCTGTGGATATTAATAAAACACCAACTTTTTACCAGATTCTAGTGCATATAATTTGAAAGCATGAGTGTGTATGGTGAGTTTGTCTTGTGCCTACTCATTTTAAGATCTTTTTCCAGTAGTTTCCAGAGGAGGGTAAAAAGTTATTAGCTCTCTGCTGCCACTTTATGGTTGATCAGATGTACTGCAGGTAACAGCGTTGTTTGTGTCAGCAGGGTCAAATACAGAGATGTTCCCTGTCAGCTCAGAGTCCAACCTCAGGATCTGCTGCGTGTACACCTTGTCGTCAGCCTGTTGCATCTGTTGGCTCTCCTTTCTGGTTGTTCTGCTTTCTGGAGAAGTTTAATACTGAGTTGTTTTTTTTTTTCTTCTTTTTTTTTTCCAGGTCTGGGTAAATATGGACAGACCAGGGAGAAAGATTTGAATTTCCTGGCATGCTTTCTAAATGTTATAACTTTGGCTCCACTTTAATTCTTGTTTTTTATCCTTCATCACTTCTGTATTACAAACTAAAGAAATATGGACGTTCACTATTTCACAGCCAGGTCTGGGTGACAAATATTATTTCCATACTTTAATCTCTCTTTGTCAAAATGTTGTGACCTTACCTACGTGTGTCTTCCCTCCATCTCTCTCTCTCTCTATCGATCAAGATCGAGTTTTTGTTTTTCTTCTTTGTCCTTGTGGTTCCTCTTTTCTGTCAAAGTCTGAGTTTCACAGATCTGCAGTGTTTTCAAAATCAACATTTCTGCTAGTCTGAGTTCAGAATTGGTTGGTAAACATGTATTAAGATAAACAATAAAGTAAGCAGTACATACATTTTCAGTCAAAGCAGAGAACTGTACAGTTCACTGAATCTGCATTTCACCTTAGACCTTACAGTTTGTGATAAAATCACAGAACTGAAGAGTTGTGCTATTGTGAAGCAGCAGCTGTTCTTTTTATAGCTTAAACTCAAACCCAAGAATACAATATATCAGTAAGACATTCAGTTGTCTTTTATTTATAAAACCACAAGGATACAAGAGCCATTTCTCTTCTTCACTACAGAAGGCAATACAGACAATCCAGAATTGATATCTATTTTTAACTTAAGAGATATAGTAGATTTTGAATAGTCACTCTGGACCACAGATAATTTAATATTGGTTGAGTCTTCACATGATGAAGGTTTATATGAAATGCCTCTGATATTTCTGCAGAAATTAAAGTTTATTTGAAAAGGATAAAGAATGGGCTCTTTTAAATTAGAAAATTAGTTTTTTGATAAAATACATTAATGAAATGTAAAATACAATCGTGCACAATGATGGTGCAAAGATATTAGTTATACAGATGTTTTTTTTCTGTATTGCACATTGCACCAAAAAACAAATATTCATTGTCTCAGTTTAAAACCTGCATATAATTTAAATTATAAGCTAAGCTTAAGTGCTTAAATACGTTTGTCCTGTTTTTTTTGTCATCCATGAATCTGTTCAGTCAGGATCACAAAGATGAACCCCATCAACCTCACTAACGGTGTGAGATTAGCTTAGACCTGAAATTCAAACCTGACGTTTATCATGTGGGTCACTGTAAGCTAACTGAACCCTGACCAGCAACGCGTTGGCTTCGAGTCACCATAACTTCACATCATTGAGTTCCAGGTCTCCCATGATCTCCAGCTGGTCGATACTGCTCAGGTCCTGCACCCGGTGTCTGAACTCAAACAGGTGTGACCCGTTCACTGCCAGCTTGAACTGATGGGGCTGACAGAGCAGGAGTATCTGGAGAGGGAAGAAATGTTGAGGAATACTAATCCACCGAGGTGAAAGTTCAAAGATGAACTGACCAGAATTGGGTCACTTTTTTCTTCTCGTCAGTGAATGATTCTGTCTTAACTTGTAATGTAAATGTGGTCAATGATTACTCCTAAGGTGAAAATGGGAAATCTAATTTGTACATCTCTAAAATCTTGAAAGTTGCTGGTTTCTCCTACCTCAAAGTATTCGCCTGGCGAGAAAGGAAAGAAGGGCAGCTCCCTCTCCTCCTGACCCCAGGATCCGTCCAGGTACGAGTTCCTGATGAACACGCCTGACTTCATCCGGGGGTTCAGATGGAGAGCAATGTTCTCCGTCTTGCTGTTGCAGAGGTTGACTGTGAAACTGGAACACAGGTAAAAATATGTGTATATTTCTTTTTTTATAGAATGTAATGGATACTAGATTAAGAAAAAAAAAGCTTACTAAACTAATTCAGCTACATTACGCAATTTGTATTATTCCATAAAATGTTAATAATTGTAATGTGATGAATGAAAGGTTCAGAGAATTTTAATACATTTACATATCAATCATTTGTTTACCTGTGAGGGTACATGCTGACCTGTCCTTTTATTGTGATGTGCTGTCCTGGGTTCAGTCCTTTGAGTATACTGCCTTTGTAAGGAAGACCCTGTAACAACAATGTTAACTCTCGCTATTATTTTTCTCCAAGTTTGTCACATGAGCTCCTATGACTGAGCTGCACACAGTCGTGCATATACAAGGTATTCAGAGGGTTTCCTTCATTTTATGTCACAGCCTTATTCCAAATTGTACTAACCTCATGTCTCAAAATTCTTCATACAAAAGCTCCATTATAACAATGTGGAAAAAAGTTTAAAAGGCTGTGAATAAATGTGATTTCTTGGTTTTATATTTTTGCAAAAATCTCAAAAAGCTCCACAGTCTCATAATGAGGTATTTGGTGTGTAGAATTTTTAGGCAATAGATTAATTTATTACAATTAGAAATAAGCTTGCAATGTAAGGAAAAACAAAGTGCTGTGAATCCTTTCTGAATGCACAGAGCATCCGCTATTTACACGTAGTGCAAATATAAAGTTAAGGGTCTGTATTCTCAGAGTTTTAAATGAAGAGTGACCTAGTCAGCTGCTGAGAGTGACTGAGCAATGAGTCAACAGAAATTCCCGTCTTAGTGAAGGACGTGATTGACCGCATGACACCGTCTTCTACGGTTGATACACAAAACGACAAAAGTACCCTTCTTGAAATCAGTTGATAGTATTAACTGATCATTGAGTTTAGACTAGGTTTAAAAAAAAAAAAAAAAGTATCATGAAGATGAAACTTTGCTAAATTGAATTAATCACCACGCAACACCATAGTAACTATAGCTTATTTACATCATTGTTACCTTGATTTGTAAGATTTGTTGAGGATACCTGCCCAAATAAACTGATAAAGTCTACAGCATGGTAAATAAGCTTGGGTGACCACAGACCCATAAACATTCAGGACGTGTGATGTAGTTTTTATTGCATCATAAGACACCATGGAAATTCTAACTTCATGGACCCGCTAAAAAACAGAAGAAACTCACCAAATCACCTGACTCTGAATATATTGCCTAAAAGAGAAAAACATGTTTAGAAATGATTCAGAAGAAAAAGCGAGGGAAAACAAAAGAAAATTGGAAAAGAGTTGGTTACTGAGTTTGGGATGTAGCCAATAGCGTGAACCCTGACATTCCCAGAAATAGAAAACGTGTCGACCCTGGTCAGAGGAATTCTGTGTTTGTATTCCAGCAGGTGAGAACCATTTACTGCCACCTACAGGTAAAGACAGACATTCAGTTAGTTTATGTACTTCAGTTACAGCACACAGGCTGATGAAGGGCTGCTTCACCTTAAAGCCATTCTTGTTAACTAGAATGATGGTCTCGAAGGGGGCTCCACGTTTGTAGGGCAGCTGGTGGAGCGTCTCCTCTTTACCCCACTCCTCCTGCAGCAGGGAGTTACAAACCACGCATGGGGAGTCACTGAAGCGAGGGCTGAAATGGAGAGCGACATCCGAGCGTGGTTTGGTGCTGCAGCCGCTTGACAGGTCCACCTGAAACCTGCAGGGAGGACAAGCACACAAGTCATGGCTAAAGTTATAAACATACACTCAGGCATATACATGCATCCATTTAAACTTCTCAGCAGTGCCACAGGATGATGGTGTCCATGCCATGCTGCACTGATGCAGTAATTCATGCAACAGGGGCCTCATACTGAGTCCATATACTGTCCATAGTGTGCCATCACACTTTTCAGTAGGTTGACATACTTTAGCTGCAATTCCCTTTTCACTGAACAAAATCAAGTTTTCAAATATACTCTTAATTTAGGCAGAATCACGGATAGGTGTGGAAAGTTGGGAAGGCTCTAGTAAGAAGGTTCGAGTTTAAATGTTTCTAAACACAACAGACTGCTCTATAAGTGCTATCTGCTCAGTTTGATTGGAAAAATCACCTGTCAGCTTCTGGCGGCACAGTACCCTGGATGATGATGATCTCCCCAGGATGCAGGCCTCCAGGTATGGGACCAGTGTACGGGATCACCTGAAAAGGAAGGTGAAGTTAAAACCACTGTATCTACACTGATAGTCTGGCTTCTGCTTAAAATTTGATTGCTAAAACACCCCTCATACTCGGGACAGATTAATCAAATGAGAACGAAAGCGGCTTAAACAGAGAAATTAAGAGAGTTCATTGGGAACGGCAGTGAACGCCAATAATAAATGTAACCTCTCACCGGATCCAGAACGGTGTGTTTTGCATTGGCCACAGACATCGAGCCCCGGGTGTCCTGACGAGCTGCAGCGGGTGAGGACGGCTGGCAGTGGGTGGTTTCTGCAGTAAACAGCGGCAGCTTAGGGCTTTGCTGCGCTACCAGCTGATGGTACCAGTGGCCATATTTACTCCATCAACGAGCAGCGCATGCGCACAATCTACCATGTGATCAGGCTTGCATATGAAAACAGCAGGCTTGTTTTTTGTTTTTTGTTTTTCCTGCTGTTTACTCATACATGCTCAACTGCTACTACTCAGAAGACCACACATATGCTTGAAAATAATCTGAATGTGTGCTAAAAGTTTGAAGCAAGTTCCTTTGCAGCCAAACAGTCAACAAAAAAAGAAATAAAAAAGGAAATGTTAATTACAATATTGGCAAAGGGGAGCGTGTCTCCTGTTTTTTTATTAGGATAACTCATATTTAAGTTGTATTTGAGCGCATTGGGAACAATCTAAAATGAAAGCATGAAATTAGCTGTCCATACAAGGTAACTTTGTTATACGTTTAGTATATATATATGTTAGAAAGTGTTTACTGTTCTACATTGAATAAAAATCAAAGTACACTTTTTGTCCTCGACAAGCAATATGTTTTTATTGCTTTATTTCAGAATTCCGAGTTGCATTGAATGCATCAAAAATTAGAACAGTTGTCTAAAATAGCATTGTGGGTTGCAGAACAGGTTTCTGTCTGCTGGTGACGAACAGACTGTTTAAGAGCAAGTTATGGGTCTTGGTAAGTGTGTTGAGTAGAGTATACTTTATTCTTTGCGGTGATATAGATACCTTATTTATTTGTCAGAAGCGGTTTAGACTACCGGTTTAGACTACTAATCGTCTCACGATTTTGAAGACGTCTCACGTATTTTGAAGACGTGAGACGATCAAGGCCTGTGTTGTACTCGGGTTCAGGTTCAGCCCAAAGCCGCAGCTTACTCCACGCAGATCAGAACTGCTGACGTCCACAAAAGATTTGATAGACTTGCTTTTGTACGCTTCTGATTGAAAAAGCTGCAGATAGAGGAGTGGATGTGGCACGATCAGAAAAGCTGTCAGGTCTCTGTTTGTGTGAAACTTTATATTGTGATTTAAAAACGAACTATTTTGTAGTAGATTATATTCCAATATAAAGGTGCAGGTCTGTGTCTCAAGATGCCACTCCTGCTGTAGAGCACATGCTCGAGGTGTAAACTAACACTTCATTTACCTGAAGGTATTTTATTATTATTGCATTAATTTTGACTTATGGGATTTTCATGTGACAAAATAATTGTATTAAATTGTAGCAAATAAAATTTAATTTGACTTGAACTTTACTGTTTTCTATGAATTTCAAAATCAATTCATTCCAGTTCAAAAATACTTTGTTGATCCTAGAGGGAAATTAAATGTTGTAAGTTATTCAATTAAGATGCTAATGCTGATGGCTGTATGCAGTAGATGTCTGAATTACTATGAATTTGAAGAAGCCTCTGACTGAAGGCACTGATTTTCATTGAGTCTTCTGAAGAAGATAGTCAGGGTTATCCAGAATTTTCTTTTTTTTTATGTAAAATCCTTTTTTGCATCATCATCTCCAGAAATTTTCTCTCATTCCCAGTACAGAACCAATTATACAATTTATACAAAGATTCCTTAAATAATGTATATTATTATACAAGTTGTATATTAATCTATTATTATTTTACTGCACATTACATTTTCTTTTTCTTTTTTTAACAGAAACTGCTGCCATCACAGGAGGAGCAGGTAAGTTTCAGATGCTCGGGTTTGTCTGTTTCTTCATGCCATAACAGGACAAATGGGGCAACACATATTATTTGTAATATGTAGTTTTACAACCTAGTGAAAAAAAAGCTCATTTTCAATTTGTGCATCTTTTAAAACAAAAAAATAGTGTGAATATCTGATTACAGGTGCAAGGACAAAATCTTTTTACATCTCATCCTGATGAGATGAGGACCTATCAAAGGTCACTCAGGATACATGTTGCATTTAGAGCTTCCCTGAAATAAAGCATCATTTTTGTTTGGCTTCAAATTAAATAATTTTCTTGGTTAACTCAAATGAATATCTACACATATTCTAACATCAGTTATATGTGCTTTCCATGCAGTAGGAGCAATGTGTGCAGTGCTCATGGCCCCTGCTGCCTTGACCGCCATTGGTTTCACCTCAGCTGGGATAGCAGTGGGCTCCTACGCTGCAAGCATGATGTCTGCTGCTGCCGCCACTAATGGAGGAGGGGTGGCAGCAGGAAGCCTGGTTGCGATTCTACAGTCTGCAGGTGTCTAACACTGTCGTCAACGCTACGGTTGACTTGATTCTGGTTTTAAGAATGGTGCTTGCAGTTTTAAACAAGATGAAATACAGTTCTGCTCAAAACAGTAGCTACAAACTAGTAGCAACAGCAGTGATTTAGTTCATATAACTTTATACGGCTGTTAACCCTGCCTAATCTCTTGATGTGTTTGTTAATGTTGCACTTTTTTCCAACACCCATAGATAAGGAAGCAGCAGAAATACAGATTTCTTCCTGTTCATATCAAATGGGGAACGTGTGAAATTTATATTGGCATTAATAGGGCTGTTCACACTACTATGTTGACTGTAACCTGACTTGAGCTTCGCAAACTCTGCTTAAAGGAAACAAAGAAACCCACTAGAGCCTATGGTTTTCCCCTTTCAACTTTAATAATTGTGTTTGATTGGTGCATGGGCTTTTTTTCCTGCAGGTGCATCTGGTTTTACAGCGTTCGCCAACACGGTTGTGGCCAGCATTGGAGGTGCTCTTGGATCCGTTATTGGAGTTGGAGTGGAATGGCTGTCAAACATCTTTCAGAAACAGAAACGAAAGGAAGAAAAAAGAAGGGAGGAAGCAATGAAAGCCATTCTGTTTGGTGTCGCTGTAGGGGCTTTATTTTTGTGGGCAAAACGCTAATTATTATTTTTGGTTTCCCAGTATTGGTGACCTCACATTTCATTGGTGAGGAACTAAAAGAGCCACTTCATCATCTCATTACTGTTTCAATTTCTGTTTCATTTCTGTCTGAATAAGACAGAAACCAACTTTCATTAATTTCTTTACATAAAGTTTAAAATATATTAATACCCTGTATGATGCATCAATACAAAGTATAGTTGTAAAATAGAAGAAACATGATTCATGGATTTCTAATTGGCTATAACGTAAAACTAAATTTGTATTCACTCCCCTGGGAGTATTCAGGGGAGCGATACAGGGTCTGTACATTTATTGATTTTTTTTCCTGAACTGCCTTTCACTACAGATTTGAAATTACTCTTTTGATTTTGCTTTTTTCAGTTGAAACCAGAGGATTACATGTATCAAATAAGTATATGTAAACTTCTGGTTTCAATTGTAACTGGAATCTTACATATTTAAGGAAAATAATTCCCTACTATCTGAATACAGAAAATATTTATTCTGGTAAATGGTATGGAGTGTCATGTAAAGTAGAGTTTAGCCTCCCTCCCAAGGGAAGTCCGGGTTTAAGGAGTACCTAACTAACAAAAATGTTTTGACATTATTAAAAAGGTTATGTGACATTGGGAAATGTAATTTTGACTGGCCTACAGTGTAAAGTACTGTGAAGCAGCAGTACTTATTGGCAATTGTAACAATAATCAGTAATAATCATGTTTAATGTATTTGCAAATTAGAAATGACCTATAACCTCAATTAAAGTTGATCAGATATTAATGAAGGTTGTTGACCTGTAGTGGTGTGATGAGTCTCAAATTGATGGTAGAGGAAAGGTTGATTAAAAAAGAGGATCTGAAAGGAGAACTGTGATCAACCAGAGTGCCAGAGGGCGGGGACAAAAACACACAGGAGTTAATTAACACATTAATGCACCACTTTATTTTGAAACAGGATTATTTGACTTGATTTGTTTTTCCAATAAAGTTTGGGACAAAAATTCCTGAGTATAACTGGTTAAAAAAAACAAGGCATATGATTAAATTTGGTGTCATTGTCGCGCAGATATTCATAGTGATGCCTATTAATCCTAGTTGTAGTAGTTACATTTACTGGAGTAATTTTTACTCTTAGGAGTAATTTTACTAAACTTACTTTTAATTTTGTAAAAGTTCCACATAATCTACTCACTACAATGAATTGCATTTGATTATAAATATTTTAAGGCAAAATACATAAGATGCAGACATACCTCTAAACTTTCTTTTAAAGTGATTGTACATATAAGCTTTTGCTATTCTATAGTTATTTTCTGTCGCCATTTGGAGAACAGGTGCTCACTGAAAACACGTTAAAGAAGCACGTTAACCTGAACTGTATTTGGTGTAAAATATCTTATACAGGAAAAAAGGATTTGAAAAATTTGTTCTGCAAGAAATTTATTGCCATTTTTTGGTATATATATATATTTTTTCATTTGTCTTTATATAAAAAATGCACATAAGTTATTACAAAAGTATAAAGCTAATTTTATACGTTTACGTTTTTCTAATTAGGTTATTAAAACATTAAATATTATCAGTTAAATTCAGTATTTTGAGTTTTATGGGATACTTTTTTTTATTACTGAATAATTTCTTGGTTACTTTTTGCTTTTACTTGAGTAGAAATATGTTGCATTAGTTTCGGATTTTCCACCTCTGGCTAAGGAAATCGAAACTTAATCAAACCGGAAGTAGTATTTTTTTTTTTAGACGACGGTTTCTTTATTGCGTTCAAAGTTCCTGTACCTTTTTGTTTTTTTACTTTCCTGTCGGTAAAGGACTTGTGTCACGTAGTAGTCCTAATTTCGAGGTTCATTGAATGAAGCAACCGTATGTGTTTCGTTGGAGAAGAACTTGAAAAAGACAGAAAGGGGCGGGGGACGGACGGACGGACGGACGGACCACTGCCGCTCCCATATTGAGGAGAGGGTCTTCGATACAGCCTGCGGAAAGGGGCGGGGACGGACCACTGTCAGTCTCAAAGCTTATGCCCATATTTGCTGCAGTGAAGTGTTCTGCGTCACACGTAGCTCGGTGTGAGTATTTATATCTGTGAGAAGTTGACGTTCAGCTTACTACTAGACCATAAAGCCAGAAATAAGAACCGTCTTATATGGGTGAGTACATCTAAAGTTTAGAAGAGATCGAAATAATTGTGTTGATCGGTGTATTTTTGTAAGCTTTATATGTTGGTGTTGTGAAAAAGAAAATGTGGATATTTATTTAGAGTCGATGGTTCAACTCCGGGCATCAGGTAATTAAATGTCTTAACTCGTATCATCCAGCAAGTCAGTTTTAGTTAACAAACATAAAGAGGCCTCTGACTGAAGACTGTGCTTGTTGAACAGTTTCCTGGCTGTCACAGCATGCGAATAGGTCTAGGTAGCAAAAAAGATGCATAGTATCATGTCACCATCTGTTGCTTCTTCATGGAGAAATGTTGTGTGACATGCTGAAAACTGAGTGTCAGAAAGAGCTGGATTGTGCTATAACATGGCACTATGTGCCCTGAAAATATGTAAGCTTTTTGTAAATGTAGTGCCTTTTCTCTGTTTAACAATTTTAATTTAAGGTTAATTGATGATGACTTTCGATTGGAAAATATAATTTTGATGTTTATAGTTTATGAAGCAGTCACCCAATGGCTGTTGGAGATGGGCTTCAGCCCTTTGCAATCCTGCGACTATGTGGTGTACTTTCTGTTTTAATTATTTCTTCTTTTACTTGTGAAGGTTTTGATTTTCTTTTTTGCAAGTAATGAGCACTGGGGGCCTTGTTTGGTTGTATTTCAGTGACAAGTATGTTATGCATAGAAAGTGCTCCTCAGAATAAACAAGTTCTCTCTCTCTCTGTGATCCACAGTGTCTTCCTGTGTATTGGCGACACGATCCTCTCTTGCCACTGTGTTTCTTGGTACCGGTCCAGATCTCCCCTTGGTTTGGCAGCAGTAAGAACTGGGGTCTTGTCCGGGATTTTGAGTCTCCTGTTATGAGAGGTTGGCACTGAGACAACAGGAGACGTTTGATGAAACTTCAGAGAAGGCTGCGTTGACTATATCATCCAGTAATCCAAAGCAATCTATGAAACGCCAACATGGCCAGCTGCACTCCACTGCAAGCACTGATATTCAACCTCCAGAAAAAGCTTATTTCATTGAGTAGAGATCGACTACTGTTTATTGCGAATTTATTTGGCAATGTTGATGTTTTAAGCAAACCAGAACTGTACAACCTGATTGTTGACTTCATCAGAAGTGAAAAACTGAGCTCATTGGAGGATGAAGGCATGACTCAGCTGCAGCTCTTGGATGACCTGATTAGTGAGCCGCTCGCCTCTAATGTCGGTGCAGCTGGAGATGACACATCCACTCCTGTAAGAACACAAGACACATCAGCCAGTCAATCTGGATGTCCTAATCCTATCTATTCAGACCGGGATTCTCCTGATACAGACATTCCCTTGCAGCCAACACTTACAACCACCAATGTTAATACTCAATCACCTGCACCACACCTGGACAGTGACGCTCACACCCCCACGTCCCAGACGGACAGCAATGGTTCTCCAGCAGGAGTCTCCACTGCTGCAACACCAGCAGAATCACCTACAAAAGGAGAAAATGGTAAGAGGAGTTCCTCTTCTGGTGTGTGTGACCTGATTTTTTAAATTTTTTTTTTTTGATTACATAATGCTGCAACTTTGTTTCCATTCAGAAGCAGAGACTTTTGGCTTCATGGGGGACAAGTCTGTCTTACAGTATTTTAGTTCTGATGTGTCAGAACTAAATGTGTTTATCTATGTGAACAAATAGATGAAGGTTTATTGAAACTGATAAATACACAATCCTTAAGACAATGAAACCCTGGTACGTTCAAAAAGATGTTAACTTATAAGGTGACACTGATTAGCCAGATAAATTTTTCCACTGATATCAGATATAAAATACTTCTGAGACGTGAACGTGTAACGTGAAGCAATTTATGTACAAATGTTACCTTGGTAAATGTTTACCCAGGAACAGTGGGTAAACTGGCCAAGTCAACCTACACTTCAGAACCAGCAATCAAGCCAGCACTAATATGGTTTCATTTTGCATAAAAATATGGAGTGGTACTGTGATTTTCTTTGCGGCCCACTTTCAAAACCATACTATCTGTTTTCTCCAAAATTTACATGTAATTTAAAATTTTTGTTCTAATAAAGTTCTTGATATTTATTTTTTTACATTTATGTTTTTTCATGAAGTTGTTTGTGTTTAGATAATTATTGTGTATCTATCTGAAAATAATTCACAGTAACTCTTTCTCTGTTCCCGTAAACAGTGGAGGGGGAATATCACAGAAAGGAACATGTATTTGAAAGATTATGTCTCCCTCTGATTTAGACTTGTTCTCTTTTTTAGATCCTCAGAAGCAGCAGGACCCACCAGCTCAGGACTCAGCTGATAAAACGTCACAATCAGGAAGCGGCAATGGAAACTTCTTCTCAAAGCCAGCAGGTAGAAATATAAGTTACATGATCTGGACTTTATATATATAAAAATATTGCTCAAGGAGTAAGTAATTTGGTCAGATATTATCATACAGGATCAGTTTATCTCCTATATAGATATATTTTTTATATTTTCACACGAACACATTTTTATCATAATTCTTTATTAAAACAGAACTGTTGAAACTGGATAGATAATGATGTCTTTAATGCTGATGCTTGATATAGATTGTCACAAACTTTACAGGACTGCACTGCAACAATAAACTCTGTGGCTGATTTAAGTATACAAATTGAACCCCAAAATTATTCTTATCCTATCAGATTAAGTTTCCAAAATCATCTTAATGAATCACAGTTTGTTTTTGGACATGGTGTTTCTAATGGTGCTTTAAAGTAAAAACCATTAAGTTTCGAGATTCACCAATCTGACTTTCTTTGGCTAGCAGTGATTTCTGCTGGCGGTAGAACTGCTGCTGATTAATACAAGTCACCTGGCCTCAGGTGAAAACTAACATTTTATGTTGGTGTTGTGTTTCAGGAAAAATGTTCATATTAGGATCTGCAGGTAGGACATGTTTTTCTTCTTTTTATGCTTGTCATCTTGCTGTACTGAGGTGTTCTCAGTCTGACAGAAAAAACTGTTGTGTATGTGATCAAAAAAATCATGAAGTTTATCACTGACCATAAATAGATCTTGTGACTTAGTCTGCAGAAACAGTTTGGTTTGTTTTCTAAAATCAATGTTTTATTATGTTTCGACAGTTTGCAATTTTAACCACAGAGTTGACAAAAATATATATATATATACTGTGTATATTTCTCTGAGCCGTCTGTTATTGTATTTTATTAACATGTTTATGTCAAATATTTCTCGTTCTAAGTCTTGGGGGGACTCGGTGCTGTGGCGTTGGCTCCTGTTGTTCTGGGGGCCGCTGGTTTCACCTCAGCTGGGATAGCAGCGGGCTCCTACGCTGCAAGCATGATGTCTGCTGCTGCCATCAGCAGTGGAGGAGGGGTGGCAGCAGGAAGCCTGGTGGCCATTCTACAATCTGCAGGTACTTTGATTTGATTCAGGTTGAAGCTACTTAATTTACTTGCTGTAGTAAAACAGGATAAAGTTCAGTACTGTTCAAAATAGTAGAAGTCCAGCATCACTCGGGGTGTTAGGTAACGTTCTTGATAGAAATTATGTGGATGATTACCTGGATGATAATTTACCAGTAGGGGTACCAGAAGAACAGAAAACCAACGGACATGGCATACACGCTGGTGCACATGTATTCATGTGTGTTTCCAGGGTCTGTCTTGTTTATTTCTTATGACTATAATGGTTACAGTGCATTTCTCTTTGGAAATCTAAGTAAAATGAGTCATTTTAGTTTGTTCATAAGATGAAACATGATAAAATATTTGATTGAAGTAAACATATGAAGAGGTCCAAGAATCAAAAGACTCTGTTACACTTTGAGCTTCCTTGTTAGAAAAATGTGTTGGTTCAAGTAGAGCATTAATTGCATGGAGTAACCAGCTCAATCCCGAGACTTATTGAAGTCAGTTCATCCTGTTCCCATCATCTCACATTTGAACACCATTTGAACACCATTTCCTGCAGGTGCTGTTGGTCTCTCTGCAGCTGCCTCTACAGCTGTGGCTGGCGTTGGAGCTGGCGTTGGAGCCGGTGTTGGAGTTGGTATTGGGGCCGCTGCAGGGCTGGTGGCAGGGAACTCCAACAAGCAAGAGGAGGTGAACGAGGAAGGCAAAGAGAAGAAGGATAAGGAAGAGAAGAATGAGGGGCAGAACAAAGATAAGGAAGAGAAGAATGAGGGGCAGAACAAAGATAAGGAAGAGGAAAAGAATGAGGAGGAAGAGGAAAAGAATGAGGAGGAAGAAGAGAGCACAAGAAGAAAAAATAAAACTAGAAGAAAGAAGGATTAGATAAAAGATGATGAAAAACGACAAGAACTGGAAAAGTTGTGTTCCTATTCTTGCCCCCACATAATTAGGGTGTCTTTTTTCACTTTCTGCATCAAGTTGTCTCAGTATTGACAGTCTATCCTTACATTTACCACTCACTGGTTATGTAATTCAAGAGACCTCACACTACACAACTTCTAATATTGTTCAAACACAACTGTTAATCATTTAACCATGAAATTATTTGTACATTATATGACTAAATACAATTTAGCATTAATATGTTTTCTTGACTTCATGTTGGACTTTATTTCAACAAGAAATGAGACAAAATGCCAAAATCTAAAGCAATCATCCTGTTTTGTTGCTTTTAAATTACTTGCATAATAAACTTGTAATTTTTTAAATATGCTTTTGTGGTACTGTGTGTGTCTTGAAAGAGTTGGTCATCAACCTTTTCAGAGGTTCCTCAAAAATGTGAAAATGCAGTTTTTTGAGCTTAGTCCAATAGTAACACTAATTCGGTTGTGGCTATGGGTGGCACAGGAAGTCTACAGATGGGAACTCTTACACTTTGATTAACATGGAAAACCTAAAAATTTTGAATAAGTTTTGGAGAGGAGCAGCTTCCTCTGATCGTTTAAAACGTTGCATCAATTCAAACCCTATCAGAGACGAAGGGGAAAAGGTGGAAGCAAATGGTGACTAAGAAGTTAACTGAATAGATGCTTAGTTTCTATAACAGCCTTCTTCGTGGATTTTATTATTGAAATTCTATTATCAAAAAAGTGTTTTCAATAGCATTATTAAAAATGCTAAATCTTTTTCAATAATTGAGCTTTATTGAAATGCTTAATTATTGTCACATCCATTTTTGATGTGACATATTTCGCTGTGACTTACAGACAAGGCTAAGAGTGTTTACTAATGCTTCAAGACTGAGACCTCTGAATACATTAATCTGCTAAAATGTGCTGTGAATCCCACATGCCGTCACATGATCATAATAATAGAATTGTGCTGTTATAGTAACAGTACAGTTCGACAGCGACAATACATGCGTTTTACAGATTTTACACCTATTTACTTTCAACTCACGTCGCTAGTTAGGGATTTACATAATCAAAACAATTAGCTCTGGCTGAAACTGCACCATTCAATAAAATAAATATACATTAGTACACAAAATTTTCATCCATCATTTTTTCCTATTATATCATACTTTGCCATTTCTCTTTTTGTTATATCTAAAAAAAATACAAATACATCTTAAAATTACAATATTAAAAAAATGGCATGGACCATGTGCAGCACAATAGGAATAAGTACCTTTTATCAGGTTCAGGAAGTTGCACATCTTAGTTTCTTCTGCATATTAATAATTGGTTGGATGTGATGGTCACATGTAACCAGCAAGGGTACAGAAGTTTACAATAATTGTTAGGTGCCAACTCTTCAGCATAAGTGAACTATCTATACTTTACCTCAACTCCTAATGGTTCATTTCTGCAACCTCACTGGGATCCATGTTACATATTGCAGCTTTCCAGGTACTTTCCTGGAGGACTTAAGTGGTATTTTTTGAAATCTTTAAAAAAACTTAATGGATTTTCTTTTTTAACTTTCTAAATATACTCCAGAGCCAGTCTTTATTCTGAAAAATACTTAGTATTTAAAAAGTTACTTGAATGTTTCAAGAAAGTTCCTTGTAAGTTTGAAGAAAATATATGGTAAGTTTAAAAAGAAACATTTATGTTCAAGAAAGGTACCCATTAAATTCCATGAACACTGGAGAAATACTTTGAAAGGTGTGTAAAGTAACCACTAAGTCCTTAAAAGTACATGTTGCCTGGGTCCCAATTATTTCCCCAAATATGTCAGCAAAGAGACAAAAAATACCACAATATATTAAAACACTTTTTCTTTATTGATTGATATATTATTTACTTATTTATTGAGTACATGTTGAAGTTTTACAACTGATGCACACACGTACAGTTATTTTTTATTCCACTCTCTCAGAATGACGAGTAGAAATAGCATTCCCTCAAAATTTAGAAAATGCCAGCAGCGATATCCACTCATCCCAATGACCTTTACCAAGACATGTTCACAGCAAAAAATTATATTTCCTTCATTCTTATTCATATTATACATGTTTGAATTTCAGAATCTACTCTTTAAGACATGATTATATTATATAAGAACAATATGACTTTAACTCTACTGGAATGAAAACTATATTCCTTGACTGTCCTATGGACTGTCTTCTACTTTTACAGTTACATTGCAAATGCTTGATATCATACTCGCTATCATACTTCCAGTACCGGCCACTATTCCAGTTCCAAGCCATCCTAATCCTGCCGCAGCTGTAATGAAACAATACATTTGAGAGAAAGTCAACTTTTGTAGCATAAAGCAACCTTTAATTTAGACTTTTACATATTTAAATGTCTTTTATGTTTAGCCAAAATGTAGCATTATTTTCAAAAAGAATAATTCGATTCTCGAAGCAGAACACAGGTTTACGGCCTCCTAAACTGTTGTTGCATGTTTCTGTTTATGAAACCTATCTGCACCTGCATCAGACCATTACATGAAAAGATAAAATATGAAGAAAGTTATTCATCATTTCCCTTTTAAATTAAGATAGATCCAAAATTAGCATCAAGTATGATACTGAATGTCACTGCCATAATGTCAAAATGTTTATTCAGCAGAAGGACTGTAAGCTACATTGCACTGAATGAACAAACCAAACAAGCAGGTTTTAGTCAAGATGAGATGTTGTGGGTAAAAAATCTCTGTGAAATTCTCCGGCATAATTTTATTTATATAGCAAGAAATATACAACACATATAATCGCTGATTGGTGAGAGATTTTAAACTTTGAATAAATTAAGCTGCAACAAGTTTTGCATTTAAATAATTTTTTGGTTGTTATTATTTTGTATTTCACAAAACAGTCTTCAATAAAAGTTTTTATTCTGATCTGAACGATCTTTCTAGTCTTCCAGATTCTGCAAACAAGCAAGAAAAGCATCTATGGGAGGAGGTGTAAAATCCATTAAGTGGTAGGAAGAAACATTCTTCCTACTCTTCCCATATATTTATTTTTTTATTCTTTTTTTACTTGATTGCATTTTATCCAGGATTGTAGAGTCAGGAGTGTTTGTGTTGATAAAAAACAAAAAACTTCTAAAACTATATTTACCAGTAGACTGTAAGGTTGCCACCAGACCTCCAGCTGGAATTCCTCCTCCATAAATTAATGCAGATAAGGACATCATCTTTGCAGCGTTGGAGCCTGCTGCAATTCCAGTACCGGTGAAGCCAAGTGCAGCCAGAAGAGCAGGAGTCAGAACCACAGTTGCTACACCTCCTGCACAAAACAATAAAAACTTTTTTTTTTTCAGTTCTTACAGTTTCAGTTTAATTTTGAAAGATTCATGAAAAAAAAAAGCCTTACCTGCACCTATGACGATGTATTCACCTGTCGATTTAAATAAACAGCAAAGTAAGTCGCATATACCAACAACAACTATGTATATATATACATATATATACTCACAGATTTCTTCCTCCATTCTTCCAGGGTCTCTGTGCTGTTCATCTACCTGATTCAGGAGGAATTGTGGGCTGATTTATAGGTTTCGTTTCTCAGGAAATAGGGAGCAATTACCAACATGGAACGGCAGGAGGCAGCAGAAGGCGGACTGAACTTGGTATGACAGGGCGAGAATCTGTAAACTCCTATTGATTTCCAGGATCTTTTTACTCGTCCTGTTTACTGTCCAGACTTAACTTTTTAATTTGAGTCGTGACAAGCCATGGGTCTGCGTGAGTATTTTTCAAGTTATTATAGTATGTTTTTATTGGCTTTATTATTTAAGACAGGCACCATTCTGCCATTTTCCAGAGAGGACAAAGAAGCTGTCCAATTGGGGGAAAACAATCTACAAAAATTCTATTGAGTTGAAGGATTGTTATTGCAAACAATACTATCAAATGAGTCAATAAAATTATTTAACAAGTTTTGACTGGTGATATTGTGTCAGTTTTTTTACTCTTTCTTTTAAAATATATTTCTCAGGATGAGTATTAGACATGTGTTCAAAGGTTACATTCAACTTTCTGTTGCATGAATGTGGTATATTAGCTCTTACCTCCTTGGTGAGTAATGTGATAGTAGACATGCAATGGGTGGTGCTAGAGGGACAAATATCCCATCGATTTTCTCGGCTCTTTCAAGAAAATGTTTCTATTTTTATTGATTTTTAATTTGGTTACATTTGATCTTTTCTGCTAGTGGTTCACTGCTGCGCTGAATTTGTGCCATAAACAGGAATGCAGAAATTAAACATGTATCAGTGAGAGAACGTGTGACTTTTTGAACAGTAATCCAAAGTCATCAGGAAAGCACAAGCTATCAATAGGGCCAGGATTGATAGCGTTCATGTTAAAAGGTTTGAATCCAAGTTAATAAGAACAAAGAGTGATGAGCCTGGTTTAGAAAATGTGCTTACAAGAAAAATAAATGGTCCTGACTGTGACCTTAAACTGCTCTGGTTTTTGGCACTGGAGTGTATTCAACACTCTTATTTTAAATTTCATCTTAGTTTAAATGTGATTTGTTTTTCTTTCCCTTCTGTCAAAGTAGATAAGAAATTATGTTGCATCAAAAACAAAACTTGTTTTGTGTTATAAGTTTTTCTCTCAACAATCCTAAAGCATTGCACAGATGTGAAGTCAATAATAAAAAACAAAATCAACAACATGAGCATCAGAACCTGCAGCGATAAAAGCTGGAGTGCAGCCAGAAGAGCAAGACTCAAGAGTTACAGGAGCCACATCTGAAACTTTGACTCAAAAAACATGACTAATTAAATCTTTTCCATTCTGGTTCTGAATTAATAATAAAAAGAAAATAGATCATTTAAGAAAAACATAAAGTCAGGTGATGACTCAAGTGCACCCATGGTGGTATATTTACCTATTAAATAAAAATAAACAGTTTTTCTAAATGCTCTATTCGATGACGTAGGGGAAAGGGGCTGGGCTCTATAGATAAGGTTTCGTTTCTCAGGAAATTGTAGCAATTACCGTCATCTGAACAGCAGGGGGAGCAGGAGGTTCTGACAGGAGGAGCGTTGTGGAGCAGGACTCGAGTGTTGAAGCAGCTTTTTTTTCTTTGTAGGCGTCCTATTTAAAGCCCATGATCAACTCTGAACGTTCACTTGAGAAACCACACACCATGGGTCTCTGTGAGTAAAGCTTTCTTAATAATTCAATACGTTATCTCTTTTTTCCTGTTTGTTATTGTTTGTTTGTTTATTTGTTTTTATTTATACTTGCTTTGCTTTGGATCGATGAAAATGTTTTCTGCCTTTCCTTCATTTTTAGTGACAATTGCAGCAGCCTCAGCTCTCGGTGCTGGTGAGTCCACGAAAAAACCTTGCGTTCAGTTCATCGCTATAATAATGTTTTTTTAATGGCGTATTTTAAAACTATAACTCAGAAAAGTGATGGAAGCATTGTTCTCTTGCCCTCATGAGGCGGGGCGATCGTCGCCGCCCCTGTGGTTCTGGGAGCCATCGGGTTTACCAGCGTGGGAATAGCAGCGGGTTCATATGCGGCATCAATGATGTCAGCAGCAGCCGTCGCTAATGGCGGCGGCGTGGCAGCAGGGAGTGCCGTGGCTATCCTCCAATCAGCGGGTAAACGCCTAAAATTAATCTGGTTATCCCGTCTCACAAACAAAAAAAGAGAAATAGTGACTTATCAGAGTTCGGTGTGCTTGCTCATCCTCCCGTGGTGTTTCCCTGCAGGAATGGCTGGTCTGGGAACAGCTGCCACATCTGCCGTGGCCGGTGCCGGCGGGGCGCTTACAGGACTTGTGGCCCTCATTTTTTAAGATCATTCCGATCAAAATAAAAATCTTTCCAAATGACAATCAAATTGAACTGAAGGCAAACAATGTTGTCAAATAAAGAATTCTAAATAAACTAATTTGAGATCTATCTACTGAGGGCCGTTGTCTTTTTTCCCCTCTTTCTTTCTTGTACAAAATATAATATACTAAAAGTAAACGTCAAAACATTTAACCAGATTTCTGAAGATACTAATTATGTTTCTATCCAAGTCTCTGTCATCCCATTTTTCTCTGTTTTGTTTCTTGAAATGTGCTCAATGAAAGCAGAGCAGGTCATGGTGAGTAATGTGATCATGCACATGCAGAGGGTGATGCTAGTACCAGAAACATAAGATGCTGATTGAAAAAAAGTTTTTTTCAATTTGCTGACATTTTTCACAAATTTTGTAGTTTTTTTATGGACATGCATCCAACGTCATTATGAATGCACACATATTGTCATCGATGGATCAATTCTGGAAAATTTGATGTTAAGATGTTTCAATCTGATTTGAGTGGAACATCGAGTGAAGACTAAAATTCATTACATTTACTTACAGATTTAAAGTTATATAAAATTCACCCGTTTTCTTCAGCTTGTGACCCCAAACTGCTTGAATCTCTAGCAGTAAAGTGTATTCAGCAAATATATTTAACTTAAATTTGATCTCCTCATGACTCAACAAAAAGCACCTTGGTGCCCACATAGGGAAAATAAAACAAAAAGTGTAACAAGATATCATATAATAAAAAGAACTGAGGTAAAAATTACAGAGATAATTTTAAAACCTGCTTTCTTAGTGTGAAGAATGGCTGTGAGTCTTCTGTGGGCTGAGTCGTTGCATTCAGATTCTTAGATGAGTCTTACAGGATATTAAGTGAACTTGTGATATTTGACCTGATATCTAATTGTGCGCAAACTGTTTTCTGCTTTGGTCAGAAACAGACCAAAAACTCAAGTCACGTGATAAAACATGTTGCTTTAGTGAAGGAAAAAATTCCAGTAATAACTTTACATATTTATATTCTTCTTTTTTATCATTTTTTTTCTCTGAAAAGTTTTTGCGGCGGTAGTGGCTTGTATTTTTGACAGTAGGCAGACAGGAAAGAGGAGAGGGGGGCACACATGCAGCAAGGCTCGCCGGGACCGGGAAACGAACCCGCGACGTCCGTGTCAGGACTGGGGCCTCCAAACGTGGGGCTTGCTAACCTCCTATGCCACCACAGCACGCCCCATATTCGTCTTTTTCTTGAACATTTTCAGAACCAAACTGGAACACAGATCTTGACTGTCAGATATATTTACCTTTTACATTTATACAGAAAAAATATTTGTACTTAAGCTCCAATGTAAAGATTTATCCTCTTTTTTAAGTTTATATTTCAAGTGAACTTAAAATGTAGCTACATTGTGCCTTTGTCATTATTGTGCCTTTGCAGGATTCTGCTGTGTTGTGAGTTGCGTTGAGTCACCAGCATGTAAAATATCGGGCTTGTGTTTCGATTATCAAGAAATCCCAAAGAATGTAAAAAACAAACGTCAGTCAAGCAGATAAGAAATTATGACGTGAGAAACAAAACATGCATTCATGATGTCTTTGTGTACAGTGAATTGAGAACAATGCAGTACATGCCATATTCAGTGTTGTATAGTAACGAAGTAAAAATACTTCACTACTTTACTTAAGTATATTTTGGAGTACTTCATACTTTCCTGGAGTAAGAAAATTTTTGATAACTTTCACTTTTACTTCACTACATTTCCGAACTTAATTGCATACTTTTACTCAGATACATTTTCAATGTGTGGTTTAGTTACTCGTTACAAAAAAGCGAGAGAGAAACGCAACTGTTTTGACTCCACCTACTGATTGACTGCAACAAAGTCGGTAGCCGACTTGCCTGGGCTTGTTCATCTCCACCAATAGGATGCACAGGTTTCGCACCTCCCCACTACGTCAAAAAGTCCAGCAAACGGTCTGATTGGTTAGTGCTCCGTTTGTGTAGGTATGTGCCGTTAAAATGTTCGTTTGTGCAGCTTTGGTTCACCATCCCCGCATTTTGCTCCAAAACAAACCAGTGGGCTGGTTCGTTAATGCTCCGTTGTGCAGGTTTGTGCCGTTAAATCAAACGCAGCAAAGTTGTTTTCAATTTGGATTTTGGGTATTCCGATATCCGGTGTGAGCGGTGTCTAGCTCGAGGTTGATCCGATTCATGAACGTTAATTTCGGCCAGCCGTTCTCTAGGTCTCCCCTTCCTCAAGGTGTCGGAGTTTCACTCAGGGAGAGTCAACAAATTTTACATCCAAACTCTCCTGAGAAACTAATGGAAATAGATTTCTTGCCTTGTGACCAACTGACACAAAATTCATGACACAAAATATTGAGTATGAAGTAGTCATACTCAATATTTTCAGTAATTGTAATCTTAAATGTATATTTTTTGGATGGCCTAAAAAATCATTTTTAATATCTCGGAAACCAAAGCTGCACAAACGGAGCTCTAACCAATCAGACTGTTTGCTGGATTATTTGAGTAGGTGGGGTGTCAGCTTCACGGAGGTCTGTTTCGCTTCTCCCATTAAACACCAAGTTAACAAAAAAGCTCTCCCTCTTCAGATACCAAATAAGTTGCATTACCCTCCCAATTCTTTTTTCTTTTGCATAATGACCAGTTGTGTGCACCTATAGTTTGTGGAGTAATCATAACGGGTTTTTTTCTTCAAGTTGGCCGCCTTTTCTGTTCTATTTATTTTTCTCATTTTCAGCACTGACCTTACTGAAAGGGAAAACTTAAAGCTTATAGAAACTTTGTATTTTCTGTCCTGGAGAGTTTACTAAGAAGCTGGTTCAGTTGTAAAGCAGGTTAAGTTAACCTAAAGCAGGTTAAGTTAACCTTGTGGTTTAGGTAAAGCTCCTAATTTTCTTAACCAAATGATTCCTGCAGGTTTATCTATTAGCAGGTTTCATTTTGCCTGCACTTGGTTGTTTACATTATTTTAAGTGTGTTTAACAAGTTTACCAAAATATAAAAAATGTCATTCAAACTGCATTTGCCTTGTTTTACTTTTTACTTGTACTTTTCATTACATTACTTGAGTACATCCATTTTTACAGTACTTTCCATACTTAAGTACAAGACATTTCAGATACTTTAATACTTTAACTCAAGTAACATTTCAATCAGTGACTTTTACTTTTACCAATGTCATATTTTGGAGCGGTACCTATACTTTTACTTGACTCCAAGATTTCAGTACTTTATACAACACTGGCCATATGTATGTATATATATATGTATGGGGGGGGGGTCTAAGAGTGAATATTATGTTCACAGTCACCAGTGGTTCTTACAATGCTCATGTATGGCTCCAGCTCATAAAGAAAATGAAAGGGTTTAGATGATAATGATGATGAATCATAATAATAATGACGATGAATATTAAGATTCAAACAATGTCTTTCTACTTTGAGTCAATGGCAGACATAGACCACATAGTGGAAAAAGTAGCATCTGATAATGTGTTTGGTATATTTTTAGCTTTTTACAGTCTACAGCAGTTCTGCTGCCTTTTCCACTGAACGTTTCCACAGCATAACTGACAGCAGATGAGGAACAAGCTGGGTCAGCTGCCAGCAAAATAATCAGATTGTAATCATATTTTCTTTTGTTTTTTATAATGCAATAAACAAAACCAAATAGTATGTTCCTGTTAAACAGAAGAACAGGTGTTCCCTTTCTTTCATTTACCTATTAATAGACATGATGTACATTGTTTTAGCTGCAGTCACAAAACAAATATTTATGGAGATAATCACCTCACATACTGAACATACTGAACCTCTCAGTTATGCTCTTTTTTTTTTTTTTAACTTTATGCAAGTCTCTTTTAAGTTTAAACTTAAACCATATTGAGTAGATAGAGCCTGCCACAAATACTATGGCTAGTTAGTATGGCTACCAATGATGGCAGATAAACTTTTTCTGTAAAAGTAAGTTGTTTCACAGTCATTAGAACATTAAACTGCGTGCACAGGCTTGATTGACAGCAATAAAGGACAAGGGACTTTTTGGCTCTGATTGGCTATTTTTGACCAGGTGTAGATAGCAATAGTAGCAGTGGGAGAAGATGGAGGAGCTTGGTCTTTTCACAGATTATCTGCTTCATAAGAGATGGTGTTTGAACAAATATGTAAAAATACATTTTACAATTACATACTGCAGCTAAAAGGTTAAATACAGATCTTAGTTTTCTTCTCACATCTTTCCACTTTTTTCAGAATCACAATGTCTCTCATCTCTTTAAAAAAAAAAAGACATGGAGAATGATCTAAACCATTTCTTTTTATTTCAGACTGAAAGTAGTGTCCACATGTACATATACAAACATGTTGCTTAAAAACATATTTTATTTACTTCATCATCTATTTGTAGTGATTCGCTAAGGAAGATATAATATCAGAACAAAACAAAAAGATTTTTTTTTTTTATTTCAATTTTGTTTTTCCAACAAAAGACCCAAAATCAAGACAGCTATGTGTGCTGCAGGCAAATAAACCCAAACCAAGTCAGAAAATATCCATATATTTAAATGGCAATAAAATTATCCCAACAAAGAAATTACTTCACTTATTTTCACCTGTTTTGATACCTGTTTTTTGACATTGTGGAGAAAAGATAATCAGCTTTACATCAGCATTAGGATTCATAGTTCATGTTTCACAGTTACGTTGCAAACAGTTATGATCTTCCCCAGACCACCTCCAAATAGAGATGAAATGGAAGTGCCAAACCATCCCAATCCAACAGCACCTAAAAATAAGCAAACATTTGAGTTCTCTCAGCTGCAGAACTTTATCATACAGTTCATGCTGATATGAAGTTTTTTCCATTTGCATGTTCTTCCTTTTTTTTGCCTGAAAGTTTTCCACACATACTCACAATATATACGTAAAAATGTTTTTGATAAATGGTTTTATTTTGAAAAGCTTTTTGAAAAGATTAGTATTTAATTTACCAGCCGACTGTAACATCGATATCAGCCAGGTTGATCCAAACATTGACATCAGATATGCAGCAAAAGAGCCTCCTGCTATTCCAGCTGAGGTGAAGCCAATCGAAGCCAGAAGAGCAGGACTCAGAACCACAACGCCTCCTGCAGGAGCACAGCAGAGGAAACATTTTCAGTTTATTTTTCAGCAAATGGTTGTATTTGGTCAGTTGGTAGCACAGGAGCAATCAAGTCCTTTGTTTGAATCCCAGCCTGTGATCTGTCTGCACAAGGAAACTCTGGATACTCTGCTTTACCCACAAAGTCCAAAAATATGAATATTTTTGCTCTCTTGAAATTATCCTATATATGAGTGTTTGCACTGAATGGTTGTCCTGTGTGTGTCTGGTTTGCTATGCAATGAACTGATGACCCATCCGGTCTACTCCTTCTCTCACTCCATGACCACTAGAAGGCAGCTGCTCCTCTGTAACGCTGCATAGAAAAGCATGTGTTGATAATGGATCGTTAGATTGTAAGTGTCTCAATACTTACCGACTGAAAATGCCGTAATGATGGCCTTACCTATTTGTAAAATACAAAAAGTAGGTAAAAACACACAACAAACAACTAAGAAATTGAGGGCATGAATATAAATGAATAATATTTACATTCATCATTACTTACACATTTCTTCTATGGTTTCAGAGTCCATATCTGTGTTTGGTTCGATATTCCAAGCTTCCTCTTGAGGAATATTAAATGTTTCAGAATGTAAAAGGGCAGATTGCACCTTTATCAAAACAGTAACTTAAAGCCGGGTTAAAAATGTTTTGGTAGTCTCTAAAAACACCTAGACAGCAGTTAACAAACTCAGAATTACAAATGTCAAAGTGCTATATGTAGATTTCTCCTTTCCTGAAGCTGGTTTGACTGGTTCTGCAGAACACTGACAGTAAGGTTCAATTTATAGTAAAATGACAGTGGGAGATCCTTGTAATTGTGAGGTGAAGAGTTGGTATGACCCAATCTACTTCTGCGTTGTTCTGGTAAAAATGTATTTATCCAAAAAGTGTTCATTTCCAAAGTACTCTTCTTGTACAAGATAAGAACAAACACAGTCAAAATCATTTAATCATGTCAGCTCTTACTTATAGAGTCCAAATTTCATATTGTTTTGTACTGAAGGGCAGTACAGGGGTACTAATAATTGCAAGACAAACAGTGAGAAGGCTCTTCTCAACAGGTTGCTGTGAGAGTTGAGATCTTGTTTAGTTTAAAGCTGAAGCTGCAGATGTCAGCTCTGGCAGCCAATCTGCACACAGAGCTCATAAGCGTAAGTGATATAAAGACATGACATAAAAGCAATATTTATATATAAAATATGGAGGGTGCTATGGTAAGGCTGGGGCAAAGCACAACTCGTGTTTGGATGCCTTAGTCCTCGATGCATGTCTTCTCCCACATGGAAGACATGCATCGAGGTTTTCCATGTGGGGAAGACATGGAAATAATAAAGACGGTGTGGTATTCTGATTTAGTAATGTCATGTTATCAGTTGTGATACCACCTCTACGCCACTAGAGGCAGTAGCAGGCCCGAAAAGATGCGACTATGGAGCAGATTTAGAAGTTCACCTTTCGAGAGCTATAGAATTTGTTCAAAACTGTGAACTGCGCTGAAGTAAATAAAATAGAGAAGTTCGAATACGTGTTGAGAGTGAAAATCCTGAGAGTGAAGATAGAGCACAGATTTAAGAATAAATAGTGAAAACGGGAGGCCGCGGACAATACAGGAGATAGCGCCTCCTTCACTTCCGGAGTGTAATGGTCCCATTTTCCAAATGAGATTTGAGACTCCGGGGCAGGAACGGACCTTGTCCCTTTCTGTTTGGTGCTCAGAGTTTCGTTTTCCAAGAAAAGAAACCTAAGCGCTCTTGGTAAAAGAACACAGTTCATATTCAAGGCTTGTTGAACAGAGGACAGACATGAATCCATGTAAGTGCTCTGTGATCTGACTTTATTCGTGTTAATTATGTAATAATTAATTTGTGCTTATTTGTGTAAAGACAAAGTTTTTCTCTAGCTCGCAAAATGTAAAAACTCACATGAAATGAGTTTTAATGTGGAGAGATGAACTGATATATTATGATTGTATCTTACAGTTGTGGCTGGTGCTGCAGGAGCAGGTTGCGACACACTCGAAGAATCACATTTTAGCTTTGAGCTCACTTGGATTATTTATTTTTAACTATGCATTTTCATTCTGCGGTGTCTCTCCATCTGCAGCACTGGCATTAGCCGCAGCGCCTATCGCTCTGACAGCTGTAGGTTTCACCTCAGGTGGGATAGCAGCAGGTTCCGTCGCTGCGAGCATGATGTCTTCAGCAGCAGTTGCCAACGGAGGCGGCGTGGCAGCAGGAAGCGTGGTGGCTGTCCTGCAATCAGCAGGTTAAAAACAATGTTGGAATACATTAATTATGTTTCTTCATCTTACTTTGCTGCAAAACGTGGAATAATCTCTTCATAACAATATGTCAAAAATGTTTGCAGTAGCTTGAGAGTCTGTTTTTACTTGTTAAACATCAGTGTCAAATGTTGCAGGTGCTGCTGGTTTGTCAGGCGCCACCAGTGCCGCTGTCGCCGGTGCAGGTGCAGCTGTGGGATGGGTGGCCGGCTTCTTCCGCTAAAAATCTCCTACAAAATACTTATATTGTTTTTGTGTAGGGGTCTGTACGTAAGCGCTAATACTCCTGAAGCATTGTGTTGCATTATGATGAAAATCAAAAAAGCTGTTTGAGTGGAATTTGAAACAAGACAAAGTTTTTCTCTGTCTCACAAAATGTAAACAGTCTTACAAAATGAAAGAGCAATAAAAGTCTCATTGAAAGTTTTTGGGATTGTAGTCTTTTAAGTGTGTCAGACAGAGATTTAAAATAGCTTTTATTTTCTCTTAGTCACCATGGCAAATGTTATCTGATGGCTTTGGAAACAAGTGAGTTTTTTTTTAGTTGTTTGCATAACTTACTTGTCTAATAATTACAGCAAAGCAACACATATTTGTGGTGCATATGTAGCGGTGCAACAATCAAACGAGCTTTTGCGATTGATTCCGCAACATTTTAATTTAATATTCGTTACAAAGTAACTGTTAGCGTATAGCTACACAGCCGTTAGAAAAAAACAAGGGACACAGCACTCACCGACGTTCCAGCCGCCGTCTCCTGGCAACGGCGGAGGGATATTAATCCCCCCTCCGCAACCACGTCGAACTGCGACACAACTCGTAAATACCACACACAATAAAACCCAAAACAGTATTAATTTACTACAACTATTCCATGAAAATGGCTTGTGCGCCACACATATACGATGGTATATCATAAGACCTCAATAACAGCAGGTTCTTAATGCTGCAGGCATGATATCATGCTGTTGCTCAGGGATGAGGAGGAACGGCAGTATGAAATCTAGTATCTCTTACAGTCAGCAAGTAATTGTGTTTAAATTTAGCTTTGATCTTCCTTGTTGATACTCAAGATTTTGCATTCTTGCAGTGCTGCAACAAAAGATTTTGAACAGATGTTTCAGGTTTTTATCTTTTGTCACAGTTAGAGGTTTTGGATTATCAAGCAGATTTTAATATTAGGCAAACATAATCATACTGAAATTCAAAGTTCAAATGACAGATTCAGTCATCTGAGGACATAGCTATTCATGTTTGCTCTATTTGAGAACATAATTGCACCAATTGTTAAATCACGTCACAAACTAATTATTAATAATCTCACTTCCTGGAAAGCTGAGCGCAATTTTGAATGATTAGCACCTGACTTAGATATTCAAAACATGACCTGAAAATAACCTGTCTAACAACAGGAAGGATGTCAAAGAACAAAACAAAAAAGAAACTTAGCTAAAGAAATTTAAGAACAGAAAAGAAACAAAGGCATCTATCAGTTTGGTCAGAATTAGAAAGACATTGTCCACATAGGGAGACAATCCTAGAGTGACTTGACATCCCAAAATTATCACCCAGTTGTTACACATGGATATAAAAAAAAAACCCAGAACATCTAAAGCAGAATTTGATTCATTTATGGTCATTGTTTCAGAATCAAAAGCAGGAAAGAGTCTTTCTTGTTCCACTTTTCTATAAAGTGCTCTCAAAGCACTTTCCAAAATATAAAAACAGACACCAACAGGAAAAACTGCAGGCAACTTGGAGTTAAACGCCTTGCTCAGGAGCACATGTGACATGAGGAAGCTGAAATCACAACCACAACTTACAGATCACAAAATCCCTCTTTCCACTGAGCCATGATGGTCTAAATCTTGTTTATGCCAAATGGTAATAAACTTTAAAAGCAGCATTTTCTGACCCACCACTGCAGGACGTTGAAGCAAAGGAACAACATAAAGTACTGGTGGATATCCACCTCTGATGATCAAGACTCATTAAGTTGAATGAGGCCACTGAATGTCCATTTCAGGCTTTTACAGATGTTTAACTGAGAAGCCTGACGTAATTAATGATCTTTGAAAAACAGAGCTCTGTCGCCCCCTGCTGACAATAGAAAAGAAATGTAAATATTTAGACAAAATCCCTTTGGTATATTTGTAAAAACTCATTCAAAGAGTTTCTCTCTTGATCTTTATTTAAATAACTTACTTAAAAATATGAGGAGAAGCTCATTTCCACAGCAATTAATAAATAAGCAAATAAATAAAATCGCTGTTCTGATGAGAGAACTGGATACAATAATTTGTTTAATAAACACATTTGGTTTTAAAAGCGATGATATTGCACACTCCTTTACGGAAACTGACACAAATTCCACATTTAACAGCAAACATTACTTTCACCACAAGTCTGTGTTGCCATAACATCGAAACATCACATAAGGCAGGCTTTAGCACTGGACATGGTTAACATTCAGAAACGAGCAGCAAACATGAAGAATGTAGTTATCAAGAGCAAACAAATTCAGAAATGACATTTCCACACAATTTCATGTTTTGAAACAAACATGAACATTAATTATTTTTGCAACAATAGAATGCACAATGTAATGCAAGCCTAAAGGAAAGAACTGGGATAAAAGGCACACTTTATGAAGTAGAATTGCACAAATCTCCTAATTTGCATAAAACTGGAACTTACAAAAATAGTCATCTTCTTTTTCTTATTTCTTAATAAATACTGGAATTGATAGATCTTTCAGTTTTACTACCTCTACATTTATTTCTTTTTTAGTACATTTCTATCTCTTGATGGGGGTAAAAATATAAAAATCCAGAAAAATACATACTTTTTGTATATCAGGCACATTTCCAATTGAAAATAACCTTATAAAACATTTATTGTGGTCACTGAGGCTGTTAATAAGTACTTTTATTTGTTAAACTGGAAATGATTATTTCCAGGTCAGTTTTGATCCAGTAATGAAAAAATAAGGAATAATATAGCTTCCTTGTTTTAGCAATGTTAGCGCATTTTTAATTAATTTCAAAAAATGTATTAAAATCTTTTCTGTGTTTAATTTCTTTATCACAAAATGGCAAAATGATTAGAAATTAATGTTGGTGAATTATTATTGATATGCAGACATTTCTCTGTCAAATGGCTTAATGTTGCTTTAGGACATACAGCTAATACATATAATGATAAACATTTATCAACTATTTATCTATTCTAAGGTGCTGGGGTGCTGGTAAGGTTATTACTATAAGTATTTTTTGGTTGATGTAATGATACATATCAAAAAGTGCATCAGTTAGATTTTAAAATTTAATATTTTTCACTCTTAAACATGTTATTACACTTATCATGCGGCAGAAAATTAATTCCTTATGGACTCCTGAGCCTCTGAAATGCTACATTTCTGCTACTTGATTGAAGAAATCTCTTTATCTTTTAGTCCTTTTCTCTCTGGAACCCTTTGAGCGATCCCATAGGGCACGTGACATGCCACTGTTCCCATTTCAGCTGCTCCTTCCACGTGAAACATCTGGTCGTCAAAGAAGATGTGCGGCCTTATCTTCTCTAAGATGGGACCCTTAGGTGCCCCTGCGAGAAAAAGGGCCTCGTCGATCTCTAGACCCCACGACCGCAGAGTTTTTAGGGCTCTGGCGCCGGAACTGGCTGCACTGCGAGCCGTCACCAGATAGGTCCTAATGGGGCAGTCCATGCGCTGGCCTTTGGCATAAAACTTCTTCTGGAGCTTTCCTAAAACTTCCAGGAAGCCTTTCAGTGGTCCCTGTGGGAAGAATGGAATAAAGTAGATGATATACTCCACACTTTGAAATTCTGCATTTAGCCAAAAACATTTGCATTTGACTTCAAAAACTTCAAAGAAAGAGAGATGTACTTATTAGACTCTCTTCATTTTAAGAGCTCTCCGTAGATACTCAGATATTTCTACTGTTTCCACAGTACTATTAACCAATTTAGGAATAATGTAAACAAGCATCAGTGTTGCCTTGTCATTTATGTAACTATACAAAAACAGGTTTATGACAATGATAAGTGCCACATTTTGTGAACTTTACATGGTCCAGAGGCTTGTTCTCGTAAGCCTTCTCATGCTCAAAGAACTTGTCCAGTCCGTGAGCCTTATAAATCTGCTCCGATTCATCTGAGAAGAGCACGGCATCACCATCAAAAGCAACGCGGAGCTGAGTCTCTGACACTTCTGTCATCTTCTCCGGGGTAAACATGGTGGCTGCTGCTATACCTGGTTCACAACACATTTCACACAGATATACTGTAACTCATCAAAAATAAACAAGTCAAATGTCGTGTTTGGAGACCTAGACTGTGTTTATGATACCTTGTTCCAGAGCTTCGTGAACTTTGACTGGGTCAGAGGACAAGTAGAGGTTAGTGTTGTAAGCCTTTAAATAACCGATGGGACTGTTTCCTCCAGTCATACAGAATCGCTCAATGAACAACTCTGGAAGAGAAGAAACGTAATGAATGTGCACAAATCTGCATTTATGCACATACAAATGCACAAATGCACATGTTTGACGCAGGCTAACCTGGAAGTTTAATCACCTTTTTTATTTTTGCACCCATAAAAATGGTGCAAAGGAATCAAATCTCAGCTGATGTCAAGGTCAAAAACAGTAGGAGTTGCCGTCAAAAAACTTTAGCAGGAATGGCACCAAAAGAACTGCTCAAGAAGTATATTATTTATATGCATAAATGTCACCTTATCAGTTTTACCTTCACTGGATATCAATATTAAAAACTGCAAAAATGCAACTTCTTTGGTTTTGTTCAGTAGTATGATTCCAATGCAAGCTTAAACGATCTGCAGATGAAAGTTGTCCAATAATACCACTGCTGTTAATCTGAAGCAACCAAATGGTGCGCTGTAACCAGAACTCCTGGGTAATGCTGCCTTTGTAATCAAAAACAGCACAGACATGACAGAAAATCACTCTCAAAGCTTGTAAGATTTATTCCTTTGTGTTGCATTTTTATGTGTGAACGATGAGAAAGATCCCACCATAAAGACAGTCAGTCCCAGTTCAGCCAGCAGAAAACACCTTAACACTTTCACACGCACGTCATCACAGGAACTGATTGTGTTTGTGAGATTGTGAACAATAGAGGCTTTAAAAAGTCATTTATAGTACAGAATTAGCTGTTCCACTGTGTATTTCTAGATCACATTCAGTTTATTTCTGATTTTGGAGTCACCATCTGGACTTCATTTACAATATTTCATTACTTACCTGAAGAGAATTTATGAGGGAATAGAAAGACCCAGGTACTTATGGACTCCTGAGCCTCTGGCTCTTCCGCTGCTTTTATACAGCGGAAGAGACTATTCTAACGGAGAGCTGCAACCAGCCATGAAGAATAGAATACGCACAACATCTAGGTGTAATATTTTCATTCCCTCAGATTAACGTGAAAATAATCTCTCAGAGGAAGGGCTAATCTGGGTCAAACTGTGGCAGTTTAATCTCAGTCACAGATCTGTTTCCAAATCTTCTGTAAATCACTCATCACCTGCTTCACTTCAGTGATGTGCAAAGAACGTCAAAGCAGTCAGTCAGGTTACTGGGAGCACATTTTAAGAGAGCTACATAAAGAGATGTGAAATACCTCTCTAAGGAGGGTTTGTTTTCTTTGCAGATTTGTACATAACTTTATGAGTAAGGTACAGAAATCTCTGGATGCTTGTGAGAATATGACTGTTTTGCTATTTCAGAATGTCATCCTGTTAAAACTGCTCCTACTTTCAATTGTTTTGATCAGCAGATTTAGCAGCAAAATGGATGATACTGCATATTTGAACAAACACACTTAGCTGTATAAAGTGAGGTGTCATAAATATTTAATTTACTCTTCAGCAGACAGGATAATGGCTGAAGTGGTGGCAGGAGAAAATAATATATAAAGAATATATAAAGGATATAAAGATAATCTCTCCAGGTTTTGCTCTATTTCATTCTGGAGAGACTCAAACGGAGAAAGAGAAGCGATTAGAGGGTTTACTAACATGTTATGAGTTAGAGACTTTGGCGCTCGGGCCCCGGCTGAGGACATCGGGCGAGATAGTGATAACCTCGGATGAGCGTTCCCGCTGCTGATAGGAACGTCATCCCCCCGGGACCCGACACTGGTGGTGGAGGACGATGAAGGATGCATCTGAAGAGCTGGCAGAGTGGAGGTGGAGATGGGGTGGAGGTGGGATGAGCTCGGCTGACAAGCGGAGGCAATCCAGCTGGAGATCCTTTTCAACTATGGCTTGAATGACGACCGGATGTGACGTGGCTTGAACCGGCGTGATAGATCAAAGACGATGCATGGCGTGCGCTAATTAGGAACTGCGGGTGAGGTGAACGAGTCTTCCAAATTGAATTTACGCCTAGGCTCCATTTTAGAAATCTCAACCTACTTTCTATTTGTTCTGCAAACCTGTTTGTTTTTCAAATGCACCAATTTATGTCTAAATTACTTTTTATTTCAAATCTAATTTAATCAGATTAAAATAAGACAGGTTTAATTTAATCAGGTTTAAAATAACAGCAATAAGACTTGTGTTTATGTTCAGTGTAAAAAACTAACAACTTAATGAAAAGTAGCACTGGTCAGGAAGATGGCATAAAATATTTAAAAATATAACCAAATCCATTTTTTTTACATTTCTTTTGAGACAAATTAGAATGTTATTGAAAACCTATTTGTTTCACTTCTGTGGTTTCAAAGTCAAACTCATATAAGGAATATTTTTCTCATAGAATGGTATTTATTTTGCAGGCATTTCTGTTCTATTGCTTTTGATGGCATAATAAAGTATAGAATAGAATAGAATAGAATAGAATAGAATAGAATAGAATAGAATAGAATTCAACTTTATTGTCATTGCACTGTCACATGTACAAGCAACGAAATGTAGTTTGCATCTATCCAGAAGTGCTATACATGATATAAATATTTATAAACAGGTGTATGAAGATATAAACAGAATAATATTGACGTGCTATAAATGAAATGTTTTGTACAAATATAATATAAATGAGAGCTTATGTACATATTATACAAATTACACAGATTATACAGAATATACAGGAATATGAAGAATGGATTGTATATATATTAGTTGTTTTATAATACAGGATAAATAATGGCAAATTAGATTTACAGATTATATAAAGATTGTATATAGATCATGTATGTGTGTGAGGGGAACAGTCCAGGGATGGGGGGTACAGTCCTTATAGTTTGTGTCAGGAGGCGTTCAGGAGCGTGACAGCTGTGGGAAAGAAGCTGTTCCGGTGCCTGGTGGTCCGTAAGCTTCTGTAACGCCTCCCAGAGGGCAGGAGAGAGAAGAGTGTGTGTGCAGGGTGAGTCAAGTCCTTGGTGATTTTGCCGGCCCTTTTCAGACACCGCTTCCTGTAGATGTCATTGATGGCAGGGAGCGATGCCCCGGCGATGTGCTGGGCAGTTTTCACCACCCTTTGCAGCGCCTTCCGGTCGGAGACAGAGCAGTTCCCGTACCAAACTGTGATGCAGTTGGTGAGGATGCTCTCAATGGTGCAGCGGTAAAAGTTGGTGAGGATCTCTGAGGACAGGTGGTTCTTCCTCAAGGTCCTCATGAAGAAGAGGCGCTGGTGCGCCTTCTTGACGAGTTTGGAGCAGTTGGTCGTCCAGGTCAGGTCCTCGGAGATGTGGACTCCCAGGAACTTAAAGCTGTTCACACGCTCCACTGCTATTCCCTTGATGTGGATGGGTGGGTGGAGGTCAGCGTTCCTCCTGAAGTCCACGATGAGCTTCTTGGTCTTCTCGGTGTTCAGCTGCAGGTAGTTCTTGTCGCACCACTCAGCCAGACGGTCCACCTCCTCCCTGTAGGCGGCCTCATCGTTGTCTCTGATGAGGCCGATCACCGTGATCAAAACTCTGCTTTTCAGAAGAATTGAAATTATTACATTAGACCAGAAAATAAATTTTCAGTTGATTTTTTTCACAAAATACTTGACTGAAGTTCTTTTTGTCATAATTACTGCTTCACTGACACATACAGTACCAGGTAGATTAATTATCCGCGACGTCCGTGTCAGGACTGGGGCCTCCAAACGTGGGGCTTGCTAACCTCCTATGCCACCACAGCACGCCCCATATTTGTATTCTTCTTGAACATTTTCAGAACCAAACTGAAACACAGATCTTGACTGTCGGATATATTTACCTTTTACATTTATACAGAAAAAATATTTGTACTTAATTTGTACAGTGAATTGAGAACAATGCAGTACATGCCATATGTATGTATATATATATATGTATGTGGGGGGGGAGGGGTGTGTGTGTGTGTGTGTGTGTGTGTGTGTGTGTGTGTGTGTGTGTGGGGGTGTGTGTGTGTGTGTGTGTGTGTGTGTGTGTGTGTGTGTGTGTGTGTGTGTGTAAAAGAGTGAATATTATGTTCACAGTCACCAGTGGTTCTTACAACGCTAATGTATGGCTGCAGCTCATAAAGAAAATGAAACGGTTTAGATGATAATGATGATGAGTCATATAATAATAATGACGATGAATATTAAGATTCAAACAATGTCTTTCTACTTTGCGTCAATGGCAGACATAGACCACAGAGTGGAAAAAGTAGCATCTGATAATGTGTTTGGTATATTTTTAGCTTTTTACAGTCTACAGCAGTTCTGCTGCCTTTTCCGCTGTACGTTTCCACAGCATAACTGACAGCAGATGAGGAACAAGCTGGGTCAGCTGCCAGCAAAATAGTCAGATTGTAATCATATTTTCTTTTGTTTTTTAAAATGCAATAAACAAAACCAAATAGCAGCACTAGTTATCAGTATGTTCCTGTTAAACAGAAGAACAAGTGTTCCCTGGGGTGTGCTCTTTCTTTCATTTACCTATTAATAGACATGATGTACGTTGTTTTAGCTGCAGTCACAAAACAAATATTTATGGAGATAATCACCTCACATACTGAACATACTGAACCTCTCAGTTATGCTCTTTTTTTTAACTTTATGCAAGTCTCTTTTAAGTTTAAACTTAAACCATATTGAGTACATAGAGCCTGCCACGAATACTATGGCTAGTTAGTATGGCTACCAATGATGGCAGATAAACTATTTTTCTGTAAAAGTAAGTTGTTTCACAGTCATTAGAACATTAAACAGTGTGTGCACAGACTTGATTGACAGCAATAAAGGACAAGGGACTTTTTGGCTCTGATTGGCTATTTTTGACCAGGTGTGGTGCATTTTTGTAGATAGCAATAGTAGCAGTGGGAGAAGAGGGAGGAGCTTGGTCTTTTCACAGATTATCTGCCTCATAAGAGATGGTGTTTGAAGAAATATGTAAAAATAAATTTTACAATTACATACTGCAGCTAAAAGGTTCAATGCAGATCTTAGTTTTCTTCTCACATCTTTCCACTTTATTCAGATTCACAATGTTTTATTGTTTAGGCACCTAGATCCCGAAATTTCATCTCTTTTTAAAAAAACAAAAAAAAACAAAAAGAAAAACCATGGAGAATCATCTAAACCATTTATTTTTACTTCAGACTGAAAGTTTGACCCACAAAGTCCAAAAATATGAATATTTTTGCTCTCTTGAAATTATCCTATATATGAGTGTTTGCACTGAATGGTTGTCCTGTGTGTGTCTGGTTTGCTATGCAATAAACTGATGACCCATCCGGTCTACTCCTTCTCTCACTCCATGACCACTAGAAGGCAGCTGCTCCTCTGTAACGCTGCATAGAAAAGCATGTGTTGATAATGGATCGTTAGATTGTAAGTGTCTGAATACTTACCGACTGAAAATGCCGTAATGATGGCCTTACCTATTTGTAAAATACCAAAAGTAGGTAAAAACACACAACAAACAACTAAGAAATTGAGGGCATGAATATAAATGAATAATATTTACATTCATCATTACTTACACATTTCTTCTATGGTTTCAGAGTCCATATCTGTGTTTGGTTCGATATTCCAAGCTTCCTCTTGAGGAATATTAAATGTTTCAGAATGTAAAAGGGCAGATTGCACCTTTATCAAAACAGTAACTTAAAGCCGGGTTAAAAATGTTTTGGTAGTCTCTAAAAACACTTAGACAGCAGTTAACAAACTCAGAATTACAAATGTCAAAGTGCTATATGTAGATTTCTCCTTTCCTGAAGCTGGTTTGACTGGTTCTGCAGAACACTGACATTAAGGTTCAATTTATAGTAAAACGACAGTGTGAGGTCCTTGTAATTGTAAGGTGAAGTGTTGGTATGACCCAATCTACTTCTGCGTTGTTCTGGTAAAAATGTATTTATCCAAAAAGTGTTCATTTCCAAAGTACTCTTCTTGTACAAGATAAGAACAAACACAGTCAAAATCATTTAATCATGTCAGCTCTTACTTATAGAGTCCAAATTTCATATTGTTTTGTACTGAAGGGCAGTACAGGGGTTCTAATAATTGCAAGGCAAACAGTGAGAAGGCTCTTCTCAACAGGTTGCTGTGAGAGTTGAGATCTTGTTTAGTTTAAAGCTGAAGCTGCAGATGTCAGCTCTGGCAGCCAATCTGCACACAGAGCTCATAAGCGTAAGTGATATAAAGACATGACATAAAACAATATATATTTGTAAAATATGGAGGGTGCTATGGTGACGCAGGGGCAAAGCACAACTCATGTTTGGATGCCTTAGTCCTCGATGCATGTCTTCCCCCGCATGGAAGACATGCATCGAGGTTTTCCATGTGGGGAAGACACATGGAAATAATAAAGACGTTGTGGTATTCTGATTTAGTATTATCATTTGATTAGTTGTGATACCACCCCTTCGCCACTAGAGGCAGTAGCAGGCCCGAAAAGATGCGACTTTAAGATGCGACTAAATCTGCTCTAAATGGAGCAGATTTAGAAGTTCACCTCTCGAGAGCAACAGAATTTGTTAAAAACTGTGAACTGCGCTGAAGTAAATAAAATAGAGAAGTTCGAATACGTGCTGAGAATGAAAATCCTGAGAGTGAAGATAGAGCACAGATTTAAGAATAAAAAGTGAAAACGGGAGGCCGCGGACAATACAGGAGATAGCGCCTCCTTCACTTCCGGAGTGTAATGGTCCCATTTTCCAAATGAGATTTGAGACTCGGGGCCGTCCCTGCCCTGTCTGAGCGCAGAATACTCTGAGCACCTTTCTCTTTGGTGCTCAGAGTTTTGTTTTCCGAGGAAAGAAACCTAAGCGCTCTTGGTAAAAGAACACAGTTCATATTCAATGGGTGATGAACAGAGGAGAGACGTGTATCCATGTAAGTGCTCTGTGATCTGACTTTATTCGTGTTAATTATGTAATAATTAATTTATTTGTGCTTATTTATGTCAAGACAAAGTTTTTCTCTAGCTCGCAAAATGTAAAAACTGACATGGAATGAGTTTTAATGTGGAGAGATGAACTGATATATTATGATTGTATCTTACAGTTTGGGCTGGTGCTGCAGGAGCAGGTTGCGACACACTCGAAGAATCACATTTTAGCTTTGAGCTCACTTGGATTATTTATTTTTAACTATGCATTTTCATTCTGCGGTGTCTCTCCATCTGCAGCACTGGCATTAGCCGCAGCGCCTATCGCTCTGACAGCTGTAGGTTTCACCTCAGGTGGGATAGCAGCAGGTTCCATCGCTGCGAGCATGAAAAATGTTTGCAGTAGCTTGAGAGTCTGTTTTTACTTGTTAAACATCAGTGTCAAATGTTGCAGGTGTTGCTGGTTTGTCAGGCGCCGCCAGTGTCGCTGTCGCCGGTGCAGGTGCAGCTGTGGGATGGATGACCAGCTTCTTCCGCTAAAAAATCTCCTACAAAATGCTTATATTGTTTATGTGTAGGTGTCTGTATGTATTGTGGACAGGCTTGGGGCGGGATCACGTGGTGTTAGTGATTATAGCTTACCTGGGTGATTTTGCTGGTGAGTGGGTGACGGGGAAAGGTGTACTTTTTGCTGACCGCTTCAGTACAGCATTGTCTTTATTCACTGTTTTTTCTACGGATCCGTTTTTATGCTGTTTGTACACTGTGCTGGTTTGGGCATTGGAAAAATAAATCATCTTAAAATGCAATCTGGATTGCGTTTATTGATCAGCTGGCGCGTCAACAAGGTTTCCCCTATTCAGCCGCTCAGCGACTTTGTTTGACAGTCGCTAATAGTATGTATGCGCTAATACTCCTGAAGCATTGTGTTGCATTATGATGAAAATCAAAAAAGCTGTTTTGATTAGAATTTGAAACAAGACAAAGTTTTTCTCTGTCTCACAAAATGTAAACAGTCTTACAAAATGAAAGAGCAATAAAAGTCTCATTGAGAGTTTTTGGGATTGTAGTCTTTTAAGTGTGTCAGACATAGAGATTTAAAATAGCTTTTATTTTCTCTTAGTCACCATGGCAAATGTTATCTGATGGCTTTGGAAACAAGTGAGTTTTTTGTAGTTGTTTGCATAACTTACTTGTCTAATAATTACAGCAAAGCAACACATATTTGTGGTGCATATGTAGCGGTGCAACAATCAAACGAGCTTTTGCGACTGTTAGCGTATAGCTACACAGTTACTAAACAAGAGACACAGCACACCACAACCGTTCCAGCCGCCGTCTCCTGGCAACGGCGGAGGGATATTAATCCCCCCCCGCAACCACGTCGAACTGCGACACAACTCGTAAATACCACACACAATAAAACCCAAAACAGTATTAATTTACTACAACTATTCCATGAAAATGGCTTGTGCGCCACACATATACGATGGTATATCATAAGACCTCAATAACAGCAGGTTCTTAATGCTGCAGGCATGATATCATGCTGTTGCTCAGGGATGAGGAGGAATGGCAGTATGAAATCTAGTATCTCTTACAGTCAGCAAGTAATTGTGTTTAAATTTAGCTTTGATCTTCCTTGTTGATACTCAAGATTTTGCATTCTTGCAGTGCTGCAACAAAAGATTTTGAACAGATGTTTCAGGTTTTTATCTTTTGTCACAGTTAGAGGTTTTGGATTATCAAGCAGATTTTAATATTAGGCAAACAATCATACTGAAATTCAAAATGTAGTTCAAATGACAGATTCAGTTATCTGAGGACATAGCTATTCATGTTTGCTCTATTTGGGAACATAATTGCACCAATTGTTAAATCACGTCACAAACTAATTATCAATAATCTCACTTCCTGGAAAGCTGAGCACAATTTTGAATGATTAGCACCTGACTTAGATATTCAAAACATGACCTGAAAATAACCTGTCTAACAACAGGAAGGATGTCAAAGAACAAAACAAAAAAGAAACTTAGCTAAAGAAATTTAAGAACAGAAAAGAAACAAAGGCATCTATCAGTTTGGTCAGAATTAGAAAGACATTGTCCACATAGGGAGACTATCCTAGAGTGACTTGACATCCCAAAATTATCACCCAGTTGTTACACATGGATATAAAAAAAAACCAGAACATCTAAAGCAGAATTTGATTCATTTATGGTCATTGTTTCAGAATCAAAAGCAGGAAAGAGCCTTTCTTGTTCCACTTTTCTATAAAGTGCTCTCAAAGCACTTTCCAAAATATAAAAACAGACACCAACAGGAAAAACTGCAGGCAACTTGGAGTTAAACGCCTTGCTCAGGAGCACATGTGACATGAGGAAGCTGAAATCACAACCACAACTTACAGATCACAAAATCCCTCTTTCCACTGAGCCATGATGGTCTAAATCTTGTTTATGCCAAATGGTAATAAACTTTAAAAGCAGCATTTTCTGACCCACCACTGCAGGACGTTGAAGCAAAGGAACAACATAAAGTACTGGTGGATATCCACCTCTGATGATCAAGACTCATTAAGTTGAATGAGGCCACTGAATGTCCATTTCAGGCTTTTACAGATGTTTAACTGAGAAGCCTGACGTAATTAATGATCTTTGAAAAACAGAGCTCTGTCGCCCCCCTGCTGACAATAGAAAAGAAATGTAAATATTTAGACAAAATCCCTTTGGTATATTTGTAAAAAACTCATTCAAAGAGTTTCTCTCTTGATCTTTATTTAAATAACTTACTTAAAAAATATGAGGAGAAGCTCATTTCCACAGCAATTAATAAATAAGCAAATAAATAAAATCGCTGTTCTGATGAGAGAACTGGATACAATAATTTGTTTAATAAACACATTTGGTTTTAAAAGCGATGATATTGCACACTCCTTTACGGAAACTGACACAAATTCCACATTTAACAGCAAACATTACTTTCACCACAAGTCTGTGTTGCCATAACATCGAAACATCACATAAGGCAGGCTTTAGCACTGGACATGGTTAACATTCAGAAACGAGCAGCAAACATGAAGAATGTAGTTATCAAGAGCAAACAAATTCAGAAATGACATTTCCACACAATTTCATGTTTTGAAACAAACATGAACATTAATTATTTTTGCAACAATATAATGCACAATGTAATGCAAGCCTAAAGGAAAGAACTGGGATAAAAGGCACACTTTATTAAGTAGAATTACACAAATCTCCTAATTTGCATAAAACTGGAACTTACAAAAATAGTCATCTTCTTTTTCTAATTTCTTGATAAATACTGGAATTGATAGATCTTTCAGTTTTACTACCTCTACATTTATTTCTTTTTTAGTACATTTCTATCTCTTGATGGGGGTAAAAATATAAAAATCCAGAAAAATACATACTTTTTGTATATCAGGCACATTTCCAATTGAAAATAACCTTATAAAACATTTATTGTGGTCACTGAGGCTGTTAATAAGTACTTTTATTTGTTAAACTGGAAATGATTATTTCCAGGTCAGTTTTGATCCAGTAATGAAAAAATAAGGAATAATATAGCTTCCTTGTTTTATCAATGTTAGCGCATTTTTAATTAATTTCAAAAACTGTATTAAAATCTTTTCTGTGTTTAATTTCTTTATCACAAAATGGCAAAATGATTAGAAATTAATGTTGGTGAATTATTATTGATATGCAGACATTTCTGTCAAATGGCTTAATGTTGCTTTAGGACATACAGCTAATACATATAATGATAAACATTTATCAACTATTTATCTATTCTAAGGTGCTGGGGTGCTGGTAAGGTCATTACTATAAGTATTTTTTGGTTGATGTAATGATACATATCAAAAAGTGCATCAGTTAGATTTTAAAATGTAATATTTTTCACTCTTAAACATGTTATTACACTTATCATGCGGCAGAAAATTAATTCCTTATGGACTCCTGAGCCTCTGAAATGCTACATTTCTGCTACTTAATTGAAGAAATCTCTTTATCTTTTAGTCCTTTTCTCTCTGGAACCCTTTGAGCGATCCCATAGGGCACGTGACATGCCACTGTTCCCATTTCAGCTGCTCCTTCCACGTGAAACATCTGGTCGTCAAAGAAGATGTGCGGCCTTATCTTCTCTAAGATGGGACCCTTAGGTGCCCCTGCGAGAAAAAGGGCCTCGTCGATCTCTAGACCCCACGACCGCAGAGTTTTTAGGGCTCTGGCGCCGGAACTGGCTGCACTGCGAGCCGTCACCAGATAGGTCCTAATGGGGCAGTCCATGCGCTGGCCTTTGGCATAAAACTTCTTCTGGAGCTTTCCTAAAACTTCCAGGAAGCCTTTCAGTGGTCCCTGTGGGAAGAATGGAATAAAGTAGATGATATACTCCACACTTTGAAATTCTGCATTTAGCCAAAAACATTTGCATTTGACTTCAAAAACTTCAAAGAAAGAGAGATGTACTTATTAGACTCTCTTCATTTTAAGAGCTCTCCGTAGATACTCAGATATTTCTACTGTTTCCACAGTACTATGAACCAATTTAGGAATAATGTAAACAAGCATCAGTGTTGCCTTGTCATTTATGTAACTATACAAAAACAGGTTTATGACAATGATAAGTGCCACATTTTGTGTACTTTACATGGTCCAGAGGCTTGTTCTCGTAAGCCTTCTCATGCTCAAAGAACTTGTCCAGTCCGTGAGCCTTATAAATCTGCTCCGATTCATCTGAGAAGAGCACGGCATCACCATCAAAAGCAACGCGGAGCTGAGTCTCTGACACTTCTGTCATCTTCTCCGGGGTAAACATGGTGGCTGCTGCTATACCTGGTTCACAACACATTTCACACAGATATACTGTAACTCATCAAAAATAAACAAGTCAAATGTCGTGTTTGGAGACCTAGAGTGTAGGCCCCTCTGTGTTTATGATACCTTGTTCCAGAGCTTCGTGAACTTTGACTGGGTCAGAGGACAAGTAGAGGTTAGTGTTGTAGGCCTTTAAATAACCGATGGGACTGTTTCCTCCAGTCATACAGAATCGCTCAATGAACAACTCTGGAAGAGAAGAAACGTAATGAATGTGCACAAATCTGCATTTATGCACATACAAATACACGAATGCACATGTTTGACGCAGGCTAACCTGGAAGTTTAATCACCTTTTTTTATTTTTGCACCAATAAAAATGGTGCAAAGGAATCAAATCTCAGCTGATGTCAAGGTCAAAAACAGTAGGAGTTGCCGTCAAAAAACTTTAGCAGGAATGGCACCAAAAGAACTGCACAAGAAGTATATTATTTATATGCATAAATGTTACCTTATCAGTTTTACTTTCAATGGATATTAATATTAAAAACTGCAAAAATGCAACTTCTTTGGTTTTGTTCAGTAGTATGATTCCAATGCAAGCTTAAACGATCTGCAGATGAAAGTTGTCCAATTACACCACTGCTGTTAATCTGAAGCAACCAAATGGTGCGCTGTAACCAGAACTCCTGGGTAATGCTGCCTTTGTAATCAAAAACAGCACAGACATGACAGAAAATCACTCTCAAAGCTTGTAAGATTTATTCCTTTGTGTTGCATTTTTATGTGTGAACGATGAGAAAGATCCCACCATAACGACAGTCAGTCCCAGTTCAGCCAGCAGAAAACACCTCAACACTTTCACACGCACGTCATCACAGGAACTGATTGTGTTTGTGAGATTGTGAACAATAGAGGCTTTAAAAAGCCATTTATAGTACAGAATTAGCTGTTCCACTGTGTATTTCTAGATCACATTCAGTTTATTTCTGATTTTGGAGTCACCATCTGGACTTCATTTACAATATTTCATTACTTACCTGAAGAGAATTTATGAGGGAATAGAAAGACCCAGGTACTGAGACACTCTGCTTTTATACAGCGGAAGAGACTATTCTAACGGAGAGCTGCAACCAGCCATGAAGAATAGAATACGCACAACATCTAGGTGTAATATTTTCATTCCCTCAGATTAACGTGAAAATAATCTCTCAGAGGAAGGGCTAACCTGGGTCAAACTGTGGCAGTTTAATCTCAGTCACAGATCTGTTTCCAAATCTTCTGTAAATCACTCATCACCTGCTTCACTTCAGTGATTTGCAAAGAACGTGAAAGCAGTCAGTGAGGTTACTGGGAGTACATTTTAAGAGAGCTACATAAAGAGATGTGAAATACCTCTCTAAGGAGGGTTTGTTTTCTTTGCAGATTTGTACATAACTTTATGAGTAAGGTACAGAAATCTCTGGATGCTTGTGAGAATATGGCTGTTTTGCTATTTCAGAATGTCATCCTGTTAAAACTGCTCCTACTTTCAATTGTTTTGATCAGCAGATTTAGCAGCAAAATGGATGATACTGCATACTTGAACAAACACACTTAGCTGTATAAAGTGAGGTGTCATAAATATTTAATTTACTCTTCAGCGGTCAGGATAATGGCTGTGGTGGCAGGAGAAAATAATATATAAAGAATATATAAAGGATATAAAGATAATCTCTTCAGGTTTTGCTCTATTTTAGAAATCTCAACCTACTTTCTATTTGTTCTGCAAACCTGCTTGTTTTTTAAATGCACCAATTTATGTCTAAATTACCTTTTATTTCAAATCTAATTTAATCAGATTAAAATAAGACAGATTAAATTTAAGCAGGTTTAAAATAACATCAATAAAACTTGTGTTTATATTCAGTGTAAAACAACTTAATGAATAGCAGCACTGGTCAGGTTCAGTTTACTTCAGGTGTGTAAAATGGGTCAAATTAAACATTGTACTTTCACGCAACTTTCAATATGTATCCTGTCTCAATGTGGTTCTTGAAGGAGATTGTGGAGGGTTGTAAAGAATAATAAAAGCATCAAGATGCCCTGTAGCATAGGTGAAAGTAGGAAAGTCTTCACATGCTAGGAAGGATCAGCGTATCAACAACTCACGGTGATGGTTGATGGTATTGATGAGTCTCAGGCCGACATAAGCGTGGTTGTTGGTGATGAGAACAACGTCAAAGAGCTCCTCACTCTCAGGATAAAGGTCCCTCAGCTGAGTGTTGACCGCCTCCAGGGCCTGGGAATGAAACCAAACCAGATGTGCGTTAAACTAAAGGATCGTTTGAATTCAGTGCAACAAAGAGATCATTGAGAGGGAATCAAAACATTGATTATCATTACACCAGCTTTGAAAATCAGCTTTCGTTCAACGGCCCTCTGACCTTGACAAAGGAGAAGGCCGGTCCGGGGCTGAAAGGCTCGGTTTCATGCGCCACCTGATACTCGATGTACTCCTCCATGCCCTGTTGCTCGAAAATCTGCTGCTCCTTATCCATGTTGAAGAGGACTCTGGACGACACAGCGATGGTGATAGAGTTCTCTGGCTTGGGCTGGAGGGTCGCAGATTTAACACACGTCATTTTAAACTGGACCTGATATTTCTACTTGATCATCTAAATCTATGCTGAGAAGAACAAACAGAACTACAGTAAAGCGAGAGAACTGCATGTGACTGAAAGAGAGTGTGACATGAAATGCCTTCCAATGCTGATAATGCTGCTTCACATGCCAGAGTTTTGAACCTGTTAACTCTTTGAGTGTCTGTTGCCCTCTGTAGTGTTCATTTGATTACATTTCAACACATTTTTATGAGAATGTTAAAATAATATCTTAACTGCAGCTTTGCTGGATGAGGCAACAAATATAATAAACATCCATGTTTTTGTGCTTTAATTTTTATGGAGCATATGTTGCTCATTTATTGGAATTCACCATAAAATATCTCTAGTACAGATTTTCACACAATTATGACAAATAATACTGATTTGACAGTCGAGCAGATAGTCACTGACACCATTCACAGGGACGAGATTAAGACAATAAAGGTCATGATAAGCATGCTTTATCCAAGTATATTATTGGACGGTTGAGTGCAAGGAAAAACTGTAAAAAGCTGCGGAATAAAATGTTATTTTTTGTGGGGCATTTTTTCAGAAGACTCTAGACAATTTCATGCTTCCATTCCTCTGACAAACCTGATGGACATGTGTTCATTTTCCAGTATGACATAACACCTGAATCACCAGACCAAACAAATCCAAATTTCCCTTATGTTGCTTTACCTAGATGTTTCTAATTGCCTTCATTCTGGGCTGCACTGATGTGATACTTCATGTAAAGTAACTTTCCAGGAACTATACTGTGCACTACACAAACTGAGTTGATATTTCTATGATATACCTAATTTATTTTTATTGACAAGTGAAATTTTCAGTTATAAGTTGTAATCCTTGAAATCATCTCAATTAAATGTGAATATTCACTTTGAGATGCAGAAGCTTGTCTGTGCCTGAATGTGAGCTGCTTTAGCGGGTCACGCTCAGGTCACTGATTGTCTTTATCTACCCTCCTGATCTGTAACATGACCCCTGCAGCTTGCTCGTTTGTAAGCTGGTACAATGGAGCATCCGATCCTGTTTCACAAAGGGTCATAAATTTTATTTACCACGAGCTGAAACCTTTAAATAATTAATTGACCATTGACACCAATTTCAAACTTTTCAGTGAAAAACATTTTAGATGAAACTTAAATAATTTGCTCTTGTCTAAGTGACAATAAATTATGGCCAATCTGAAATTATTTGACGCATATACTGTGTCTGACTTCATTTTGACCTCATATAATAATTACCTTTACCAACCCTCTTTATGCTCTAGCTAATCCAGTATTAGGGATGATGAGATCTATAGAGATACTCACAGTTTTCTTTGAAGGTGTGGATGGCTTCAAAAGTGCCTTAGCATCTTCCGATGAGTTCTGGCTGCCGTTCTTGACCACATCTTGTCCACTGATTGTCAGAGTCTGAATGCTGTTTCGACTCATTGTACTGCTTCAGTTCACAGCTCACACTCAGGATCACACGAGTCCCAGTGTGTCCCCACCTCTTTTTGTAAATGTACTTTAAAATACTGCTATAGCAAAAGCTCCAAAACAAAATCCCCTCTTCCAAAATTTAATGCAGTCTTGCAGCCATCAACATGTGAGCTCCAGAGGCACTTAGATATAGAAATATGACACACTGCAGTAAAAAAGGAGGATGCAGACAAGATCCACGCTGTGACCTTGGTTTGATATATCCACCATCGTTTGGAGGAAAATCCTGGATCGGGTCTTCTGTGCTGCACTATGCTCTCCTCTTTTGCACACCCTGTCCTGACTTCAAGCCATTCTGCATCCTCTCACCATTAACTCTTTCAGTGTCAGACTCCCCTGAGTCATAGCAAAGCATGTGATTTAATCTGGATGACAACCTGTTACTGCGCATTAGTGTTGATACTTAAAATGTCTTTCACCTCTCCTCATGCAACAGCTGACTCACAATTTCCTTTCAGATCACGTTTGTTCGTCAGAAGTATTACAGCAAAAGGTACACTGCAGATAAACTATTTCATAATCCTGCAAAGCATTGTGGGAACTGCAGTCTATCTTGGCTCTCTCGTTCAGAGTCTCCCTGAAATCTCGCTAGGTTGTCGCAGGGACTGAGTTACAAAGCAGCAGTCCCAGTTTCCAGGCAACAAGCATGGAGTCGAGGCAAATGGGACACTCCCATACTTTCTATACATCTTATTGGCTGCCTGGACTCCATTTGAAATACATCATGCTTCAACCCCAGCATCTAGAAACAGGCAGGTGGTGCAAGGAAGAAATATGAAAGGATATGCTGTGCTTTGAAGAGCATTAAATTATCATTAATAGAGTTAATTCAGCTTTTATCAAACCAGACAGGCAAGGTGGTTTCTGGCAGGAGATACTAAGCAGGACCATGGATTAACTAAAGGAAGAAAAAATAAAACAGACACACTTTTAAAGATAACAGACCATCACAAGCATCGTGTTCATACGACCAGCACGCAATAAAACATTGAAGTGTTTTATATTTTGATATTTATGTTACTTTCTGTGTTGGACCAAAACTAATTGTATAAAATACAAACTTAATTTCTGATATAGTTGAATAATAATAAAAAAAATATATCAAAAAACAGTGTAAACTTATTTCAAAGATATAATATTGGTTTCTTTAAAATACTAAATGTATCAGAGGTGTATTTCAAACAAACAAGGGAAATAAATTAATTTCACTAGGAAAAAAGTACATCTATATGTCTGTTACCGGTATGTAGATATGGATAGTGATCAATACAAATGGTTTAGTAATATTATACATAGAGAAAATGTATTACATTTATTTTAATAATTATAAATTTTGTAATTAAATGTATCAAGAATTTTATAAAGCTTTCATAAATTAGATTTAAAAATATCAACAATTTGTATATTTAATACAAATTTCACAGATTTTTTTTATTAGAAACTTTACAAAGTATGGTGCAATAAATGAAGTAATTTGGAAAAGCTGATTCTGTAAACAGTCACCTCTTGCAGTTGATAGTTCGAGCCACTAGAGTGCAGCAGAGGGCCAATGGCTCCTCCCTGAACGCTTCAGCTTCATTCATGCCTTTGGTTGCCTGAAGACAAAGAGGATGCGAAAGAAACAGTGTCAGAGGAAGTTGACAGAAAACTTTGTGCTCGAGTATGTTTAAAAACGCAGCCAGTATGCTGAGTCAAACAAAAAGGGGGATTCTGAATCGATGGTTTCATATTATGTACATTTCCCATTTTTACAAGAAATAACTTAATTATAGGAGCAGAGATAAAATTACTTCTTGAATATCTCTGCAAAAAGGAAGAAATCAAAAGGTGACACATTAACTTCTATGGTTTTATAAGTGTTGGAGTTCTGAATTAAAAAGCAAGCCTCTGATTTCTGTCTGTCTTTGTGTCGGAGCCCAGTGCTCAAATGGGGTTAACAGGGCATGGAGACAGTTGGGCCGCACCCTCTGAGCTGATTTGAATAGCACCGGCTTTTTGGCGCGAGGCTGAGGCTGTGCAGCCACTCCTCCCTCCCTGTCCTTGCTGAGCGCCCTGCAGTGGCGGGAAACACTGGCGGGAAAGAAAAGCGGTAAAAGGCGGGTTTTGTGGGGGCTTTGGCAAACCTGTGCTGTAGCTTGGAAGCACGTCAGACATTAGAGGATGCCTCGGGAAACAAAGGTCAATAGAAAAAAGATGCAGAAAGAAAGGAAGAAAAAAGAAAGAAAGCAACTCAACTCTACCTCTTGTTTCTGCTTTAAACTGGAAGATAGCTGTGGGTGGAGACAAAGAACTGAGCATGGGAGGAGAAGACCAGAACAAAGAGGGTAGCAGCCTGGACAACCCCCCCTACTCTTTACATGGCCCCACCCCCCTAACACACAGCCTGGAGGCTTGAAGCAAGCCAAATGACTATTATAACCTTAATCAGACCTTTAAAGCAGCTACTCAGGCATGTTCACCGCCACTAGATTCTTTGTTCTCAAAGGGATTCTGCTTAAACAATGCACCATAATCGAAGTCGAGAAAGGTCTTTCTCTCTTTTGCTGCTGATATCAGCCTTCAAACTCTAAACTAAAGGATCAAAATAAAAATAAAAAAAAGGAAAAAAAGATAATTTGCGGATCTGGCAGCGCAGGCAATCAGCAGTCACATAATTGGATTTGTTGTTATTAGCTTTCAAAGATTGAGGGTTACCCCAGCCTCCTAATCCATTTTACCAGTAAAACAGGTATCACCTGAGTGGGAGCCAGTGTGGCAAATTTCACCCATTACAGAGCAAAATAAGCAGCAGTTCCTCCTCACTTCCTGCCTCCAATGAGTTTAACACAAAAACAGGAAGCCTGCAGAGCTTGTGCATTTCCTAGATCTTATTACGCTGCGTCTTTTCTTGTGTTTCACACATACCAGCCTTCAGTGGGGTGAGCGAAGGAAAACAGAGGCAGTGATTGTTACATAAGCTGCATGGTATGGTGGTCTATTGGAGGCCCTGATGACAAAAGCGGTTTCATGGAAGACAGATCTGCAGCCAGATGAGACCAAAAGTGCCATTAAACACAACTTGTATTCCCCATCTGATAAAATACAGCAAGGTACAGTGAGGCATTTAACTGCAGAACGATGCAAATACACACCAACGCCTCAGTAATACACAAATAAACAGCTCTGCTGAGAGAGCAAGATGTAAAAACTAGCAGAGAAGTGTTGGTTGGTGGAGGAGCAACAACTAAGAGGGTTGTTAGGGGTTGAAAGGGGGTAGGGGGAAGGGCAAAGTCTTCAAAGTGTGTGTGTGTGTGGGGGTCACAGGGTGACGGCACTGAAAGGGGCTAAATTCAAAAGATGCAGAAAGAGTCCTAAACTCAACTGAAGCAACCTTACACCGCAGGGCCAAACAAAAGGAACATCTGCCCACTTGACAAAAGTTTAACACTCGCCATAAAAGCACCAGTAGCTCTATTTTGAAGGGCCACAGTCACTCTTCAACAGAGGCAACAGGTTTAAACCTATTTGCAGTTTTATTTTGAAGATTTTCAATGTGGTGTTACTTTGCAAAATTGACAGCTGCGTTGGTTATTTTCAGTATGCAAATCATACACGAGTGCACTAAAGGATCCAAGAAAAAACAACTGTAACTTGCTTTGAAAACTTTTAATGTAACTGTTCATTCACAAAGCATTTGGCAGTGTCTGTCTACAAGATGTAACTGGTCCCACAAATTCAGAATATCCTTCACAAAGATAGACAAACTGCACAGAGAGGAAGTAAAACCTAAGATTTCTCAGACGGACCATATGGTGAAATGTGTAACTCTGTGGTTACTGTCTCTGTGGGAAAAAGAGGACTAGAGGATCCAGTGGTGAATGTTTCAAAGTAAAATATGGTCAGCGTCTTTTCCAAAAGTACAAAACGTACAAAAACAAACACTTAAATGTTCCGTATGATCAAACACATTTTTTACGACAAAGAAAGACGACCTCAGAATTTTTTAAGTTTCAAATGCTCCATTCAGTTGTGAGGGAAAAAATAGATAAGCTTGTCAATCTGTGAAAATATAATTACCATTTCTAATTCAGGACTCAATTGTGACTAACCACAATTCAAGGATGGATTAGGATTTAACCCAGGGCTGATTACTGTCACACCTAAAGTATCAGCATATCAATTACTGGTAAGTAAAACCTGGATGGCTAAATTAAGTAGACTAAAAGGTCAACAAAAGCATTACATCCTGCCTTGAACTAAAGAAATTCAAGAACAGATGACAAACACTGTCATAGACGATGACAGTCAGTCAGCAAATAACTTTTAAAGGTCTTTTAATGACTAATTAATATTATGAAATGGTTCACATTTTGCCGTACTACATTACATATTGATAAAAAAAAAAGGTTCTTTCTTCTTCTAAAAAGTTTATTGATGATTGCTAAGACTTTTGGGAAAACACTGACGACTCAATCTAGTTGATGGAAGACATGATTACATTTTTGAAAGCAGCTTTTTGAACTTGCTTAGTAAACTTTATCCAGTGCTAAAATGCATTTTGCAGTTGGAAAGAATTAGATAATAATAAGTTATAAAGGGCAAATAAAAATCAATCTGTATTAACGAAAATATATGTATCATCCTGTGACGGACGGACGGACGGATATGTATCAACTTTTTTTTTTGGTGCCAAATTTAGTGCTAGAATTCACATCTGAAATATCTTTTTGCACATGTTGATTTACTCCACAATATTCCTGCATTGGGTGTCATGATTCACACAGTTGAAACTATGCTGCGTCTGGATTTTTTCATCCGCTTATAGAATATAAAGGTGTTAAACTGTAAGGCTATCTGTGGGAGCACCAGACTTACTTAAAAAGATTTACATGAAGAAAAAGAGCATGAGATTTAGCAAATAGGCTGCATGACGACGACCAAGGCAAAATCTGTGACTGACTCATAACTCACAAAATTGTCAACATTGAGTAGATGTCAACAATAAAAAACAAAAAATTGGAGCATAAAATAAAACAAACATTTATCTTAGGGTTTTCCACCTTCTGCTACTAATTTTGCTTCAAGTCAGTGCTCACATTAGAAAAAGTGGAGGCAAGAAAGGGTTGCTAGGATTCATTCCCCTGTGTTTCCTGTAGTGTATCCATTAACCAACGTCATGGCTGAATCACTAAAGTTACTGCTGCCTCTCTGGGGCCAAAAGCACCATAGAAACAGATTACTCTCATGTCCTAACATAACATTTTCATGTTTTTGTTTTTGTTTTTTTTAATCTCACATTAGGTGTTAATACAAAAGTGTCAAAATTATTCAAACCACCAGTTTTTGTTTTCCATTACATGGAAAACTTTGCTGTGTTTGCAGTTCACACACACAAGTTGAGTCAAAACAAAACATACACACCTGTAGTTGACCTCTCACCTATATGAGCAGACTAATCAATTTGAATGGCATCAGGGCAACTTTAGATTTAATCATAGCAATCAGTCCTTTAGTGAGTGTTTTTTTTTATTTTTTATTTTGTTTTTTACAATGGATGAACTCATGGCCTTACTTGTTGTTTCTGTCCTGTTTGCTTATATGAAAGTTGCCAATTGATAGAAAATTTCTTCCAAGTATGAGCCCAATCAAAGTATTTGCCTGTTTTTGGTAAATAAAAAAAAACAGAAACTTTAAAATATTCTACAATAAACTGTAATTCACTTCTGTTAACATTTTAAAGTAAACATTTTGTTTATTTATCGGAATCAGCACGTCTAAAATAGACTGAATGTAAAAACAGCTGTAATGATGAGACGTCGTAATGGCTGAAGTGATAGACTTTGGACAGCTTGGGATGTACGAGGTCTCAGACAACTGAAGGTAGTGTTTATGTTGGGCTGCAAGATGGGGTGTAGCTCTCATATTTCCTCAATTCGGCCTCAGGTTGGTTGATTAGTCCCTTGCAAAGACTTCATCTCCTGGAAGTGTGATTTTCAGAATGACTCAGTTCTGGGGCGCTAAGACATTTAATGCACCATCAAGAGCAGGGACTAAAACATACTCTGCAAGAACAATCACACATGGCTGCAAGAACAAAAGAAAGTAATTCTATTCTGCAGTTTTTGTTCTTGAAAGTACTTGCAGCTTGATTCTGAATAGAGGCCGAGTCGACCAGGACATCTTGTGTTCAGTACTTTTGGTTGCCAGTGTTACATTCAACAATATTTTTGTGTCCTTCTCTTGGGATTCAGTTTTACTTCTTTTCATACTCACTTTAGAGATTCTATTATCCAAAGTTGCCTTCTTCATCGAGGTGGAACTTTCCACTTTGACAATGATAATTTGATTCCATCATAACCCACAGTGGGGCAACCTACAGACACCCAAATGTCTGTAGCAGAAAACAATTGTAGCTGGGTAACAGTGAATTTGATTTCTGATTCTGTTGCATCCAAGAGTTGTTATTGTTTCTTATTCTAATTTTAAGGTGAATTATTGAGTGCTCATAACACATTTGAAATCTTTAGAAATGTACAAAAATTCTATTCCTTTGATTGTATCACGTATGACTCAGGAAAAAGGAGAAGACATTCATTATTCTGATAAATATTTTTAGGAGTCATGGGACTGGATTGTTTTGGGAACATTAATACATTTCAACATATGACATGTCTTTATATAGCTACAGATTTTATTGGGGATCTATGTGGCAGACCAACACAAAGTCATGCATAATTGCAAAGTGAAAGAAAAAGTATGCATTTTACTGTTTTTAACAAGTAAAAAGCAAAATGTTAAACTCTGTTTAACCACTTTTACTTTGACAATCTCAAATAAAATCTGATTCAGTGCAGCCTTTAGGGATCATTTGTCTTTCTCTGTGTTATTTGAACTCAAAGTAATATAATTATTGTCCTTTTGAGTAAATTTTTTTATGTAAAATAAAATAAAAATCTTAATAATGAAATAAAATATGGAATGAAGTAATAATAAAGTAATAAAGTTTGGGGGATTCACATAATTCCTTAGAAAATACCCCTAAGTCTGTTTTTTTGTACAAATTTAACATAAAGATGAGTACCAGGCAGCTCCTCCAGAGGGGAATGATTTGAAGAACTTTTGATGCGTTTTTTTATAATCAGAGTGCCTGGACCCAGATGGTACAAGCGTTTGCACTAACAGGATTAAGATTAGCTTGAGATTAGATTATTACCTTCATGAGTTTGTCTTTGAAACTACGAATCTTACCTCCCAAGCAAAAGGCGCTGTAAAAGATTAAAGAAATTAAAACTCCACCAGAAAATTACAAAAGGTTTGACAAATTACACTACACGTGCCCCTCATGATTATTTGACTTCACAGTGGATCCATTTACTTGTCTGTTTAAGGTTTGAAGAAAAACACAGATCTGAGAGTAGTCAGCTGGGGCCAGATGTATCCGAGAGGAACATGCAGAGTCTGAATCATTGTTGTTATGTAACTTGGGCCTTAGCAAGGGGAGGGCATATAGCATGAAGGGGGAGTGAAACCCAAAACAGACTACTGACCTAGATCAGCAAATGGTGGAGATAAGTACCTGAGGAGAGGGAGGCAAACATGGAACAGCCGGGTTAAAGAGAAAGACATGGAATCGGATTAAAGTAAGACCAAGAAAAATGTGACGAGTTTCCATGCCAACATGTGGTTTCTGCTTTGCTGGAAAACAGCATCTGAGTGGTTGTGTGCTACAGTGACACAAGCGGGCAGGAATGTGGGTCAGTAGGCAGCAGAGTTTGACAACTGAGACTGGGCCGAGGAAAGTTTTGTTACAAGTGCTGGTGGGTATGTGTGGAGCGCACACTCCTGGCCATCTGTGTGTCTTTTCCCGCTTGTGTTTTCCACATCTTCCTTGACCGTCAGCTGCTTGAAAATAGAATAAGGGGAAGGGTGTGTGTTCTGAATTGAGTAAGAGAGGGATGACTATGTCCACTTCTTCTGTGTTCAGAGCTCTACAAATTGATTTGTAACATTGAGAAGCTCTGTTGAACTGCTGTGTAGTGAAAAAACATTTGCTCTGTACAGAGTTCTTCTGATTTCACATTTATGTTCAAGTCATCAGATTCATATTACTCATATAACATGAAGTTTTCAAATAATTTCATTTTAAGTAAAAAGCTTTGTATAAACCAAATTGTGGAAAACTGATTTTCCAAACATAATGAATTGTTGCGTTGCCCTTGGTATTAACAACTGCTATCAAGTATTGGTAATAGCTGGCAATGAGTCCTTTACAAAAAAATTACCCCACTATGCTTTGCAGAATTATTTGAATTAATCCACAGAGGATATTGAAGCATGAACAATCTGTTCGCATGTACACCACAGTGACGGTGTCGAGTCAATTCAAGTGACTTAAAAGTCGGGCTCGAGTTAAAAATTAAATGACCATATACTTAACTTGATAACATCATTAAAGACTTTGGACCTCCACTCCAATGACTCAGTCTCAGTATGATTTGAACCCTTTAACCCAAAGAAACTTGATAACTTACACCAAACAATGTTTTACAAAGGAAATTCAGGTGTGATATGATGGAACCATGACAATGCAGCTTGCCCCTGATATTTGCCAATAATTTCTCCTGTTGTTCTGAGTGATTGAGACAAATTATTTTGTCACTAATGAAATAAGAGCATTAATATCATGTTGTGTTTAATTGATTTACAAATAATGTTTATTTCTTGTTTTATTATTATTATCATTGTCATTTATTCTTGGTATTTTTTATTTATTTATTTATTTATTTATTTGAGATTTCAAATTGCTCACAACATGAAAGCCAGTTTTTGCTGGTTCTGTATGATGGTGTTGCTGCAAATGTGACCTGCAATTTTTAAATAAATCTGTCTCAGCCTTATTTTGTTGTCATGCCTCCTTTTAAATATTGACCCTCTGCTGGTTAAAGTGACATTGCCACAAAGATCTCTTTGCATCTACTGTGCTGCTAACCTGCTTTTCTTCTGGCATATGCGAGTGAAGACTATGTCAGTCAGTGTTCCTTGACTTTGGACTTTCATCCCTCTGCCCGGGTGTTGACTTGAGATTTTCTCAAGTCGAGCTGTATTGCAGCTGAATATGTGTATATAGATCCAGACTTTGAATAGGCCACTATAAAACCTGCAGCTGGTTGACTTTTGGGGGTATTGCAGGAGGACCTCCTAGTGTGCATCAACAATGGCCTTTAATCCAGGTCCTCAGGCAGCACAGACAAACTAAAGCATCCCACTTCTTCCACCACGTTTGACTTGAGGACCATTAAAATTTGGAGGGTAAACGTAGGATGTCTTCCTTTTCCTTTTTGTTTAGACATAGTGTTTTCACTGAAACTCTCTTCAAAACTGTTTTTGCCACCCTCTTTGTGATTGTTGAATCACCATTGACCTTAGCTGTCGCATGTAAGGCCTGCACTTAATGTTCGGGATACTTTTGTGCTGACTTTATTAAGACGACTGCTCCTGGGGGAGGTTCACTGCTGTTCAGTGTCTCCTCCATTTGGGGATAATGGGTCTCAATGTGGTTTGCTGGAGTCAGCTTCTTTTCAAGTGATTTCTCAATTATGAATGTCTGGTAGTAATCAAGTTTGGGTGTGGTGACTAAAATCAAAGAGAAAGTGTGGTTAGTCACTGTAAATACATGCTTTGACAAAGGGTGAAAGTATCTTTTTCACAAATGGCCAGGCTGGATAGATTTTTACTTTTAAAAAATATATAATTTAACATATTTTAAAATTTTGGGGGTGGTTTGTACTCTCATTATTGTTATTTGATATTAACATTTATGTGGTGATCAGGAACACGTAAAAAGTAATTAAATACAAATTTGGCTAAATTTCTATTTAGTCAAATTTTATGAATGAGTGCCGTCCATGTCGGCATCTTTGTGGTTGTGTCTTGTGGGCTATTTAAAGTAAAAGCAACCCTTTGTTTGGTACCCAATATTTTTCTGTTCTAAAACATTTAAATTTTTCAAAACCACCTTTGAAAGGCCTCAATGTAAATTGCTTCCTTCAAATTACAAAGAAGGATCCGTCTGAATGAATTGCCTGCCACAAACGGCCCGATAACCACAGTTTATATGCCCCTGCTGTAAAGGAAAGTCAAATCTCTGATTTACAGAGTGATAAACTGTAAATCTGGTAGCCATTCCCCTTAAAGCATATTCACAGGTTGAACTTGCACCTGTTTCTCCTTGGCCTTTATCACACCCCCCTGTTTACTACCAGCATGTGGGTCAGAGATAAGCAACTAGTTGTGCCTGCGCCTTAAAACCATAAACCCATGCAAAGAGTTTATGATCTGTTTCTGACTTTGCTCTGCTGTCTTAGGACACACAATGACTGCACTTATAACATACAGACCTGAACACACCCACTCAGAGATGGTGCAAATATTGCTCAATGTGTTTGTGTTATTCCTACAAAAAAAAAAAAAAAAAGCAAAACTGCAGAGGTAAGAGAATCTTCATTGCAACAGCAAGAGGATGTTAACAGTTGCGAAAGTTGACGACAATCTCACTTTTCAGGAATGAAGATGCAATGTTGTTGTTTTGTTTTTTTTTTTATCTTTTTTTTATATTTTCTCAGTGAAAAACTCTGCATAGTGGATGACGGCAACAGACTGCAGGTTTTCACTGCATTTATCTTGTAACCGGTTTATCTGTGAGCCAGACCGACGAGAACAACGAGTAATTTTCTAGTCTTGGACGCACGCCAGAAACATGATGTGCTCATCTGTTTCTGTGGATTTTCAGCCAGATTTACAGGTTTGAAACGGTTTTAGGTCCAAACTGCAGAGGCAGAACAGTTGCATTCATTACTTAGTTCATGCATGCTTTTGTGATTTACTTCCTCAGTGCAGCGCAGAAGTGAATCACCTAAAATATGTTAGAAAATTTGTACGAATTAACTTGGAGAACTGGAATATAAAAAAATCATCATTTTTTTATATTCCCCTCCTTGTTTGGGCTCATCCCAACCATCTACAAGGGTTGGGATCAATAAGGGTGACTTCTTAGCTAGAAGTATGCACCCTAACATGAAATGGTGCTGTGAGAGGGCACAGGAGTACACAAGCAATTTCTCATTCACTTCAGCAGTTCAGCATGGCCAGAAAATCTGGTCTGGCAAGTTAACTGACAAAACTGCACAAAAAGATGGGATAAAGAGATCATCTTCCATCCTCTTTCTCCAAGGAGAACGTCTGTTTGACACAATGACAAAGCAACTGAGAAGTTTCTCTTGTCAATATTTGCATAGATGGGATGAGCTAAGACCCCCTCTAATAGTAAAATGGTTTCTCAATTTTTACATCTGATCTGAAGCTTTTCACAAGCATTTCCTTGTAACGGACCTCGCAAAAGGAACTTTTTCGTTTTCACTTCTCCAAAAAGCACAAGCAGTAAGATGTGATCTTTTGTTCCGTAGATTAATTTTCATCTACGTCCACCTCATTGTGAAATAAGCACTTTGCATGTTGCTTGCCAAAAAAGGTCATCACATGCAAAGCACATCTCTTGCCTGGATTGTAGAAAACTTTTATCACCCATATTGATGTCCAGGTAGATTATTTCTTGATTTGAATAAATTTTGTGGTTGTTTTGCAACAGGAAATGCATTAGGCAGTTTTGCTGCTATCTGGTCCAAAACCTGACATTTGAGCGTATTTTCACTTCCTGATAGTGACAGTTTAGGGCAATCTTAGGAAGGATCTATGTGCTTACTAAAACTGCTGTGCATCAGGTTAGTGTTATCGGATATTCTGTTTGACTTTCCATAGAGAAACACTAGAAATGGTTTTAAAATGTGATTTTATGTTATTGTTTGTCTTTTATTACTTTCAACAAAGTTCCCAGGGTTCAGATGGCAGTTATACAGGAGGAATAAAATCTTGTGCATCCAAACAGTTCCAAAAGGGGAAAGTGAACACGAAACAGGTAAAACAACAAACCATTCCCAAGACGGTTAGAGTTCAGGGTGTGTCAGCCTCCTCTGTCAGGCTAGACTACCTGAACCACATGGCTGCTCCAAGCTAACAAAACAAATGACAGGAGATCAGAGATGACTCATTCAGGCCTGCAGAGGCTCATCACTGCTGAAGTTACTGTGAAGGCAGCAGAAACTCAAATGTATGAAGTCACTGTAACGGGAATTCAATTAAGGCTATGCTGAACTCTGCAACCTAAAAAAACAGACGATGCTCTGCTGAAGGTTTAACTGAGAAAATGCAAGCAGATTCCTGAGCTATGATTCCTACTGATCTTCGAACGGAAGATCTGTGTTTTAGTTCAGGGTATTAGAATAAGGAGGGCTGAACACAAAGTCGTTTTAAAGATTATAAAATCTATGCTAAATTTATTTTCTATTTCTTATGCATTTCTCATAAAATCCAAATGAAATCGACTAAGGTTTGGAGTTGTAACTAATAAAAGATATTGAATTTAAAATTTATACGCAATACCACGTTAGACCCCTATTGTGTACACTGGTTTAACTGATCATTTAAAGTGGGTTGAGATACTAGAGTGGGATATAATCCAGTCCGGTCCCAAACAAAGCAAGCAGCTGACAGGGGACACCTACTGAAAACATGGGGGCACCAACTTCCCATTGACTGCAACAGATAAGTATGGAGGAGCAAAATAATGACAATAAAAAAACTAACAAGTTCAGAGGACAACTGACAGATAATTTATAATATTTTATCTGGTTTTGCAGGAATCATTGCAATCAACAGTGTTATAAATATTATCAGAACCGGTCTTCGGGCTGTTTAACATTTTTATCAGCACAAGGTTACCGATAATTAGTTATCTTGTGTTTTATACACGCGGTGTGGACGAAATGGACAAAATCGATGAGGAGGTCAAGCGTGCCAGACTGAAGGAACCGAAGAAGCCAATTGAGGAAAACCAGGCAGCCAGTCTCTTTCTGGACCATGTGCTTCATCCTGAACTTAATAGGGACAGGATGGACGATGTCACTGAGTAATATTCCATACCTGCCTGTGTGTTGTTTCTTTTTTTGAGACAGAGCAGGTCTTTGTTTTAAAGATATTTTGTTTTGAATTCAATACTCTTATTTTGCTTTCTGTGTGTTTGCTCAATTTTTCACCAGTTTATTAATCTATGGATCTGCTTCTGTATTGTTTACAACCGTATGAGTCACAGCAGCAGGGAAGAAACAGTTCTGCCTTCCCATCTATTCACAACATAGCAAGAATGCTCACTCCCTGATACACTGACTCCCTTCCAGGCATCTGGAGGCTGTTTGGGAAATGACCGGGTTATGGGTCAGCTATATCCTGTCTTAGTGTGGTGAAACAGTCTCAGACAACCTTAGCCAAATCAGACCACGATGGTGTAGACACAGACTTTTATATGGATTTGTATTCTCTGGTGTGACATGCAGGACTGCATGTAGATGTCCAGAACTACATTTGAATAATCAGTAAATAGTTGGCAATATGGCATGCAGCAAATTTAAGCCCAAAAGTTTTTTTTCCCGCAGTTTTGTCAGTGTGGATATTTGAAGCATTCCTCCTCTCAGCGCGCATACCTGCACTGGATTCAAGTAGCCCTTCACACAAGGGGCATTCCTCCAAAGATACTGATTGTATTTATGTGAGTGTGACCTACTTCCTGAGCACATCAGGTGCCCAGCTTGCAGCAGCCACTGCAGAGGGGAGGATCCACAACACCACCACACAAATGCGGTCTCCCCTTCAGGGCAAATCTGAAGGACAGAGTCTCAACCTCCTTAGGAGCAGCAGCTGGAGCAGCAGCTGGCATTCAAAAGTAATACACATTTAGAGGAGACACACGTCAAAATATTTAGGCTAATTATGTTAATGTGTTTCCTGAATGGAAAAAGACTATCAACAAATTGATCCATTGACAAAAAATTAAAAATAGAAAAACACTGACTTCAGTGCTCTCTACACTGGTTTTGGACAGCATGACACAAAGTTTTGAAAGCTATACATTATAATAGTGGTGCTTCATAAAGAGAGAAACAGAAAAAAAGGTTGTATCAAAAACATCTCTGTTGGTATTTTTAGATTTTGGAACTGTATTTAACGCAAGTGATTTATGATAAATATAAAAGAGAGCAAAGATCATATTATGTGGAGTTCCTCAGGGTCTAGTTCTTCGGCCACTTTCATTTACCGTCTTTATAACCTCCTTAAACCAGATTATGTAGCTTTACAGTATCTGTCGCCATTCATTTGTTGATGACACACAACTTTATATTTACCACATGATTAAAGTCCATAACAGTCAATGTGTCAAAGATTTAATCTTTTCTGATAATAAAAAAAAGAAACAGGTTTGTGATGAAAGCACATCCTTATGGCTGCTTTTGTGAGAGTTTTAGTTGACACAGTACATCTTGAAACGTTAATTTGGTCTGAATATCACAGCATCTTGTTGCTCCGTTTGACATAGTTGATAACATATAATACGTTATATGGAAAAGTGGGTGGGATTTTAAGCTATTGTGTCTTAAATAATGAAAAGAATTTTCTCATATTTATATATATATATATTTGAATTACTTGGTGTACAAATGGCACTATGCAAATACATTTGCTTTGCCTCAGATGAACTAGAGAGTGTGGTGGAGGCTATTTGGGGAGGATGATAAATTTGTGTAATTTGATACTTATGCATTAAATATTCGAAATAAGCTTTCACACTGGTGCCAGCTCCGGCTGAGTGATGTTTCTGTGGAAACCATTAATGGCTGAAATGTGTGCAAACCTAATTGCATGGTGAGGCCAAAATTAATCATAGTTTGCTTGTTTGGAACAAAAACAATAAGACAAAAATTTTTGTATGTAAATATGGTATAAAAATTTAATGATGCTTTGAGGTTATCATGCTTTAAAAAATAAAAAAAAACAAACAACAATCAGAGAAGCATTGAAATCACAAAGTGACGTGTGAATATAAAGTACAGCGGTGCTACTTTTTACCTTTTTTATCGTTTTTTTCCTACTTTCTTAACAAAAATAGAAGTCTGGTGGCACAGAGGAGCAAAGTTGTAAGACAAACCCTGGCTTTGCCTCCTTTACCCGGAGAAATATGCTATTATTTACAAAAAGATTTATACATCAAGTCATTATTCATTCACGCTTGCAAACAGAAAAGCATTCACACATATATTCAATGTGCAATGATGAAATGAAAACATGAAATCCGAGATTTGTTTTTTACAGCCTCACTGCTTTAAATGTTTGTGAAATATAAAATATGTCTTATCACAGCATACCTGGAAATAGCTTTGCATTAGCAATAAAAGACAATTATGACCCACTGTTCAAAACTGTGCAAAAAAAAAAAACAACAAACACATCATAGCAAACTGCTCCTCCCCTTAGCAGGTTCACAGGGTGTGGCAGTGGATTTGAAAGGAAGCCCACAGCCATATGATTTCATTTAGAACATATTTCACAGCTATTTACAGGAGGCAAATTGCGCTTATAAAAGAATAGCTTTCTTTGAAAGTGACAAGTAATTATTTTCTTGTGAGGGTAGAAGTTATCTGCTGTCAATGAGGCAGTTGTGATTAAGTCTCAGGAGCGTTTGAGTTCAGATAATCTGCGGAGAAGCTGCTGCTGCCTGGATCGGAGGCGCTTCTTCTCCTGTAGGTGCCGCCTCTCGCTGAGATGCAGCTCCTCCAGGTAATCCGTCGCCTGGGTCAGGATAGCCACCTTGGGGGCTTTGGCCGACTCGAGGCTGGGGATTTGATCCCGCAGGGCGGTGAATCGGGACCTGAGGTCGTTCCTCCTCTTCCTCTCCAGAAAGTTGTGGTTTCGCCTGCGGTCAGAGTCCTCCGCATCCGAGTTCAGCGGGGTGTCCGAGGGGGAAGGTGGCAGCTGGTGGGATGTCGTGCAGGCACGCTTGCTCAGAGGCTCCTCTTCGTAGTCATCGTCATCCTCCTCATCCTCTTCTGGGTCGCTGTCCGGCGAGCGGGCTGCGTAGTTGTGCTGCTGCTGATGGATGGACACGTGGAAGCTTTTGGGGCAGGGGTCCGCGCGGACCCTGATGGTGACCGGTTTCCTCCCACTCAGCAGCCGCACTCGGTTCTGCTTGCTCTCCACGGTGACCACGTCGATTTCTTCCTCATCATCTGCCATCACAGAAGAAAATAACTTGTGAATTGGGAAGGTTCATATGAGGGCATTGCACAGTCATCCTAAAACAACGGGTTTCTACAAGGAGAGTTAAAGTGTAACTAAAACAGCAACAAGGAAGAAACGTTCGCAATAATGAGGCTTCAATCAGTGGCTGTTCAATAATCTAAATGAGGAGATTCAAAGGTAGATGGCATTAATGCGGCTGGTAAATGTTTAACTTCACCCTATAAGGTGTTCAGGAAGCGGAAGTGCAGGGGTGGGACCAAGGTGGAGGGTGGTGGGGGGGGTTGAAGCATTCCCTTTGCGACATTACTGTTCTCTTCTCAGATTTTCTTGGCTCCATTTCAAAAATATTACTTCACCCAATCAAACAAATGATTCTTCAGTAGTTATGCAAGGCTGGAAGCTGGTGATGTAGCAGTTTCTGAACTACACCAGAAGACAAAAATGAAGAGACTTTCTGATACATCTGACGTATTCAGAGAAGAGGCAAGAAAATGTGGCTGCAGGAATCCAGTAAATAACGTCTATCAGCAGAGCTTGAGATTATGTTTTGATTGGATCTGGGTTCATGCTTATGTGACCTGAGTCAGAAGGTTGAATGGGAACCAAAACCAAGCTAAGTGAAAATAGCAGTTTCAGATAATAACACAGAATACTCTTCAGTAAAATTAATTCCTGTTGCAACATTGTGCCTTGTTTAATCTAGTTTTACTTGGTAATGTTATTTCTAAATCAAAATAGATAATTGACATGACGCAAAATGAGCATACAAGTCTGGGAAATGACGGTGTTATGATTTTCTATAATATATTTTACACTATTTACGATTTGCAATATATTCTGAGAAGGTACCATACTTTTCTGGCCCCACACTCTAACATCAAGATTAAATATTTAGAATAAAAAAATAGACGTAGTAAACTAAGATTGGCATGGACGAAAAAAACATGCCAGCATCAATTTCGATAAAAAGCTACTCGAAACTATACATTTATGAGGAGGAATTTAGTTTTTTTTTTTTTCTTTTGTTATCATGGTTTATGGCAGCAACACGACCATCCAGTGACATTAGTGGCCCCCATTTGGTCACCCCTCACAAAACTTCCTGGAGACGCCCCTGTGCGCAATGGCAATAAATCATGAAGACGGAGTAAATCCGCCCCTCCAACTGCAACCAAAGATAAAGAACCGGGGTCTGTTTGCCTTGAAGTGATAGGGGCGCGGTTTTTAAAAGGAAGCATGACCCATTCAGAGCAAGCAGAAGGCGCTTTTTCTCAAAGAAAGAGAAAGAGAGAGAGAAACTAGTCCTATTTGAGGTTGATCTGGACAACCACTTTTCCTCTGTGCCGCCTTGCTTTTTCCATATAACCCATTGTTGGTGGGCACAATATAACCCAGAGGCCGGGCAGGGTGGGGCCGTCCTTACCGGAGGAATCGGAGCGAGACTCTGAGCCAGACGACGCCGGCTTTCTGCAGGATCTTTCTGCGGGGATGGTGAGAACGGCGGCGGGGGTCCACGCAGTCTATAGCCGCGGAGATGAGACCACCCGTTGAGGCGCACTGCGTCTTGGTGGCCCGGACTGAGATCTGCTGGGGAGCCGGGGTCTGCGCCGCAGCCGCCGACACTTTCTCAGAACTACTCCACATGCAGTCCTGGATGATGTGCGCGCTGAGGTTATCGAAAAGCTCCGTGGGGTCGGGCGTGAACGCACCCTCATGCACTTCATCCGGCCCCAGCACCTTGGTCAGCCAGTTCAACTTGTCCCCCGCAGAGAAGTGCAGGGCAGAGTCACACAGAGTCCTGTGGGGGGACATGGGAGGGGTGGGCAGCAGCTCGAACTTTTTCCAGATATCCTCGCTGGGCGCAGTGGACTTATAAAAATCCTCCTCGGTGTCGAAATCGTGGAAAAAATAAGACTGGAAACAATCAAACTCCATGTTCAGGCTGATAAATAAAAAAAATCCACGTTAATCCCAGAAATGAGGGCGATCCTGTGAAGTCCAGAGAAACACATAATTAATTACGTTACATCTAAAAGTTTTTTCCCGTCCGACTGATCAAACATCCATCTAATGGGACATCATTCCGGAAACAACTGACTTCCAACAAATGGGACCACATTAATTATTAATCCCATCTTGCGGATGCACTCTTTGCACTGATGGATACAGGCTTTTATTGAATAAAGGGACTGCATGTAATAATAAAAACACAAACACACACACATATCTCAGGTTATCTTCTGTTTAAATTCAAGTGACGGTTAATTTAGTGAATAAAGATTAAGATTTCTCAAAGCCAAAGTGAAGCATTTCCTGAAATGCAGTTAGAGTTCGGTACTAAAGCACTAAAGGAAAAAAGAAAAAAAAAAAAAAAGTGAGCAGAGACCGGGTTAAAACACATCAAAGCAGCTCCATTTCCTCACCAGAAACTCGGCGTGTAAGAGTTAAAAGTACCCACCGGATCTCTGCAGGTTCCAAAAGCGCAATTCAGCACATTAAAATCCGCCTGTTTCAGCGGATGGAGTCACAAGAAGCTGACACCATCGATCGCAAAGCGGCGGAGAAAAGGGGACGCTGTCTGGAGATCTGCTTCAGTTTACTATTAAAGAAACACGACTTCAGATTAAACGCCGGAGAAAACGCCACCGGTGCTCAGACAACAAACGCAAGACCCGCCCGCCTTACAATAGAGAGCCCCACAGTGCGTTTTTCGCGCCAGTGAGATATCCTGTTATATGGCGATAAAAGCGCAGGGAGGAGCCGCAGCCGCTGCAATGTCTGCTGCGGTAGATCCGGGTAAAGCCCCTTTATTTGCATCAGAGACGTGGGGGAGGCGCGCAGGACCCCGCCCCGGACTGCAGCACCAGTCATGGCCACAATAACAGATTTACTATAACTGTTTCACTCCTATTAAGGATGGTAACGACAATGTCTGGGTGGAAATGTAAACTAAATGTAAGGTCAATTTATTGTCGTCGCAGAAATGTGTGTTTCTAAAAAGGTAATAGACCTAACGTTTGCAATTCAGTAAAGTAGAATGTGATTCAGAAACGTAATTATTATTATTATTATTAATAATAATAATAATAATAATAATAATAATAATAATAATAATAATAATGATAATAATCAGTTCAGTTGAAAAATTAGAGGTTCATTAGCACAGTGTGATAACATCCAGGATTTTTTTCTTTTTAATTATGGGTTACAGCAGTAAAAATATACAACTTAATTTATCAAATAATTCAAATACTACATAACACTAGCAGCAAAAAAGAAAAAAAATACTTTAATCCATAAAAGTTGAGTCATAGCTTATATCAGCTTAGTGAAGACAACAGTCTACCAGACAGTCCTTTACAGATAGGATAAGTGACAAAAGGTCTTGGCTAAATGGTCTGGTTCCTCAGAGTGCTGCTGCCAAGCTTTTGATCGGAAAATTGGTTGGAGGGAAAAAGTGTGCTTATGCAATAGCATCATTGAGAGGATTGCAAAGTTAAGCCCATTACAGAGTTTGTGGGGAATTCACAAGGTGTGAAGCGCGGCAGGCGTCAGTGGATCAGGCACAGCTCTCCACTGGTTTTGGCCCGCTGTGTCTCATCAAGGTTTCCTGCTGCTCTTGCAGGTTGTGGGCATTTTTGTTTTACCATTTGCAACATTTACTGCAAACATTTTCTTTCACTTTTATATCACCATTTATTGAGATTTTTCAGGAGGATCTCCAAATTCCCCAACTTTGGAAACTGCCATCTTACTTTGTATGTAGTTCATGGGGTTCATGAACCCTGATTTTAAAACTGTGTGCACACTGTTGGCCAAACCTCATGTCTTGTGTTTATTTCTGTTGTTGAACCTCCATGCGTATCTTACAAAAGAGAAACCAACTGTTCTTATAAATATAGATAACTGATTTCAGGTTATTTTTGGCCAAAGTTACTTAGTATCACCCTAGAATGACTTCAAATCGGGAGGAATGATACATGGTTATTTAAGTATAATTTTGTACAATATAAAAAACATTACTGAAACATATAACTTTACACTTCTTAGCTTTAGACAAAGTAACTCTTTTTATTTATCTGTATTGTACATTTTGATAACGTTTGCAGTCAGTAAAGCCATTAGGGCTAGCGGTTTGCTACATCCTGTTCAGGTTGACCTCAGTGTTGCATGTCTTTGAACAGGGGAAGGAAATAAGAGCTAAGAAAAGCAACCAGTGGGCAGAAAATGTAGACAGAAAGGTCACTTTACCAGTTTACCAGGCTTGGCAATTAGACCTACCCCTATATTTTTTTCTTATAATTATGTAGAAAAACTTAAATCATTTTTGAGCTGTTTGAACCAAAATTGAGAGCAATATTAGAAATTTCACTCAAAGTGCTTTTTCTAGTTAATCTTATTTTTTGACATCTGTATTGACTCTCCAAAGCTAAGGCTACTTGAATGAGGTTCTGACACATACTCTAATTATCTATCTATTATCTAATTATTCTCACAGAAATCAAATATTATTTGCTAACGTATCACAATACATGCAAGATGACTGGGGTCAGCATTAAAGTCAAGGGTCACATAGTTTGATGTCTTCCTTGTGCTGCCTGCAATTGTCAGACGTAAAGGCGACATGTGTCGACCTCGACACCAAAGATTACTTGAAAGATTAACCTACTTTCCCCTAATCTCGTTAAAATTAGTAGAATTAAGAATTAGTCTGCAACTTGGGTTACATAAGAGCTTCTTTTCATTAATGTCAGTCAGATCAGACCAGTTTTAAACTAACCAGAACTTTTTTTTTTTTTTTTGAAGCTCCATAGGTGTGAAAATGGGTGAATTCGGAGATGTGGTTTGTAAATTGTGCTTCAAAGAATCTGAATCAAATTAAAACTGGTTTCACACCCAGATAGAGACAAGACATCCAGGCTCGTTAATAGATGTTTATATTCCAAACTATGAAGCCATTCTCACATTGCTGGGTGGAGCGCACAAATGGTTTGCATTTCGACACAAAGGAGCACAATGAGGGCCGTGTCGGGACTCGGCTGCTGAAGACCTCAGTAAGTGCCTGTAAAGAGAGTAATCTTCTTTAAGGAGCGAGCTTCAACAGCTGCAAACAAGTTCATGTCCTAAAACAAACATAACTTTATTTGCTCTTAAAATCTCTTTTTACAGAGCAAAGTAGGACCACGCCTGAAAAACAGATGCTCTTGTCAGTGACCTGAAGCGTTGGATTAATGGTGTTGAATCAAGCGGTGATTAAACAGGGAGCTGATTTGTCCATTTAATGTCTGGTGTAATTAAACTCTGTGTGCTGACGGGCGAGCAGGAGGTTAGAGTTTACCAACGTCCGGTGATTGGAGAGCAGCGGGTCAGGTTCATCCACCACCCCGTGCCTTTTGCCTCCTGCTAATATATTGATCCACTTTGCCTTCGCCTTGGCGTGGGTTTCTTTTTACTTAATTAACTGTGCATTAACTCAAAACAAAACCTTCAACATCGAGGAACTGATTTGTGATGAGCATCTGTCGTCATTGAGTGTCTTAATGTCTAGCACATTTCGCTTAGCTGTTTTTTAAAGCTACAAGTGTAACTTATAGCTTATTTTTGTTGTCTACAGAGGAACATGTCATTGTCATATGTTCAGTGAGCTTTTTCTGTTTTGTTTTAACACCTTATTTAATTGAGGTTAATAACTGCCCTCCCAAAAACAAGCATCCAGACAGATTGATCTGGTGGAGGACTTTTTCTTCTTTTGTCATCTGTTTTTAATTAAATTCCACCAGAAATCCAAGCTCTCTTATTGTGACTGTACATTTGGTTGCAAAATATACATTAATGGACGATATTAAAATAATAAAATAAGAAAATTCAAAAGTTCTTTCTTGACAGCACAGGTGGCCAGTGAGGACTATTTGTGTCCTGCAGCAGACAAGTAAAATGTTTTGCATATCACAGTTTGACCAGTTTTCTTGTCCCCTGACCCAAAACGTTTAGTTGAATCTTAAAATTTTCATCTTAAGCAATATTTCAGCAATTGTTTGTGAGTTCAAGTGATTACACCAAAGACTCATTGAGACTTTGAAACTAAAAGTTTTGATCTTCATAGGAGTGGACAGTATTCACTAGAAAAGGGGTTTTAGAGGTTTGATATCTAGTTTTTGATCAAATCAGGCATTTTTGTTTTTCTGAATCCTAAATTAAACTTTGGAATGTTTTTTTCGCAACACTTCAGAAACCGAAGTGAAATTTGTCTTCATGGCAGAATCGTATATAGATGTTTTTTTTTTTTGTTTGTTTTGTTTTTTCAAAATCCAAAGTTAAATGTAACATTTCTACTTTGCTGAATCTAAAATTAAAGTCTTGCTTTAATCATGCAGCTTTTAGTAGGATAAATCAAGACTGTTTTAAGTTCTTGCATTTACTGCAATACATCTGCAATGTTATTTTGGTAAAAAAATCTTCTGAGACAATGAATGGTCTCACACTGGAAAATCCATGTCATGGCAATCTGAAGTCCATAAAAGTTTAATACATCATTTTTATTCATTTAAAAGTGTTTCTAGATTATTGAGTTTGTCCAATCACAGATTAGAGATCTCAGTGCTTATGTCCCTTCAAATTTCCAAGTTGCAGTTTTCTATGCATGGGATGTTCCATTTACCCAAAATAGAAGTATTCAAGACTATAATCTGCTTCCCTCAACTCCTTTTTATTTTCTATTCCTTTAAAGTTTGTGATATTCCCCTCTGTAGGGGAAACCCTCTTTAACACCAACAAAAGCATCCCCCTCAAGTCGTTTCACAGCTTAACTTCAAGTAGCCTCTATTGTTCCTTCTAGTTAAAGCAGCATATGTGTGGGGATGCTAAAAAAAAAAAAAACGGTGAAGGGTTTGGGATCCACTCGGCTGAGTAACAGTGTGGTCTGCAACTCCCAGTCAGCCTCCTGGAGAACATTAAGCCCACCGCAGTCCAGGAATTTGGAGGGTTTTTCAGAGATTCTTTAAAACATTGCCCACATGTGCAATACAAGAGGGTGTACCCGCTTTCCCCACGACCTCCATGACATCCCCTGGCCCTGACCTGTGACCCTTCCCTCCCAGCTGAGAAAATACGATTTGGAGTTGGTTCCAAAATGGGACCAGTCATTCAAAAAAAAAAAGAAAGAAAAAAAGGAAAAGACATGCAGGAAAGAAAACAAAATAAGTCACACAAATGTTATTGCACCCCTGGGACGTAAAAAAAAAAAACACATTCTGGTGCTCTTCCATCCGCAGCATGTTGCGAAACAGAGTTTAACTGGGTTCCAGTTTTACCTGCTTGCAGTTTTCACACACCGCAGATCTCTATCAACATGGTGCATTACATCAGGCTTTTACTATGAGCTGTCATTTCCTCAGTAAAGTACTTCACAGTAAAAGGTGGTAAGATTGCAGTCAAAGTCTGTGAACTGACCAAAGCAACACATTATAAATAGCCACAGATAAGACAAAATCCTGCCTGTGATTAGAATGAGGACAACTTGAAGTTTATTCTTACCGTGGGAAATGTGCTTCACAAACAAAGTTTACAAAATCATAACTGTGAGTTAAAGCAAATATCGGAGAGTAGCTATGATGAATAAATGTTTTCTTTGATTGATTTCAACTCCTGTCTTGTTGCTGCAGATTTTGACTGACTTATGCTGCCACCTGGTGTTTGAAAGGTGTAAATGATAAAAAAAAAAACTACTTCGTTCTGCCTCTTAAATATAGTGAGGAATTCCCTAACATCGACTAAATAAGAGTAAAAGAATATCTATTTCAATAAAAAATATATACAGCATGAATGTATCTGTGTGACTAGCAGTAACAGTTGATGATCACATGAATAAATAATGAAACCAATAGATATTCACAAAAAAATATTTAACAAATATTTTGTTAAGTTTCTTGACAAAAATTATGGCATTTATATGTATTACCAAAAGATGACAGCGTCACTAAAGTTATGAACACGTTGCTGAGGATTCACTCTGCAGAGGTGTATTACACACATTTTCTCCCATTCTGTTATTAAATTTAAACTTAAACCATTTTAAGTTTATGGGATGTCTTATTACATATTAATGTCTTATTTTTTCTATTAAAGCATTAAGATTTCTTTGATCACTTTTTTTGGCACACTGACAGTAAAAAAAATTGCTAAGGTATAATAAAAGTACATTAACTCAAATAAGATGCAAATATTTTTGGTACATTCCTGACTTAGCCAAGACTTTAGTTATTTTCTTGACATGTATGAGAAAATTTTTCAGTCAAGCATTAAGATAACTAGACAATATGCTCCTTCTATCAAATCTACTTTCAATCAATCAATCACTCAATTAAGTAGTTTTATTTATAAAGTGCCCTTCTCCCTATAAAGCAGCTCAACGTGCTGTACAAATCAATAAAAATAAACCAACAAAAACAAACAATTACCCATCCCACATTTCCATATAGAGACTACTTTGGCCATTGTTTATTAAAGTCGGACAAACAAGAAAGCATTAAGTCTATTTAATATGAATTTAGAAGCACATGAAGGATTTTTCCTGAAGCTGCACAACTCGCGGGGCGGCAGGCTAATTTTCTGACTTTTCAGCTCCGCCCTTTTTTCAGGGGGTTTGAAAGGAAATGTTGAAGCAATATAATGCAGGTTGCTCTAAGTTGCACTAACCAGTCATCAACCACACAGAGGGCTAGAAATGGCTTATAGGTGTCAAAGAGCAAGTTCAGGTTCCGGGGCAAAAACTCAAATGGTTAACATAAAAGTCTAACTGTGATCAGGCCTCACTCTGCAAAACAAATGCAAATTGTAAAATGAGGTTAGCTTGAGCTTTTGCAACTGAACCTTACTTTAGCTCTGCTGTACAGCTATTGCAGCAGTGACATTATCTTTTATGACTCACTTAATGGGAGCTTAATGTTAATGGCAGTGACTGTGTCACAAAAGTATGATCATAAAACACCTTGAGAAAAATGCAATAGCCAACCAAAAGAGATAGATTTAAACTGACATACCATGGATTTCCTAGCAGGCCTACAACTTCATTGTGAGGAATATTGAACATTGGCAGGTAAGTTGTGAAGGTTGAGTTTTAAGTTGAAGGAAAATAGTCTCAGAACTAATTTTTAGCTCCACTTTTCACTCCTCAGAAATAGCAATTCACCCACATGTCCTTTAAAAGTACATTAAATAAAATGGAGCTCTGGAAGGCCGTATTTTATCCCATCAATAAGTAAAGTCATCTTTTAAACACTTTTTTGTCTTTTGGATTTGCTCATATTGTATAACATTAAAATTGGATTATCTATGTGACAAAAAAATCAAAAAAGGGTGGGAAGCCTTTTCTGTGTGGGGGATGAAGCTCTGCCCTAAATGGAGGAGCAGGAGAAACCATTAAGAGGGAAAGACTACAGCACTGCATATTCTAGTTTCAATGTAATATTAAAGGATGATAACATTCAGATTACAAATTGCTGTGAAACGTTTTTACTAAAACGTTAAAAGAAATTAATAGTACTTCATATTGGGAATGGGGGACAAAATTCTACTGCAAAAAAAGCTATTGCAAAAATATAGAAAGAAATTTTGTTCTATCAATGTAATTTTACATCTTCCAATGCTAAGTTCTCAAACTCATGAAAAAAAGTGACACAAGAAGCAATAATCCCTGATTTACATAAACACAATAGATTATTCGTACGGATTTTTGCTTCTGTGCAAAAATGTCAGTTGGATTTTATCTGACATCTAAATTCCTGTGGCCAGCTGCTTACACCTAACTAAACACGTTTTCTTAGTTTCACTTCAGATCAGCATTTGGTGAGAAAAAAAAAACTTGAGCATGACTGAGCAGAGACCACAACAGTTTTACAAACTTACTGCAATTAGAGGTTAAAGGTTCAGAGCTAAATTTTCAATTCAAGATCCAGGTCTAATTTCTAATTTCTGTAAATAAATGATCTTATCTGTTTCATAAATGTGACTCTGAATGGTAAAAAGAATTAAAATGAGAAAATTAAAGGTAAGAAAACAATTTGTGTGAAGTTGAAAACTATATACACTGCTCAAAAAAATAAAGGGAACACTCAAATAACACATCCTAGATCTGAATGAATGAAATATTCTCATTGAATACTTTGTCCTGTACAAAGTTGAATGTGCTGACAACAAAATCATTGTTGATTGTCAATCAGTGTTGCTTCCTCAGTGGACAGTTTGATTTCACAGAAGTTTGATGTACTTGGAGTTACATTGTGTTGTTTGAGTGTTCCCGTTATTTTTTTGAGCAGTATATATATATATATATATATATATATATATATATATATATATATATATATATATATATATATATATATATATATATATATATATATATATATATATATATATATATATATATATATATATATATATATATATATATATATATATATATGACACACCTGCACCATCAGGTGTGTCAGGCAGGGGGCATGCACTGCAGCAAGACTACATGCAAAGTACTGAATATTCATAAGCCATGCAAAGTGCCTTCTCAGAAAATAAAAAAATAAAAATGGAAATGAAAAATATACCATTCCAAACAATCCAATGAAAATCTATTCTTGAATATCTATTTGTTTTGTAATACATTTTTGGCTCTTGCGAAGAACTTAGGGCTGTATAAATAAAGTTTCTACTTACATCAACTTACTGCGTATTTAAAGTGAGTAGAGGTCATTTCGCCCTTTTACCGATTTGTACCTGTGGGAAATATACATATGGAATTTCCTAGTTACTTCAAAATGCTGAACTGACTGTAAAGGAAGATCAGCATCAAGTTTTGGACGGCAGCAAGCACAGAGGAAGAGAAAGACTGAAACAAAACACAGCCCTCCACCAAGATAATGGTGGAGGGCTGGCTCCACTGAATGCTCTGGGGCTACGTCATTTCTTTTGGTCTATCTCCACATTGAGTGGAGATAGACATGTTGATGTTACAGGAATTCCCGGGAAAGGAAACTGAGTGTTGGGCGGATGTTTACACCGAACAATTATCCTGATATCTCAAAGACCGACTGAGCAGTGGTGCAGTTGGCAGCGCTGTTCTCTTGCAAGGTACAAGGTTTAAATCCTGGCTCTCTAAGAGCTTCTTCCAGAAGTCTTAGGTTATGTTACTCTTTAAGTTGTTATTATATGGCTGAGTTTATGCTTGCATTGTCTTCTGTCTACACTCTATTTTCGCTTCTCGCACAATGGCCTTTTGAGGTAGGCATCAGCTCCCATGCAAGATTAAGTGAGCATAGACAATGGATGGATGGGCGAATATCGCCAAGACTAACAAGGATTGGTTTCTGAAGCTGCCAGATGCAAACTCTATTGAAACTCTTCAGATTAATCCAGGAAAAGTGGTTGCAGAATGTAAGCATCAAATGTTAACGAACTGGAAACCTTTTTCCATGAGAAGCTTGCTTAGATTTCATAATTTTGAAATCTAAGGTCATGTCAGCAAAAGGTCATGAAGAGGTTGAAATGTTTGTTAATATACCATGTTAAAGAAATGGTGTATTAACAAACATGCCTTCTACATTTTAGGTGTTTAACATTTTTGTACCTCTCATTTCTCACATCTTTAATACATTTTGTGTTTTTTATAAACTCACAAATCGTGGACAAAATTGTGTATTTGACCTTCACACGTTATCTCTAGTGTAAGGCATGTGAAGCTTACCTTTAATCACAAGAATGTCTGGTTCAGTAACAGTCTTCTAAGGCCTGTGACCTGCATTTACAGAGAAACAGAGCTGATACCATAAAGATTATCTCTTAACTGTAAAAATTAACTGTAATTTCTACGGCTTGGCAGCTCTAAAGCCTTTAAGAAGTATATATGTATATATATATATATATATATATATATATATATATATATATATATATATATATATATATATATATATATATATACAGTTCACAGTTACTCACCTCTAGTCGAAATTTGTGTGGAATGATTATGTGGTATAGGGTGTTGCCATACAATGAACATTCGATTCCTGTGACGTCTTGACGTGGCGTAGTAGAATGAATGAGGTGGCCAGATACGGCGCTAGAGTTGAGTCACACAAATTTGAAGAAGAGAAGAGTTCAACATGCTGCTGCTGTGAGGAGCTGTAATTTTAAATATAACACTACATATTCATATCAAACTGGAGCAAAATTAACCAGTTTATCGAAAGAAAAAAGAAAGATGGCCCGAGGAGAAGGCGCCGAGCAGTACCCCGCAACTTTACTGGCAACGACAGTCAAACCTATGAAGACAGAAATCAAGGCGGTTAAGGTAGGATGGGTTTTCCTGTCTAAATGTAGTTTTTATGTTTAAAATAACTTTCGTCCAGGTTCGGAAAAAGGCGCCTAGTTTTGAAGCGGCGTTTTAAACTGTGGGCTTTTATTTTCTGTGGCTTTCACGCAGCTCGGCGTGCCGTGTCCTTCTCTGCCCTCGGGATTTGAATGTCACCCGGCGTTTTCCCTTCCACCTGTTCCCCCTGCTTATTTGCTTATTTGCGGAATGAGTTTTAAATGAACGTCTGTAACAAATTCCCCCCCTCCAATTTTTAATTTATTTTTGTCTGTCGGTCCTGTGCAGACGAAGTAGGACGCAGCACTTCTCATTCTCGGAGCTCAGACACGATCTGCAAGCCATTTTATTTGAATAAGCGGAAATGAGGAAAAGTGAACTTTAATTGTGAAATTTCCTTTAACTCGCCACAATATTCCGCATATTATTAAAGACACTTTGTAGTGTTGTAATCTCTTCATGAGCAAAAGCATACTCTGGTAGTAAAGGAAACCACAGCTGTTGTAATACAGTATGGATATTCACTGTGAGATTATGCATAATACAAAGGTTTTTAGGAACTGGTCTAAAAAAATAAGCCCATGCATTCTTGCTCTGAGGACGTCACAGGAGGTAAAAAAAAAAAATGCAGCATTTTTTTTTGTTTATTTGTTTTGACAATCAAATAATTGCTGCAGACTTATAGAATACAAGTAAACATTTCTGATTGTAAACATGTAAATAAAGAGGGAAGGAGTGGGGGAGAAAAATGATAAAATAATAATTCCTCTACCTTATGCGATGTCACCAAAGGCTTTCGCATGCTCAATCTGGTATTTGGGATTTGGCTTTTAAAGTATGTTTTGCATTAAAATAACAAGACTTTCATAAATGAAATGACACCAACCATATTTATTTGTCAAATTAGATTTTAAGCGATTTGGTTGGGTTAGCTTTAAAAGGTAATACCTCGCTCAGATATACTTCATTTTTTTCAGCTGTCATGTTTTGTTAAATTTGATTAGATTTTGATTAAAGTTTGATTAAATTGGAAGCTTGGAAGTTTGTTTAAGCATAATTTATGGTCATTGCATTGTAAAAGGCTATCAGTCCAATTCTGCTAAAAAAATAAAATAAAATAAACCATCTGTTAGGAATTATTTATAATTTAATATGGTTTCTTTTCATCTGGAGAGATGATATGAATTTGACTTATATAGGTTCACAGCAGCTGTGGCTTTCCCCTCTTTTACATACTCTTGAAGGTGATTGGCCAAAACCAAAAAGTATGTAGTGTCACACAACCTGCAACATACCATCTCAGGAGCCAATGGCTGAGCTCGGCTGATGCGATGATGCCGCATGAGCGCATGTGAACTAAGGTAACCTCAGCCTTTGATTCAGGATCTAACTGATCAGTTCGAGAGCGTGATGACTGAGACCCTGTGAAGGAGAGAACCAGAGGGTCAAAAAAAGACCCATTCATGAGTCCCCAGGGAGTTTTTACTGTCAGAACCATGAACTGTTTTAATGTCACGTCAATTCCATTATCTCTCTGTCTCCCTGATGTTTCTCTTCCAGCTGAAGGAACGGAGGAGGGATACACAGAAACTATCTGTGTGGAGTAAACTGTGCTATGCCTTCGGAGGAGCTCCCTACCAGATAACAGGCAGCGCTCTGGGCTTCTTTCTCCAGATCTACCTGCTCGATGTGGCTCAGGTGATTAAGATATGCTTCCTTAAAAAGGGAAAGTTGAACAAAAACACCAAACAGGCTTTGCTGGCAGATTTACAAGCAGTTATCCATGTTTCTTTTCATTAGCAGCGTACACTGATTAGCTTGGAGAGCGAGGTTTGTGTTGGCTCGCTTTAACAGTATCCGCTGTGCTGTATTCAGTCAGCCGAATGAACTTGGGCTCCTGCTGTCAGCTTTGTTGCTGAATTAATCTTTTCCACTGTTCACAGTGGGAACTTAAATCAGGGCTGTGCATGACCTCATTGCAGCGTCTGCTTTTGTGTTGTTGTGCTCATTGTTCTTTGGCACCATTCTGTTTGCAGCTGGATCCTTGCTACGCCTCCATCATCCTGTTCGTTGGTCGGGCCTGGGATGCCATCACAGACCCAACTGTGGGATTCTTGGTGAGCCGGAGTAAATGGACTGGCATCGGCCGTATGATGCCCTGGTAGGTATAAGTTTGGTAAATGTTAAACAAATGCTGACACAGAGTGAAAATGACAAGTGTTCCCATGTAATCTCGAAAAGTCTGGAACGTGATCCAAGAGTTTTGCAGATCTAGAGCAGTGTGGAGAGAGAACAACAGATTACATCTGTCCGTCTCTTCTTCCATCATCCATTCATCCATTCGTGCAGCGATCCATCACTTAATGGCATATTCTTCTCTCCATCTGTTAGGAGTGGACAATATGGATTTAATATTTTATCACAATATTTTGAAGTATTTATTATGATAATAATAAAAGTGACAGTAATATGTGTATTTAAAACTTTTTATTAATTGATTTATTTTAGGCAACTACCTTAAAATCTTTATTATCAGAGATTTTTCACAGTAAGCGATGCGATAAATTCCTGCTTATTTGATTCCATCCATTCTTGCACACATTTAACTGTCCATGCATCTATCCATCCATTCATCCTTCTTTTTAAGTCCCTTATCTAAAGTCTGGTCAAAGTAGAAAGAGTTGCTATGAAAAAATGTGAAAGTTTGTGCTGCAACCGAAAGGCCTCTATAAAATTGCTAAATGAGGACAGAAATCTCCAGAAGCTGGAATCTGGAAAAGTTGAGAGTTTGTACATAAAAAAATGTGAAGAAACGCTGTGATGAGGAGGTGAGCTGCAAGGGATTTAGAGAGAAGGGAGAAAAGCTCCTGGTATCAGTAACCATGGCAGCAAGGTTGAAGAGGCTGAAAGAAAAGAGAAAATAGCTAGACTGAAAGATTGCACTGGGAGTATAAATATGTAAGAGAAAATGGGAGGGCAAAGAAAACTTAAACTTTGTGCATTTTCTTTCCCCTTAAAACTGTTAAAAAAAAAAACAATCTAAGAACTTCAATTTTCAGATTTCTGCTCTAACATTTACTCCCTCCAAATCTTAATATTTCATTTATAATCAGTGTATCTTACTGTGTAGAAATACAGAGGAGTTTTGCAGGGTTTTCTCTGAACTTCAGCTGCTTTCTCCCTCCTTTTAAGTCCTTACTCTTCCATCTGCTCAAAGAACCACTCCAAAGAAATGAGAGCTGACTTTAAACTTGCTCATAGCTGGAAGTTACAGTAAATGTCACCCGCACACGTGTCAGACTTGTGGATCTAAAACTGTCTCCTGGTTGAAGGTCTGTTCTTTATTACAACCAGCATATAAAGCTTAACAGAACAAAAAAAGGGCAGCAGAAGTACAGGCTGTAAAATTTACGTATTGTACTTTATAGCGTCAAATGACCCCCAGCAGCCAAATGTATATGGCTGAGCTCAATAAGAAAATCTGGTTGTAAAAATAGGCAACGTTCATGTTTAATTTTTATAGCGTAAGGCACATGAAGTTCCTTGATGTTACAAGAATATCTTTTGAGCCCGTGATCTGAATGTGCAGATGAGCAGAGCAGGTGCTATAAATGATTCTTTCTCACTGTAACTCATCAGTCTCGGCAGCTGTCAGGCCTTTTAAAAAGCCAGAAGTAAAACAAGCTGCCGGCTAGTCGCATGTTGTAGGCAGCCGAGGAGGAGATGAGGGAAGAGGAAGTTCGTGGCTTCAGTTGTGATTGGTCCCACCCACAACACACCATCCGATTCAACCAATTAGAAAAGGAGAAACAATGAGCGCCACGTGTAGGTTTGATTTTTTTATTTTTTTTATAGTGGAGGGAAGCTTAGAGAAGCTTACATTGTGTTTAAAGCCATATGTGTCCAAACAATAGTGGGGGAAAAAAACAGGTTTATTGTGCAAACAAAAAAAAAGGTAACAAATGCATGAAAAATTCATTCTGTTTAGATTTAAAACTAAGTGTTAGAGGTTTGAGCAAGTTTAGGTTATTTCCTTTAACACTTACCTCAGTATGGGGTTAGGCCAGACATGTTATAGTGAGAGTCTAACCTTCTTCACTGAAACCAAAGAGCAAATCAAGAATGTCTCAGCCACTGTTGCAGGCAAGGGGATGCAGTTTCATCTGAACATACAAGTTCACAAGCTTCTCTTCCAATAAAGAAACATCCTGGTGTGATTAGCGATTCTTCCCAGAGGGAGAGGCAGATTTTATTTCCTTTGCATGGCAGCTTGTAGACAAAGGTAAAGGCTGCAGTTAATATTTGTGATAATAACTTTATTGTTGGTTGCTTGACAATATAATTTACCTCCAAACAGTTTATCAGGTTTTCATAGAACCCAGATAAAAGGAATGAAAAAAAAATCACGACGCCTTAAAAGTACTTTGATCTTTTGTCATATTTTCCTACACAAAAAGAAGCTTGTATATCTTTTTTAATCTATTGTGCTATGAGAACCTGAAATAAAATCCAGTGCGACCAACTATCATCAGATTGTTGAAATATTGTAACATAATCTCAATCTAAATCCAGCTCTTCTATGGAGATCTCAAAAGTTTGTTAGAGAACATTAGTGAACAAATAGCACAATGAAAACCAAGGAATCCAGAAAGTTAGTAAATATGAGCGAAAACTGGAGTGAAGTTTAAAGTAGAGCTAGATTATGAAGCAACCGTCCTGAGAGTCCTGATCAATCCATTATCTGTAAACAAGGAATGGCACAGCTACAAATTCGCCAGGATTTGGCCAACCACCTAAATTGACAGGTTTAAAAAATATATAACACCTTAATAAAAGAAGCAGGCATGTGGTAAGTTTGCTCAGATGATATCCACATTTAAATCTGATCCCCTGCAAAGGAGTGAACTGAAAAAATATTTCTTGAAAGAAAGTCATCGCTTAGTTTCACACAAGTCATATGGATGAAACTACAGCGGCAGAAAATACGACTGCACTTCACTCTCAACATGCTCTCCCCACGGAGAAACAAGGCGGTAGCAGCATCACCTAATCTGACTGAGATTAAGCCATTTGGCCAAGAAAAGCTTTCAGGAGTTTTATAGAAACGTTTGTAAGATGGCGTAATCTTGGCTCCATTGTGAATTTTAAAAGCGGATTGCTGAGGTCAGAACAACGGACTCAGAGTGGGAGCTGGAATCAGCTGGAGGTCTCAGAGTTGAGGGAAGCAGTGGTACAAACTGAAGTGGGGTGGATCAGGGCCCCCTCGTCATCAGGCAGGGTTCATGCTGCCCTGCCTGAACCCTCTCTGCACACTCCGGCTCTAACAAGGCAGGATTAGGAGGATTATTCACAAAGCAAAAAGAGAAGAAAAACAGCGACTGTAAGGCAGACTCAAATAAGAAACTAAGCGGATATGTTACAGTAGCAGGAAGGATAACTCATTAAGCACATTCATTATGGTTTATTAACGCTTTAAAGGTACTGCAAGTAATGATAAAGCTGAAACTTTAGTTGACATGTCCTGAACACTTCCCACTCATTTCTTTGCAGGATCCTTTGCTCAACTCCGTTTGCAGTGCTGACTTACATCCTGCTCTGGTTTGTGCCTCCATTTGAGGAAGGAAAAGTCATCTGGTACCTGGTGTTTTACTGCCTCTTTCAGTCAATGCAGACGGTTAGTTTGTACCTCCTGGACGACTTCTCTTCTCACCTCTCTATCATACCGCTCACTATATCTAATTGTTTGTTTCTGATTGCAGTGCTTCCATGTTCCATATTCAGCCCTCACCATGTTTATCAGCAGCGACCAGAAGGAGCGGGACTCTGCCACTGCCTATCGTACGTTAAGCGCTCTGCATAGTGATTGTAAAGCATTGGTGTTTTATCGACCTTTAAACCTTTAAACCTTGGGGTCAATCAGGTATGACCGTGGAGGTGCTGGGAACTGTGCTGGGCACGGCGATCCAGGGACAGATAGTAGGTGGAGCCTCCAGTTGTCCCACTGAGCCTGAAAACTCCAACAGCACAAACATCACTATGAACACGACCATAGTTTCACGGGAAGATACAGTAAGTGTTTCTTCTTGGGCGAGATAAAAATGTGATATTTTATTTTGATCCAAACTGTTGTACTTATTTTATTTGGCTGTTTTAGTCAGAGTAAGTTTGTTTTATCATAACTGAAATCATGAGTTTACTTTTATTATTTTGTGTGTTTATCCGACAGAAAGTAACAGAATTGTAATGTTTATGTAAAATGCTTCAATTTTTCTTCTTGTATTTTTACAAATACAAATCTGAAAAGTTTGCTGTGAATCGTGAAGTAACACAAAAATGGACGTTGAGATATGCTGAGCTACAGTAGTCTTACAAAGAATAGGCAAAAGTTTCTGTCTCCAGATTTGTAAATCTAGCCATGAATAAAGTAAAGTTTTAGTTTTGACATTTATTCTCCATATTAACAGTCTAAATAACAAAGGAAGATCTAAATTATGACATCCATGTATATAAATGACTTCCTAAACCATGGAGTATCAACACAATCGAACTGATTTCTTTCCTTGCTTCCATTCCTTCAGAAACAAGCCTACCTGCTTGCTTCCGGGGTCATCTGCATCATCTACATCATTTGTGCTGCAGTTTTGTTTTTTGGTGTGAAGGAGCAAAAAGGTACAGAACCATTCCATCTTTCTAGGTGTCCTTTGCTTTGAGACTTTTAAACCTAACTGTTGAATTTCAATATTTAGTTTCCTAACTCTTACACTTTAATGGAGAGACGTGTTCTGTACAGTGTGAGTGACATGTAGTTCTGCAAGTGCAGGATACTGACACTGTTTAACTATAAGCCTTGTAAATTTGTAATTACTTTTGCAGCTTCGGTAAATAATAACCTTGTTTAAAAAGTCACATCCGGGTCATGCGGCATTTTAAATGTCACATTAAAATTGTCACATGACCATGTGTCATTTCAAAGTATTTAGTTGGAAACAAAAGATTAAAAGTTTCCATTAAAAAGTATGGCAGGCACATATTTAGAGAGTTGGAGCTGTATTTATGTTTTTCCTGTCGTCTTCCAGAGACCGGTCATAAAACCTCCACTCCGCCGCTCACCTTCCGTCAAGGCCTGTGGGTGATCATGAGTCACGGACCCTACGTCAAACTGGTCATCGGCTTCCTCTTCACATCGCTGGGCTTCATGGTAAAAATGATCAATGCTTTCTTTATTTAGGAGTTTTAGGATTCCCGTTCAGCTTAATTTTCTGCTAACGGAATCTGGTACTTGGTTTATGTTCCACATATATGACCCTGTTTTATAATGTAATTTCACTCTTTTACAGTTGCTGGAAGGAAACTTTGCTCTTTTCATCACCCACTCTCTGGGCCACAGGAACGACTTCCAGAATATCTTGCTGGTCATCATGGTGAGTGTTTCTAATTTTTTCCACTCAAGGACCCTTGCTGGAACGGCCTTCATCAGGGTTGAGCGTTTAGAGGACACAATTCCTGTCTGAAACCTTAATCTGGGCCAATTCTGAGACATTTTTCACGCCAAGACACTATGGACTCTGAACGACAGTTTTATGGGCGTTTAAACACATGGGGGGGCCGGTCACCCACGAGCTTACTGTGCGTTTGCAAGAGTTAAAAGAAGAGATGACTTACAGTAGAGCTTCTGTTGCTAGGCAACCCGTCACAGTGCAGCTATTGGCTGTCCACTCCTCTCCATCTTTTACTCATAGTTTTCTGCAACCTGCTATTCCTCATGATAAGAAGTTGAAGATTTTTCCGTGTTGTATATTTAAGGAAAAGGTTTGAAAGTGGAAGGTTCTCCTACAAATTACTTTGGTTTTGAAAGTCCTAAAGTTGTTTCTTGCTAAACTCTTCCTGAGTGATTTTTTTCTAGTAGGGGAAGGATTTCTCTCCAACTTGAAGGAGTTGGATAAATAAGAATTGGGTGCACAAGCTTCAGTTTGTTGTGGATTTTCTCTAATCCCCACAGTGTCATCAGTAATCAGTAATTATGGTTAATTACTGATAATATTTCACTGAATGTTCAATGTTAAGCTGCACCTTGGTCACAGGCTTTTTCTCAGAATTAGTTGATTTTAGCTGAATTGATTAGCTTCTATCCATTTAGTCCTAAATCTTTAATATTTCATCCACTTTGTGTGAGGTGCTGGTACCACCAGGAGTATTGTCATCTGCTCCCAATTTTTGGTTAACTATTAATCACTGAAAGCCATAATGATGTGCAGTAGCTGTGCAATATCATCTGAGTTTGGATCAAGATATTCCTCAGTTTTACTGCCAGTGATAAGTACTTGCAAACACCTGACTGCAGTTGCATTTTAAAAACAGGTTTTAACTCACCAGTGAGGCTGAATAAAAACTGATTTTGCTCTTTATTTTTCGTCTTTGATGAAACAACTTTCAAAAACCTCAAAATATGTAAAACTAGAGGACATTGTCTCGATGTTCTGATTGTCTCTTGTTCATATCACAGTGAGAAATGCAACATAATTATTCTTGACTTTAGATATGAAGATTTTCTCCCACATAGTTATGCAACTTCAGTCCCTAGTTGGTAATGGATGACCATCCCAAGAGAACAGTTTTTAGAGATGCTTTTGACCAATTCATTATAAAAGCTTCTTTTTAACCTCCAGGTTTTTGCACATCTAACAATTAAATATATTTGTATTCCTGTATTCATAAGTCATGTATTAGATGAAGTACATCTCTTTTCTGATTATGTTTTCCAAAAGAACAGATTCTATAAAGTATGATTTCACAAATTTTCACATTTCAACTTATGGAAAACCAACCTATTAGTTTTCCCTTGTCTGTTGAACTGTGAAAAAGTCTTGAGTCATTCTCTCTACTTCATATCTGGCAGCCAGACATCTAAAGATGTTCAAGTTCTCCAGACATTTTAATCTTGGCTCCTTTTCCTCTCTCTTCCATCCCACACTAAAAATGTGTCTGCTTTAGAAATTTCAAACAGAATGATACACTTTTGGCTTTTCTCCTCTGAAGTTTGATTTCTTTAGTTTACTAAAACTGCAATTTTTCCTTTTTCTCCTCAGATTCAAAAGTGAATGTAACATTCTTGAAGTCAGTGGACAGGAACAGAAACATCTTAAATGTGAATGTCTTGATCCAAACTCAGATGATATTCCACAGCTACTACAAATTTAACATCATACAAGGCAGCTCTACAGTTTGTTGGGAATGTGAATTACATCTCTGCTCTGCAGTGTGAAAAATAATGAAAATGTCAAATTTAGGTTGCCTGTCAATTCTATAAAAATAACATTCTTAAACAATCTTAATTATATTGATGCTTCTGCATCTCAGTGATTGGATCTTTGCACTTCCAGGTTTGCTATCCTTGATTGATGAACTTGCAGTCAAGATTATTGGTTCTCAACCCAAACCGAACACCAAACATTCCTCCTTTATTTTCTCCCCCAGTTATCTGGAACTTTAACCATCCCGTGGTGGCAGTGGTTCCTGACCAGGTTTGGGAAGAAGACGGCGACGTACTGCGGCATCTTGGTCTGTATTTTTACAGACTGGAAAAACTTCAGACTATGGTGCTAAATAAGGATAATAATCTGATTTCTTTTTATCTTTTCCTGCAGTGGGCTGTGCCCTTCATGATCCTGATCGTCTCCATCCAGAGCCGCCTAGTCATTTCCTACTTGGTCTCCGTGGCAGCAGGTGTGAGTGTGGCAGCAGCGTTCCTCCTACCTTGGTGAGGACCCTGGTTTACCCACAGAATCTTTTCCTCCTGTTGGTTTTTATCATGAGCTAAATACCGTTGGTCCCTTCAGGTCAATGCTTCCAGATGTTGTGGATGACTTCAAAGTTCAGAATCCAGATGTCCACGGTCATGAAGCCCTCTTCTATTCTTTTTATGTGTTCTTCATCAAGTTTGCATCCGGCTTGTCTCTCGGCATTTCCACTCTCAGTTTAAAGTAAGTCTATTGTTATCCCCTGCATTATCCTTAGATACATGATTATTTTCACCTTTGAAACTATTGCACTTTGCATGCACAAACACTTTTTAAACTTAAACACATTTTGTCACGTTGCTACCAGAAACTTTAATGTACTTTTTGGAAATTTTCACGTAGCTGATCGACGCAAAGTAGCTCCGTTGTTTTGAAGTTGGAAGAAAATTAGACGTAGCCTGAATTAATTCTTCTATTTCAAAGTTATTATATGCACTGCTTTTGTCAAAGAAACCCCTTAAAATAGAACATCTTAACTAACATTAGTTGAAATGTGAAAAAATGTGCAAAAGGTAAAAAAAGTGCTGCAAACTCCAGCTCTGCTTCAGTCATGTGCTTGTGCAGTCCTTCATGTATGCAAACTGTACACATGTCAGCTCAACTTTTCCATGGCCTCCTGCATATTTTTGGCAGATTTGCTGGGTATGACATTCATGTGTGCTCCCAGCCTGAGGCGGTCAGCTTAACCCTGAAGGTCCTGGTCTCTCCTGTTCCCATCGTCCTCATCTTCATTGGACTTCTGGTGATTACGACCTACCCCATCAATGAAGAGAGGAGGAAAGGCAACCGCAAACTACTGGAGAATTTGTTGTAAGTGACGAGTGACAACATGCAGTACGATCTTTATGCCTGCCTCGTGTGTTTGCATGTCTTTTTACGTTGTTTGCACATGTTTGCATTTTTGATTTGTTGTTGTTTTTCGTCCTCCTAACAGGGACTCTGAATCGGAAATGTCAGAACTGGGAAGCAGCGTGTAGCAGCTGCATTGGACTCTTGTCAGGACGGGTAGCACACAGCAGACCAACACGGCTGCCTTATCACCAGCATCGACCTACTTTATACTCTAAATCATGTGGGTTCATGGCGCCCTCTAGTGGCCAAAGTATTTTGTTTGTTGCCTTTTCAACCAGTTGGACTGAATTCAGCTGAAATCAGGTTTAGTTTCATCACCATGAAGCCAAATTGACAACTAAACCTGTATTGATTATGCTCTATTGCTAAGCAGGGCACTAAGATCTGCTCATATGTCAATCTCTTGTTTTCCCAGAAATGTATTGTGTATTGAGACGATCCACCTTTTTTTCTGGTTCTGTGTGAAGCCAAAATCCACCAGCATTTCTAATAACACTCCACTTAATCCTTCGTCTGCTTTACCTCACCAAATCTTAGTTACAGACATGATTTTTGTTGTTGTACCTTATGATATATTTATTTATTGGTTTGTAAGATCTGACTCTTGCGTGCACAGGAGTGTGATGTTACTTTTTCTTCTGTGTATTTATTAGAATTTCTCTGCTCATAGGGTTTATAAGCACTCTTTCACTGTTTTTCAGTGAGCGTTGTTTACTTTTTTGGTATTCTGAAGAACATTTCATGTTTTGTTTACTTGAATTTTCTGAAGGTGGAAATGCATTTTTGTACCAAATGAAGTAAAATCCATAGTTTAGCTCATTCACAGGCAGTTGCTTTTCTATTTATGCTTGGAAGTTTTCATATATCTGGTGAAGACTTTCTGATGCAAAGGAGCCTTTCAGTTCCTTTGACTCTTTTCTCAATAAAGTGAGCATCAGTGAGTAAAAGAGGTAATGTTCTCACATACTAAGAGGGAAGAAGTCTTTATTTAAATATTTAAGCAAGTTGTGTAAGGGAATATTATTTCCTCATGCAATCACAATGTTGTAATTTATTAACAGGGAGCAAAAAACTCCAATTATTTAAAGTTAAACAAGCTGCTTTTATAATAATTGGATCAACCAATAAGATTTCTGGAAGGATTTGGGACTGTGTAGTATTTTGTTTAGTATTTTTGAAATGGCACCAGTTCGAGTGCATTGTGTCTCAGTTGGAGTGTTGATGTGGAAAATACAAGCTGGAGTTCTGTGAAGATTTTCTAGCATGTTGTATATATGTAAATTGTAAATATGAGAAACACTTGAATCATTAAACAATGTTTTATGTCAAATTGTAAATCAGTAAATAAAAAATTGTTGAAGCAGAGTGCTGGAGTGTTTTGTTTAATTTGAAAAGCCCCCAAAACACATCCAGACTGCAGAGCCTTGGAAATGGATCTTTGAGTTTGTCACCAACACAAACCCCACGACTTTTAAATCTGTTATGTGACTGAGCAACACAAAATAAAATATATAATCTTACATTTGCAGTAAAATCACTTGTCACATGTCTGTGTGGCCCTGGACCAGACACCTAACCCCAAATTACCTGCAGGTCAGCGTGTGTAGATCGACGTCATCATCAATTGCGCTCACATTTGCCTTTGTGAATGCTTATAGGTGTGTGACTCCAGTGCAAAGCGCTTTGAGAGGTGAAAATGATTGGAAAATCGCTATAGAAGTTCCATTTACCATTTTATTGAAGTTATCAAAAATAATTTCCACCATTTTTCCCGCATATTGAAGGTTCACGTTTACTACAAACCACTGAAACCCGATCAAAATAGAGCCGGACGGAGAACGTCACAATGCGGACCTGAAATGTTGAGAAACAATCTTTCTATTGTGATCTAATGCTGGAGACAAATTAAAATAGTTCAATATATTAATATATATATTGGGTCAATATATTAGTATATTAGGATGGTCTATATATTACGATGATGCTGAAAATTGAATAAAGAAACAAGATGAGAAATCAGAGTCACATTTTTCTTTCTGGGCAACAGGAAGTTTAATCTCATAATGACTGGCAGCCGTGACTGAAGCGTTTTGACGCGCGGCTCGAAGGTGACAGGCAGAAACCAGCGATCTGTTGCGATGAAAACACGGCGGCATCTTTTCTTTATTTTGTTTATTTGCGGGTTCTCGCTTGGCTCTGTCTGCTGGGAAGCGGATTCACATAAATCTTTATTTACCACACGGAGAAAAGTGTCTAAAGACATCAACCCGTCGACCGCAGAGGGCAGAGGGGCCATCCAGAGGATTTCCAGACATGCGCCTCCTCTGTCTCAGCTCAGGTCGGTTCATTCCTACACGCTGGTGACCCCCTCGCTGCTTCCTGGGGAGCCAGAGGCTTGGATCAAGGCGGACTCGGCGTACGCACCGGACGTTTCTGTCACCTGCTCCCCTTCGGACTTCGTGGTGCGGGTCAAGCCAACTTTCTACGGCCTGGGCGCAGAGGCGCAGGAGCTGACGCTGGGCAGCGGCTGCAGAAGCAACGGCATCTCCAGGCCGCACGGTGACCTACTCTTCACATATCCCCTGACTGCGTGCGATGGAGTGCGGGAGGTAAGCATGTTGCCATGTGCGGCATTTTTATTTATGTTTTCAGGTTGAAGAGACATTTTTAACCGTCTTACTTGCGCACAGCTGCCGCACGATTATCTGGTCTATAAATACGTGCTCCACTATGAACCGTCTCCCAAACGGTTTCCGAGCAGAGCGCACCAAATCGATGTCAACATCGAGTGTCATTATCAAAGGTCAGATTTGCTTCTCTTCATTTTAATGCATACAGTGGCTGTGAAAGTGCAAACGACTTCCATATCCCTTTGTCTTTCAGGCACCATGCAGTTTACCAACTGGCGGTGCAGCCAACATGGCAAACTGTTGTTCTGCGCAAAAAGCTGAAGGGGCGTCCGATGGAGTTCCAGATCAATCTAATGGATGGTAAAATGATTGTTTTTGAACAGTTTTTCTATTATGCCCTACATTCGCAGTGGACGGCTCAATCAGTTTAAATGTTGTTGAAACTTTAATTTATTTTTCATCATTACATTGAACACATCTTCACTGTGGAAAACTTGCACTGGACCTCAAGCAATTTGGAGCTACTATTCTTCCCACTTAGCCTCCTTTTAGGACTTCTTCTAAAAATTAAGATCGTCTTGATGATTTCTCTGGTGAAGAAGTGTCTTAATATTATGACTGGGAGAGTTTTGATCCCCGTCCTGAAGTCCATATGATTTGTGAATCTAACCCAAATTCTTGGATTAACTTTGCTTTAGAAATGTTTTTTTTTTCTTACAAATTTTTCGATTCACATGCTTGGATAAGGCTCTGCAGGAACAACTGGCTGTGGGCTTTTGTGACTTATTCACATTTTGATGGGTGTCTGTGATTGTTTGCTGGACAAATGCCAAGCAATCAGAAATGTAAAGTCCACAACACGACCATAACAAAAGTTATAAAAAAATAAAATTTAAAAAACAAACTTGAGTGTACATATGTAAAATATTTTTAAAAGTACATACACCAACCCCAAGAATTAGAAATCTTGCTAGGTCCCAGTTCCTGCATTAAAGGCCTAAGTGAATTGTTTTAAATGAATTCTGAATATTACTTTTATAACTGACTTTTTAAATGGCTCAGATTCCTGGAGAACACCAGTCAAGTCTCAGGTGTACCTGCTGGGACAAACTGTTAATATCCAAGTCTCTGCACCTCATCTTCCTCCTGGATTGAAGTTGTACACAAACAGCTGCTATGCAGCACCTTCTAGTGGCTCCAAATCCTCCCTTAAATACACCTTAATAGACAACTTTGGGTATGTATTCAGGAAAATGGTACTTTAGGTGTTTGGTTGTGTGCATATATGGAAATGTTTTTCTTTTGAATCCACAGGTGTATGCTGGACAGCAAGCATGAACCTGGATCCTCGCAGTTTGTTTCTCGTACTGATAAGACCCTGAGGTTCTCCTTGAGGACGTTCCAGTTTACAGTCGACCCTGACTCTAAGGTGAGGATGGCGAATAAGTGCTAAAAACTTTTCATTTTTAATACGCAAGCGATGCGAGTAATTTGTCCTCTTTAGGTCAGCATCTTTTGCAAGTTATTGGTCACATCAGGGGAACCGGGGCCTGCTCAAAAATCCTGCACCTACCAAGACCACAGGTAAGCAATGATTATAGAGGCATATCCATTTATCTGTTTACTGTTTTTAGGTAAACGGTAAACTGTAAATTTTCTTTCACAGATGGCGAGCACTCACTGGTGAGGATTCAATATGCGAGTGCTGTGATTCAACATGTGTGACCTCTAAACCACGGAGGGCATTGGAAGGTTTGTCAGTCCTCAAGTCTTCAGCTTTTTAGGGCACTTCTTCTTCTTCTTCTTGCACTCATTCCTCTGTTTTACACATAACACATGCTTTGCAATGTCATTAATATTGAACAAAATATGTAGAAATGTCAAATGTAACTTTTCACTGGATTGTTGGGGGAGAGAAGAGTCTCAAAATTTCAATAGAAATTTTAATCCATCTTCAAACATGGCTATTGACTAATACCACAATCTAAGCCTGCTGTTGACAAGACCCAGTGATCTTAAGTCAACCAGCTATCATTTAAAATCTATTAAATTATTAGTAAACACAATATTATGTATACATCTTATTTCATGCTTTACATTTTTAGTGAACCAAACACTTCTGGTCTTTTGTTCCAAAGGTTTTGCTGTCAGTAGACCCTTACAGATCTCTGATCAGCCACACACATCTGAGAATTGGTACCAAGAAATGATCCCATCTGTAGCCAACAGGGGAAGAGAAGATGAAGATAAACTGCATTACAAAGACCTAAATGATGATCAAAAACTTTGGGAGGATGCAGCTGGTGAAAAGCATGAGAAGGAAAATGATAAATGGCTTGAAGAAAGTGAAACCATCCGTGGAAAAACAGTGGAACCAGAATTGGCTGACAGTAAGGGGGTCTTGGAGCACAAGTGGAGTGAACCCAAATCATCAGATTTCAATGAGTTTGGGGAAGGTGAATCAAGATATGAAGAAGTCTTCGAGGCAAGTGAAGATGAAATCACTGAGGTGAAAGATTTGCTTCTTCCAAAGCAACATTTCAAGGAGACGTTTCCTGATGAGGGGAAGCTGAAGCCCCCCAACCCAGAGGAAGGAAAAACAAAGAAACATGCATGTAGGGGGGATGTGGACAGGAGGATGATGCAAGGAAGGAATGAAGGCAGTGAGGCGGATGAACAGGAGGAAACATGGTATTTCACATGGACATAAAACAGATGACCCATCTGTTTGAGGATTGATCTGATTTTTGACTTGCTTATGCACAATAAATGACAGAAATCCAATGACTAAAGTGTCTTGTGATAACTTAAGTTTAAACTCAATCTTTACTCAATTAATCCATTTAAGAACAGGAAAAATATTCAGTGGCACAGTTAACCATTTCTTCTGTTGTCACCTTAAAACTTAATGGCCTCGTCTGCCCATCTGTATGAACATTTGCGTAACCAAATGGGCATTAGATTTTTGCCACATCTGAACAAAAAGTTGGACTTGAAATTAAAAGCTTAAGCAGTACTGTAGAAAAGTATTTGACCCCCTTATTGATATATAGGGTTAGGTAACGTTCAAGTACTGCATGCTCCAGTTGCTTCATTTCATGTTGGTGGTTATAACTGATTTGAGTTAAAAATGGCATCTATAGGAGAGCAACAATAAAAATACTGCAGACCAAAAACAAGAGCTCCTCTGACTGTTCCCAAATGACCAAGATCATCCAGAACAGCAATTCAGAAAACAAACATACTTGCACTCAGATGGGATAGAAGTGGATAATACCAAGAGTAACTAGTCAGGTTTGGAGAGCAGATGTATTTTGACATGGAGCCTGGTTGAATTGGATGGGTCCACCCACCTTAATCAGGTTAACTTTGTTAAATGTATTTAATGATGTGAAATGCAAGACAATCTGTAAGGGAGGCAATAGTTTCACAGCACTAATGGTAGAGAAATTAAAATCACACAATTTGTTTCAGTGTTTAATTTTCGTTATAAATGATTATATCCTCCATTTCAGCCTCTAAAACCAGTTTAAACAAAAATAAGTTGTAACTGAGTGGAAAGCATCGCTCCCACCATCAGTAACGAAAAGCAGCATGAAATGGGCTTCATAATGACTTTTTGATTTGACAAATGACTGCAAATTTAAAAAATATACTTTGCATTGCGTGAAATCCTCTCGAGCAAAGTCAGATGAAACGTCAGAAATAACTTAATATAGTTTTTTTAAAGAAATATAATTGGTGTGGAAACTCTTGGAAAATATACAGAACTCTGGAACACATCCAAAACTATTAGATATGTTAAATAAACAAAAATGTTATATAAACACAAATCAGTTCCCAAAGATCCCATTGATACAAGCAAAGACTGAAGCTTTGATTCAGCAGGACATATTTTAAGTGGTGCAATCACTTGTTGACACTAGAGGGCAGCAGAGGCCCTCCACATCTTAAGTACCATGAACAAAAGTCCCTCTGGCAAGAAAAATATACATTACTTGCTTTCTCTAAAATGAAAATGAATGAATTAAAATTAAGACCCACACCATTAACATGAAACTCAAACAACTTTCTAATGCATAAATTCTGAAAACAAGAACCCTATCAATTCAAATCCATTTGTTTCTCGAGCAGTTGCATTAAAAAGAAGTCAGTGTTATTTAGTCCTTCCAAGGTCTCCTTCAGGCTTTTGCATTCATGCTGATGATGTCCCGCTCTGAACAGTACCTGCTGTTCCGTTTATTTCCTCTGTGGTATCTGCAGATGAAAAGGGCAGATATAATTAGTTTTGCAGCGTATGAAAGGGCTTGGACTGTAGCAGTGATGCTGATTTGAATGTCGGCTGTTAAAGCAAGCAGCTCTGGGCATGACAAAAACTGTTAAGTTAAATAGTGTTGAAAAAAAAATGTTCAAAGCATTTATTCCTTCGGGCATAGACCAATAAAACAAGTTGATCTCTTTATTCAAATTGTTCTTACCTTTGAGACCATCCAGCTGTGTTTCCTGTCCTGCAGTTTGCTCCACAGCGTCACTATTCTCAGCCTCTTTACCTTTTGCTTTCGGTTTCTTTGCTACAGGTGGTGGCGCTCTCCCTACTGTCTTTGACTCTCCTTCACTCGTGGAATCTTCCACGTTGTTTTGCACATTTTCCTTCTCTTCTTGCTTTTGCTTCGTCTCAGTCACTACCGTCTTGTTGCTTTTGGAGAAGATAAAGCTTGCAGTACTTGTCGGCGATTTAAGGTAGTCTCGAGGGGACAAAGGTGAGAGCCGAGAAGAAGAACCCTGTTTTGATCTGGCGGCTGTCCGGAGGCGGATGACCTCTTGTAGGTTCATGGAGCCAGAAGAGGTTGTGGCAGGAGGCGACTTTTTCATTGGAGGGACAACTGTTGGTGTAGCTGCAGTTGAAACTACAACAGACTGAGACAGAGTTGGTGGAGAGGTGATGGTGGAAGGTGGAGATGTGGAAGTGGGATAGGTCATGATCAGAGATTTTCTGATGGGCTTCTGAGGAGCCTCACTAGTGACAGATGAGGTTGGGAGCTCTTTGTCAAGGAGCTGTTGGTTCACTGTTGGTTCAGGTTTTGGTTGCTCTTTAGCTTCAAGCGCTTCAGGACTGGTCTTCACAGACTCTTTTGTTACATCCTTGACCTCTTCAGAGGGTTCAGGGCTGTTGTTAATAGCCTGCAGTTTGTCCATCTGCAGAAAAGATGGTGTAGCATCGGCTACTGATGATTCGCTTGCATCCTTGGCGGCTTCAGGGGGTTCAGGGCTGTTGTCAATAGCCTGAAGCGTGACTGTCTGCAGAGAGGATGGGGTGGCACTGGACACTGATGCCTCGCCTGAATCCTTGGCAACTTCAGCTGGTTCAGGGCTGTTGTTGATGGACCGAAGCTTTACCTTTTGGAGAAAAGATGGTGTTTGTTCCTCTTTTTCATCTGTGGAAGTTTCATTGGGTTCAGGGCTGTTGTTCACAGACCGAAGTTTGACCATCTGCAGAAGTGATGATGTTATTGTAGAAGAGAGGTCCTTCAGGACACCTTTAGAAGAGGCCTGCTCTCGCGTTTCAAGGGGTTCCAGATGATTTTCAACAGAGCGAAGCTTGACCATTTTCAAGAGGGAAGGGGTGATAACATTCGACTTTTCGCCATGTACATCAGATGCACTAGCTGTCGTTTGGTGTTGGTTTTCTATGCTCAGAGGACCATATTTATGGTTACTGTTCACAGGAATCTCTGCTGGCAAAGGAGGAGGCAACGGAATGTTAATAGGTTGAGTAGAAGCAATTTCTTCTGCCTCTTTTAGTGAAGAAGCATTTCTGAACTCAGATGGTGGTAAAATTGGTGCCTCCTCACTTCCTGAATGATCAGTTGAAGACTTGAGCAGAGGCTCTATGGGAGGAGGGGGAGGAATACACTGATGAGGGGTTAAAATACTGTTTGGTAGTTCTTTAGTTTCAGGTTTTGGCAGGGTGCTCTTGTCTGGAGGATTTATCTCCTGCTCTGACGGTTGGAGCTGTGTTGATAGGGGTGGAATACTCTGAGGTGCAACATACTTTCTCAGAGGACCTGCCTGTTCAGTGGAGTAAGATGTTTCCTGGGTATGTTGAAGAGTAAAGTCTTTAGAAACCTCTACAGCTGTTGGAAGATGGACTTCTTTAACTGGTGAAGCAGATACTGAAGACTCTTTTGGAGGGACAGAGCCCTTTTCAGTCTCAGTGGTTGGTGGAAGGGGAGCAGTATAGGGTGGGGGTGGAGGGATACCTGGTGATGGAGGCACCTCAATACAATCTCCTTTCACATCTTGTCTACTAAGCACAGCTCCAGGTGATGATTTGCAACCGTAACTGTTCCCATGTGGTGGCACCTGAACAGGTGAAATCATTCCCTCCTCACTGAAGAATGGGGGAGGTGGAAGTGGAAAATCTAGCCCCTCTGCTCCGCTGACGCCAACTTGAGCCATTGGTGGAGGAGGAGGCCAGGATGATTCAGGCGAAGCAACCGATCTGGAAGCCTCAGTGGTCTGTATGGCGCTGAGTTGTAGAGGACCACTCACCGATGAAGAAATATTCGCTAATGAAATGGTGGTTAACGTTGCCGTGTTCGTCATTCCCTCTGCAGCTTGGCTGGACGTTTTCTGACCTTTTCTTTCACACTTTTCTATATCCTTCACTAACATCCCATTCAAAATGTCACATTCGCTCTCTTTCTCTTCCTTAACGTTACCTTTCAAATCTCCATTCTGAGACAATCTTTCAATCTTCTCTTTGTGAATTTCTACATTTAAAATCCCACTTTCTTGAACTTTCTTCGCCTCTAGCGATCCATTTATTGGCTCTACTGTTACCGCCGTGTTCTTGAGTTTTCTTTCTATTGCAAAGCTCTTTACAGATCCTTCTCTAGACACAGAGGGAGACTGTCTCTGTTGTCTCCTGTCCTTTGGATTCTTCTTTATGATGGCGATAGGGTTGTCAGGAGCAGGAGGTCCCAGGAGTAACTCAAATGTACGTTTACTGTGAGCCCACACCTCAGGGGGAGGTGGTGGTGGGGCATGGACTTTGGGTGGGGGAGGGATGTTGAAGAGTTCTCTCAGGGTCTGAACTGAGGGGCTGACGCTGACTGTGTCGTGTTTAGGTTCAGCACTCTCTGTCTGGGTCGAGGCGGCTGGAGCCAAACTAGAAGAGTTCGGCCCAGAGAATAACTTTTGAAGCTTTGTAAAGAACCCCTTTTTGTGCTTTGGAGATGTGCTGGGTGGATGTTGTGGGGATGCTCCATCTTGGCTGGAGTATCCACTGGATGGAGACAATAATAGAGTGTGTTTATTCTCTTGAAACTGTTCCTGCTTTTCTTCTGAAGCATCCTTGCAATCTGTTGCTGGAGCCTTTTTTGAATCCTCTGTCTTTGGTGCCAATAGCTGAGATTTCTTTGAAGCAAATAATGTGGAACCTGCAGAGTCATCCAGAGAGCTGGTATCTCCGTGATAACCAGGGCTGTCGACACAGGAGGAGGGTTTATGGTTTATCTTTTCCTTGCTGGGGGCTGATGGTTCTGTTGGAAGCTCTACCAGATCCTGTGATCGCCGTTTCACTTTGCTGTGAAGGGAATAGGAGCGACTTGGAGGAGGTGGAGCTCGTTTGGGCTTAATGACAGAGAGGCTACGTGCAAACTGCCCGTCTTTCTGATCTCCCTTAATTAGGACCTTAGTGTTGAAGGTGCCATTAGAAGAATTGCTATTGACCATAGATTGCTTAGCAGACGTATCTACATTATGAGTCATTTTTTGCCTGCTGTTGCTGGAGATGGTAGAAGAATCAGACACCAAGGTCTCTGAAGAATCTGAACTGCTGTAACAGGAAGTGTCAGACAGAGTAGGACCATTGTAGCGGGAGACAGAGGTAATATTAGAGGAAGTGGTTCTGGACGAAGAAGCTCTAGATGAAGCACGAGAGGGAGCTGGGCTGGACACCAGCAGGCTCCTCTTGCTGACCGTGCGGACACTGCTGCGACTTCGACTGCGGCTGATTTCCACTACATCAATGGAGGGTGGTAGCACAGCATTGGGAATTATTTTAGACATGTATGTAGCCTGGGGTGACATGGTCATGACTGGGCTAGGGGGCTTTTGCTGGAGACTGGACGCAGTAGTCATCCACGGCACAGCCACGGACCGAGGTCTCCGCTCATCTTCAGAAAGAGGAGTGAATCGGTGCAGCAGTGCCAGGTCGTCATTATGAGCAGCATGGGCAGCATTCAGCTGCGCCACCTTCTCTTTACTAAGTGGATGGATGATGTTTGAGGTTTGACGGCTGGAACCAAGTTCTTCTGGTGATTCTGGCCCCAGAGTCAAAGGGCTGTTATCTGTATCGCTGTTGAAAAGCTGTTCTTCATCCAGCCGCTGATTTACCATCCATCCCTCTCTATCCAAGCCTGATGGGAGTAAAAATTAATAATAATAATAATAATAATAGTTAACAGGCAAGCGACAAAATATTTTATATTGTTTAAAAAAGTGGCCGCATACCAAGCTCTTTCTGAACATGTCGTGGAATTCCTGCAACAGTCCTCCGGTGACGTTTTCGTGTTTTGCTTTTTTCTGACTTTTTTCCAGAGTTCAGTGGTCTGAATGTTGATGCTGAAAAAGCAAAGGAAAGCAGGAAGATTAAATATAAAACAGATGCTTTTATCTTCTCAGAATAAGACACAAGAAGTTACATTTCCTACGTACGCATGAGACAGATCTGAATACAACAAATCAAACTTCAATAGCTTCTACAGTACTTAAACAAGTTGAATTTATGATGAAACAATTGTTTCTTGTAAAGTGGCTTGAAATTAGTTAAATAATAAAAATGATACCCTTTGCCAATTCAGATGCATTCCAACTTATTCCATTTCCCCCAAATCAATGTACTTACATTGCAGAACAGTTTTTTTGTCCTAGTTCAAGTTGGTTGATGAATGACAGGTATAAAAAAACCATTCAAATGCTCAAATTTCTCTTACAAGCGAATTAAATTTTGCATTCTCTTAAGATTTTATAAAATCAGGTTGCTTGACCTGATTTTAAAATTGGACCCACTGAGTCTAAAGAAATATGACAAGTAATACTAGTCCCTGATAGAATGAAACCTCTGAGCATCTTTAGTGGAAGATATTACCAAGTTGAGTCATATAACCACATTTTGTTGTATTAGGCTATGACAATTTAGAGTAAAATGTTAACCTCTGGTTAAAGTTTATACAACAACAAACTGAAAAGGAAATAAAAGTAGGGTGAAAGACAACAAATCCAAGTGTGAAATGTATGGGATGATAAGGAGATAAATACTGTGTATATGACTTTACCTTGCCTGGTGAGTCCAGAGCGGGATGATCTTGCGGACACTGATGACTGTCTCGAGATAACTGAGGATGTGTCAGGAATGGTGCTGTCTGTCACGAACCCCACGCTTTCCCCGTCTGTCTGGACCGTCACAGTCGACTAGGATAAAATGAGACGTGAAAATATATTTAATAGATAATAAAAACATTTCATTTATATGTGAATAAAATTACATGCCAAACTTACAACTGTGCTTTCATTATCTTGATACTCCACTCCATTACTGTTTTCTGGCAAAAAAAATAATAAAAAAAATAAAAAAAACAAAACATAAAACATTTGTTCAGACTCATTGCAAATTTGTATAAGTAACAACATCCCTTCCTTTCAAATTAATCACATCAGAATACCTTCTTCCTGCATCATTTTCAGCCCCTCGAGGGCCTCAGTGTGGAGGTCCTCCATGTACTTGGACCTGCTACTCTCGATAAAGACATTCTCCTGGAACTGTGGGGGAGCTGGAGTCTTGTCATCATCAATTAGCTTTGGAACAGCTTGGATGAAAGAAAAGCAAAAAAGGAAAACCAGATTAGCTCACATAAATTTGAAACTTCTTTTGACCAAACGCTAACAAAACAGAGAGACCAGAACAGTAAGAAATGAGACACACTACCTAGAGTAGAAATCATAGGTAGGACTTCAACTTACCTTACATGTGTAAAAATACTAAGTTTTTTCAATAAATCTATTTCTTGTGAAACCTATTGATATAAAAACTACACAGACTACAGGTAACAATCCAAGTAATATGCACATTACGTGGAATGAAGTGGGTTGACACAGGGACTATATATAGAAAACACCAGGCTCAAAAAACATAGAAGGCCAAGAAAACAGCTAAAATCTTTCAGGATTTAGAAAGTAATCCTGCCCCTTATGTGTAATAATTGAACTCTGAAGGCTTAGTCCTAACTGATCACCTGAAACGATGTCTAATTATCAACACTACACAAGACAAATGTCATAATAGATGTAAGCAAAGATCTCTTTCAAGCCAGTATAACCTGATTGCTATGAACCATACTTAAAATGTATCGGTTACAGACATATGGATAAGTCTCATAATAAAAAAAATGGAAAACACATCATTTCATCATAAGACAACCAGAACCAGGTATTCCTCACAAGGTTGCTGGCAGCGCAGTCAAAAGATCTTCAGAAAGATTTAATGCTTTCCAAGTGTGGCAAGTTCAATTTCTTATGCTAGAGAAATGTTCATCCTGTTGGGTGGAGCAGACCGCAGACCTGACAGGTCACAGAGAGTGCTGGAACCACACTGGAGAAACCCAACAGTGAGGAAAATATGGATTTATCGCAACAAATATGCGGTAAAGACATCACCATTTAGAGGTGGGAACATCATGGTGTGGGCCTGTTTTTCCAGTATAGTTTTGGCAGACTTCATATAACTGAAGGAAGAATGACTAGACAAATTTCCTAAGACGTTCCTGATAAAAAATCTGAACAAAATTCCAGGCATGGAACAAAGGAAACTTTGAATTTGATTTTTGAAAATGAAAATGAAACTGATAAGTTGGCAGTTGATAAGAATCTGAACATTGAACAATAATTCCAAGCAATTCTTGGAGGTTCATCAACCAGAACCTCCAAGAATTGAAGACAGCATGTGAGGAAAAATTAGACCAGTTGGTTTGTAATGGCACCATCTTGAGGGTGTCATTACAAACTAAGGGTTTGCTAGATAAATGAACTAATTTCACTATATATGCTCAATACTTATCCCCTGTACCATTCCACTTTCTTACATATTATTTAAGGACTTATTTGGTTGATTCCTACAGTTGTGTAAAATATTTGATTTTTACCAACACTGTGACCCCATTGAGATCCATTAGCAAGAGGTGATCCATAATGTATGTAGACTAATCCCAAATACATCAAAGTATACATCAATAACAAAAAGTAACACATTTATTTTTATCTTGTACTTCAAAACGTTAAACACTCTGATCATCAACCTATCACAAGACCTTTATGTAATCGTGGGAACTGCTCTGCAGTTAGCTGTTCTACTTCTTAAATTAGACTGGAATTAGCTTAGTGACTGCTGCCAGTTTTCACTTTCTTTCTCTGTAACAGCATTACAGAAGCTTCTGGGATGCAGAAAACAAAACTGTTTAGTTATTTACAGGTAGGCTTAATTTAAATTCCTTTAAATTTCTTGAGTAACATTTTAAAAACACAGTTTTCTTGTTTCTATAAAGGTGATAAATGTTAACATATAACATTCGCCTTCTCAGCAATGTCTCCTGATATAAATTTTGTTGTTTGAAAATGAATAATAAAATACTTTAGATTTCCACGGAGCAGCAACAAATATCAGACTGCTTCAACGAGCAAATAAGGCTGTTTTCACTTACCGTTACTCTTCAAAACAGATGGAAAGCAGCTAAAATATAAGCTAAAGTAATTAGTTGAAAGTACCACCATTGCTACTTCTTATTTCAGATAAAAAGTGATCCAAAAGTTCAGAGTAAAATACACAAAAATTGTTGTGAAGGTCAAAGATGTACTCTCAATAAACAGACTTTTGATCAACAGTCGAAGAACATCTCAAAAACAGTCAGGGTTGTTTTGATGACATTGATGTCATCAGTGAAGGTCCAATAAGAGAGCGGCTGGACAGCCAATAGACAACAGAGTCCAGACACTAATCCTCTTTAGCCTAATTCCTGACATAACACCCCTCCATTCACACTTAAACAGATACTCTGCCTCTCATTGTTGTTCCTCATCACCTCACCCCTGATTGGTCAGCCACGAAGCAGATGCTGCTGATGTTGACCTCATTAACAATCTCAGAAAGAGAAAAGCAGTTGTCAAGGCTTAAAAGGTAGAGGGGCATCAAGGTTGCTTTGTGTTGCATCTTTCACTTAAAAATGTAAAACTACATTTAATATTAGGAAAAGTTTCTATTATTTTCATTAGTGCAATACAAACAGTGAAAGTGAAATTCACATATTATGTAGATCTAATAGATGCTGAATATGGTTTTACCCCTAGTATTTATTATGGCTTACAACTGATGAAGAGTCAATGTTAAAACGTAATTGTAACAAACAATAATTAGAAGTTCATTTACCCATAAACCATAACAATAAATAAATGTTTAAAATACTTCAAACATCAAAGTATTTTAAACAACAATAAAGTATTTTTTAAAAATACTGTATTTTATACAGATATTATACATATACATGTATATAATTTTTAGAATTAGTCTCTCAAATTAGTTTAAGAGATACTAAAAATCAACATTTCCTGACCACACTCTTAACAGAAATTAGAACTTCTTTTCTCCCTTTGAGTTCCTTTACAGAAACTTAATCTTTGCTGTTTTGCCACAAGATGGAGTAAGTGAACTGAAATCAGTCAAGTGAAGTAAACTTAAAAGCATGTTTTCAACAGAAGCCTGCAGCTCCAGAGAAACAGATGAAAAACAGAATGTTCATTTTTTTATTTGATTTGCACGATTTGGAGAGGCACCAAAATCTCCAGAAGCTGTTTAGGTGTTGTGACAGCACCCTCCAAATTCTGTTAATTTGTCACCTGTAAATTTTACACTGAGTGTGAAGATTTTTCACTTCCTGGTGTGCTGAACAGGCATGACATGGAGGAATGTTTGACATCTGAGCAAATGGAAAACATTCCCATAGTTGTGATCCTAACAAATGAGTCAGACAAAAGCACTTCACAAAGAAATGGACGAGTGGTATCGGTACTTTAAGACAAGAAAAACATAGCTCTAGTTCAACAGGACTGGCTGCTAAAAAGCCTTCTGTCCACATGTGTAAACAGAGAGCTACTCAGCATGCACAAAGCTAAGTGAGTCTAGGAAAATCCCTATCCAGTTACCATGACAGGACACAGAACTAGAGACGACTGTAGTGATGGGTGGGGCAGGCCTGCTCATCAACACAAGCCCCACACTGTCACTCGTCCTTCCCTCTGTAATCTTGTCCATATTAATGACACCATCTGTCACTGCTGGATTGTGAGAAACCTGCTTCTGATTATTTATGAACTCAATAAACTCGTGTTTACATCTCAGATTTGGATATTCATTCTGATGGATTTGAGTGTGTGACTACTCCAGTCAAATTTGGAAGCCAGGAGAAAAAAAAAAGCAGCTTAGGATTTATTTGGCATGGAAATAGACAAATTAATTCAGATGAGATCACAACAAAATAACCAAATATCTGCCTATACCTTTTATTTTGTAATCTGAGAAACACTAATTAGAACATGTGTTGAATGTGGTGAAATGAGGGAATCGGGGCATAATAACGCCATTATAATAAAAAAAAAGTGAACTAAAACTAAAAATGGAGAACTACTTAAAATTAAATAAAATGAGATTCAAATGAGCATAATGGGAACTGCCATGTTTTCATTAAACTAGCTGGCAAATAATTTTTCCGGGCAAGAAATTTTACAGTACAAAGAGAGGTAGCCAGATGTTAAAAATCTGTAATGTGCTTTTTAACACATGAATATGACTAAACCATTTCATATAGTTCTGGCTGCACATTTAGAGATGTTGTTCTACTGGAAGATTAACCTCTGTCCGAGTCTCAAGTCTTTTGCAGCCTCTGACAAGTTTCATCCAGCATTAACCTGTATTTAGTTCCATTAACTCTAACCTCACTCCCTGTTCCTGCTAAGGAAATGTCAGGTTCAAAGAACCTGAGCACCCACAAATAGAAGAGAGAGACAAGAGAGATTTTAGATTTACATGCAAGGAGAACAGACTTAGGAAAATTTAAATAGGACTTTTAACAAGCTCTCTATAACCTGAGCTGCAGATCTCTGCACCTCATCTGGAGTTACAATGAACCTCTTGACTAATTTTCTAATAAATTTTCTCTTTGCCTGGCTGGTAATTTAGGTGGATGTCCATGTCTTTGGAGGTTTGCAATTGGAAATCAAATTTTCCAGCCACAGTGTGCTGCGAGATGTTCAAAGCAACTTTATACCTCACTTGTCGGTATATTCCTTGTTCTTCATGTTATTTTACTATGCTATACAATCCTTAAAAGCCCTAAAGGAATGGTTGTATTCACACCGAGATTAAATTACATGCAAGTGAGCTCTATTTACCAATCAGGTGTCTTCTGAAGGGAATTGACTCCAATGGATTTTACTTAGGGGTATCAGAGTAAAGAGAGCTAAAGAGAAATGCATTTCATATTTTCAAAATAGAATGGCTAAATTTCTCTTAAACTACTAAATTAAAAAGATATTCAGATGTGCAACAATGATTCTTTGAGATTAGATACATTTTTAAGACAGAACCAAAAGCTTTCATGGCAGTACGTTACAACAGAAGAAACTCTTCCTGTTCCTTCTGGTTCTACAACACATCAGTCAGTCAGCAGTGCGGGGGACTCAAGACAGTCCCCCGCTGTTAGCGGTTGTTCCAAAGTCCTGAACAACAGTTAAATGCAGCCAATCAGTTTCTCAACAGACCGAATCAACAGTTTTCAGTTTGCCTTGCCGCAGTCAAACTGGTATTGATGTGGGAATGAAGCAAAGTCTCACACATACACACACCTCCGGTCTCTGCCCTAACTTGCTCTTTTACCTTGTTTTGCAAAATCAGGAAGACAACCATGCAAAGATCTTCTTTGCAGTTCTGAGGGTGACATCTGCCAGGTGTTTAAGCCTCAATAATCAGTGCAAATTTAACTAAAGGCTATGTGATCACTGTGGGAAAGGACAGAAGGCAAACCGCTTTTGAAATCAAACTTTGGTAGACATGCATGTTAATGCACCCAGGTCAAACCTTCTCCACCAACTCCTTTCATGGTTTTCATTGAATCAAATTTAAGAGTCCCAGCTGGAAAAAGTGTTGTGAGAAGAAAATGGATCCAGGTAACGGATATACCTGCATCGTGTGGCGTGTACAGTCACATGCCGTGATCAGCATCAGATGACACAATTGATTCCCCAGGAAACCAGCATGTATCAGATTCCTCTCAAAATAAACAGTTCCCAAATTAACCCAACGCACAAGTCAATGGACGTTATCTTCTCAGGCCAATCCATCTGAAACCTCACAGCAAGGTGGTGGTGAAAACTTATTCCTAACTTTAAAATAAAGTCTGAAAGGTTCTGAAAATAAATTTAATCATATTTAAAAATGGTGAGCAGAACAGAAAATATTCAGACCTGCTGGTGCCCGTTTAACGACAGATTAGTTTGCCAAAAGTCTCTACTATATGTGTGACAGACAATAAAACATAGTTATAAGTTATACTCAAATTACCACCTCAAGGGGTGTTTGTCTCTGTCAGCCAGGCAATGGCTGTCCAGACTCATACAATAAATGCATTGAAGAGTTGAAAACCTGTCAGAAAAAGTTTTAAAAACTTTTTATAGGTGGTTACCGAAAGTGATTTTGGAAGAACTTATACAAAGCTGATCCAACAATAATCTTTAATGCTTTTTAGGTTTGGGTGCAAGTGCAGATTATTAAATGAAGCTACATCACAAAAAGCTACTGTAGCCTACTATAACTTCTATTTTAAATATGAAACCAGCATTTATTCTGTATATTTTGAACTTCAGACCTGCTCTGAAAACTCCTAAATAGAAAAAAAATAATGGTATGGCCCAAAACATCTCATGTTTTTTATGCTCCAGTTTGACACAATGCTGCTTTAAGCTATAAGCTTCCATATAAAACGCTCTGCTTTTACCTCAAGGTAAATACAAAATTAAATAAAATAAATTAATTTAAAAAAAAAGAAAAATCACAAAATAGTATATTCACGGGAGACATATAATCTCCCACTGAAACATTTGTTGCAGTTTTTACCAGTGAGTGTTGAGGACCTTTTTAAGTTCTTGAACTTTGGTCAATCATTGCGAAAGCCTTTTGGGCCATTGTATTGATTTAGCTATTTCTCAGACTGATAAGAGCAACTTTAGACAAAAAACTTTTTGTCTAAAACTTTTTCACAAAGAAGTATGCTGGCAAACATTTTCCCTTCTCTGACAATAACCTGTGCAGCTGAAGTAACACCACAGTCACATATCTGCATATCTTGACAATGAAACAATGTTTTCATTTCATAAACGATCCCTGTTGCTATTAGCTGGTTTCATTAGAAATGAAACCAAGCACTAACCCAACAAAGAGTAAAGGGAACATGATGCAACAAAACCCTGCTGGCACATTTAGTGGAAGTTTAGATGAATAGCTCCAACTTTTAGCAATCCTCATTATTAAAAGTGACCTAAATATGACTGCATCTCACATGTGGGTGTGGTGGCTCTTCAGCTATTGTTAGAAAACCCTACTAAACGGTCTGAAAACCCGGTCGTTGTTGTGAAGCTGTTGCACAACTGTTTAGGTAACACATAATCAAAGCCAAACATTTTTGGGTGTCCACATCATTCTGTTTTTTAGTGTCTTCTTTTGCCTGTTTCTGGTTTTTCAGGCAGAAATGAGTCTCAGATATTAAATCTTACTGTGCCAATGCATGAAAAAATAATATTTAGAAAATGCATAACCTTTAAAATAGTATTTTTGTTCTCAAATAAAAAGTAGTCACAGAGCTATGTCAGAAACTATTTCAGCGAATAATTTCCCTCAAAGCGACAGTTAATGAAAGAGGCGGTTGTTTACTTCCCGCCAAGAAACAGAGAGAGCGAAACTATCTCAAGTCAGTTTTCTCAAACCTGTTCTCCTGCTCTTCTTTGTTTTTGTGCCATGTGGAACAACAAAGATGCCTTCTGCTGCTGCATGTTTTGTCTCTGTTTAAAGCAGTGCAGCATTTCAGCCAATTGAACAATTCTAGTTCAGCAAGTGTTCATGAAAAGTCCAAACAAGAAGGCTTGGAGATATAGCAGGAAATCCAACTGACATTAAAACTGATCAGGATCTAACAGCTTTAGAAGGAAAAGCCTTAAAATTTTATGGAGTTTGTAACTTTTGTTGAATCCTGTCAAGAAGTTTTAACTAAAGACAGAATTTGTTTGGAGCGCAATGCGTTATCGAAAAACTTCTATTCATAAAATAAGACGTTAGAAGTCATTGGGATGTTTCACTACATCTCAAAAGGTAAAGTTCAGATCTGAGAAGCAGTGCACAACTAAAGCACAGCCAAACACCAAGATTTAGCTACTTGCTTCAGTTTCTGAAGCAAGTAGGATAAGCTCCATGTGTCATGTTTTTTAGCACTTTGAAAAAAGTCAAATTCAGTCAAAAGAAAGTCTGCTGCTACTTATAAAGATGATGCAACTGTTTATGTGCCATCTCACAGCTTGTGGTGTTAATCAGACAGGAGGATATAATTTTATTTCTTAGGATTTTATCAATTTAAACATTCCAGGAGAATCCTAACAAACAGTTTCTACAGCTCCATGTGTCCATCTGGTTTAATCAGAAAAAAACAACAGAAGTGCGAATACGGAGTTTATTCCTGCAACATTTGCCATATATTATTGTGTGGCAGCCATATTGGAAACTGAACTGAACTGAATAGTTTCGCACCTGCCAGCTTTTCCAGTCAGACAAACCTTTGTTGACATTTTTCTTGTATTAACAGCTGCAAAGGCAAAATATCAACCAACTACAAAATGAACAAACTATTTAAAGCAGGAGTCCAATCCTCAAAAGTCATTATTCTATAACTTTTGGATGCATTCCTTCTTAATGCATATGGCATAAAAGATAAATGACTTGATAATACTTTCTCTGTACTTTCCTAATAAGTGATGTATGAAAATACATCAGCTTTCAAAAGCAGGAAGTGCACTGGACTGCGGGTTGCAGATCTTATCACAAGATCATACAACACAACTCATTTGTTTGATCATTTAAATTAGAACAAAAAAGTTGTCTGAAAGCAAAACCAGATCCAAATGCCATCCATGATCATAAAAACACAAGGCTATATAAATTTAGCCTTGCTGCATCAACTATGATATTCATTTTCTGTTCACGTCTTTCCTACATAAGTGAGGAAACGGGTAATAAATAGATTTTTCCTAATATATTGCAGGCACAATCTTTTTCAAAGATAAAGATGGAATCTGTAACTTGTGTCTCCCAGTCATGGTAAACTCAGAGGAGTTGGTTTGATTTTTATCGCTAGGGAAATTTGGTTCCTTTCTCCATGCTTTTTCTCATATTTGCAAAACACAATATGTAATTTCTTCCAAAAACAGCTGTGTAAAATTTAGCCTTAAAAGCAGCCTAGGAAGCCTTATGTGAACTTCGATCTGGAGATAATTCAGGAGAAGAACTGGTGACTGGAGTGTGATCCTGAAAACTTGTAAGAAAATATTTTTTGAAAATCAAATTTTTTTTCTTATTAGTGAACATAAGTACTAGGTTTCTGTAATAACACTCTTCAGTATGTGTGCTGTTACTTAAAGAAGACCAAAAGATAGACATTTTACGGCATCACGATAGATTAACTACAGAAAACAACAACAAAAAGACACTATTTTCTACAGGATGTTGAGACATGTCTGAAGTCCATTAAGGCTGCAAGGGAGTGAAAGAGGTAGAATTTCAACAGATAATAGAAAGGATGAACGAAGTACACTAGAACTGAAGTACACTATAATCCCTGTTGAGCTTTCAACTTGTGACTGAAACATGCTGGATTTGGATATGTTGACATATCTCAGGTCAAAGCTTTACAAAAACAAAAGATTAGAAATTATCAAAAAAAAAAAATCTTTTCAGTAAATCTCAATTTTAATCAAGTTTCTATTAAATGCCTATGTGCAATGCTTCCAAAATATCTTACACAAGATTTAGTCAGAGTCAACTGATTTAAAATGCCACTTCTGGGAAGAAAAGTATTTTATCAGATACTAAAAAAAAAAGAAAAGAAAAGGAAATCAAATTAGCCAGTTCAAAAGGTCTGATCCTGGCCTGCAAACTGTAAACAAACTCAATCAAACACAAAGGGCTCAGTTTTTCTGGTTTCCTCAAAGAAATATCTAAAAGATCAGGAATGTGAGGAATCTCAGGGAGTGTTTCGACCAAACAGGTGACCTTCGGAACGTATCTAGCCTGGGCTGCAAGACCTAATCAGCTGTTAGCCAGGGTGCTTTTCATTACACTGAAGTCAATTTTTCTTGAAACCAGCAATACAGAAAAGTCAGGAGAAGGAGGAGAAAAACTCGTTGAGTTTCAAGTTGAGTCAAATGACAGCATGATATGAGCAGCAAACGCATATAAATATTCAGTGAGTAACTAAAATGAAAAAGAAACTGTAAAGACAATTAATTTTGACTGTTTCATGATGCAATATGCAACAACATCAGATGAGACAAAGCAGAATCGATGGTTTAACAAAACTAAAGCCTTCAGAAGGTCAGGGTTTATCACAAGGCCTGCTTCTGTTCAGTTTCTCTGATTGGATAAGCTCCAGTTGTCATGTTTACAGAAAAGCTCCACTATAGGAGCAAAGGGTAAGATAAGCCTACGAGGGGTTTGGATGAAATGGCAAACAAGGAATCCAGGTCAACCTGCTCAATCATGTCCAAGAAAAAATAAAAAATTTTAATATCTGATCTCACTACTGCCATCACTTTTCTCGGTGTGCATGTTGAAGTTAAGATGATAAGATGAACTTTATTGTCCCAAAGGAAATTTGTCTTGTGTACAGACAGTTATTCCTATCAATACTTAAAGAAGCTTATTGCTAATACTCCAGACTTATTACTTATTTTACTGTTCTGGCCGTAATAAGTCTGAACTTGTATTCAGTCACAATTTATGTGAAGCAGAATCTTCTTTGCCAGCTTAGCTGCTACATATTCGCTGGTGGAGACATTCTGGCTGACTCATATACGTCATGTATACATATCAGTCTCACACACAGCGTCTAAAGAAGATGAACTTCCTGGAACAGACGATAACATGAAGTTTATGTGTTCTGGGACCTTCTGCTGATTGGATCTCATTTCTGTATGACAATTTTGTTCATATTTCTGTTGACCACTTTGACTTATAAAAATCAATATGCATCATGTGAACTTGAGTGGCTAAGTAAAAATGTGCAAGAATGTCATATTTACCTAAGAAAACAGGAATTCAAAATAAAAAATTAATCAATTTAAAAACTGAAATACAGTCGGTTACAGATATTTTATAGAAATTATTGAATATGTGGACTTAAATTAGTGTGCGATAAAACCAAGTTTACTTTAAGACTTTTAACATATAAACTAGGGACATTGAAACTTAAGGTCAAATTACACTAAGCTACTAACTCAGATATTGAATTGGGTCTACAGTGCAAAACTGCTCACAAAATGTAAAGTAAATTAAAAGAACATCGAGAGGAAACTGAAGATTGAGAAACTGCTTCAAAAAAATGGAGGTGAAAATAATTTTTTTAAAGTAATTTGGTTGATGTGTCTCAGAGTCAGAAACATCACAACACATTTCATCACAAAGTCGAAGCTGCAAATCCCTTAGTTACATCGTAGTTTCCCCATATATGCACATGCCACTTAAGTCCAATTGTTACGGCTTCAGTTGACAGGTAAGTGAACCCAGAACCCCGGGTGCCTCCCGTTCCTAACAATCCTGGCATGACTTTTAATTAACTGGCATTTTGCCTGCCATACCAGGCTTTTAGTGACTAGAAAGCCTTAGCTGGAGGGACTTACTTTTCTGGGCAAATGTTGCACTAAAGCATAACTCGGTTCTGTAATAAACTTGCTACTTTGTATTTTAGGAGTTCCTTTCCCCATCAACAGCATCTGTTGTGCTGTCCTTGTTGCCAGCGCTACTTCAGTGATCATTGCTAAGGGCTCAATCACAGACTACGTTACACATACATCAAACATTCAAACTTCAAACTTTGTAGTAATAAGCAGCTTGGTTCCCTGAGGCCTGGTGCTTTAAGATGGAAATGTACATAATTCAGAAAGCATGTCCGGAGGTGTCGTTATACATATGCGTAAATGTTTTTCACCTTTTTTGTTTTAGAAAATAAGATCCAAATGAGTGCATGAGCTTAAAAGATTGTGAACTCGGATGGTGTAAGCTTCTAAAATGACCTTGGCAAAGAGGACAAAAGGACCTTATCTCTTCTCAAAGTTTGCTTTCTCAAACTGATTTTTTTCCCCCAATAAAAATAAACAAACTAAAAAAGAACTGTGCAAAAGTTCTGCAACTGACTCCACAAATGTATGTCTGAGTCAGCTTTGACGTCAATGTATTGCATTATCAAAAGAGACAACTAAATAATTCTAAATATAAAAAAAAAACTAGATTTGTCTAGATTTTCCTGTGCTGTAGGTTTCATTTGGTGATATGAGACTGAATGACTTTTGGATCACACGGAAATCCCCAACACCCTCCCCTCTTACGATCTGGGCTTCCACTATGAGAACATGCAGCAAAATAAAGGAGTGGAGGCTCCTCCGTCTGCAAAGCAGTGAGCCAGGATCATAAGTGCTGCCAGGCAAACACAAGTAAACAATCCTGAGAAACTAAACACGGCCTCCAGTTTTGTTGTTTTTTCTAAGCACACTCAATAACAAGGGAAAGCTAGGTTGTTTTGTTTTTTTTTGTTTGAACATGAAGTGTTAGTGTTTCATGTCTTCTGCATTAAAGTGCAATTAATCTGCTACTAGAACTGCAGCTAGAACTGACAGTTCACATTGCAATGGACTCAACGGAAATTGGTCTCACAAAGAGAAACTGTGCTGGCAAAGAAAAACTTGCTGATATACGAGTGTGGCTCTACAAGCTCCAACATGATCTGCAAAGAGCAGCTCTGGGAAAAGTCAAATGTTGCTGCAACTTTCTTGGTAATTTATGAACACTTCTCTTTAAAACAGGCTCTCTCAAAGCAGGCTTCTACTCACTATTATTTAGAGACACACAATTCTTGCCTTATGTTGTATCTAGAGGGTAAAGAATGAAGCGCTCCTTAGTTAATTTGGCACCACCATTGCAGTAAAGTACACAAAACATCAACAAGATGTACATCTTGTCCTCGGCTTTTAAGGAACACTAAATTCAGGTGAGTAATGGAAGAACAGAGACATTTGCACATCAAAGAAGATGATTTGTCAGGCCAAAAGAGGGAGTGGAAGTCAGCATCCAAACATCCTTCCAATGAACAAACAAAAATTTCTTTGGGAGACAGCAAAGACAATATTTAAACAAGTTTCCTCTTTTTTTTTCCTTCTCATCTACAATCCCAATCAAATCAGAATTATTTGGATAGATGCAAGAGATTGGTATCTGTTGATTTATTCTGGATCAATTCTGATCAGTGATGGGAAGGAAATAGTGGGAGATTTTTTCTTTCCAATTTATTGAATGTAAGAAGTCTAATTTTCAGTCTCCAACCCATCAACCCTGTGATGTCCTTTAAAAAATAACTCCTAAAATGCTATGGGACAATTAAGTTAATGCATTTATTGAGACAATTTTGTAATGCTTCTGTTTAAGCATTAATCTAAAATACCATGTCTATCATGCACTTTTTTTTCTTTCATGTCTTATATCTGTAACTAATCTCTGTAATAGAAGCTAAGATAAAATGTGGGAAGTAGCATCTACTTTGCTGATGACCAGTAAGTTTAATAGCAATAACATTTTAAAAGAAATTTCTGCTCCTCATCAAAAAAGTTGTCATTTTCAAAATGTTTAGTGTCAGTGATTGTATAATAAAAAATATTCAGAAATGTAGGTATGGACATGAGAAAAAGATCATCCAAGTGGAGAAAATGCTCAGAAGAATGAACAAGCAGAAATTCTTTCTTTAGAAGTGAAGAAATCCTCTTAAAAACTGAATGTGAAAGCACCGTAAAGTGTTTCTTCAATAAATAAGACCAGATGTCTGATTGTAATGTTCAAACAGAACACTGAGCATTTTTGGAGGTATTGAGTCAAAGACACATTTAAGTATTTTAGATCAACTATGACTTCAGCAACCTGCAAATGACAAATGGCAACATGCGCTGCAAAAACATCAGTTTTATCTTCTCCAACTGCAGTGTGACTCTGGCAGGGTTCTCCTTTAGTAATTCTTGCATGGAAAACAGAGATGGCTAAATGCCGCTGTGGTGTGTGATTACACACAAGAGAGCTGAATAGCAGGAAGGGCAGAGTGACAGCAGTGTTGTTGGTCAGAACTGTGATCTGAAACCCTCCATCTGTGAGCCTACAAGTTCAGTTTAACCTCTACAACAAGCTCTAACTTCAATAGTAGATCATTTATCCATCCATACCCTCTACCAGATTCTTTGATAGTAAATGGGGTTAATAAGTTCATTTAAAAACGTTTAGTCAGACACCTTAATTAAAGATCCACAGAAGAAGCTTTGCGAGAGCTTCTGGTTTTCTTTGCCATCTGTCAAATTTTGCCGTCATGATGACGACAGTACTCACAAGCTCAATTTATGTAAACCTCGTTTTAGTGGGATAACTAAATGAAACAACTGTTCATCATATAATTAAAGTTCAAAGCAGGGTTGGTAATGGAGGTAGTACACTTTAATCCAACAGAAAATGTAGCAATTCCAAAATTATCCCCATTTCTTAATCACAGTGTAGCTATGTGTCTGAACTTTAAAAAAGTGGTGTTTTTGATGCTTTTATGAACCAAAAAAATAGGGAATTTAGTTTTGCTATATTTAATCTGGCTGTGCTTTACTGATCAAGAAACAATTTGGCAAATGAAGATAAAAAGAAAAAAAACTTTAAGTTATATCAAAAGGATGCACCAACCAGAAACTTTGTGACCAATTTCAGCAGAAACTCTCTAAAATTCTGAGCCTTTGATGATAAAAGAGAACAATAAGACACCTTTTGTCTGCTTTCTGGATAAATGTAATGATTTGATGCTCATAAAAATATGTTAGTAGGAAAACTAAAGTTACAATGCCGTTTCTCAATACAAAACAGTAAAACCTTTAAGTTATGAATGTCCCATGCACCGTATCACATTATATTCAACTTTTTCTGTGTTAACTGTCTTGAAACACTGTGCAGTTAAATTGAACAATTCTTTCACACTAAAAAAAATCTGCATCTTGTGGGGTCTCACCATGACTGTTTCCATGTTGATGGCTCTGCTTCCCTGACTTCTGTCCTCCCTTGTGTCCACCATGAGGACCGGAACGATGTCTATCGAGGTCCAGGTCCAGAGGTGGGCCCATACCGTGGTTCTGCCCATTACTGAAGTTGTTCTTCCTCTTCTTTCTCTTAAACCAGCTGAAAGCTCGACCGAAAGTGCGAGTGCGCTTCTTTCGGCCTCTTCTGCTGTGTTTTTCCTGGGCAAAAACATGGATCACGTCTTGGGGAAGCAGCTCCCCGACCCCCAAGGAATCACGATTTGACATGCCGCCTCACGATGGAGCTACGTCCTGAAGGAAAGATAAACATGGAATTGTTTAAAAAATATATATATAAAAAGAAACCAAACAAAAATATAACAATTTTTACCCTTATTCTTAAACTATTTTTTTAAATACACATCTTTTATCATTAAAATCAAGTTACTCAAAAGCTTGTTGTCATTCATCAATTCAGTCAGGTGCAGTTTATCAGTTTGAAGATGATCTTAATCCAAAAGATAATCGATATGCATGTCTGAGGTAATGCATGTCTCTGTGGGCAGTACTGCAGCCTGAACAGACCCCCACTCCTTCCTCTGAACCAAACTCCACCGTCCTGCAAACAACAAACTGGCACCGCTCCCTTCATTCCTTAACACAGAGTCATGATTCACAAAGCCACACCCGTAAGCCCATTGCACTTTTACACACAGACTGGGAAGAACTTTAAAAAGAAAAAAGAAAGACAAATTAACATTATTGATCAGTTTGCAGATAAGCATTCCTAATGAAGTCTGTATTAAGATTTCTGTGGATTTTCTGTTTCTTGCTTCACTGAACTGTCGTTCTGTGTTTTTTTATTACAAGTTCGATGATCTCATCCAGCTCCCATTGCTTCCTTCCTCCACCCACCCCTTACCTTTCTATGTGCTCTCAGATGGATTTCCTAGCATTGCTTTAGGGGATTTTAAACTTGGCTTCTCCAAGCTGTGCACTTTGTTTGACACTTGTCATTAAAATTACAGGCTAAATGAAGGAGTCAGGTCTAAAGATGGTAGAAATCGGCATTTGCAAAGCAACAGGTGGTGAAAGGTTGTGTCACAGTTATTAATTCTAAGAGCTTGGAGATTATTTCTGGGTGCTCTCCTGCAGGAAAAAACACTTTCTAACTGACGTTTGTGAAATGTAACCAAACATATTGTAGTCTGTGGAATCACTTTGTCGCCACATGACGAGACATGACATCAAACCACAGAAACCTGGATCCTGTTCTCTGGATCAGTTCAGCACAAGATAACTTTGATGAAGTGTATGTATGAGTTTATTTGTATCCAGCTGTGTCTGGTGAGCTCCCTCAATCCTCTCACCAGGAATAAAAAGTCTTAAATTCATCTCATATTGCAGCAGCTTGGTTTGAAAAATGTAAACAGGTTAGCCACTCCCAGAATGGGGAAGACATTAAAACAAGTGGTTAAAGAAGTGGTGATCTACATAAGCAAAGTGATGAATATGAGGGGGGGGGGGGAAGGGTTTTCCATTACATTTTTCTTTCCTTTAAAAATTGTAACTGTGACAAACAAGGCCAGACAAACAGCAATGTTTATTTAAATTCAGTGACTATGAAGATAGAAATTAATAAAAACATCTTCACAATCTTCAGCAAAAACTCAGCAACTGTTAAGACATCTTTTTTATGCCAACTGAGCTGCATGGGGAGCATGGTGGTCCTACCAACAGAAACGTAAACATGTAGAGGTCTTCTTTGTCTATGGGATTAAACCCAAGTCTTTTTGCTTTAGTAAAATTAAGTTTGAATGGGTATTTTTTGGCATAAAATACTATTTGGGTCTGGTAAAAAAAAAGGCTAAATATGTGAAAAGGCATTTTATGTTGCCTGTTAGGTAAAGCAGAGGAGCTCGACGCTATGGGCCCATTTCCCTTCCAAAGGCCTTAAACTACAGAACAGTCACATGTTCCCACTGATGGGCAAAATATATTTTAAATTAAAATCTGGTGAACTAAAATGAGTCGCCGTCTGGTAATTCTGATGAATAATGATCAAAGGCAAATGGCAATCTGCAAAAAATTTACTTTTTTCTTAGGCCAGCTCAGTCATCAGATCATGATCCAAATTCAGGTCATCTCACATAAAACCTGAAGAGAAACACAGAGAGGACCCGGGACTATGGATGACCTAAAGCAGTGGTGTCCAAACCTTTTATCACATAGTCCAAAAGTGTTGCGTTAAAAGTACTCACAGGGAAAAAATACATATCTTCCATTTATGAAAAAAGCAAAAACTACTTTTACAATTGTACAATTCTTTTCACGTCATCAACAATAAGCTCATCTCATTTTGTTCTAATGAAACAAAGTAATCAGATTTTTATTGAACGGGTATTTTCAATAAAATCATTTTAGATCTTACACATGAAATTACTTTTTACATTTCTCTCTTGAAACATGGTAGCACAAAAAACAGGATGCAATACCCATAAGTTTTGTCATTAATATCTTCATCTAGATATCGTATATATTCTCAGCAACAAGAACGTTACCTACTCGTACACAAACTCTTGCTCAATAAGATGAATACTTAATGTTGTCTACTTCACATTTTCCAATTTAAAATACAAATTCTAACCAATATTTTTTAAACTAACCATCTGAGCTGGTGAATCAAATTAGTACCATCCTTGATACATGGGACAGGGGCTGCTCCAAAAACTTCCTATGGATGAACTCCTGATCAAATCTGAAATTATTTGACATGCAAGAAGCATTTGCATTCCAATGAGTAACCCCACCAACAGCAAAATGACTCCATCTCTTCTGATGAAAAGTAACATGCCTCTTTTTTTACTGCGTTTTCTCCTGCTCCAAATTACTGTCATTTAGGCATGACTAACATCCAGGCATCACTATTTGCAACACTGGCCAATAATCAGACAGCTTTCTCAGGAAAAGACGGTCCAGTTTATTCTCTTATATCCCACAGGCGGCTGAAAGTCCAACAACTTATTGTGTTACTAACAGAGGAATGAGATCAAAGAGAACTCTGGGTTGTGGCAGAGACCACCCAGAGGACCCCTATCATCCGTATAGTCTGGTCTTGAAAAGTTGAGTCATGCTACCAATGTTGTGGTTACACAAAAATACCTGAAGATTCCAAGATTTTCAAACAGTCTACCAGGGTGAGGCACTGAGTTGAAACTTCCAAAAATATCTTTGTTTCTGTTTTTTTGTTTTGTTTTTTACAACTCAATTCGATAACAAGGTTTCAGACTTTCAATGTCATTGTTTTCATATCAGAAAATAAGTTCAAAATGGATTGTTTTCTCAAAACCATGGCAACTACTTTCTAATTATAGAACTACATGGTGGCACCAGACAGAACTTGACCCAATGTTCTCAGTTTACAAAGGTTTACAGACAAACTACAAAACATAAATGCATGATCTTTAAAACAAACATATGTTACAGCTAAATTTTTGCGGGTTTTGTAGGCTGACCTCAGTTCTGCAGAGGCATTGATATGACCCAGCCTGCTGTTTACTTAGACCTTACTCTTGGACAGACGATTCCACTCTAACCACATAAACCTCAAGTCTGTGTCAATAATACCTGCAACATTGATTCTGACAGCACACGAAGTAGACTTCAGCAGGAAAACAGCGTATCCATGTATTGATCGAGCACATCTGACAGCTACATGCTCTGCAGCTTGAGGACACAAATTCCAGAACACGTCTGCATCTCCTCTCCCTTGGCAGAGACGTCAAGTAAAGTTGAAGAGATGTAAAGCAGCGACACCTGCTTTGCCTTAAGCGAGGCTTTATTGTACTCATAGAAGAGTTAATTCAGGATTACATCGCACAGAGGCCTATCCACCACTGACAAAGGATTATGGAAGGAATGAGAGAGAAGTCGGGGAAACAGATGTCTAAAATAAGAGCACTGTTTTGGTTCTCTAAACGGGCTGAATGGGGAACTTTAATCTCTCCCAAACTCTGAAAGGGCTTGGCTTTACAATTGCACAAGCAATTCCCATTGTTTGTGCAACTGTTCCACATGTTTTCTTCCACTCAACTTTCTCTTAATGCACCTAGATACAGCATTCTGAACAACCGGCCTCTTGACCAATGACCTTTTGCGGCTTCCTCTGGTTGCGCATGATGTTTGTTAAACTGCTGTCAAGTCAGCAATCTTCAGCCTGAATGTTCAGGCCGTCAGATAACATTTCTGTAACTTGAAGGGCTATTGAAAGGTTTAGGCCTCTGTTTTCTGTCACATTTAGCTGTTTCAGATCAGACAAATTTAAATTCAAAACAGTTCTCAAAATATTTTAGAAGAAGCTGTCCAAGTAAAAGTTGCCATTATATGAGAAAGTATTACTCCCAGTTGCTCTACCCATAGACATACTTAACTTTAGCTACTTAACTTTAGCTTTGGATGTAACCGTTATTGAGACCTTGGGTGTTTGTCAGATTTAAATCTAGATTTTTACTAGGCCAATGCAAATATTCATTGTAGTTTTTCAAGTTATTCAGAGGTATGCTTGCTGATGCTTGACCCAAGTGCACTTAAGCCTAAAGTTATGAACGGCTCGAGGAATAGTCTCCTTGTGGACTTTCTGGTAGAGAGCAGATTTCATGGTTCCATCTACAATGAAAGTTCATTCCATAGCATTAAATCATCTCCAACCTGTGGTGTTTGACCATCTATATGATATTTATTTTACAAAATGTACTCTGTGTTTCTCATCTGTTATTGAATTTCTTAAGATCAGCCATGATGTGTTGCATTTTGAGATGTTTTAGGGGACAAAGAAAAAATAAACTTTAGCCAATAAGCTAAAGTTTAGCTAGCTAATTTTGTCAATCATAGTTATTTCATTATAACTGGTCAACACTGCAAAGAATAATCAGGATCACCAGAATGAATCTTCCCCAATCCAGGACCTGTACAGGTCTAGGATCAGAAGAAGGATGGTTCAAATTTCTGCAGACCCCTCACATCCTGGACACAAAGCATTTAAAACTTTTACCTTTCAGAGTGTTATTTACATAGCCAGTGCTTAAACAATTTCCTTCCCCAGGCTGTCACGCCGACAAATACCCAACAGTTAAAGTGTACAGATCGATACCAATTCAAATCATCTTCCCTCTTTTTTTCTGAAACAATGTACAATATATGTACACTGTGATGGACTAACAACCTGCCCAGGGTGTACCCTGTCTCTCACCCGCAATGTCTTGCTGGAGACAAGCACCAGAAACCTGACCCCATTAAGGACAAGGGTGTAAGAAAATGGATGAAAGGATGGATGTATATGCACATATTTACTTTTTCCCAGACATTTTTCATAAATGTTTTAACTAAAATTACAAGAGAAAGTGCACAAACTCAGTGAATAAAGCCAACTCTGATTAACAAAGAAGGTGAGGATTATTTCCAGGTAGAGCCAGGTTGATTTGGAAACATTTCCTCTCAATAAGTAAAATATAAAAACTGCGTTCTGAATTTACCCACCTCACCTTTGTCTGATATTTAAATTTGTATAATCTGTGATATTTCCCAGTATTTGTTGAACTTCATAAAGCTAACTCTGCACTCCGGTCAGCATGTATTGATCCTTTTGGGGGCCTCAAAAGTTCAGGTTAGCTCACTCGCTCCTCCTGTTTGGCTCCGGAGCCGAACAGGAGACATAAGAATCTCACAGGTAGTGAGTGGCCTGGGGGACAAAGGAGGGGGTTCCAGGAAATGTAAATGCAATCAGAGTGAGTCACACAGGGAAGCCGCCTGACTAGCAGACTGTGCTACCTCATGGGGATAAGGCAAGAGGGCGTGGCTGTGATCCAGACAACCACCTTTGTTTGTATTAGGACTGTCTCAGTTTATGCATGGAGCCATTCACATCTACACCTCAGCTGCTGGTTTCACATGGCACGGCCTCCAGAGTGACAGATCAGAAGATTAATATTTCCCTTATAGGAAGTCGAAAGGATGGACTGGACACACTCCAATTTTCTTATTAAATCAACACCCGGAGTAGAAAATAACAGTTTTCAGCTTTTATGACTGTTGCTAAATCTCAAGTGTTGAGCAAAACTGGTGTTATAGTGAAGCACCTGCAGGCATCAGTCAGGGCGTTGGCCGTCTTCTCTGGGCTTTATCAAACAAAGACAAGCATTGGTGCTCAAGAACAAACTGAAGTAACCTCATCTGAACTGTGAGAGCTTGACATACAGGACCGGCATAGCGACTGTTGCTAAAGGAGGAAAGAAACTGGAAATGCTCTACAGAAAGAAAAAGAAGCTTGTGAGATTGTTAATTTTTTTTCTTTTATGATCCAAACTTTGACTCAAATCTTTCCAGTCATTTGCTTTTCTTCTATAGCATGCTTTGGCAAAAGAGCTCAAAGATAATCTCATTCTGACATATTGTGGTCTCTTTGTGTGCTGAGGAAAGGGTAAGATTACAGAAAACAGCCATGTAGGTAACAAGAACAACAAAAAGCAAACAACAACAAGCGCTGTAGGACTGTAGAGGCACAAAAAAAAAAAAAAACTTAAAAATAGTCTGTAAGGTTTTCTCAGATTGTACGCCCTCTGCGTGTGTGCATGTCGGAAGAGGAGAACTTGTGATGGAGGGGTAACGCGAGCTGGTGGAGCTTGTGAAGCTGTCGCAGCCATGCAGCGGCTTGTCTGGTAAGAGCGGCAGCAGCATTCCTGAGAGATTGATAATTACCGACTGAAGAACTCTTCTCTCCAACTCTGCTTTCTCCCTCTCCAACACACACACACACACACACACACACACACACACACACACACACACACACACACACACACACACACACACACACACACAGATGTATGACTACTCAACCTCTCACTGTCACACATCCCTCCTACAGCCCCCCACCACAATTGGCCACATGGAAGAAAACAGATAATAGCTGGCACATGGAAGTCATTTAGAGATAATATAATATGCAGTTGTGTGTTTCCACTGAGAGAAATTCGGCATTCAAAGAGGACAATGTTTTGCGATTTTTTTCTAATGATTTATGCATTTAAAAGGACTAACTGTTTATCATCTAATCTGGTAATTGTGTTACTGGTATTAAAGTGTGCCAGGGTTTTAAAAGAATAGCTCATATTTCCAGTCCAACTCTTCCTAAGATTTAAAAGTCCTCGATTAGAGATTCCAGAGGAAGCATCAGAAATGCCAGCATAGATCATCCCCACCGGTCAATTAACAGGTGGCTGAAATCAGGCTTTTACACTTTTCCTCAGAAAAAAGACAAGTTAAAGGATCCCTCCTCAAAGCTTGTTCCTAGCCCTCAAACCTACATTTTGCTAGTCCTTCATTACTTCTAATACGTTTTGCTCTGCTCAAGCAAGAATAAATATAAATTGCACAGTTAATAAATTGCAACATTTTTAAACATCATATTCTGCATTTTCTGCTTCCTATATGCAATATGTGATTAAAACAAAATCTGTTGCAGGGCTATCAACTGTTTACTCAACAAATGTTGGCATATTGAGTCATGCGTGACTAACTATTAGGATATGCTGGCAACTCATTATGCAAGCTTCCTAAAGGTGTGCCCCAGTGCTCAGGGGGATGGGGTATCCTTTAGAAACAGGATTCATGGTAAGGTAATGTTTTAAAAATTGGAAAGGATATCTGTTGAGCAGTGACTTTAGGCTGTGTGCAAGCAGAAACCCAGACTAATTAACATGTTAGCATCAGGTTTTTAGACTCTCAGAATTCCTCTAGCACAGCGATTCTCAATCCTGATCCTCAGGGCTCACAGTCCTTCATGTTTTAGATGCATCTTTTCTCCAATCCAATGACTGCATTACCTGCTCTGTATACCATCAAGTTCTGCAGAAGCCTTTAAATCACCCATTTGTGTAAGAAAGATGTGTGGCAGAAGGGAAACACAAAGACTGTGGGACAGGACCACACAAACAATGGATGTAGAGGGTCTCATTAGCTTCGCTTCCAAGGGTTGCCAGGAATCCAAGTTAGGACTGCAGAGCTTATAGCCCCCTGCACTGCCTGGTCACTCTTGAAAACAACAAAAAAAGGAAACTGTCGTGGAGCAGCACTGACCAAGTCACTAAGAGGGCAAACACAGCTGGACAGCAAAGGGGTTTAAAAATACAACCTGGCATTGCTGAGTATCTGCTGGGCTAAATTGAAGCTTTCTCAACCGAAGAGGCAGAAAAATGGCCAGAAGCAAAAAGATTATAGTGAAGAAAATAAAGCATTTTGGCCCGAAAGACAAGTGTGGGAACAAGCTTGTTTATATTTGCAGAGCATCTGGTCCCTGCCTCCTTACAATATGAACTCACTTGAATTTACATAAGTGCTGATCGAGGCTTACTTAAAATGTATGCATCCCTGTGATGAACAGCACCCCGTTTCTCACTCATGAGCCATCCGTTTCCACACTGAGACACACAGATCAGTCAGTCATGTGGCTGTTACGGTACTGATTGTTCTTCCTGTTGCCTTGTCTGGACAAGCGGCTTTGACCTTTCCTCCACTGAGCAACTCAGCCTAAGCCCGACAGTAGTTTCACAACCAAACAAAGCATCTTTAAGGTTTTCTGAAAGAGATTCACCAGCCTAGGCAGGGATCGGATTCAAATTTTTCCCTTGATTTTTTTTCACTAATTGCTTCGGCCAAATCAGACCAGAGGTTATTCAACCAGTATTTCTCACATGCTTCTCAAAATCTACTGATTTATCGATGGTTTTTTTGGGAGGGGTTTCAGCAGTGGAGTTTTGTGCAGTGAATGGGCATAGAAATTGTGTGGTTGAGTGCATTCCTTATTATTTTGTTTGAAACTACTGTACCTGGTCATTTCAGAAGAGAGATTTCAACATATTTCTTCCATTTATTGTGATTTTTGCAGTTTCTTTTCATCATGTGTTCATTACTTTCCTAAGAACACATACCAAAGAGCCCAGTTAGCACAGTGCAAAGTCTTCATAGCAAAGTAATGTGTTAGAATGCTAATGGATTAGAATTCTAGCATTAGTACATTTTGACTCAAATAATTGTCCTTCAAACACAGAAATTGGAATAAGCAGGTCAGACTGCAAAGAATTGGAGAACTTTGGTATCAAGAAAATATGTGCATCTCTATTTTCTCCTGTTATATCATCGAGATTTTAACGTCTATCTGGAACTAGGGCTGAATCTTTGCTCTTTGCTACTGCTCACATACCACAACTGTAATTTCCTTGGGTGCAAGCAAGCCTTGGCATGGCAGACATGGTGAAGAAGGAACACCAGCAGGTGACACACCCTTTCTAAACAAAAATGGCTTCATTTTGGCCTCAACTTCTCAGTATGAAATCAAGAAAATTGCACAAAAAAAAAAAGAAACAGAACCCCAGCCCTCACAGACCTGCAAAAGAAAAATTGAAGTCCAAATCTTTAATTTGTCCAAAGTTGAGGAGAAGCAGCAGACCAGTCAGAAAGGATGAAATTCCTTGCCCATAGAGCTCCATTAACAAGCAGTGCAAATAACTGGGCAACAATAAAAACCAAGTGCGAGAAAATCATGTAGTAAGGAAGCATTTCCAGCTGGTTGAGAGGAAGGAGACAAAAGGGTTTATTGTCAGAGGTCTTAAATTACCTCTGTTGGAGTCTTCAAAGCACTACACTATATTTGATTACAAAACAGAACATTGGGCTTATCAAGAAGGTTTCTCTTTAATTAAAAGAAAAAAAAAAGTCCTAGAGCATCAACATTAAAAACTGGATAAAATAAAATTTTTAAAGTTACGTTTATAGCGCAAATGTTTTTTCAAATAACTACATATAAACCACAAATTAGGGGTGTTTGTGTCAAAGCGTAAAAAAAAAAAAAGAGAGAGACTCTTACCTTCTTAAAAACTTTTAGAGATCCGGTCAGGGTTTATTTACTCACTCTCCATATGAAGCCTCTCTCAGGGGCTTCATTTCTCTCCCGCACCAAACTTCTTCTAAATTCTTACTGTCCGACAGGAAAGTTCAGGTGAACCATTTCCGTGAAAGCTTCAGCGCGCTTCACGAAACTGCAGCATTTACTCCGCTCCACTCCGTCAAAGCAAAGCAGAAGAGTTTGCCCTGCTGTCATGAGCTGCCTGTCTGTCTATCTGTGTGTCTGTGTGCGGACGCTCCAGTGAAGCCAGGCAGATAGGAAGGGAGTGAAGAAAATACCACCGAGTTGGTAATCCCACCTGGAGGAGGCAGGGTTCAGGTAGGAGAGCGGCAGCGGTCGGCGAACTGAGGACATCTCGTGGCGAGCGTGCGAAACTGCAACAAGCCATAACAACAACAACAAAAAAACACACACACAAAACAAATCTTCACATTTTACTGCTAAAATGTTATTTTGAAGAAAAATTATTCTTTTGAAAAGTTAAAAATAGTTATGTTTCATTATTTTTAAAAATAAAACAAACAACAAAACTTAAAAAAAACAAAAACATTCTTTTTAGTTAATTAGACTGTAAAATATTTTTAACTCATCTGCAATGTGGTCCAGATTTGCAAAATCCATTGAAATGTAACAAAAAAGTAAATACAAATACAATTTTAAAAAAGAGGATAATACCACTTTAAAAATTAAAGCTAGTTCCATTTAACAAATGGGTTCAATTTGTACCTATTTATTTATTCAAGAAATATTTCAAATTGGTTTATAATTTCCTAGTGCAGCACCTTGGAAACTATCTATACACCCTCAACCTTTCCACATTTTGTCATGCCCTAACCCTAACCCCTAACCTGAAACTTCAATGTTTTTTATTTTATTTGTTAGCCTAACACAGTGAGGTAGTAACTGTAACATGGAGAGAAAGGGATAGTTGTTTTTTAAGTTAAAAAACAAAACATCCTCACATCATGATACTTCTGCTACCATGTTTTGTGGTGTGTTCAGGGAAAAGTACAGTTTTAGTTTTCTGTTACACAGAGTTTTTCATCTTGACCAAAAAAAAAAAAAAATCAGTTTTTGATCTTGTCTGATCAGAGAACCATCTTCAATATGTTTCCTGAGTCCCCTTCTGGTTTGTGGTAAATTGAGAAATCCAAAATGTGAAAAATGCTGCAAAAGCTTTAGTGTGATTAGTTTTGCAAGGCACCATAGCATTGGGGTTTCTAAGATTACAATATTCTTTTTATTCTGTTCATATCTTGATGAAATCATTCTATGTGTCCCAGGTTAGTGCTTATTTCCATTTTTCTGAGGGAGGCTCGATAGATAGTATGCAAAACTGCTGAAACAAATATGTTCATTAATCATGCAAATATTACATCCAGAGCAACTGGTTGCACTGCTCTTCTAATATTGCAACACTTTCCTGGATGACTTATGGTTAAAAGTTAATGAAAATAGTTGGTTTCCACCACAATATTCCTGGCAAACTAAGTGCACACATAAAAAAACAAGCTGCTGATGTGTGTAAATATAGACTTTGATGCCACATAAGCTGGTCAAGACACAGTTTGCCCCCTCCTCCCCGACACTGACACAGTTGGTGATTTCATGAGAGTCCTAGATAAAGTTTCCCCTCCATGCCTCCTGTGTTATTAATAAATACAAAGTGATCCTGTGTTTTCCTGGAGACATACAGAGAGCAAAGAACTACTTAGCGCTAAAGAACAAACCCCACTCAAAGGTTTTGAAACACTGGGGCTGGCATCTCCAAAACAGTGAGTAAAGTACACTTAGTGTTTGTTATTAATCATCTCCATGATTTGATCATGAGTAGAGAGTCTTTCCTGGGATAACAGCGGTTAGTCAGGATAATTAAGAATGTTAAACTGCCTATTTAAGAGGTGATTATTAAAACCGCTGATGTGATTTAATATTGATTATTTCTCGGTTAATGACTGTAAAGTTGTTTTCTGCTTCAGTTTGTCATGAGCAGAAAACAGCAAGTGGAGGATGGCAGCAACACAACATCCACTGAGGAATTACACAATGAGGATATTTCAAAACATGATGTACACACTGACTCTGAAACAGCCCTGGGTGAAACCGCACTGCTCAACACACTAAAGATGAACCAGATGGGCGTGAAAGCTCTGGGGGAACTTTTTGAGTACTGGATTCAGCAAGTGTCGGGCCTGGAGAGGCAGAGGGACGAGCTGACCCAGGAGCTTCTCGCTCTGAACGAACCTATGCTGCAGGTTGTGGAGCACCTCAGAGAAAAGCTGATGGCGGCGAGGAGGCTCCTCACTCTGGCTCAGCTGGATTATGTCTCCATGCACGAGGAAGTGGAGCAGGTGAAGAGGAAACTGTTCACCGCAGCCAGAGACTGCATCCAGAGTCAGGTGACGCTGGCTGGACAGGAGTACGAAGTGGCTCAGTCTGGTCTGACACAGGTCTGTGCACATCCTGTTCACTGTCCCTGAAATGTTTCTCTGATTCACCATTTTTAATCATTCTTCTTGTTGGAACTATTTATTCTTTATTTTTACTACTTTTACATTTTTCACATTTATTCTGTTTACTTTTTTTTATTATTATTCTTTGCAGAATATAATTGCAGGTTAGTGATTGTTTATTTTATCATTATTTTTTTTTTGTTTTTTTTATTTCATTATTTCCTGAGCTAGACAGGGTGTGGGTGAATTTTCTACAAATATAGGGACTGGTACAGGATCAGCATACGCTGATGCTTATGATTTATTTAATTTTTATTTTTATTTTTTTACCAAAGCAGGAGAAGCAGCAGGAAACAATGAATAGTTTGATCTTTGTTATTTGGTTTCCAACTGGGAGAAAAAAATACAATCTAAAAAGCAAACGTAAAATTTTGGACTTTGGCTTATAGATTGAATAATCTATAAGCCAAACTGTCTATAGTTAATCTATATGTGACAAACAATTGCCACACTTGTTCTCTGCACAATCATGTCTATCTTTGAGAGACAGAAGAATTTAATGATATATAACTTACATTACATTTTGTGCAAAGCTGGTAGAGACGTTCTCCAGAAGACTTGTAAGACATATAAATTTGTGTCCTTTATGTAGCCAAGCGGTAAACAAATTCAAGAGGTGTGAGTATTTCTGCAAGGCACTATTTGTGCAAAAACGTACCATATTTCTGCTCCTCATGCTGTTAATTGATAGGAGGAACTGAAGGCCAGACTCCATGATCTGTCCCATGAGTTGCACCAGCTGCAGGATGACCACCAGAACCAGCTCAACTGCCTCAGAAATCAAGCCTCTAGACCACGCCGGTCAAGAACCATGAGTGATGTCAGTCAGTGTCGGCAGGCTTCCATCAGGCTGCAGCGGAGGCTCAGCGGTAGCATAACGGCACTGGAGGGCTGGTACGAGCCACGCATGGTAGCCCTGCTGAGGAGAAGGCAGGCTGTGGAGGAAGCTCTGAGAAACTGCAAGGAGCAGGCGATGGACCTGAGAGCAAGCCTGGCTCCTCTGAGAGAAGACATTCAGAGGTTGGAGGTGCAGAGATCCTGTCTGCTGAAACGGATAAATCTTATGGAGATAGAGAGGGAGGAGAGGACGGCACATCACAAGGTAGGACTTGCCTCTAGAGGAACGTTGATGTTTGCAATGCAGTAAACCTGAAGGAAATTGTATTGTTTGTACAGGAAACAGTGGAAGAACTACAAGAGACACTCAGAGAATTAAAATTGGAGTTTGAGATTCAAAAAACCTTCAGGGCTGATTTAGAGCAGCTCACAGAGGGCCTGAAAACAGAGCTCACATTTTTAAGGTAAATTTACATGAATCTGTTTTGCTTTGAGAATGTGTGTGACAAGTGACTGAAAACTATTTCGTCTCGCAGAGGAAATGATGAACTGCATAACATCTCTGAAGAGGAAGAACAGTTATCCATTTCCAGAGGCTGAAATGAGGTCAAACCCCAGAACAGCTTAAAAGTTTACATCATGGTCTTGCAGATCATGTTACTTAAGGATGCATGTGAACCTTCCTGTGGATGAACAAGAAACAACTTCAGTGGCTTTTAAAAGCAAAAACTGCTTTCACAACTTTGAACTTAATCTGTTGCGATTTTCTCCAATATAAGCAGTCGGAATTTTGCACGATTATGCTTCTCAGAATTGGACAAGTTTATGTAGTTTCAAGTTTGTATTTTTAACTTTAACACCATGAGAATTTAATAAAAAACAAACACTGGTTTTTATTAAATTTTCTTTTGCAGCACAAAAGAATATTTTGTGTTGCAAAAATGCTGCAGTTTCTGCATTATGTTGACAGAAACTGCAGCATAATGCAAATATTAACATAATTCCCAATTTATAGAACATTAAGTATGGCCTCCAAAAAAAAAACAAAAAAAAAAACAAGTGAAATTCACAAATTTCTGTAAATATTTTTATTATGAATATTCTTAGATACACAAAAGCTCAGGTGCAGCACAGAAACAAAATGCAGAAGAAAACAAAACACAAACAAGTGACGACACAAGCTGGAAAATTCACCTACAAATATCAAGCAAATAAAAAGGAAAACCCTACAGTATGTACAATTGTATTAAAAATGGATCATTGTGAAAATGTTGTCTGCACAGCTAATGACAAGAAATAAAACTGACGCCAACAGACTGGTCAGTGGGGGTTTCATTACAAACCACAGATGATCTTGGAAAAACTAACAGGCATCTAGAAATCAGACTGAAACCGGTGGAATTTGAAATGCATCACAACACGTTAATGGTGCAGAAACTCTTTTAAACACTTTTCTCTGAGATGTATTCGAAAATGTTTTGCTGCTTACAGAAGCAGTTCTGAGAAAGTGATCCATTTTTAACAAGCAGGTCAAAAGAAGTGAGTTCAGAACTGGACTTATGCCTGGACCTCTGAATCTGCAGCGCCCTCTGGGTCTTCATCATTGTAGATGTTTTCAGCCTGTGCAAAACAATTCACACAGATTTACTACATTTACTGTTTAGAATAAATGTAATGAGCTAAAATTTACTAGTTGTGACAATAATGTATTAAATTCCATTAAATTCCAAATGGAACAGGATGTTCTAAGTAAATAAAATCTGGAATTCAAATGCTTTTCCAGAGCTGTAAAATGTTTGACTATATTGTGCAGGAACCCTGAATAACTCAGGATGTGACGTATCCATCAGTCAGGACTTACCATCTGCCACACTTGCATGATGTTGTCCTCTGACACCGAACAGATTACCCACGGCTCATTGGGGTTCCAGGAAAAGTCTGAGATCTTAGCTGTGTGTCCGCCATGGATGAACTGGGAATGAGAGCAGGAGTGATTAGCACACCACCTTCCATTCAACTAAAACCAGAATCTGTGAATGGCTGCTCACCAGCAACTCGGGAGGGCCATCCTCAGCGTCCTCTGGCGACTGCTCCTCTCCAATCTTACTCAGATCCCAGACGTTGAGCCGCCTGTCGGTGCCACTGGAGGCCAGGATCGTCTCATTATGAGGAGACCACTGAACCTGTGATTATAAGACAGGAGAGGGGGGAAAAAAAGACTCTTAAAAATACAATATTTTCATAGTTGGACACCGAGCCACACTGCATACACAATGTTCAATATGACAAAACAGACTGTTTTTGGTTGTTTTTAAATCTACAAATATTTTTTTCATATTTCCTTACTCGGTGCGCATTTATTTAAAACATATTTAATGCTATTTGTTTTTTTAATTAATGCTAACCAATATTAGTTTGCACATATGTTCCTCATCCACAAAATAAGTTTAGAAATCCAGCACAATTGTGTTTAAGATGTTTTCATTTCTCAAGAATAAAAAATAAAAATAAAAATAAAATAAGTGTAGGTCTTACCTGGAAGATCTCATCCTTGTGAGACTCAAATGAATGGAGTTTCAGCTTCAGGTTCCTCAAGTCCCAAAGAGCCACAGTCTGCAAATATATAAAACAAAACAAAAGCAAATTGATTCAATTGAAACAGGATTTAAAAGAACAAGATGCCATTTAAGAGTTCAATCTAGAATCTCATCCCACCTTGTCAGCAGAGCCAGTGGCCAAAATGAACTCGCTGTAGGGATTAAAAGACAGGCAGTTGACTTCAGCAGTGTGAGCGTCCACTGCATGGCTCGGTTTGGAGGTGTTGTTTGACCGTGTGTCCCAGCTGTTCCAAAGACAAAATTAACTGATGTTCAGATAAAAACCCAGAGTCGCTGATTTTGTTCTGAGAAGGTCACATACATCATGAGTTTCTGGTCGTCTGCCACAGATCCGAAGAGGGATTCATGGAGAAGATGCCAGGAAACGTCCTCCACTACAGCAGTGTGGCCTGTGAAGATTGTTTTGGCATCTACGATCTTCCCCTCCTTTGGTACCGTGCTGATATCCCAGAGGCATATGGTCTAAAGAACACAAAGAAAGTGAAAAGAATTGTTTAACCGTAAACAATGTTACAGAGTCTGATTGTGAAAGAGAAGTAAAAGTATTTAAACAGATTACTAAAGTTGCAGAGTCTTTAGTTGAGTCTCTTACATGGTCATCAGAAGCACTGAGGAGGCATCCGCTGAGGTTTGGGTTCCAGGAGAGGCCATAGCCTTCCTTCTGGTGTCCCCTGAGTCGCAGGTCTGGGGTGCATTCTCCAGAAGGATCTATTGTAGAAAATTAAACTAATGTTAAATAAATCTGTAAAGTTTCAGAAAGAAACTGTAGTACAAAACTCTAAATTGTTTCAGAAGGGCCCTTACCAGGTTTGGAGGGGTGCTTTGTGTAATCAAAGACCAGCACATCACTGGTGGGGGTTTTGGTGGCAATAATACAGGGATTCTGAGGCATATAGCGCGCTCTGTTCACTTCTCCCTCATGGTTGATCTTGATCTCAATCTCTATTTTTCCACTAACAGAGCCAAAGCCTCCAAACTCTGAAATAAATACCTTTATTTAAATGACCTTGAATTGGTGCAATAAGACTTTATTATGACATAGTTTCACTGGATATTACTCACCTCCTTTCTCACTGTCATAGTGTGAAGCATCAAACTGGGCATCATCATTTGGAAGCTGAACACTGGCAATAACAAGGTGATTCTGCTCGTCAGAGGTGTGTGTCCCCAAAACCAGTCTATGCACGCTGTAGTCCTTTCCCTCAGGTCTGTGAAGAACATGACCGCAAAATAAACACAATTAAATACGACTGGGCAATATGGCTCAAAAATTACTTTTTTTATGCCAAATTGTATTTCCTGTTTATTTGTTTTTAAAATAAAATACAAAATGCTTTGATTTCAGTTATCCCTTTGAGGATTTGACTTGAATTCAATCTCCAACTAAATACAAGCTGGTGACATCACTCTGAACTGTGGAAGCCCAAGAGGTGCATTGGTGGAAATAAACTCAAAATTTTCCCAAAATTAGACCTTCATAACCAGAAAAAATTTGATTTCTCATCCAGCCCTACATAGTCATCTCAAATTTAATTAACAACAGTCAGCAAGTAGATTTTTAGTTTTGATTCTCAAATGAAATTGATTATAATTTCAATTTCAGATTCTAGATTTGCTGCATCATTTTCATTGTTTTCTCTTTTATTCCACATCTGGGGAAAAAAAGAGTAGTTGGTCAAAACAATGACAAACACATTTTGTCTATAACATTAGTGATCATTTTTTAATAACTACAATACTGTTTACTTACGTTGCGCATTTGCCCTTATCTCCGTCTCTTATTCTTATTTTTCAGTCCCCCAGCCTCACCATCTTATTTTGAGCATGCATGCTTCTATTTCCATTTAACTTGTTGATAGTGCACCTGAATTTCTTCATTGTGGGACAATAAGGAAATCTCTATTCTGTTCTAGATGAGCATGTGACCGACACAGAGATACAGTAGCCCAGGGAAATCATTTTATTACTCTGACGTTGCAAACAATATTTCACAAAGTGAGCTCTGTAATGGATCCACATCCAAATGTAAATGATATTGGAAATTAGTTGAGCTCAGAAATGGAAATTGGAAGCTCCTCTAATCAAATCCTGCTTAAGGCTCCATACAACTTTGGACCAGCTGTTTCTGTACTGATATTTGTGAATGTGTACCTCATCTCATGCTCACCTGGTGACATCTGGCAGCCATTGAGCGGTCAGGCTGGGCCACTCCAGAGCGTGAGTCATGACCAGATCATAGAGGAAAGGGGTATTCTTCTTCCAGATCTTGTACTCTTCATTGATCACCCTTTCCTCCACGGCATCATCAAATGCAGCTGCAAAAACACAACCAATCCACGGTGCTGTTAGGAAACAACTACAAACCTCACAGTAGCTTAGCACACTAGAAAACATCTGAGAATAACCATGTGGCTCTTAGACTATGTCAACTATCTACTTGTCATTAATATGCCAGAACTCTGGTAATGATTTTAGGTTATTTCCTGTGTTATAAACGACTATAACTCGGTAATTTAGAGAAAGATAACTGTAGGAACACGTGTAAGAAACACACAGTCCCACATTCACCAATACATGACATATATTATTTCACTAAAAGTCCCCTTGTTACCAGCGAGCTAGCAGCTAACAACTAGCATGCTGCTCCGTAACAATGAAAGGAGATGCTGGCAGACGCGCCAACAGCCGCCGGTCCGATAGCTCTCGGGCTTTAAATCATTAAAAGCTATGAACATTCAAAAATGAACTGCTAGTCCTGAACCAGTGGCATTCTTACCGTCTTTATCGGCCATTTCGTCTTGACTACACACACAAGTCAGGTGAAAATAAGTATTTTTCGGGAGAGCTCGCAGAAGACAGCACGGAGCTCCGCAATGGCGCCAACTCCACAGAACACCATCAGCCAATCAGCATGCAGCAAAGCCGACAGGAAGTCCTTATGACATTAGATCCGGAAGATCCAAAAATGCAACATGGAAACTCGGAAATTACAATATCATGTTTAGAAAATCCTCACATAGTCTAGTTTTTAAAGTCTCACCCAAAATAAGTCTTCCAATCATCACCATAAAGCGTAACTTTATAATACTTAGAAGCAAAAATTAACCTAAATTCCACTTCAACCTAAGCTAAATCTTTCGAAATCCTATCTTCCTATAATCAACAAATTCTAAGGAATTTTCCGATAATGTGCTCTTTTTCTGCTTTTACTAAATTGTAATATGATCTTTATATTGGGATTAACAAAAGTACAGCATATCTGATGATCATCGTTTGTTTTCTCCGATTTATTTTCAACTGTTTGTGCGCTACTTAAATTTACGAGACGAATGCTTCAGACATTGAATGCAGCACTATCTATTTTAGCTCTTTTGACATGTTGTCTGCGAATAATTATAATTTTTACGTTTAAATCAACTTCCAGCTTCGATGGATGACCGTCAACTCGATCTGACAGAGGAACAGAAAGCTATTAAATCAAAATATCCTCCTATCAACAAGAAATATGAATGTAAGTCAGGAATGGTCACGAAAAAATGTTGGTAGCTTAGCTTTTTCCATGAGGTAAATAAACCAAGTTTTGTTTGTAGTCATTTACACTGGATTTAGATACAAAAAATGAATGTTAAGACATCTTAAATTAAGCATGTTATCTTAACGACGTATTAAACATACATCGTTTAATACAGTAGCTACAACTGCTTACCCTGGTCAACTTCAGTTCATAAAACTCATACCTCATGTTTTATTTCAGATCTGGATCATACAGCAGATGTGCAGTGAGTGTTTTGTCTCCTGCGTCAATAAATGAGTGTCTGCCTTGTGTCGAATGACCAGTTTGATTGTTCCATGTATTTATGTTTTTCCAGAATTCACTCCTGGGGAGACTCCTTGGAGGAAGCCTTTGAGCAGTGTGCGATGGGAATGTTTGGCTACATGACGGACACAGAAACTGTGGAACCCATTGATACTGTTGAAGTGGAATCAGAAGGCGAGAAATCAGCAGAAAGCTTGTTGTTCCTTGAGTTTAATGTGGCATACCAATGCAAAATAGTGAAAATTTGTTTCATAAAATGAAAAAAGATATACTGTATGTACAATGAAATAAATGTTTGAGTCAGGAGATGGAAGAAGACTAAAAAGTATCAGACAACACCAGGGAACATAGCAAGATATTAACCATCAAATGGGGAAAATATGCAATAACTGCCATACCAGGATAAAAGAAGTAAAGTATAAATACAATATAAGAAGAAAGCTGGTTTCAAGATGCCTTCAGGAATGTTGAACGGAGCAAGATGGAAATCTTTTTAAAGAAAATATTGATAAAATCAATCCAACAAGCACATTGGAAATGGGATGCTCTGGTCATAATTGCGGTTACAATTTCTGATGTAAAAACAAAACAAACAAAAAAAAACTGCAAATAAATAACCCAACTGTAGGGAGGCATGGTGGTGTTCCACTTCTCTACAAAATGTCCTAACAACCAAAGTATGTTTGGAAACATGATTTAAAGGATAAAACAAATATATTAACTTCTGTTTTAATCAGTTTATTCATGATGTTTCACAATCAGTAAAGCTAAACACTGTTTGTATTCTTCTTTTTCTAAAGGTGAAGACATGGAGTCTCTTCTCTTCCATTTCTTAGATGACTGGTTATACAAGTTTTGTGCAGATCTCTTCTTTGTCCCCAGGGTGGGTCAGCTGGCTACTAATTCTAATTCTTTTTTCTCCTTTAAATCATTCTTGGTGTTGATCAGTACACTTGTTAGAATATTTCTTTGATCCTGCTTAAGGAAACTGATGATGTCACTAGCCATTTTTGTGTTGTTTTGTGCTTAAATCTGTTGTGTCTGTTCATCAGGAAATCAAAGTTGTGTCCATTGACAGAATGCATTTCAAGATTCGATCCATTGGGTAAGTTTTGTCTAAATTTGATTAAATTATTAGTTGTATTTTTGATACAATTGTTAGGTTTTTTTTAAATAGTTTTATGTCAGTTATTTTTTCATGGAATCAACTGCAACTTAATAGTATTTTTTAAGAAGAGTCATGTATTTTTTTCTTGTTATTGAAAATGTATTTGTCAACGTTATGCTGTTCATAAAAAGACCATTTGTAATCGATGCAATAATTTCAAACAGAGCTTAGGTTTTACTGATTTTTGGATGAAGACTACTGAGTACTGTGTTTGACTTGTATTGTTTCTAATGCTAATAAAAGGTGGGGTGAAGAATTTTCTCTGGCAAAACATCCACAGGTAGGACACAGAGGAGAGGAGATTTTTACATATCTATATATCACTTTTATGTATCCAGTAAAAGTTAGAATAAACCTAATTGATCCTGTTATGCTCTTTGTGTTTTGTTTTTTATTTTCCAAGGGAACCGAAGTGAAAGCTATCACATACTCTGCAATGCAGATCCACGATAAAGTAAAACCAGAAATATTTGCCATCATTGATATCTGAAAATACTTCTGAGGACAGACAACACTCCTGGTTCATTGGGTCTGTTCAGTCTACATATGCACATCATTTTGATTTTTGTTTTATTTCATACTCTGATCGTTAACTAGCAAAATCAAGTTTACTGCTGTTGATGAACTGTTTACTAATTAGGCCTGTTGAAGATTAATTTAATTGAAGGATACTGTCTTGTGAAATGTAATGCAGAACTTTACACTAAGAAAAAAGATCTCTAGATAAATGAATTATGGGGACATGGGTTATGATGAAAGCTGAAAATTATATTTTAATGCATTTATTAGAAGTATCATTGGAATAACAGATGAACTGCCTAAGTATCAATAAATTGATTTTAGTTTGATGTAATGGTTATGGGTGCCTTAAATTAAGTCATTACTTTCTTTTTTTAATTTTGGTTTCTTATTCCGTTATTGCAATATTCTTTCCAAAATATTTTAATCGGCAGCTTTGTTAAAGACAAAAAATTAAAAACGTATAAAAATAATTTGACTCCTATGTTGATCATTATCAGCAAATAAAATGTCGAGTAAAAAAAATTTTATAAGTAAAAAAGTACACATCACTCTTTCACGGAATTGTTATACTTATAATATAAAAATAAACACACACACTGTTACTCAATAATGGTTTGGGGAGGGGAAGCCCTCAAAGTAAATAATATAAATCTAATAAAAATCTAAAATAAAAAGGAAGCGGGACGTAAGCGGATGTCCCTGGTTGCCTATGACGTCCCTTCCTGCCTTTCCTCTCAAATGCTGCTGCGCCATCCCTCCTTTGTCTGCTGAGGAGACACACCGGCCGGGGTCGCCGCTTCGCAGTCTGCTAATATTTTTCCATACCAAGATCATTTCAAAGACAAAATAAGCTAAATAAACGCACTTAACTGGGTAAACAAATAGCGAGTCAGTTTTGCTTCCAACGACTGCAAGAAAGCCAAGCATCAGCGAGTCCGCCATAGTCGAGCCTTAGCAAAGAAAGAAAATCAAAATGGAAGACACTAAATACCTCCCTGAGCTCCTGGCCGAGAAGGACAGCCTGGATTCATCGTTTACACACGCCATGAAGCTAATCACTGCTGGTAATGTGATTATTTCTTGTGTTATGCTGAAGGAAAAAAAAGGTGTTTAATGTAGTTATTTTGACACCAGCTTGTGTTTCGCGGCCAGGCCTGAACAATGGCGCATTAAAACACGTGGTTGGTGGACAGTTGGGTCAGACCCTTCTGGATTAATATGTTCAACTTGTTTCTGCGAGCCATATGAGATGCAATGAAACTTGATTAAATGAAACATTTGTGAAACAATCGGTTAGCTCATTGTAACTATTGCATCACGATAAGCACCACAGCCCTTCACAGACTATACATAGGAGGTTTGGGTTATTTTGTATTTTAGATGGAGGGCTGCACAGTGGAGCAGTTGGCAGCACTGTTGTCTTGCAGAAGGTCCTGGGTTCGAGTCCCGGCCCGGGGTCTTTCTGCACGGAGTTTGCATGTTCTCCCTGTGCACGCGTGGGTTCTCTTCCGTTACTCCGGCTTCCTCCTACAGTCCAAAAACATGACTGTCTCTCTTAGGAATGAGTGCACGTTTGTTTGTCTTTTTGTTGCCCTGTGACAGACTGGCGACCTGTCAGTCTGTCACAGGGCAACCCAGCCCACTAGGGACAAGGGTGTTTGAAAATTGATGAATGTATTTTAGATGTGTATGCATTTTAATTTATGCCAAAACCATAATTCTTTATTGCAGAGATTGAGAGGATCCAGAAAGGAGAAACCAAGAAGACACCAGAGAAGGAGACTTACCTGGACCTTTTTGCCACCAAAACTATGAAACTAAAGGAGCGAGTGCTCATTCCAACCAAGCAGTATCCCAGGGTATGCATCAGCTGCTGCTGCAGGGTTTCTTTGCAAGGCCGTACAATTCAGATGCTCAGCTTTAGGCATTTAAAAGGCTTCACTTTTCCAAAATTGATTGGATTAAAAAAAAATAATTGTGTTCTGCTGAAACCTATGTTATATGTTGAGATGATTGAAATAAAATGCACTAAGCATATATCTTACTGATTTAACTATCATGATGCCAATGTAAGAATAATCTGAAGATGAGTAGCTTAAATCTAAAAGTGCTGGTCTGGCATGTTATGCGACATGGTGAGAGCAAATATCCAAAAAACATTTTTATTAATGTTACATCGTGTAGCTTTACTTGTTTTAAATTTCCACACTGAAAAATCTGGCAGAAAGGAGAAGCAGTGGGATTAAAAGTCTTGAGCATGTCCTTAAGTGGCCTGTCCTCCATCTCAGATGAATCCTTCTGCTCTGCTTCTTCCATAACCTCTTCCACTGGAACTGCAGCTTCAGTGTTCAGGTTAATATTGCATTGACATGCTGCTGAATGATGTGGTCGTTATTCTGCAGGTCAACTTTGTCGGGAAGCTTTTGGGGCCTCAGGGCAGCACAATCAAGAGACTCCAGGAAGAGACGGGGGCAAAGATCTCAGTTTTGGGGAAAGGCTCAATGAGAGACAAGAATAAGGTTTCTGAATCAAACTATTTTTTTCTTCCTTTGCAGCTCAGTTCAGAGAATGTAATATATATATGTATATATATATATAAACTATTTACGTTATTTTCCAGGAGGAAGAACTTAGGAAGGGTGGTGAGTCGAAATACGCTCACCTGGCCATGGAGCTGCATGTGTTCATTGAGGTCACAGCACCCATACCAGAAAACTATCTGCGCATGGCTCACGCCATGGATGAAGTCAAGAAGTTCCTCATCCCGGTTAGTAAAATCTATTATCCCATTAACCTTAATCTGCTTTTAATGCACAATTGTGTATGCTTATAAACTTTTCTAATTTAACTACAGGAGCCTGGTGAGCATGACCCCTACATGGACCCTCAATTCCTGAATGGATCCCAAGATGGTTCTGGAAGGGGACGAGGTGGCCTTGGACGGGGCAGAGGTGGACCACCTGGTGCAGGAGGCCCAAGGTGAGTGGAAGTTTGAAAATTTATAGTTAAAAGATATTAGTCAAGTTTTATACATATATAAAAAAAAAAAATCTATATATCTATTTCCTAGGGGACGAGGGATGCCACGTGGAAATCTCAGAGGAGGGATGCGTGGAGGAACTCCCCGTGGCGGAATGTCTCGAGGAAACGCGCCCCGAGGGGCTCCGGCCGGTAGGGGCGGACCACCCTCTGCTGCAGCTAGAGGAGGGTCCTCTGGCCGCTCCAGGCCGCCTGCGAGCGGAGCGCAAAGGATGCTCCCCGCCGCAGCCCTGTCCCATCAAGCAGGTCCTTCAGGGTCACAGCCCAAACCTGAACCTTACGATGAATATGTAAGCGCCAAAGTGAATAAAGGCTTATTTTGATGGCAATGTCTCTTATTAAACATACAATTTTTTTCCATTTAGGGTTCATATGAGGAATCTTACGCAGAGCCTTCCTATGAGGGATATGATAGCTATTACAGTCAGCAGCCTGCTCCAGCGTAAGTCACATTTAAGAGTTTTTCATACTTTTTTTTTCCCCCTTGAATGTGTTTTCTCATTTCTTAATTTTTGCTTTCAGCGATACGGAATACTACGATTACGGACACGGTGAAGCCCAGGATCCATCTTATGAGAGCTACGGTATGCTTCTCTGTACTACCGAACCAGTCCAGTCAAAGTGCTCCTGTGTGCGACGCTGTGAAGGTTGACTGTGCTTTGGTGTGTGTGTGTGTGTGTGTGTGTGTGTGTGTCCTGTTTGTAGGTCAGGGTGACTGGGATAACTCGTGGTCTGGCTCCGGGGCTGGAGGCAAAGCTCCCCCGACGCGGCAGTCCAAGGGTTCATACAGGGAGCATCCATACGTCAGATACTGAACAACTACCGGTAGAGAGTTGCTATGGCAACTGTCTCCCGATTGTAACAGGCTTAACTTTTCAAAAAGTAATTTCCCTTCCTGTTTGTTCCCCCTTTTTTTAACGGTTTATTTTATGTTTATTTTTTTTAAAACTTAAGAGACATTTTGTTGGATGTATCAGAGTACCAGATAAGAAACAAGAGGAGCAGAGGGTTTTTTTTCCATTGTTTATCTGTTTCCATTTAAATGTTTCAGTTGCGTAGTAAGGAATTAGTTACATAAACTTAACAAATGGAAAAAGTGATATTTTAGTGATATTTGATGGCTCTTTCAGTTAATGATTAACTTTAAACTGTGATTGTGGCGATTAAACTCTTACCATATAGGCTGCATTTCTCAAAAGTCCTTCATGACTGGACATTAATTGCTCTTAATGCTTCAGTGTAATTTTATATATACCTAAAACAAATTTAAACACAGCCTTAAGATATTTTGATCTGCATCAAAAGTCTCATTATTGTATTCAACATTGCCAATCTAATTTTCTCCTAAAATCCAGAAATCCGTCTTTCTGCCACCTTTACAATTTGTATATTAAGCCATTCTATAACGTGCAAAATTATACTGATATAATTTCTTGTTAAGTTTGAAGGATACAAGGCTGCAGCCACCTCAATATTTTGTACATAACCTTAGGATAACTGTGTATGGTTTAAGTCGTGCCGTCTCCAAAATACTCAATGCTTGTGTACCTTTTTGACTAAATAGGATACTAAACATATCCCAAAATGTTTTTCTGCAGTGCGTGTTTCAATAAAGTTTCTAGTTTCATTTTAATCAATCTAAACTTGGTATTTTTGCCTTTATTGTACCAAAGGATTATCTTCACTTTGTGAAAATGGTCCTCAATGGCTCTCCAATGCTGATTAAGCTTGTATGTTTACACGTTCAACCTGACCGCAATTTGAAAAACACAAAAAAGGGGCAGCATTTGTTTTTTTCCCCTCCAATGACTTTACGCTCTTCGTCTGTTTATCCAAACTAAATGACACTTGTAATGTCACCTTAAAAAAAAAAAAAAAAAACATAATAAAGCTCATTACTTGAGATTATGTGCTGCCAAATTCATGTTTGACTTGACAATGATGCAGTGCTTTAACATGTATTGTCATTAATCTTTAGTTAGTGTATCTCTCAGAGCTCTCAAGAGCGCAATGTATCTCCAGCCACTTGAAAATGACTGAATTTCAACAGTATTCCCCAAATCAAGCTTGCAGGGATCTTACTTGACTTTGATGCAAAGTCATGCTGGCTGCTTTTTATAAAAGAAAAATATCGCAGAGGAGAGGATTCTAAAAGCCTAAAGGTCGCCACAAGAAGGTAAAACTAACCCCAACACTCATTTATTAGATTTATTTGTTCTGTTTTTATTTTATTTTCTGTGCAAAACATGTTTAAGTAATGCAAGTCATCCAAAACATCAAAACCATTAAAGTACAAAATTATGCTGTGATATTCAGTAGTTTATTCCGAGCAAAATTAAGACGCACAAAACAATCATGTGGTTGTGATGCAACTCTTGCTCAAATAAAACCAATAATTGTTTCATTCCACTCAATACTTATATCCATCTTGGTTATTTCTGTAGAATGTAGTTTAATGAAAATGAGTAGCTGCACTCAAAGCCTTAAAACATTCCATTAATGGGCAAAAACTCTTCAGCTCGAGTTGCATGATACTTTTTATTTAGTGTAAAATTAGTTTTGCATGTTTTGTTGCTCACTTGGTGTATTTGGACGTTTGTGTGTTCTGGATCTCATTTCTTTTTCTCCTCTTAGGTTATCAGAACTGTGTTGGTGCAGTTGATAGATTCGACTCCAGCAGCTCAGGCCCGTAAGGTCAGTTGGAAAAGAACGAAATCAGGTTTTGATGTTTAATGAAGGTTGCTGACTGTTGTTGCTGTACTCCACAGGTCCATTTGAAATTCCCTGCAAACTGAGACCGTGCAGGGTTCCTGTGAAGGGCTACTTGGACCAAATGCTGTCCAAGTGAATGAGTCTGGTTTGATGGCCGTTTCTCACCTCTTCTATGAATGAGGTGCTTGAAGATATGTTGCGGAAGCTTGGAGTGACTTTTTTTTATTTTTATATTTGAATCCAAACTTTGGAGGACGACTAACTTTTTAAAAATGTTTCACAACTCATTTAATCATGTTTTGTATATTTAAAAAAAAAAAAAAAATCTGAAAATAAACATTTTTTTATTTATCGGTTGTGTTTTCTTTAAAGTCTCTTGATAGCTAGATGTTGTGAGAGTATTTGCCTTTGTTTTTCCTCCATTTTGTCACAGAAATGCTTAGGATGTGAAAACATTTTAATATCGGACACATTATTCAATTTTCTAGCACAGTGGTGCCCAAAGTTGGTCCTTGAGGGCCGGCATCCTGCATGGTTTAGTTCTCTCCCTGGTTCAACGCACCAGGGAGAGAACTGATGCGTTGAACCAGGAGAGAACTCCCTGGTGCGTTGAACCAGGGAGCCTTCTAATGATGGCTCATTAGAAGGCCTAAGAAGAACATTGACATGCTGAGAAGGTCACCATGAGAGAACTGGCATTTGGTCTATTTTCAGCAGTGTCAAATTTGGTTGGATAGTGGTCTGATTTTGAAACTTCACTGAAAATTGCTCTATTCATTTTATCTCAAGTTTGAAAAGCAAAAAGATGTGTAAAGGAGAACATTTTCGTACATGTACACCTTGGTGTGATTAGTTTTTCGAGGGCTCAAAGGTCTTGAAAGTAATTTTCAGGTATAGAGAAAAAATGGACAAATATGGAGGCATGGAGATTTTAAATTCCTAAACTGAATCCCTTGTCAGATTTTTATTCCTGAGTTTATTGGTTTGGCTGAGTTTAAGCCAGACTGGTTGTGTTTATTAAAGCTGCAGTTTATTACAACAATGTCAGCTTTTTCCTGATACCATGTGGATGTACTGATCGGAAAACTGTAAGCCAAATTCAGCATTATTTGAAAAGTGCAGATAATTCAAGCCAACTCAGTTACTGCTTTGTACTCAATGTCAAGAACGTTGCAAAAACCTAAATTTAGAAACAATTCTACAGAGTATGAGAATTTGTTGACAACCTCGATGGATAGAATCTAAAAAAAAGCAACCAAGTCACTGCTTTGCTCTCAACATGTCAAGAATGTTGCAAAAACTGGTGAATTTAGAAACAATTCTACAATGTATAAGAATTTGTTGGAAACATGGATGGAAAGAATCCAAAAACTCAGCACTGAAAAGGCTCACTTCAGGGAAAACGGTATTTCCTGCTCTAGTGTTTCTGGCGTAAAGGTTGAACGCACAGCAGCATAAAACAATTATTCCAAGTGGTATCTATAATTGTCCATGTATCTATGTATTACTGAAATAACTTATTTTCTAATATTTGGTATTTTAATTGGCACATATTGGTGTTGCATTACATTTCCGAGAGAGACAGAGAAGTGTCTGAATGTCCCTTTAAATAACTCTCCTCCCACGTTCCATATCCGCGCCTCCACCCACCAGCGACTTGCTTCACATCAACAATGAGTGTCTTGGCTGGACTCAGTGCAATAACAGCCACTGTTTTGATAAATCTTCTGACAATTTAACCCGTTATCAGTTAAACAGACGAGCTTCCTACTGACCACCCGCAGCGGTAAGCGCATATTTTCCTCCGTGGTCTGTTTACCTGGACAGTAGCCTGCTAGCCTGTTAGCTTTCTGTTAGCTTAGGCCTGAATCTTGATATTTAATCAAGCGTGGTCTTGGCGGAAAGACAGGGGGCCTCATTGTTGTGATCCATGTTGTTCCCCCCTCTTGATCTAAGGATCTGAAATGCAAACGACTCGTGGTATATTTTCCAAGCAGAAAGACAGCAGTTGTTGTAGCTGCGTTGCTAACTTGTAATGACAACTTCCGCAAAAACTGCAGCCAAATTTGGGATGCTATGCAGCTTCAATGAACTTGTTTTGCATCACCAACATGGGGCTACATGCATGCTTATTTTGCATGAAATATTTCTTGTCATTTAGTTTTGTTGGATATTTTCAGGTGCTTATAATGGCATTGACCCCCTTTGTGTTTGTTTTGGCTCCATTTGATGCAATGTTTTACAAGGAAATTATGCATGACATGATAGAATGTACTCACACAATTAAAAATAAATGTATGATTTCAAAACATGTATAAGTTGCATATTCTGCACGATTGATTCCTTTCAGTGTACTACAACTGATTCACTGCCTTAATGTAAACAAGGTGCAAGAAAAGAGAGGGAGAGTTCACGCAGCTAGACAGGAAGCAGAAAGGTGAGCAGTGGGTGTCTTGGCGATGGCCGGTGGAAGGAGAGGGACGAATCGGACCACCTACTGCAGACCTCCGTTAAGCAGTGATCCAGGCTCCGTCAGCAATGGCAACCACACCACCAGCTCTCCAGTCACAGGGGTGCGAAACCGTGCAAGGCAAGTCTCCTGTTTTATCTTCTCACCTCATCTGCGCTGCACAGTTCAGCGCCTGCCAACTGAGAAACTGCACACTACTTTGCAAAAGTGTTTATACATCACAAAAGTTTAATGCACTTCATTAGGATGTTAGACTAACTGTGAGAATACACTTTTAAAGTAAAGAATCATTTTTTGGAGAAGTGTGTCATGCGTATGTACTCTGATACCATTAAATCATTTTTATTGTGCTTTGGATGTCACATATTAGAGGATATAGTTCACATTCGCTCTCTCTGTAAATCCGGCTATTTGGTGAAAGACTCTGAGGTTTGGTTGCGAACGCTAGTAAACAAGTAGCATCATGCAGACCAAAGAGCAGCAGCCAGCTCAGGGACGAAGTTGTGGAGAAGTTTAAGGTCGGGATCAGATCTCAAACTTTCAGTATCACCTTTTAAAGTGATATGGAAAGACTATGGCTCAACTTCAGCTGTTCAAGACACGACTTTCCAGCTTGACAGACAAGTTTGGGCAAGGAGAATATTAATCAGAGCCAAAAGATCAATGATACATCTGAATGAGCTGCAGAGAACTACCACTCAGGTTGGAGAATTTGTTGACAGGTTGACTACTAGTTGTTCACTTGACAAAAGTGGCAAGAAAAAATTGAAGGAAAGTCAATGGGAAGTCAGGTTTCTAGTTAGCTGCAATGCATGCAGAGATTCCAGTAACCATTGTTTACTTATTTAAAGGCACAATCCACATTGATCTGTCCATTATGCCAAAACTACTTTACGCTCCTTCATCATCATAAGAAAAAAAAAACAAAACATCTGCATACTTCAACAGGGGGGTAGAAGCATTACGTTGCAGGGATCATATTCGCAGGAGCGACTGAGTAGTTGGTCAGAAGATGATCAGAGGTAAAAACATAGTAAACCTGTTAGAAGTTGCTAAAGATTTGAAACTGGGGAGGAGGTTCACCTTTCAGCCAGACCATGATCATGATCACACAGCCAGATATACTTGGAATATTCATGTGTTGAAATGGCCCTGTCAAAGTCCAGATTTAAATCATTTTACGAATCTGAGGTACACGTTTTCACAGACACTCCAGTATAATTATAGTTCCTGGTAGAGAAAAGCCCTCAAATCTATAAAAGCTGGTTCTATAAAACATTGACTGAGGGCTGCTGACTACAAATGCAGGATACAGTCCTGGTGGTATGATTACTTTTTAACGCTCAGGTTTTGCCTGCAGAAACGGTTCTGGGACCTGCATGTCCAGCCCCCCGCTTGCCACTCAGACTGTTGTTCCCCTCAAGCACTGCAAGATCCCCGAGCTGTCCATGGATCGAAACGTGTTGTTTGAGCTTCACCTCTTCTTCTGCCACCTGATCGCCTTGTTTGTCCACTATGTCAACATCTACAAGACTGTGTGGTGGTATCCACCGTCACACCCTCCCTCACACACATCTCTGGTCAGTACGCACAAATTACATTCCGGAGATCACAAACTTCTATTGTTTACCTGAAGAATTTCCATTTTGACTTGTGCAAGAAATGTAAAACCTCAAAACTTAAAAATAAAACTTTAGATATAAAAAAAACAAACAAGTAGTTTAATGATAATAATTAATCAGTGTTGTTATTTGCAGAATTTTCATCTTATTGATTATAACATGCTGGTGTTCACAATTATCATACTGGCAAGAAGGCTGATTGCAGCAATTGTAAAAGAGGTAAGTTTGTTGTTTTGTGGAGGCTGCTGTTGTACAAACATTATTTTCATCTGAGCATAACTCTGCTTATGTCTGACTATGGTTTTCTTTTCCTGCAGGCATCACAGAGTGGGAAACTCTCCTTCCCCCACTCAATATTTTTAGTGATGGCCCGGTTTGCAGTGCTAACGCTGACAGGCTGGAGTCTTTGTCGCTCCCTCATTTATCTGTTCAGAACCTACTCTGTCCTCAGCCTGCTTTTCCTTTGCTACCCGTAAGTATTCTAAAAGAAAGGAACCTTCAAAGCTTAGACCTGTAGGACAGTTAGAGTCTAATATGAGTGAAGGCTATGACTTCACAGTTTCCCTGTATTTCCTTGATTCTGTGTTCATCTGAAGCAATAAGTTGAGTTCTGCGTTTTCCTCATTGATGCTCCAGCTCCTATTTCCTGTCATTACGAGTTTTAATCCATGTAACTATTAAGTAACTCTAGTTCACCCAAAATGTTTCTGGGTGATTTGAGGGGCCAAGTATTGGCTTTCAAGCTTTGTTTTCCTACAGTGTTTGTTATTATCTCCTAAGTATCATATTGAATTTCGTCATGTAAATTATTGAAAAGAATGAGTTAAATATTAATAGCTTGATGAAGTCTGAAATAGATGCTGAATGATTTAACAGGTAGCTCCTTGCATTTTTGATGGATCTTTATTACTTTCGATTACCTTTTCAGTGTAAAAGGTAAAAGGTCTGAATATTTCCAAATTCAGAGAATTTGGAAATATGACATATTTAGCTTCTGGCAAGAATAACTCTGAGAGTTAACGTTGCTATAACAACTCATATTGTCACTGGTTTAAATGTTCCTAAAAGCAAATTAAACAGGGACAGAATAGCAGAACTCAATATCAATGATTCAGTTTTTATCTTCGTTTAGATGACTGGAAATTTTTCCGGACTCCATACTTGATTTGTTAATACATTTGATTTATTTGACAGTGGTGTTCATTGATGCATTGGGTAGTATTCATCTGTAACTGTCTTTTCATTTTTTTGTGTGCGGCCTCATAATTATCACATTATTTTTTCTGAAAATGATTTCAGTGATAAACGAGTAAGTAATTTCAAAAGACTTTACCCCTAATTAGCTCTTTACAAACAAAGGAACTTCTGGCTCTACAATATAAAATAGACTTTCTGTTATGTTTATTCGGAAATTCAACATTTTCTCTCATTTAAAGGCTTTACTGGCTTGTTATTTAAGCATTTATAGCATACCTATACACATTTATGCTGTTTACGAATGTTTTAAATGTCCTTTCAAAAATAGTTAATATTTGTTAAAGTAAAGGAATTTACAGTTTTGTTTCGATTAGATAAGCTTTATTGTCACCAGGAAACAATTTGCTTTGCAGGCAGTAAGAACAATTGCAGATAAATATATAAGAAAAAAAGTACATTATATCACACCATACTATGTTTGAGCTTATCTCTAATTATGCATGAGGTCAACACTAACAGTCATTAGTGCTACATAGGAATAAATTACATATTGACATGTTACCTTTGTTAACATAAATGCACACATGTGTTACAAAACCCTTAAGAAATGTTGTGACAATTTTAAAACTATTTTTATTTCTTTTTTTATTTCAAAGACATTTGAAAGTGCTTTTAAAAAATGATCACTGATAAATAACTGCTGTTAATCTTTGGGAAACCCAGAAATGCATCAATCAAAAATAGGTCAGGAATTCAGAGAAATTGGAGTCTGGATTGGTGTTTTGCAACAAAAAATCTTCAGAAGGTCTGTTTGTTGTAGACCAGAACAATCACTTTATTGGCTGATTATAAATCTCAATGTTTTCTGCTCCAGCAAACAGTGATTTAAAACCTTGACTATTATCTTTCTTCTCCTCAATTCCTAATGTATTTCCCCGATTAAATCCCTTTTGATAGTATTACCGCTGTAAAACTGAAACATTTCAAATATCTAACAGTAGGTGTTGGTTCCCACAGATTTGGGATGTACATCCCGTTCTTCCGGCTGAATTGTGATTTCCGACGAGCGGGTTCTCTCTCGCCGATCGCGAGCATCGGCTCCAAAGAGGTGGGCAGCGTGAGCCGCGGCAGGGACTACTTCACCGTGCTGAAAGAGACGTGGAAGCAGCACACCAGCCAGCTGTACGGAGTCCAGGCCATGCCCACTCACGCCTGCTGTCTGTCACCTGACCTCATTCGAAAAGAGGTGGAGTATCTGAAAATGGACTTCAACTGGAGGATGAAGGAAGTGCTGGTCAGCTCCATGCTCAGCGCGTACTATGTGGCGTTTGTACCCGTCTGGTTTGTAAAGGTAAGATTCTGTTCAATCTCGGTATATTTTTAAATGCAGCTTCTTTGACACGAGAATGTTGATATATTTCTTTGTGTGTATGGTTCTCTAGAGCACTCAGTATGTAGACAAGCGGTGGTCCTGTGAGCTCTTCATACTGGTATCGGTCAGCACGTCAGTCATCCTCATGAGACACTTGTTGCCGCCTCGATATTGTGACCTCCTTCACAAAGCTGCCGGCCACCTGGGCTGCTGGCAGAAAGTTGACCCCTCTCTCTGCTCCAACGTCCTTCAGCACATGTGCGTACTCCTGTTTGGTTTTTACCTCAATTCAGACTCATTTCTGGACTAATGAGTAATGCTGTGTTTTGTTTTCCTTTTACAGATGGACTGAAGAGTACATGTGGCCACAGGGAGTCCTAGTGAAACATAATAAGAATGTCTATAAAGCCATGGGCCACTATAATGTTGCGGTCCCTTCAGATGTTTCCCACTATCGCTTCTACGTGAGTCTTGCTGGAGAAAGAGTTTTTATATTGCATTAATTTTAGTTTCAAAAAGAAACTACATTACCTTGCAAAGATATGCATACGCTCTACATCAGTGACATCAGGACAAGAGACTGAAATTTATACAGTTTTTCTTTTCATAAAATTGCTGAAGGTTAATTTAATTGGATAGTTTCTGAATAACAACTTCCAAATATTTTGACAAATTCTCAGATAGATTTAGGTATGGGCTTTGATTAGGCCATTCTAATATGAAAATGTAGATCTGATTGTGTTGCTGGAAGTAGAACCTTTGCTGCTGTTCAAGCTCAAGTCTTCTGCAGCTTCTAACATATTTTCCCCTTGTGATTTTCTTCTGTCTATGTTTGTATCAACTCTGATCTGCCTCCTTGACCCTCTCACATAAAAAAATGTTGCAGCGTTTTCCTTTGATTTAACAATTATCTGCAACTTCCTGTTGGTGTATCATGTAAAACTGCCATAAAATATGGAGACGTTTGAGGCTAAATGTGACAAAACACTAACCTGTTCAACACTAACCTGTCCCATTTTTTTTTCCCCCTAGTTTTTCTTCAACAAGCCTTTACGAATATTAAACATACTCATCATCCTCGAAGGTGCCATGATTTTTTACCAGCTCTACTCGCTCATTTGCTCGGAAAAGTGGCATCAGACGATATCGCTGGCCCTGATTCTCTTCAGCAACTACTACGCCTTCTTCAAGCTCCTCAGAGACAGAATAGTCCTGGGAAAGGCGTACTCGTTCTCAAACAGCTCATCGGACCAGAAAGTCAGCTAAAACTCCAGTTGTCGTTGGTCACGCTTACTTTGGAACAAGATAAACATGCCTAAGAGTTCTGTATTTTTTCTACAATCCAGATTTGTGTCAGTTTTGTTCTGAACTGCCATAAGAAAAATAAATATTTTTGTATTACTTTAAAAAGTGTTTCATACTTATTAATTCCTAACTTTAAAACCTCTTACGGAAAAAATCTGATGTTCTTGAATTGTTCATAGGTTGTGCAGATTTGAACTTAAATCAGAAAAAGTCAACTGCAACACAGGTGCAATGCAATTATTAACAACCAATTTTCATAGCAGCATTGAGTTTTCAGACTGTTGGTATTCTGCACATTAATAATTCATGTCGGAAACATCCTCTTTTTTCCTCGATGGTTAACGTAGCATGAAATTATAGAAGAGTAGATTGAACAGCATTAATGGGACAAAGTGGAGACAGAAACAGATGGAAGTTCCTCTGATTTTACGGACATCATTGAAGATCGATGTCCGTTTATTAGCAATTTTTAAAGCCTGTTAGCGCCTGAAAATTAAAAAGGTTACCGTTTTGCTATGGTTTTCTTTACAAGTTACTCTGAAGAATGTCTGCATATTGTGCTGTGTTTCTACCAGCTTTGTAGATTTTAAGAAAAATGTCTTTGGGCCTGATAGGTTTTAGCAAATAATCCAAACTCAATCAATCTGATTAGTCCTAAACAGAACAGCAATTCTAAAATCATTTCACAGATTCTAAACTGTATTATGTCCAATATTTAGGCCATTTAAATACATGAATAAGCTTCAATCTAAGCTATGGTTTTATAGATCTGGTTGTATGTTTACTATCTTCCTCCTAGAAGACAAATCTCTGTCCCGGCCTCAAGTATTTTGCATGATCTAGCAGGTTTTCTTGCAGAATTGCCCCAGGTTTAGCTCCATCCATCCTCCCATCAGCTCTGACTAACTCTGTAGGGCTGAAGAAAAACAGTCCAACATCATAATGCTGCAATCACCATGACTCATTTTGGAGATTGTCTGTACAAGCAAAATGTTCTATGAGCTGTAGATTTTTGTTGAAAGGACAATAAGCTCAATTTGGTTCAATTTGACCAGAGTGTTCTAGAAAATGCCTGAAGTCTATACTGACTTTATACCAAACATAGTGATTATTTCTCAGGAATTTTCTCAGGATTGTCTGCTGTGAATTTTAAAGGTGATAGGTTGCCATGGATTTCATCTATGGTTTTCTCAGGAAAAGTGGCTTATTTTGCTTCATTTGTATAAAATGAAGCTTTTTACATTTTTCACTTCTTTGTTCCAGTCATCACATAAAATCCCAGTAAAATGTGCAAATCGTTTAAGTGTATGATCATTTTTCCAAGGTACTGCGCTTCAGTGGAGTTTTGGGAACAGGTGAGAGGACGAACAGCGCCCTCTTGAGTCACCTCCTGAGACGGTCGCAGAATTCCGTGCCACACCGGGGCGTGCTGGCCCTTTAAGACGGATATAGACCGCAGCTCCCCGGCTCCGCGTCGACGATGTCGCGCGTTGCATCTCATCAGTAATTTCACACTTCACAGCTGCTGGACAGATCATTTACCTCCACCGTGATTTCAAGAGGTTAATTAGTACAAAGTGTGCTTAGACGGTTTCAGTCGCAGAGGAGGAGGAGAAATGCGACACCGAGCCCAACCGGCAGGCTCTGCGGTGCGTAATTGATTCGGTAAGTCTTATTTGTGTCAGTCTGTGGGTCATAAACCCGTTTACGCGTCTTCTGCCTCACAGAACTTAGCAGCACGCAACTCCCTCTGCTGTTCATACATTGTTTCTCATTTATTATTGTTATAGTCCAGATGTACCGCATCGAAATGAGAATTTCAGCGCACAAAGTTCCCTTTGTTTATTACTAGTGGCCATCTTTGGACCGCACTTGACGGCGACCTGACACTGTTGTCGTCCGCTGTGATTAGATACAACCCGCGTAGTAAGGTCACAATCCCTGTTTACCTTTTAAAAAGCACGCTGTTTTGAACATTAAATTAGAATGTCATCTCAGACTTTAAGAAATAAAAGAAGTTACAGCTATCATTTGAAGCCGGCCAAAGGCATAAGTGAGCAAAGTGTGCTGTGTAGCGCTCCTCCCACCAGCAGGGGGCCCACAAAAGCCTAAGACTATCAGGAGCATTGCTTTTTCCTAAAGAGCCTTCTGTTTGATCACGTTTAGCCTCGTCAGCCGCTGTTTATATCCTAGCTCCAAAAGCCAGAGCAAAATTCATATAAAACATAACCGGTATTGTAAACATTTGTTTTCTTTGAGTTCTGACATCGTGACTCAGATGTATTTTCTGTGGAGAAAACAAATCAGACTTTGTGGTCTTGAATCACATCTTTAATTAAACATCAGCATATTTTAAGAAACACAGAGAAAACGCATTGTGATTTATTAATGGGAATTGTGGGGGTTCCTAATTTTTGTTCGATTAATTAAACCTTTTTTATTATTATTCTGGGTAGTTGACCTGCCAATTTACAATCAGTCAGTCAGGGAAAAATTAAAAGCTTTTAATACTTTTAATCAAGATGAATTTGGAGCTGTGGTGAGGTTTGGTAGTTGGATTAACCTCACAATCACAGTCCATGTAGCGCAACACAAAACCTTAGCTTGTCTCTGTGCAGATGGAGTTTAACCTGTTTATCTAAAAAACACAAAGTGCTCTTATCCATCATCCAGATCCTATTAAGGCTCATCTCTGTGGATCATGTTAGAGGCTCTTTAAAGTATCCAGTACTGCAATCAGATGGTGGCATTAAAAAATTATTACTGCTGCAGTTTAGCTTTTTGTGATTTTGTCCTATTTTTTGCCATTTATTATGAAAACATAAAAATTCTTGGAGGATTATTTTCTTTGTGAGTAAATTAAAAAAAAAAAAAAAAGCATAAACAGAACCTTTTACCTAAATGTAATTTGAGATTTGCTGGAATGCTTTACTCTTGGATAATTAAATCACCCCCTAATGTGCAGCGGTAGATTCTTCTTCTGCAGTACTAATTTTGGCACAGTCCAAGTCCTTCCTAGAGGAAAGGGGGAAGGAGGACTGCTGCTCTTCAGCTTCCTACTTTTGTTGTTTCAGGCCGTCCTGCACACCAGCTGGGCTGTGTGTGTTACCTGCACCGGAAGCGGCAAACATAAATGAGCCGTCATGGAAGACAAGCGTAAGAAACGCAGCCCAAAGGTGTCCCTCCCTCAGCCTCCTCCGCCACCCATCAATCCCCGCAAGCTCTCCGTCCTTCCTGCCAGCAAAAGTGCCACCTTCTCCCTCGGCCTGCCTCAGCCTCCCTCCCCCAAGAACAGGAGCAAGTTTAAGAGATCCATCGGAGCGCCGGGACAGCCAAAAGAGGCGTTCACGCCTGTAGTAGCCCCACCAAAGACAACACGGTTTGCATCTCATTACTTAACCAGTTTCACCCAACTTTGGAATCTGAGAAAATGACTTTTTTTTTTTTTCCCCCCCATTAGACCACACAGGGAGAAACCTAAGGCTCCGCAGCCGGCAGGGCCCAGTAAAGTGGTCCAGTCTCCCCCCCTGCAGCACTCCTTTCTTACAGATGTCTCGGATGTGAGAGAGATGGAAGGAGGCCTCCTGAACCTCCTCAATGACTTCCACTCAGGCAAATTACAGGCGTTCGGTAAGATAACCTCCATGTGGGAGCCCATTCGGGGAATATTCTGTTACAGGCTTAAAAATAACAGCTTCGTCACCTGAATCAGGCTGTAATCAAGAAGAAGCTGTGCGGCTACTTAAATAATCTCCCGTCATGGAAATACTTCTGCCTTTGCTACAAATAAGAGGTCAAGCTGAGTCTCTGTCTAATTTCTAGGAAAGGTTTGCTCCTTTGAGCAGCTGGAACATGTGCGGGAGATGCAGGAGAAACTGGCGCGGCTGCATTTCAGCCTCGACAGCCACGTGGAGGAGCTTTCCGAGGATCAGAAGAAGGGTGCTTCCGATCTCAACCTGGAACACCTGCTGTGCAACGTAAGCATGAGTCAGATCAGCAGGGAGTTCAGGAATTCAGTTTCGAACCGAGATGTGCGTTTACAAAGCCGATTGCGCAAAGCTTGAATTGGAAACGCAATGAGAACTTGAGTTCAGTCAATTCTGATATTTTTCTCCCTTACAAATCAAACTCAGGAAACGTAATCCACAACTTTAACTTTTGCTTCCATCTGAACCCAGTCTCATCTCACACCAGCCCTGTGTAATCTATTTTAGTAGAACTCTAGTCTATTTATCTAGAAAGTTTGCTTTGTTTGAGGAGATGTGAATGTGCAATTGAACTCTTATCCAAACTAATAAAAAGCAATCGCTCTGTGTCTCTGTTCGATTAATGTGAACTCCTGTGCAGTTCTAATGTATATGAGGATGCCAACAAACAGGAAGTGGACTATAACGCAGGGTATTCCGGTTAAATACAACCAGAGTTGGAGAAATGGCTTGTAATGTTTAACGAACACAAAAGAGAAATCCCACAAGCGCTTAAATCCGTCGCTACTCTACTGTTGTTTTTGTATTTTTTGAAGATGGAAGTTGCCCTCATGAATTTATGTATTTTTTACGTTTTTCTACGAGTCTACTGGATTATCAGCATAAGCAAAGCGCATTCTTCCAAAGGCACCTGGGAAGCTGATTATCTCTAATGTTCAGATGGAATAATCAGCTATGTCTCAACACTTCTTGGAATGGGGAAGAGAATCTGCCAGCTAAGACCAACACGTTTGTCTTCCTGATCACCAGAAGATATAAAATCTTTTTAGGATTCCAAAAAAATCTAAATGGTTTTACAACCTCTGTTAGCAGTCAGCTTCTATTGGTAGCTTGTTGTTGGGCTCTTCAGTCTGTTTTGGTATGTAATCCCACACTGGAATTGTCTTATTTTTTGAAAATGGTTTTTCCCTGTCCAAACTTTACTTTAACCATAAAGAATTGAAACTAGGAATATATTTCAGTTGGCAAGAATTGCATTGAAATAAAAAAAAACTTTTAGAGGGCTCTGCCTGACACATATTCTATATATATATATATATATATATATATATATATATATATATATTTTTCAAGCTTAATGTCTTTTGACCTGACTGCTTTGCTAATTCTCCAGAATATTCTCCTGTGTGGTCAGACACTACAATATCCAAAATGTACCATCTTGGAGATGCTGTAAATTTTATTTATTTTTTCCTGCTGAATAGGTTTTTTTTTTTTTTTTGTTTTTTTTGTTTTTTTTAAGCTATACACAAGACATTTTAGATGAGGAAGAAAGCTGCTGTGGACATCTGGAGCAGAAAGCTTATTACAGACTGAAGGCAGGTCAAGTAGCTTTTTCATTTTGTAGAAGAAAATTACTTCTATAAAGCTCATTATATGACAAATCGCCTTGCCTTAGAGGAGAATTTTTGGCTGGAGCTGTTGAGTGGATTTGTGTGGATAAAGGAAGATGAGCATATGCTTTTGTGAACGCTGATCAGGTAACAGGAGTTCAGTGGAAACATTGCCTTACAAAGTGCAGGCTGTTATGTAATCTGATCAGATTTAGAAAGGACGGCCCTGAAGTACAATATAATGTTCTATTTTTAGCTGTTTGTTCAATTCTCATCTATTTACTGTTTTGTTTCCACAGCTGGAGGAGCTCAGCACCTCAATGTATCCTTTTCCTTACTGAAAGCTTGTATATTAATGGCATCGCCAGCATGCCATTAATCGGAAAGTGCATTTTAATTAGGTTTTCACTTCAAAGCGACTCTGTGTGAATCCTTAATGCGTCTTTGCTCAGACAAAAGCTCCACTTGGCCGAGAATCAGGACCTGCCCAAGACATCTGGCCCCTGACAGAGCAAGGTGCTCAGAACGTTGATGACGTGTTAATCTTTTCTGAACATCACAAAAAGATAAAAATATAAAAAAAGAACAGGTTACCATGGCATTAAACTAGTTGCCTTAGAAACGGGAGCAGGAAGGTCCAAAGGAGATGGAGGAGATCATTTTTCCACTCAGTCAGTGGAGATGAGGACATTCCAGTGACTGGATGCAACAGAGCATTAAATTGGAGCGCAACCAAAAAAAGGAGAAAAAAAAAAAAAAATCAAACGCCTCATTCATAGCACAGAGACATGACCGCAAACTAGTCTGAACTGGAATGTTGGGGGGGAGGGGGGAAATGCATTTAGGTTTTGAACATTTTCTTGGCAAAAGTGGGTTTGACTCAAAGAAGAAAAAAAAAAATATCAAAATTTCCTGTGACAAAAGAAGCACATTCCATGAGCTGTGAATGTACAGCAGCACTTGTATGCCATTCAGTGCATGTTGCTTCGTTTCAGGCGGTGCATCTGTACCAGTGTTTTACTGGAAAACCCATTTGACCCTTTAAACAGCAGCATGTTGTCTGCAGCGGAGGTTTTACGGTAGCTTTGCTGTCGGTATCAATGTCTCCCAAGGTTTTTAAATCTTTGATGCGATTTAAGCTAAACTTTGGAGATCTACTGCACAAAATGTTTTTTTTTTTTTAAAATATATATATTGCTAAGGTAATGTTTCAAAATGTAAAATTTGCTATTTTCTTTATGAGTCAGACTCGGATCTCGCTATAAAAAAAAAAATCAGTTTCATACAGGAAAACCTCATGGAAAGTATGTACTCTGTACAGTGCCATTTAAAAGTGGCAGCTACTTTGTGCAAAATGTATTGAACATTGCAGGTGCATGTCACTTAATTATAACTGAATTGAAAAGGTGAAGCTCGTTTTTTAGATCGATTACATTGTGATAATTTGAGGATTAAAAAGAAAACGGATTTTGAATCAATAAATGTTGACCCAGTGTAAAGTATATTAATGTAGTCTATGCACTCGTAGCTCTTATGAGTTGCTTCACATTGCTTTCATCTGTGGCTCTAGTGTGTTTTCTCCAGCTGAACTATAAATGTGTTGAGTTTGTTGGCCAATGAAGCACAGTGGTACCAAACTTATTAAACAAGGTAGCGGCACTGTTAACCGTGTTGGTAAGTGCCAACTTGTGAAAAATAAAACCATGTCTGTAAAGCTTGTAGGGTTGTTTCTGTTGCTTGTGGAGTTTTCTACCAGTTTTATTTTCCTTCCACTTAGCTTTCCATTCGTATGGTTTTATGCAGCATTCTGAATAGCCAACTTTAGCAATGATGTATTTATTTTTTTTGTGAACAGAGGTATCCTCATTGTTCTTGTGGAGGATGACAATAACTGTGGTGGACAGGTGTCAAGTTAGTGTTCTTCCCTGTGATTGTGTATCCCTTAGCTTATACTTGAAATATTTCCTTCTGTATAAAAGTTAGATTTTAATGGGTTTTTTTTGCAGTATAACCAGGTGTCTTTATATTTTCTTTAATTGAAAACTTGGACATGTTTTAATTTATTGCAATCCGTCTCTTACAAACTAATGTCAGGGCTGTGGTCTCAAGTTGTCTTTTCCAGCATAACTTTTAAGTTACTCAGATTCTTCAATTAAGATCTTTGTCATTTTGCATTAAAATGTATACTATTAAAAAAAAAAACAACCCCACCATGGAACTCTCCAGAAACTTCATCCAGAATAAAGATGATTTAACTTGAAAATTTGTGTCTTGGTTATTTTTAAATTCTTCATACCTGACTAATTCAAAACAGCCCTTATTAACTTTCTGAACAGAAACCAGATTTTCTTGACCTTTTTCTAAATATTATGTAGTCCCTGGAAGAAAAAGTGAAGTTTAGTATTAGGGAAATAAACCGTTTATTCGTATATCTCTTTTCTTTAGTTCACAAATCAGTTAAATATAAATCACCATTTCAGTTAAAAGGCTACTTGAAGACTGGCACGATACAGAGACGGAAACAGAGCTGACTTCTTGCTGTTTCTCAGGCAATCACAGGTGTAAAAACAATTTTCCAACCTTTTAGGTTTCTGTGTACAGCCATTCCTCCCACAGAAATTATACAAGGTTGATTCTGCTTAAAGTCTTGGTCATGCAAACAAAGAAAACGGGAGTACAAACTCAACACATCATTAATGATTTTCAGACCATTATACATTAGATAAATTATAACCAATTACACATTACTTAAACATTAAGCTAATACTGTGCAAATACACAACAGAGCTGTACAAAAGCATTTCATACCATTTTTTTTTAATCTGTCACAAATCTTCAAATTATCTGCATGACATTTCAAAAAAATATCACATCACCTTTGATAAAACATCAAAAATATACAGCTTTGGGCTCCCTGTCGTCTTAACCTTGTGCATTTCTGTTTTACATTCTGTGATGAGTGTCTCTGATTTGTCAACAGTGCGTAATGGCGGAAACTTTGATGATCAGCTACTTTTCAAAGTGCAGAGAGAGCAGGTTGAGAAGGAATAAGACCTGATATCAGAATGTTAACATTTCTGTACCGATGTAAATATCACTGATAGAACAACTGGAACAACCTAAGATGTTAGTTTTTTTTTTATATTGATATAAAAGTGCAGGCACTATAAGAAACGTAGAACATTTCTTTTGTTTCAAGTAAGATCAGTCTTGATGTTCTTTTTCGACATTTGGATCTTGCTTTTCCTTTATTTTAAGGTCTTCAGAAGCTCGTTTAAACCTTTCTGGACATTAGTAGGCTGGGAGGCAGCGCACTCGTTCAGGCTCGACCCCATTTGGATGAGAAGGGCTTGGCACAGCTTGGCCGTTGCGGTCCGAACGCTGCCACTCCTGCCGTGGATGCTGCCGCTGTGGGTGGAGGTACCCAGAAGGTGCCACAGTAAGGGCAAGACTTTTTGCTCCACCATCTGAGGCTTGCGAGGATAGAGCTCCTGAACAAGACCTGGGATTAAATCAATAAGTTGAAATGAGTGAGACATTGCATCGATTAGCCTGCTTGTAATACTGGTGCAACTCTAAATTAGAAGAAAAAAAGCCTTCATCATCAGAAGTAATATAAATATATACTTGAAATATATCATTCTGTCTGATTGTAATTTGTTGAGAGGTACGTGTAATATTATGTCAAGCATACCTGCAACCTTTTCGATGAGATCCACCTTAGCTTTGCCACTTAAAAACTGGGCCTTGGTGCAGAAAGGTTGAAGAAGAAGAATATTATCTGTGCAAGTAAAAGAAAAAAACACAATAACAGAGCGCCACTTAATCAGAAATTACGCTGCAAATGTTTAAAAGAATTACCAAGATTCAAAATAAGTGCATTCAGAGCTCCGATAGCAGCAGAACAGATGGCGTTATTCTTGGAGTTGAGGTGATTGTCCACAATTGCTGGCACCAGGATGTTAACCACTTGGGACAAGCTGTCCTTCAGCAAATGGGTTATTTTCTGCAGAGACTCCAGGGCGTAAAGGTTAACCTTGCTGTTGGACTCCTGCAGTCTGGCTTTAAAGGCATCAAACACCTAAAATACAACAAAGCAAAAGGCAACAGTGAAACAGACTTACTAAACATTCACAATGGTTTTAATTACAATAATCATTTTTACAGAGTGAAGAAATTATTTATTGCACCAACCGGAAATATACTATTGACAACCATGTTGGGGTTGTGTTCGCAGTCAGCCACTAGCTGATCGATGCCTTTGATCCGCTCTCTGAAGTCCTTTGAACCCAGCAGACCTGAGATCTGCTTTATGTATTCATTTTTGTCTGCAATACTCTGTGTCTGATATTTACTGCCGTAATGGCTGTTCGACTCCCTGCAGTTAGAAAATACAAAGCTTAATTAAACACTGTTGGTAGTAAAACTTGTTCCGGTGCATCTTCCGATGTTTGATGTCTAGTAAAAGTATTCACATCACTTGGATTACTCACGTAGCAACAATAAGTCATAAGTTAGCACAGTTGCCAAAAGCCACAAAGAAGACAAAGCAAACCAATGTGCTCTGGCCAGATGAAACCAAAATGCAAGTTTTGCTAAGCCTTGCATTCTCACCTGTTGGCCTGGTTGAGTTGCTCTCTGTTGAGAGATGAAGCCCTGACTGTTCCACTGCCTGGGAGTGAGCGTCTTCCTCTGGCTGACTGGGAGTCTTGGGGCATCTCACCCAGACCCTAAAACCACAGCAATCATAAGGTTAGGTGACACCCACCAAAGATTAGAATGTCAGTAAGAAGATAAAATGCATACCTTTGTCCTGAGAGTCAAGACAGTGTCTCTGACAGTTTGCAGGTCTTTAGTGGGAATATATTTTTCCAGGTTCTTATCAAAGTCAGGGTGAGATGACAGCAATAGCAGCATTCGACGACCAAAGTACCTGTGGGAAAAAAAAACACACAATTATTATAGCATTTAAAATTCTTGGGTGAGAAAAATACCAAAGTTACTCTTGAACATGCTAATTTAAAATGTGTCACGTTGGAACGTTGCAACTTTCTACATACCTGGCCTCCTGGGAGGAGTCTTGTGCAAGCTTGGTGATGGCAGGGAAAATTCTTTCAGTAAGATCTTTACCTCCAGACAGGAGGCGGGCAGCCCCAACCTTCTCCAACAGATTAGCCAGATGCTGAGCAGTGCACTTCCTCACCACTGGGTTAAGGTGACTTTCAGAAAGAGAGAAAAACAAATTCAGCAATCAAAGATGTGTAGATTTTATGTGAAATTCATTTTTACCCTGTTTTCATTCCAACCTGATTCCTCCAGTAAGTAAAGCACCAATGCAGCGGGTCGGAGTGCAGTGCTGCACCATGCGATCCAGAGCTGCGTCGACATCTTGCCTGATGAAAGTGTTACTCTCCCCGGCCTTCTGCAGCAGCGCTTTCACTGTTCCCTCAAGCTCTTGGTCCATTAGTCTCTGCAGGTGTGTGTACAGGTCGCCAAGGGTACACACTGCCACCCTGGAAACCCCTGAACGCAGGTTCTTCACCTGATTGGAGAAAACAGAAAGTAGTTTATTATAATCTCTGTCACTACATGTTCAAGATTTGTTAAATTGTCAGAGCAGTTTGATTTTCATCACCAACAGATGGCAGAAAGGCAGCAGCTAATAGTAATTTGTCAGGGATTGCTGCAAAAGTAATACATTCGTAGTCTTTAGCACTTTGAAACAACCATCGAGCAATACTGTCACTGACACCACCAAATTGTGAATAAAGATTAGGCACGTATCCAACAAACAGTGCCTGAATGAGGTGCTGAGGAAACCTGAGTTCATTTAAACGTTTCTGTTAGCATTGGACATTTCCATTATGATAGTTAAATTTTAGAGACGCAAAATGTTGGCTTTGTCAATATCTGAATTAGCATTTTAATGTAGCACCTGGCAAAAGTAACTACACTCAAGTTTCCATAAAATACAGCAAAGTTTGTAGTTGTAATTCGACAAAGTATGAAAAGGCGCAAGAGAATACTTTTCCCAGCATTGCAATCTGCTGTGTGACTGGTTCAGGTGAAACATGCCTCAATGGTTCTCAAATCCAGATTTCAGCTTTCAAATATTCATTTGCGAAACGGTTGAGCGTTGTTACCTCTTGGATGAGATACAGACAAACTTCATGAAGTCTGCCTTGAAGCGTGTCAGCATGATTGTAAGCAAGAGAGCGCATGAACATCAGACCCTCAATCTTCTTCTCCCTGAAAAATATTAAGGAATTGCAGTTTGATTTTTTGGGACATTTTTTGTAATTTATCAAAGTAATAATACCTCAGATTGATAAATGCTGACAGTTTAAGTTTTCTCTCACCAGTCCTCTGAATTCAGGAGGTTGAAACTCTGAGTCAGCACCAGGTCGGGCTTTGAAAAGGGACAGAGCTCCGAAGGAGCGGACAGATTTTTCTTGTGTCTTAAAGTGGCGTGGCACAACTCATCTAAAACGGTGCAAAGAAAAAACAAAACAGACAGATTTGAACTCGTTTTACAATTCCATAATCCTGGGGGGAAAAAAAGAGACATTTTGGGGATGTTGAGGATCTAATGATCAACTTTATTTAGTAAACTGCTACTTTATTGATAAAGAAAGCTTCTGGGTGATGTTAAATAGAAATTGGCATCATAGCAGATGAAAGTAAAGTAAAACAACTTCGATTTCCAATGACAAATGGTGTTTATTTGTTTTTTTGATCCACTGACCTGAACTGTGGGACAGCGAAGGTCGGGTTCTGCTCAGGCTCGGTGCCCTTCTAAGGCGGGACACATTTTTTGAGTTGGGAGGTAATGTAGGGGGGCTGGGATGGTGGGGTGTGGTCGAGCTTTTTACTGGACTTTGAGGCTCTTGTGGACTGGCAGGACTGGTGGCACTGATGGAGGATTCATCAGAGAGACGATCTGATTTGGTGGATATCAGCGTGTTGCCATTCAAACGCCAATCTACAGAAGATTAATAAAAAGAAAAAATATATCGCAATCACAGAACAGAGAAGGAAAAAAATGTAGACTGCTATAATTATTCAAACCCCTAGATTTTTTAAAAATATTTTGCCACCTTTCAACAGACCTTGATGTGTTTTATTGGGATTTTTGTAGCACCAAACCTATTTAATGATTAAAATGGTTCAATGAAAAACCTTTCAGATCCTTATTTGTTAATAATTGTGAAAATGTTGGGGATTTGAAGTAGTATTATGTGAACATTCCTAACAGGTATGAATACTTTAGAAGGCACTGTACCATTGATGATCAATTCTTCGTTTTCTTCTGCGGGTAAATCAGACAACATTTGTCGGACACGATGGCGAATCTTGTCTCTTGTTTCGTCTCCTCTGCCCTCCTCAAATTGCTCCAGATTCTGTGCTCTTGCCTTGTTCCGACCCCTCCTGACAATCCTCATCATTTCCTGCACATTTTGTGGGTAGAAAGCACCCACGTCATAAATCACCGGGGAATGATTGATGCACTACGAATCAACGCCGAAAAAGAGTGTGACTAACTTTGGGCTCTTCGGGATGTGAGCTGTCATCGCCATCTAGTTGACGGCTGTAGATGCCTGCTAAAGGATCAGTGGGAGGTTTGGCAGCCAAATCCCCCTGCTCATGTAACAGCGTGGCTCCTGGGCGGTTGGAGGATACTGTAGTGCCACACATGCCTTAGAAGCATGAAGGAAAGCCATTAACATTTTTCAACACATTTACATCTGGAAGGGTGGAGGTATTTTCAAAATAAATATATCATTTTTGATTGACATAATGGAAGCACAATGTGTTTATGTTATATGTTTTTGCATAAAAAGTACTTTTTCTCAAAAAAAAGAGAGAAAAAGATGTAAGAGGACAAAATCTTGTTTTAAAGCCTGAATGATATAAAGTGTCTGCACGTTGTTACACATAGCTGAACCTTGAAGATTTTCCATTCATGTCAATGGGGAAAGTTTTTGCAAGAAGTTCTACATTTCAAAAAGAATGAAAGTTATAATTAGCAGAAGCACACCCTACAACTCTTCAATGTTTTTGTGGTTGAATGGCTGAAATAGCACAGATTATGCAAAGTAGTAATGTGACTAATAAAGAGAAAAATGTGTCACACAATTCAGCCAATAAAATGTAATAGTATTGTTACTCTAAATTAAGTACTGACCTTTCCCTATCACTCCTTCAGGTACAGAAATATCTGCACCAGGTGAATTCCTACTGTTGCTGGTGCTCTGGGACCCTATAAAACACAAGAAATAGTTTCACATTAAAAGAATATTTAAAGCTTAGGTGGAGGCACAGTTGAAACCAGAAGTTTACATACACTGAATAAAAAGACACACTCAGTAAGATATTTCTTTTGATGCCATTTATTTTAGGAGTGTGCCAGTTCCTCCTGCAGTAATGCTATCCCACAGCATGATGCTGCAACCGCTATATGTTACGGTTAGGATGGTACAAGTGTCCCGGTTTTTCCTCCAATTGTTAGGATGGTCATAAAGGCCAAACAGTTCCAACTTAGTTTCATCAGACCACAGGATATGTCTCCATCTTCAAGCATCGGTAAATTGTTTCTATAGAGGAACCAGACTTGTGTATCTCCACAATTCTCTTCTCTGATAACTTGGCTGATTTCTTTTCGACTTTATCATTGAGTCAAACAAAAAAGCAGTGACTCCAATTAACTGAAATGTATCAGTAAACCTATCAGAAATCTCCAAAGCCATGACATCATCACCTGGGCTTTCCTGCATTTTATATGTAAACTATCTTTCATTACTGTGTCATTTAAGAAATACTCTGTATTCTAAATAATCTAGAAAAACAAAAGACATTTGGTCTGTAAATGTCCTTTTCTTCACTTTATGTAAACTTAGGGTTTCGACTGTATAGCCAACAAAAAAACAAACAAACAAACAAACAAAAAAACAATTTATCACTGCTAGCTGACCTTTGACAATCTTCAGAGCTCTGACGGGTTTGCGGACCGCTGCTCTGACCAGCGGAGGAGACAATGCCACTTTCTCTTCCTCAGTTTTCATTGTTCCGTTGCAATAATTAATGTTTTGTCCAACAACACCCACCTCAGATGACAGGTCATTTCTCCGGCACATTCCTTCAAAAGACGTAAACCAAAGTCAGAAAAAAAGACAGAAGTAAAAAAGACTACACATAAAACATTAATTGTTTTCCGTACCTTGAAGGCTGCTGAAATCCATGGACACAGACGACCGAAGTTTTGCAGAAGGCACTCTTGTAATCTGTTGTTTCATTACAGAAGGGGCAGAACTTCTGGGACTGTTGACAAATATGACAAGTGAGAGCTTATGCAGGGAAACTTCATTGTGACATTTTCTTTTACTAAATTAGTAAGTACCAAGAACCTTCTCAACATTCCAGCATATGCATGTGTAAAAGTATCAGCTTTCCAAAAACTTGGTTTAGCACTGTTAAAACAATATCTACTAAGCGAGGCAATTAGTTTTTTACATAAGGCAAGAGTTTGTTCTTTAGTTCAATAAATGAAATCAGCATTAGATAAGTTATGTTTGTGTTATTTTAACTGTTTGATGATCTAAAACCTTTAAATATGACAAGAAAAAAAATGAAAAAGAAGAAATATTTATGGAAACAAATATTTTTTACAGATGTCTAATAAGCTTAATTTAAAACAATGGAGATCCCTGACCTTGTTTTAATGCTGAAGTTGGAGGTGGTAGCTGAACTCAGACTTGAGAGCCTGCTCTCGCTGGCTGAACTCGTAAGCACTGGAGACGTTTGTAAAGGTGAATCCAGCCTCAGGTCGACCTGCACAGCTGAGTCAGGGCTATCGGGATCTGGACTGCTGAGGCTTGCTTTGGCCCTCTTTTTGGCAGCGCTGTTTCGCAAGGTGCGTAGAGAGTTCAGCATCTGTAAGTGGCAAACAAAATCAGCAAACTAACAAAACTACACAACACAAGGGTTTACATTGAGACACTTTTTCTGACCTCCTGCATGTCAAGAGGCTCATCGTCCTGAGGAACTTGCCAGGGGCTGATGCTGTCAAAGTCCAGGTTAAGTTTACTGTCCGGCTGCTGGTTGGCTGGAGTGTTTGATCTCTGGTCGTCATGAGAATGGGCTTGCACCGGTGAGATGGTGAAGGTTGCCCTGGTGTTGCTCAGAGCTCGCCTGAACGATGAGGTGGAAGAGGAACTCACGAGGGAGGCTCGAAGAGGCCTAGGAGACTGCACACTGAAGAGGTCTCCTAAGACAGCAAGGGCAAAAAACAAGTTAACCTAACAGGAGACAAAAACAACATATTCCATTTCAGACACAAAGCTATTTTACTAAATTACCCTTTCCTGTGTCTTCTTTCTCTCGAGGGCTTGATCCTTGCTGCTGAGGGCTGGTCTCTCGTTTGTTAGGCCAGGTGTTGGACAGGAGAAGGAAGGGGGGCTGGAGTTAGATGCTCCCTGTGCATGTAGCCAGGGGGTAGGAAGGCAGAAGAAAGGAGCCGGGTGTGGAAGCATTGGAGGGAAGAGAGAAAGTTCGCTCGACACTGGGATTCCTCGAGAGCACACGTCCTTTGGGTGCCACTATGAGATATTACATTAAAAAATCAAACCAATTAATACTTGTAAACTGCTCGACAGTCAGCATGGTGTGGATTGTTGCCAGCAACTCAGTCATGTAAATTTATGCAATCATGTATTTTCACTTAACTATTGCCGGGAGACACCCTAGAAAATAAGTGCTTACCAACATCTGGGTCAGAGATGTTTGTGTTTTTAAAGATATCTGTGTCCAAGTTGAGGCTCCCACTTCTTCTGAGACCTGCAGGGGTTTCCCTCCTTCTGGGAGACAGGGGTTTCTGTGGCTCAGCCGAACCTAACGAAGGTATGTTTAACTTATTTTCAGTGAATAACCTCTAACATTTAATAGATCAATTGGTATAAAAAGTGATCAGTGGAAACAGGGTGTAATAGAAAGTCTGAATCCCATTTTTCCATCCCTGTCCCATGACACTTAAAGCAGTGGTAAAATATCTCACAAAACGGGAACCTTCTTTTAGATGTTTACAGATAATTGGGTTTCATTGTTGAAAATAAGCAAACATTTGTGACCCAATATACCCATAAATGTCAAATTAACTTTTCCCTTAATTAGGGTTGCTACACTGCTTTTTAGTCTCATTGAGGACAAACAGAAATATGAACCAAATGTAGTGACTTTTTAGTCATATTAATATTATGATCACTTAATTTGCAATATTTTATGACTTTTTAGGACCAAGCAGAAACTCTGTTCAAAGCACAGCTGCTACCCCTTCAGTTCTAAGTGTGCCCCTGAAAATCTATAAGAGCCACACAGCCATGCCGCATCGTTCTCCCTCTTGTCCACAAAAATAACACTTATAAAAATAGGGTTGAAAACCGAGAATGAGTTAAGGGGAAAAAGCATACTCTTATAAATGAAGATCTGAGCATTTATAGTTATAGTTAGGAAGGAACCAAATGGCAATATGCAAGAATGAAACAGAGGCACAAAATAGTAAATGAGAATTTAACCCAGAGTGTCCTCTGGCATGTCTGGAGCCCAGTGAGAATCTTATCTACCAAGCAGCTTGGCACACTCATCCTAAAGCTTTGGATGACATATGGAAACGGTGACTCCTTCCCAGTAAAACCTGCTCTATGAACAAAGCTGCAGCTGACCATGATGATCAGACTTGGTGGACTCATTGGGAATGAAAAGGAGGAGAAAAAGTATGGGCACTTACTGAAACTTGGTATGTAGGTCTCTCCCTTCTTGGAAAGCAAGCTGGAGTCTCCCTTTGAAACCTAGAGATGTGCAGAAATTTCAGCAGCAACAATACCAGATCGAGTTCAAGTAATTAAAGGATCCTCAAACATAACAAAGGCCTTGGTGTAAATATATTCTCTAGACCAAATATATGTCTTGTTCAGGTAAGAGATGATATAATTAATTTCTTTTGTCACTGAAAAGCATTGTTCATGTACATAATGTATGAAAAATAACCACAAACAACAGACTCTAACATTTTTATGAATTCGTACTTAACTCCACTATGTCTAAGTTATTCCCACTAAATATGATCTGAAAGTCACAGCAGAGCACTTAGCTGTGACTGGAATCAACTACAGAAAATAAAACAAGCCATGTTTTACAAGCGGACCCTGTGATATTACCAAATATGTTTTACGTTCCTGTCGATAAGTATGCCGTGTGTTACAGGTGTTGCTTGGAAACCCGCGCCAGTGTAAACACAAGCTTTTTCCAAACGATTCTAAGCTGGAACATTGCTGTGAAACACTAAATATGGCTAAATATACTAAATATACCACAACAAACACATATTTTTAGATGAGCTACTGTGGCAAATCAAGTTTATTTGTTAGCTCCTGCAATATGATTACGTGCTTTAATAAAAAAAAAAAAAAAATGAGGAAGATTGACTGAGGCTTACTTTAAAAATTGTTTCTGCTCACCTTCAGAGAAACAGTGTCATGGTGCAACAAAATGAGTCATCGATTTCCACCTGATGTAGTGTCAGGGATTCTGCAAAGCTCCAATTGTTTATTTCTATTTATCCCAAATATTTGATGATACATTTCTATTGTTTTCGACAAATAAATGGTTTTGTGGACATAGAGGCAATATTGTGACTCATACCCAAAGAGGATCAACAAAATAAGATTCAGCCCTCCCTCGCTGCTGCTGCGCTCCATCCATACTGCACCATGACAAATAGCTGCTATATTTAGGAAAATTTTACCCTCAAACTGTCTCTGAGGAAAGTGCACCCACTAACATTTTAGTGTTGCTTGTGTGGATTATTTGGATGTGATTGTCAGGAAAAGAATCCAAAAACAATATTTTCATAAAGTTAAATGCAGGGAATCACATTTCAGCAAATCAACATTATATTTTCTCCAAAAACAAAAGGCACACAAGAGAAAAAAAAACACAGGTTTTCTACTTAAACATCATATTTTATTTGTTAACATGCAAACTAGGAGTGAAACGAGGTCCACTTTCAAAATCACAGCAATTTTCTTTCATACTGTCACTATAGTTTAAAGTAATTTTAATGAAAAGAAAAAATTGCCACAGAGGGAAAAGAACAGACAAACTATCGGAGCAGATAGCCCTACTAACTAAAAAGCCACCATGCAAAAATAAAAAACTGGTGAAATTACTACCAAATATAGTTTGCTTATTCTTTTGCTTATTCATAGGTCAAAGTTACAAATAAATGTTATAGACGATCTCATTACAACTACAATTATCTTTTTGCTTTATTGTTTTGCCAAAAACAGCAGTTAGCTGGATTGACATAGCTGAAAATATAAAACAGTGAGAAAAGAACGACAGCGCTCACCTGTTCAAGGCTCTTCCCGTTAGGTGTGGTGCTTTGCTGCATCTCGTTATCGGTCGACGTCTCCCAGGGTAGCTTGTTCTTCCCTTTGCCTGCGCTCACAATCCTCCTCTGAAACATCGGATCGTCAGTGAGGGAGCCTAAGCTGCCATAGCCGGACAGAAGATCACTCTCATGCTCTGTCCTGTAGCTCCTGGCGCTGCTCGTCCGGCCCCCATTTATCACCCAGTCCAGATCGGCCCCAGAAGTGTGCTGTCCTGTGGACCACTGTCCGGGTTTGGGCACCACCAGGCCATACTCCACAATCCCCTCTGAGGTCAGCTTTGGAAGGATGCGCCTTGCTCGTCTTGCGTGCACAGCTGCCATCAGACCTTCTGCGTCCTCATTAAGCTCAACCATGTCCAAAGCTTTCATCAATGGTTGCTTCTTTCCTGTGTCAAGGCAATGGTCAAAAACAGCGAATAACTCCAAAGCAGCATGGCGGACGTTCTTTTTGTTGTCCGCCAGATATGGAGCCACCTCGAAGCATAGCTTGGGAATATTGAAATCTCTCCTAGGATGAGTGAGCATAGCTGCCATGACGATGTTCAGGACGTCTTCCCGGACCCGGGAGTTCTTGTGTTTCAAGTTGCCAATAATGAGGTCCAATACTTGTTGCGGTGGAGTAGTTTTCATCAGCTGCTGAAACACATTATGGTATTCATTTCTGGTGACAGCACGAGTGTCACCGAGGGCCTTCAGGGCAACGAAAACTATATGTTTCAAAAATCTGCCAACGCCAGTCTCCAGCTTCTGTATTAGCAGGTTTAAAACCTGTAAGGTGCCATACAGCACCTTAAAATTACTGTCATCTAGAAGTCGGGGAAGAAAATTGATGAACTCCTCAACACTCCCAGGTGGGACTGATTTAATGTCCACTTCTGAGAGGATACATTTAAGCTTTTCCACCCCGTTTGTGCGATTCTGGTAATTCTTTGAGTCCAGAAGCTGGTCGTGTATCTCCTGGGAGATTAATGCAGGTATCATTGTTGGCGGATTTATGGATTGTCAAATTTGAGAATCCAAAAAGGAAAACAGATTCCAGCGAGGACAATAATGTTCCTCCCCTTTACTCTGTGGTTTCATCTTGAGCAGCTGATGATGGAGAACTGAGGTCCTGTTGGATGGTCTATGAATGTGACACACAGGATTAAGAAAATTAAGAAAAGAAATGAACCACGAAGGTTGAAAAGAAGCAAAGCAACACAGTGGAAAATCCTAACACTTATCTTGATGATTCAAAAAGGTAAGAATATTATCAAAAGGCAGAGAAGGGAAATATTTAAAATTTCAATCATCATCACAGTTGCATCAACACTAAGATGGAATTTCTTTTAACAGTCTGTGCTCTCTTCTTTTTAAACATTTCTTCTTAAATCAAGTTGTTTTAAGAAACCTTTTGTTTGGCTTGGTAAGTTTACATGACCACTTATGTAAAGAAAAATCAGATGTTTTCTAATTATTTCCTATTATTTTCCTCGAGATTTCTCAAAATCCTTTGCATAAATTAGACGTTTCCTAAATTATTGTCATGTTTTAGGACAAATTTGCGTCTGCTGTCGTGTTTTCGCACCACGGGAACAATATAGGCTTTAACTCATTGAAGAAGGCTTTGACCAAAAACCCACAATATTGCCCCGTTAAGGCATGAAGCATCCTGCTACATTTTAAAAAATGAATTCAACCACTTGTGGCTCTGGTTAGCTTCGGAGCGCAGTGGTTGAAACAGTGTTTTCTGCAACTATATCTAATTACACATAGCCAGTTTAACATTATGTACTTACAAATGCCACTGGTGGAGCACTTACCCGCTTTATGCTAAGTAATACATTTTTTATTACATGTTACCGTTACCCAGGCTCATCAGTTAGCACCGAACCAAAGCGTAGCTAACATGCCACTCCGCTTAATTTGACCGTGTTAGGTGAGGAGTATCTGGGCGAGCAAAGTTAGAAAGAAAACAGACCTTACATTTCTGCTGGCCCTCCTCCTCTTCGTTAACCCAACGCAAAACTGTCTACTGCTCCGACGTCCAGCCTCTTCGTGTCATGCTGCAGCGGCGACGGGTCTGTTGGTAAACGTGGATAATATTTCCTCCGTTGGCCGAAGAGTTGAATGTTTGGAAGCTATGAAGGTATTCAGCCTTAGAGGAGCCCACACACACACGCGCAATCACGCATACACACACCGAGGCAGCAAAATGGCGAATGCATGTCGCAAACTGAGCGCTTCCATGGTGACGCGAGTTGGAGTCCTGGCTCCTCCAGGCGGAAGCTTCATCATCATCATCATCGTCATCACCATAACAGAGCTACAGAAGAATGAGGATCAAAAGGAGCAGAGTTAGGAAATGGAAACGAAGCACGAGAGAGAAAAAAAAAGTTCTTATTTAGAAAATAAAATACATAAAAAAAACAACAAAAAAAAACTTTTGTTAAAGTTGAAGCCTCAAATCTCTACGTTTTGACCGATAGACCTAATTATGAGTTCGTTAAGTTTATCAGTTAATTTGATGATAAACTTAATTGCACGCTTTCTGCCACTCTGGTTTGTTTTTCACATTAATTTCTTTTAGTTTACATATTTTGGTCATAGCAAATATTCTACTACTAAACCAAATTCTGGAAGATTACAATGTATGCGGGTGATGGGTGATAAAACAAACAAAATTATTTTATTTTTTTAATCATTTGTTTGTTTGTTTTTTTTTTATCTTTCTAATACAAACAGAAATGGCTTTTAAAATGTTAGTGTAGTCCTGGTGGAGTTTTTCTTAAGCCATTAAATTTGATTCATCTTTAAATGGACTGACTCTGTCGAGGTGCATGCTTGCCATCGTATCAGCCACATATTAAAAGTGTAATTTTTAACAAGGGTACATATTTCTAGGACAGTGCTAATAAACACGTTTTCGCATATTTAAATATGTTATAAAAATGCATTTTTTCGTCAGAACACAGACAAGAAAAATTAATATTGAAATAAAAAATTGCCATAAATATTTAGAAGTGCCACAATCAAATCCTTAAATATATGTTCTCAGTACACTAAAAATAGATTCACATTTAACTTTAATATATGACAGAATATTCAAATTTTTCTACACAGCGATTTCAATTTATGAGTCTTATGTTGAGATGAAGTAATGTCAAGTAGACAGAAGTTAAGACCTACGTAAAATGATCAACAATGCGGTCTCAGTGCAGCATTCAGGGTAACATGTTTTCACAACATTGAAATGGCATCTAGTAATAATTTATTTTAAATTAAATACTGTATTTTTTCTCGAACCTATTACTATAATGTTTATTTACTTGGCAGCGCTGCTGTATTTCAGAATAAAATCAAATTATTTTGTTTTGAATTTTATTAAGAATAAAGGCCATGGGATTTTATTGTGAAAGGCAACGGAAGTGGGTGTTCTGTCCTGGTAGCTCGTCATTGTGAGTGCTCGTCTTTTAGCTTTGTGGCTAGGTTGGTTGGCAGTCGGTTGTTTTCGTGTTAGCCTTCCTGTGGTCTGCCGTCGCTACCGCATATTCGGTCGCTATCTGCACGCACCATATAATACAGGTTTGGTTCTCCTATTTTAACAAAATACATATTTTTCCTAAAGCCAGTTGGAGCGCCCCGTTTTGTATCTGTCAGCCATGTTACTGTATATATTAATCAGTGATGCAGCCAGCACATAAATCCGTGTTTATTTTTTAGCGGCTAACCTGCACTGCAATGATGCTAAAAATGTACTAGTACCCAATTTTTTGCTCAGATCACAGCCAGTCGTTAAACATGTATTCATTGCAGAGAAAGAAAACGTTTAAAATAAAGCGTTCTCTTAGCCTGATTTTACTGTGTTGACTATGTTTGCTTCTTTATTGCTAGGTCGCTAGCGAGTTTTGATTAAGTGGCATCTCCCGTTAAAAACACAAAGATAGGCCCTGATTATTGACATGACATTTGCATTCCTGTAATCTGTCATGTAGCTTAACCACTCACCTTTGACAGCTGGTGATTTGGATTTATTTGTGTCCAGTGTTTGGACTTTCTAGGTAATACGTTTTGGTTGTCTTAGAGCAGTGTTAGCAATGGATTTAGAGGATAATGCTTATTTGCTTTGGGTTGAGGAAAATAAATACTGTGCTGCTTCAAAACAAATGTAAAGACAGCATTTTTCTAATTAGTTAGAGGTTCAAGTGACACACAAAGGCCTTAAACCATGCCCACATGCCATGCACTGCAGTGATTTCTAGGTTTATGTTTCCAGATGGACCAGCAGGACCAGTCCTATATGTTTGCAAGTCTCACACGGCCTCACTCGGAGCAGCTGCTGCAGGGTCTCCAGCTCCTGCGGCAGGATCACGAACTGTGTGACATTGTTCTCCGAGTGGGTGATGCCAAGATCCATGCCCACAAAGTTGTGTTGGCCAGCATCAGCCCCTACTTCAAGGCCATGTTTACAGGTAACCTCTCAGAAAAGGAGACCTCTGAGGTGGAGTTCCAGTGCATTGATGAGGCTGCTTTGCAGGTACGATTGATTAGATCCAGCAGACTGTAACTGTACTGATGGTTGTTACATTGTTTCACTAACATTTTGTTTTCTCCTAGGCCATTGTGGAGTACGCATACACAGGGACTGTGTTTATCTCCCAGGAAACAGTTGAATCCCTGCTGCCGGCTGCCAATTTACTCCAGGTTAAGCTTGTACTTAAGGAGTGCTGTTCTTTCTTAGAAAGCCAGCTGGATGCTGGGAACTGTATAGGGATCTCCCGCTTCGCAGAGACATATGGCTGCCATGACTTGTGCCTGGCTGCTACTAAGTTTATCTGTGAGAACTTTGAAGAGGTCTGTCAGACGGAGGAGTTTTTTGAACTAACAAGAGCGGAGCTGGATGAAATAGTTTCTAATGATTGTCTTAAGGTAGACACGGAGGAGACTGTGTTTTATGCCTTGGAATCATGGATCAAATATGACGTAACAGAGAGACAGCAGCATCTCGCTCAATTGTTACACTGTGTTCGCCTTCCACTTCTCAGCGTCAAATTCCTCACTCGCCTATATGAAGCCAACCACCTTATACGAGATGACCATGCATGCAAACACCTGCTCAATGAGGCCCTTAAATATCACTTTATGCCTGAGCACAGACTTTCTTATCAGACTGTGTTGTCAGCGAGGCCCAGGTGTGCCCCCAAGGTGCTGCTTGCAGTAGGAGGCAAGGCTGGACTGTTTGCCACATTAGAAAGGTAATCATTGCTTACTCTTTCATATTAGAACTGCATTGAATTGACTGATTGAGATTTTAATTTTTGATTTTAATTTTTTTTTTGTCTTAGAACTAAAACTTTTTTTTTTTTAATCTGCGGGTTCTTTTGATAGAGGTGGTAGTTTTGAATTCAACAGAAAATAAGATGATTACAAGACTGTTCCCATTTAATCATAAAACACATGTACTTAACCTTTCTGATTAACATATGTGCTCTTTCTTGATGCATTTATGAGAAAAAAATTCTGAATGTTACATTATTTTTGATATATTTAATGATTAGAAAAAAAAAATATTTTTCTGGATTTGACCTGTTAATCATCAGAGTGGGCTGATCAAACCAAAAACATAAATGGTTCATTCTGCACTTGATTTCTTCTTAGTTTAAAATTTTTGTGCAAAGTTTTTAAGTGATTTTCATCTTTCCCTCTTCCAGCATGGAAATGTATTTCCCTCAGACTGACTCATGGATCGGACTGGCCCCTCTTAGTGTCCCCCGGTACGAGTTTGGAGTGGCTGTGCTGGACCACAAAGTGTACGTGGTGGGAGGCATCGCCACGCACATGAGGCAGGGCATCAGCTATCGGAGGCATGAGAGCACGGTGGAGGCCTGGGACCCTGAAAGCAACACGTGGTCATCGGTGGAGCACATGGCCGAGTGTCGCAGCACACTTGGGGTGGTGGTCCAAGCTGGAGAGCTGTACGCTTTGGGAGGCTATGACGGCCAGTACTACCTGCAGTCTGTTGAGAAATACGTCCCCAAGCTGAAGGAATGGCAACCGGTGGCACCCATGACAAAGTCCCGCAGCTGCTTTGCCACGGCTGTGCTAGATGGCATGATCTATGCTATTGGAGGGTATGGCCCAGCACACATGAACAGGTAACGATTGGAGTACAGCACAAATCTGAGAAACCTGTTGAAAAGTGATGTCAGACTCTATGAAATTGCTGATTTGTGTTACTTACTTGCACTTGTTAAAAATCTTAATGCTGTTCATTGTTTTACCCTGTAAAACAAGGGTAAAACAATATCTTTCTGAGCAACATTATTTTACAGGTTTTGTGAAATAAAACCTGTAAATTTTGTTTTCCTAAACAAAATCAGGATTAAAAAAAAAACTATTTGCTTGTTATCTACAGTTGACATGTGACTGGAGTCTCTGGACTGGACATGGTCTGATCTTTGATCTCATCGATGATTTTTAGACTTCCTAAGCTGCTTTTTTTCTATGAACTTGCTGGATTATAAATAGAACTCGCAATTATGTGAAGGATATCAAGTGTTTCTGAGAAAACTCTCACTTGCTCGTTAATAAGTGCAGAGAAGATTTTTACAGAAGTGTTGGAGATGTCTCATGGAAAGGGTGCCTGCATTTGTGTTGTTGATCATCCTGCAGCTGAATCCCAGTTGCTTGTTTCTTTGACACCCAAAGCCCTTCAGGAAAATGTGTTTGCACAGAGAACCTTTGGGAACATTTTCCTCATCCTCTTGTGGTTTGTATGTGCTTTTAACCGAGCTGCAAAACAATCCCAGATTCCCAATGGTCTCGTTTTGTCAGGACTTTTTTACTTTTGTCAGATTTGCAATCGCCACATTATTGGTTAACTTTACTCTCTGCAGTTTTAGTTGTATAAACTGCCTTGTGTCAGAAAACTGCTGAATTGGATACATAAAAATTCAGTTCTCTCTTTTTACATTTGAGGAAAATCAAATTGACAGGCTGCATAATACATAGTGATTTAGGGTTGTCGCAAAGTCAGTGTGTGTTATATTTGTATTGCAAAGGACTGTTTGGACTACAATATTAAAATAATACAAATTGTTAGACTTGTAATTTACATGCTAAAGTAATACATAATCAGTATTACAGATAAATAACGGAATTCATAATTGCTGTTTGTTTTGTTTTTTAATCCCAACATTTCTAACATAAATGTGTTTTTAAATTTATCATCTAAAGTGGACGTTATAGGATCTGTGGTTAGCGTTGGATGACCCAATTCAGATCTGGCAAATCTATTATAGATTTTGAAACGTAGCACCTGATTGGAGTTAGTTCAACTGTAAGAATCCTAGCATTAAGAACAAAATTATATTATTAAAAAAAATGGTGAAGTCTGTCACAAATGAAATGATATGCAGTGGTTAAGTGCATGGAAAGGCCGGAAAATGAGAATGCTTTCATACAAAATCAAGTTACAGTCAATATAAAAACGAACATATGATTTTGTGAGTAAAACATGAACACAGAGCAATTAAGAAACTAAATATAGTGTGACATGGATATTTGTGTAATTGTCTAGCAATAAATCTAGGAAACAGACTTAAGATTTTATTATATATATATACATATATATAAATTACTTTTTTTGACTGTGAAGTTTGACTTTATAATTTTCAGTACTGGCAAAAGATTTCACAGCACAGAAAAAATATTGCCTTAGTAAAAATAAATGGGACAAATGTTGTCTTTTTCATTATGAAATGTTGTCTTTGTTTATTGTGGTTAATAATAACCACAATTAACACCACGACTGCTGTTAATTGTGGTGACTGCCATTGATGATGTTATTTTAAAATGAATGGCATGTAAAAGCCATATCTAGAACTGGCAAGCACTTTTGGAGGGATTTGGAGAATTTAAGACAGACCCTGTTCTGGTATGTTCTTACTGCGTTTGGTCTGTTTTCAGTGTGGAGAGGTATGACCCCAGCAAGGACGCCTGGGAAATGGTAGCCCCCATGGCAGACAAGAGGATCAACTTTGGTGTCGGTGTCATGCTCGGCTTCATATTTGTGGTGGGTGGACATAATGGAGTGTCCCACCTGTCCAGTATTGAGAGGTACGACCCCCATCAAAACCAGTGGACAGCCTGTCGGCCAATGAACGAACCTCGTACTGGTACGTTTTTAATAATAGGTTTTCTTGGTGGCGGTTCAATTCACAGCTGTTCTGCTGATGTAATGGACCATTCTTCTTGCAGGTGTTGGTTCTGCCATTGTGGACAACTACCTCTATGTAGTAGGAGGTCACTCTGGGTCGTCTTACCTGAACACTGTCCAGCGCTACGACCCCATCTCAGACAGCTGGTTGGACTCCAGCGGCATGATGTACTGCCGTTGCAATTTTGGTCTGACTGCCCTTTGACCAATGGCCCGTTCAGCTAGGACTCAGTAAAGCAATTTCTGAAAGAAAACTTTTGTTTTTTGTTACCTGCTCTCCTGTTTTCCCCACATTCGTTCTCCAGGAGCAAATGCACACCTGAAAGAACATCTGAGCGCTTGCTTGGGTGGCTGGGTGTGCACAAATAGCTGGCTGGTTGGATGGAGGGGATCCCAGTCTTGCTGCAGAGATGTAAAAGTGTAAAGGTTGTGCAGCAGAGGGAAGGGAGGAAGATGTCTGGATGGATGATGGCGCAGGCACCTGGATACGAGTGCTGCCGGACCACTACGAGAACTTCGAGCCATGTCCCAGGGGGTTGTAGGAAATTTTTGTTACATTAGCTGACATTTATGTCCTCTATTTTACACGTCAGTACGTTTAATGCTTAAGATTTACAGCTGCATTCAGAACTATGTTACAGTTTTGTAGAACACTGCAGTTTGCTTGTGTCTTTGTGCGAACCTGTGGTTGTTGGCGTGTATGCACGGGAGGGTATGTGCATGTCGGATGGATCCGTTTTTATTTTGTTCGTTTTTGTTACTTGTCCGCGTGTAGAACTAAAGCTCGAGCTCAATGAGGCGACGAGTTCTGCATCCAAATCAGTGCTTCACAGGAAGAAAACAGAGCAAACTTAGAAACTTTATATTTTCCTCAAAGGGCTGCCTTTCTCTTTTGTAAATAGTATAAATTAAATATATAGATAAATATATCCTCTAGTGCATTGCCTGTAAATGTTTATCTGCACTGGGTCACTAATGTGTGTGCGAATGTGTGTGATTTGATTCACGCGAGAGGGAGGAGTTTCTCCTTAGTTTGTCGCCTATGCGTTTCTGCGTCATCCTCCATTATTTCATAAAAATGTCAACAAATTTTAAAGGTCAGGTCATGCATGCACTTGTCTCTATAATGGTTGAAACGTGTCTCAGCCAATTTTGTCCACAATATTAACTGGTGCTATATTTAGGATTCAGGACTTAGCTGTTTGTCTAGGTTGCTGCACATGTTCTAGTCAGTGTATGCTTAATCTCCAGGTCATTTTTACATTTGATGTTGGCAATCTGCTTTTTGGGCATTTAAATGCACGACATCCTAAATGGCCCCTCACCATGCAATAAAATAAGTTTAAATAAAAAGGGAAAAAAATTATTTTTTTTTCTCATAAAGGCGCATGTTGTAAAAACTGGAATATCATCAAAAGATTAATTTTGAAAAAAAAAAAGAAAAACCTTTAAACATTTATGGAGTTATTACCCACAGAGTGATATATGTAAAGTGCTTCAGTTATATTCATGAATATTTAATTATAATCATGCATTCAGTTACACTGTGTTCCAAATTATTATGCAAGTGATATTTTCTTAAATGATCAATGCAAATGATGGTCAGTATAATTTTCAAGTCATAAACTATTCAGTATAAATCAAATTTTACTGAACATAGCTCCCCATGAGAATAGTATTTTTTCCCAAAAATAAAAAAAACTCAAAATGCACTGCTCCAAATTATTATGCACAGCAGATTTTCTAGACATTTTATAGTTTATAAAGAACTGCAAACAGTCATTCTTTGAATTTGCTGCATTAAGTAGTCACATGTACTAAAATCAAAAGCTATTTCAATTAAAAACAACAGATCGATTTACATGTTAACATAGGGCCCCTTCTTTGATATCATCTGCACAATTCTTGCATCCATTGAACTTGTGAGTTAGTGGATAGTTTCTGCTTGAATTTCTTTGGAGGATGTCAGAATACCTTCCCAGATTTGCTGTTTTGATATGAACTTTCCACTCTCAGATCTTCTGCTTAAGGAAACTCCAGAGGTTCTCAATAGGGTTGAGGTCAGAGGAGGATGGTGACCACACCATGAGTTTCTCTCCTTTTATGCCCAATACCAGCCATTGACACAGTGTTATTCCTTGCAGCATGAGATGGAGGATCCTCCACCTTGAGGTACCAGAGGCACCAGTAGCTTCAAATAACTGTTTTCTGCTTTGTAAGGGCATTTTAACAGCTGCTCTCTTAATCCAATGACTGCCAAACAGAAATCTTCCTCATTAAGCCTTTATCTCTACAAACTCATCTTTATTTTGAATCAGCCACAAATCTCTTCACAGTACAATAACGCTTCAGTTTTTGTTAAATATCAAATGTTTTCATACCTTGTCATCTGGCACTACACTCTCTTATGATTTTTGTCAGCAGAGAGATCCTTTCTCTTTCCCACATTGCTTGAAACCTGTGACCTGCTTAACCATGTGGAACCTCCTTCTAAAGTAGATTTCCTTTAATTGAGCTCACCAGACAAACTAATCCAACCAGCTCTCTGAAATTAATTGCGGTGACTGAAAGAGCCCTTACTCACAATACCATCTATAAATTTAATAGTACAACAAAAAAAATAATCTTTATAACACTTTAATCCAATTTGCATAATAATTTGGAACACAGTGTAGTTTGTAGTGTAATCAATCAGAACTTGTGTGAAGGTAAGCCTTCCTGAAAAATAAATCTGAAGCTCCATAAAACTAGCAAAACAAGAAAGCACTATGAAAAATTGGTACAGTTCCTTCTGGACCTTTTTCCATTACATTACTTTTTCCACTTTCCATTAACATGTTCACACATAAGAAACAGCCAGCATCTTTACCAATCACCTTTTGTGACTTACTCTTCTTGTGTAGGGGGTCAGTTACTATCAGTCAAGTCAGCAATTTTCTGATGATTCTTTGAGCATGTCCTAAAAAAGTTTCTTATTTCCCATGACGTTTACTATAAATAAACACTTGAATACATCACTCTGTATGTAATAAATTTAAATAACCTTTATCATTTAGAATTATTGAAATGAAACACAAAATTTTTTACATGCACCTGTTGGTGTCGTTTTCTTCCATGTTATGTGGCTTTTGAAGACAAAGCACCAAAGTTTGTGCAAGCCGACTCAGACCAAGTTGTCCCCAAACCCACCCATTCTCGAGAAATGCTGCAACATATTAAGCAGCAGAGCTCTCCTCTAATAGGGAGAATAGGTGTGCGCTGTTTTGCTGAGTCGCTGTTCATTTTTAAGTCTAGTCACTTTATGTGTGCTGGTGTTTGCACAACTTTTAACCAAGCTCTCTGCATTGCACTTACCAAAATATTTGACACATATTGTCATTTGATTACCTGTTTTTTTTTCTTTTCTTTCTTTTTTTTTAAGCTAATGGCATTTAGGTGATGCAATAAGACTCGTTTTTTCTCTTTGGACTGAAAATGTTTTGTGTTTGTCTCTTTAAAAAGCCAAGGCATCTCACATTGCTGTAACAGAACCCCACATGGCATGTGGACATTAATGGAGCATCTGAGGGAATCTTTGACCCTTTGTCATTTTGTTCTTGTATGGGATGTGTTCATTTAGGTTACAGTTTGTCATAGATGATAGGCTGAAGTAAAACAGGTTAGCTTTTACCACATTGAGGTACACTACAGACTTTGCCACTTTGCTTTTGTCTTCTGTGAAATTTTTGTTTGACGAAAAGTTACAATGTCATTTACTTTGCAAATTTGTCCAATTGTTCCTAATTAGTTCCTTAATGTTTGCTTCTACATATGTACTTTCCAATGAATTGAACTGAATTTGTAAGCAACCAGTTTGTTATTCTATGACAATGTTTATATTTATTTATACTTTCATTAGGCAAGGATCAAGATGCTAACCTTGATTAATGAATCATGGTATTTAAGCAAAAAAAGTTCACAAAAAATAACATAGCGAAATACTAGAGATTTTCTTTCAAATGGAAAAGGAGTTAGTCCTACTTTTTTGCTCTTCTATTTCTTATAGAGTAGCAGAAGTATGAGAAGCTGATATTTATAACATAATTGGCTGCTTCAGTATCAGTGTTTGAGATAGATTATGGCTCTTGGCCCAGGGTGCCACTGTGCAAAAGGATGGCTCAGTATATGTTCAAAACAATTTGATAAAAATCTTATTTCAGTTGTGTTGGAATAAAAAACCCACATACCCCCTGCGTCTATTTGAACACGAGTGATTGGTTCTGCTTCAGTTACCACACAAAGATTGAGATTTTTACAAGAGAAAATTTCTCTTTCTTGTGTGTGATCCTTCTTTCAGCCATCTAGATGGAAGAATGCAGCAACAAGTAGGGTAGGGGAAGATATACTAGGAAGGTTTAGCATTGTTGAAAATAAACCTTCTTAAAGTCTTATACATCAGGAACCAGCCCATGCCCACTCTTTGTTTTATCCAGTTTTTGCGGTCCATTGCAAAATAAGTTTTGTTCAAATTAATTTCTGCTGCCATGACTGATTGAGCATCAATTTCCTTACATTTTTTTGCTTGTTTGTTTCTTCCTGTGGTAAATGCTGACTGCTATTGTAATGCATTTTGGAAGAAAAAGTGATGAAAATCTGCAAATGTGAATCTGCAAAAAAGAAGGGAGTACGTATGCATTTTTGCTGAGGCATAACCAACTTTTTTTTTCTCTGCCATCACTCTCACCAAAGTGCTTGTACAAAGAAAGCAGAGGGATGACTTTTTAACGACCTAAAGTCTGCATTCAGCTGCCAGTCTTTACATTTGTGTCTGAGAGGAAGAAAACTCCTGTGAAACTGATGTCAGTGTTAGCCAAAACGACCACTCTGCTTCTCTCTTTTTTTTAACCATTTCTCACAGCGTGTCTGGAGTCTCAACTTTTTTTTTCTTAATGTCCTGTGGATTAATGCTGGAAGTCAAAGATAACATCGCGTACAACGAAAACTGTAGCTTTTCACGTTTTGTTTGACTTAATTTTACATACATTTCAGTCAGTTTGTGTGGTGCACTTGTACCCAGATTAAAATAAATGCCTGCCTTAAAAAAAAAAAAGCCATGGCTGTGTAGTTTTGTTAGATTCATATGCATGTTTCGGACAACAAAAATCTGAAACAGATGTGTTCAAAAATATTTTTATTTATATTAAGACAATATTTGCAGGAAAAAAAAATAATGTCAGCGCTTTCTTGACTGAGGCACTATGTGATAACAGTAATTATTAGAGGATAAAAAAAATCTAAACATCTAACATGGAAGCTGCAAAACTGCTGAGATGGGAACATTTCAGAATACTGAGTGCTTCAGGCCATGATAGCCCAAATCAATCAAACAAGCCTTTCTGTAAGAAAAATAATTCATACCACTGAACTGCCATTGTGTTTTTAACATCCACAATTTGAGTAAAAACTTTACAGCTTAAAAAAACACAGAAGTTAGCTCGAGGTTTCTTTTATGCCACAGTGTAATTAGAGCACCAGTTTAATTTTTAGAAAAGGGTTGGTATGCTTAAATCAGAACACTAAACTTGAGCTGGAGATTTCCCAAGTAATACATTTAAAAAAAATCATAGCTGCAAGCACTCTTTGTTTTTTTAAGGAATATGCTGAGATTGAGTCATGTAAGAAATGCTAAAACTATTTTACTTACTGGTTTAAATAATGAACAAACGCAGGGTTTATTAGCAGGCAACACATCTCAGGAATTTACACACCCCCTTTTAAAATGTCAAGTTATATTTGTTTAAGAATGAAACTACAATTAGTAGTTTAAAATTTTGTTCTGCACCTTCAAATAGATACTTCCTGTAGGAGTCAATAAAAAAAACTAGGAACTAACAAAAAAGTCTCAGTGGCAATAAATGTGTCCACCTTTGACCTAGCACTTCTTGAACTGCCTTTTGATAAATTTAAGTCTTAGTGTTTACAACTGCCATTAGTTATGGCAGTTAATCTCATAAATTAAATTAACTCAAATTAAAGATAATCTGGCTACAACTCCAAAAGACTCAAAAAGCTTGGCACAAAAGCAACGCTAGACATCACCAGAAGAGATCATGCAGAAGGAAAACTTTAAGACAGAATTAGGGGTTTTAAATTGAGCTGAATGAATTCGTGGGAAGTTGTACGAGTCAACTTTGACTCAAAACACTCGAGATGAGTATGGATTTTATTATTCAGCATCATAATGGCCACCTGAAGCTCTGTGGACAAGAGGTATTTTGATAACCCAGAAGACCGAGAACCTTTACAATAGAGTGGGGTAATGTTACTAAACTTTGGTTGTGGGATACAGCTAGGTACTCAAGAGATGCTGAATGCTGAAACTGAATCAAACGTTGCATCAACAAAGTTTTAAGTTTAAAATTTTCCGTCTAATTTTTTTTTCTGCAAACAAATTTGCTTTTTAGTTGAATTGTAAAAATATTCAACATTAAAAATAATCATTGTCATCTTTTTTAATAAAAGAAAAACATTTAAAAAGGAGATGTGTACACTTTTAGGATCTGCTCCATATCAACCCAGAACTATTATAGTCCATTGTACTCTTGGATTCCAAGCATGCCTCCATAAAATATATAATTATCAGCATGTTTGGAGTAAGCAATCAGCTGAAAAAGAACAAACAACTGTCTTCTAGCAAACTAAGTATACTAAGACCATAAATTATTCACAAAAGATAAAAAAAATTTCATAGAAGATATAAAATGGCAAAAACAGGAATAATGCTGGAAAAAAAAAAATGCTGGATGTTTGATGTGTTCAATCAAGTGGTGCACTGTGTCCAACTGGTCACTTGTCAGATGCACGGATGTAGACCAAGGAGGAAAGCAGCAGGAGCTCCGGTGGCTTATGCAGCAGGATCAGATTATCGCTTCTCAAACCGTCATAGTGCATCCAGCAACCGTCTATCTGGAAAGCTGCCGAGTAGTGATGCTCTTCCATGTTGAAGAGTGTGGCACCCTCTAGTAAGTATCTAAGGGAAGAGATGTGCATCAGATTTTTTTTGTTCTAACATAAGCTGAAAGGCCTATAGAGGAACTACTACTGTGGATCTTTATTTAATGTTTTGCGCATGCATTTGGAAGTTTCAAGATGTGTATTGCATTACCTGAATGTGCATTGTTCTAGTAATACTTTCATTCACCTGGATTTTTTTTGTGCACTTTATATTTTGTGCAACAATGAACAGCAAGGGTACAAGGATGAAACAAATAAAGGGCGATCCTCTCAAAAAGACATTTTAAAGAATACTGCAACACTAAATGTAGAGCCAGAGTAATGCTGAAGCATTTTCATCCACTGCCTAGTCAAAGACCAAACCAAAAGATTGTTGTGAACCCATTAGGTGTTGAGAACCAGTGTTCACAATCAGCCAATCAGATTGACTGCAAGCCATTTTGCAAACAATGGACAAAAATATAAGTGCTTAGCTGTGCAAATCTAGCTGAGACATACCCAAAAACCCCATCTCTGAAATTATTGAGTCAGAGGACTCAATAATTTCATGAATATTTGCATGAATATTTAAAATATTTGAAAAGACATGCATTATTTTTTATTCCAATCCTGCACTGCTTCATACCTGTGTTGACAAAGAGCCAGGTGGTAAGGTACATAAGACAGATCCTCCGATCGCCACTGCTGCATGTTAAGGATCACAAAAGGTGGGGGTCCATGGCAGAATACCCGTTGAGAAAACTCCCTCAAGCCATCACATCTGTGAAGAAGATATTCAACCTGTCAGATGGGTTAAATATTGCAGCACTGAATCTTAAAACAGAAAAAATGTCTTACCATAGTGTCTTACCCTAGCTCTGAGCAGAGTAGGAGTTTGGGGCTGAAAAATTCATCCACCGCTGACTGGATTGGGTGTTTGTGAGGAAGCTCATGGGGAGGGCTGGAGGGAAAGGTGAAAAGCTGAGAATAGGACAATAATTATGTTTTCTAATCTTTTGCTGGACCTAAGGTACCTGATATTTATGGTGGTTTTCTTGACGTTCTGAAAGCGACCCGGACAGTCACGGTTGGTGCACAGGCTCTCCTGAGTGGTAGACATGAGGTTCTCCAGGTTCTCCGTGAAGTTCTCGTGCTCGTTCCCAAACAGGTCGATCTCCATCGCTGCCTGATGAATCTCTGAGCGGTACTGTCTCTTAGACATTCTGTTCCAGATCCACAGCATCTTCACTGTGGTGTAGTCACAGGAGTCCATCAAATAGAGGAAATGCTCCACGAACTGCTTCCCCAGGAAGACCGCCACCTCCCTGTGGAAGCCCTGGTTGTCTCGCAGGATCACATACAAGATCATGAGGAAGCCATCGATGGTGCATGTGTTTTTCAGTTGGACCTCCACGTACAGAGGGATGCAGGATATGGCCTTGCGCCCTGCCTTGATTGTGAAAACGCCCCCCCAAGGGAGCACAGGCCTCCAGAAGGAGCGATCCTCCTCGTCATTGTTGTTTATGGAGGCTCGAATCTCCTCAAAAAGCGTCTTAGACCTGAACAAACATAAACCAGACATAGATAGCCTCGGTGTTACGTGAATAGATGCTCAATTGATGGGTCTGGATCGACCCTCTCGGCTAGTTTAGCACTGACGTAAACAGAGTAGTACGTGCAATCTCAAAAGTCTACAACATCCAGCCTCCAGGGACTAGTAAGACGATTAGAAACCTTCTTATTTAAACGTTGCGACTCTTTATTCAACTTACCTTTCGGTGTGGAAATTGTTCTGAGTGTTTGAGAGTCGCGAGAGCTCCTCGATGTCGTTCAAAACACCACTGAATCTACTCTCCATAGCTTTCCGTCTTTCGTCATGTCTCCCGTCACACTCGAAGCGCGATAAAATAAGAAGCTCTTAATGGTATTTTCTCGCACTTTCTGCCGATATTTCAGGGTTGTCGTCTCCAAATGGATCCCAAATAAAGTAGGGTGCACTTCGTTTGACCTACATTAACACCGAGGCTTTTCTGACGATATTTATTGTAATCATGCATAAACACGGTACTGCCCTCTGCTGACCTTCTGCGGAGTTACACTAGCTCAGTCTATATAGGATCGCTATTGCTTGTAAGAAAGCTGTAGTGTATTTAGTTGGGGATTTCATTGGTTTGCAGGAATTACGTCAGCCACGCCCTAATCTGTTGGAGAAGCAGAGCATGCAGAGTAGATGTCCGGGAGTGCCCTAGTCGTACGCCACAATCACCGCCATGTTGTGAGTGTCGCGCTTTTCGTGAACATAATGTAATACATTGAAGGAAAAAAAAAATAAAATTAAGGAAAAGGAAAGGAAAGAAAGGAGGAGAAAAGAAAAGGAATGAAAAAAGGAGAAATAAAAATAAACGAAAAGAAAAGAGTGTATATCGACGTCTACCATTTTTAATCAAAATATACTCGTATATAGTGACTGTTTTTATTGTTACCACTATATACAAATCTTAATTTTGCTTATTAAGTAGACCTGTAACTACATTTGGTCATTTTTATTGTCAGGAAAACCGTGATTCCTGTCGATTAAAACTCTGTGTGGAAGACGCGTTGTGATAAAGCCAGCTGAGTAGTCTTCTTTTAATTCTACTGTGTAAAAAAAAAAAAAACGTTTCTCAAATGCTATTGGTCAGAAGACATATCTAATGTTTTTAGGTAAGCTATTTGATTGGTACGTAAAGTAACACCTCTCCTAGTGGCGTCAGTGATCTACGCTCCGTGATTGAGCCTATTCCAGAAAGTTCTACGGTTGTTTTTAAGCGTAGTGCTATGTTTGCTAATGCGTCAAACGTAATTACAATCATGCTTCCTTTGAATAAGCGTAATTTGTAGAGCTAATCTCACCACGCTTTCGTCTTGTTAGAGAGCGAGCCTGCACTGGTCACCATCACTTCGGACACACACAGACTGAATATGTCAGCTCAAATCATAAGCGGGAAAGAAGTTTCAGCGTAAGTGCCAAATTTGAACTCGTATGTTTAGGAGTTTTGCTTGAGCAGAGTAAACCTTTGGCTAACGAAGCCGCTGACCTGTTGAGTTACAGTAACAGTGTGTACCACATGATCATCTGCTCAGTTGAGTACATTATCGAAGCTTTTTTGTTGTTGCTTTTGCAGTGTTTTAAGAGAGTTTTCCAAAGTATAGAGACTACAAAATGTTGTTTTGTTTTTCTTTATTTGATAACTTGAAGTTGTTAAAAGTGATTCAGCTACCTATGAATCTCTATGATGGAGAGAGTTCTTACAGTGGACCCCATATGCTTTCGGCTTATGTGGGTCAGCATAAATGCATTGAACTCATGACTGTGATACTTACATTTTCCTTTTTATCTGATTAAAACAGGCTTTGAAAGTGTGCAGACCTTTGCAGGATTTTTTTAGATGTGTGTGACTGTGGTGGGATTCGATCTTTGATTCTTTGTCCCTTTGCTCCACTGACCCCAAGTGTACTGATTGATAAAATATCATGCACAAGTCACTTTTGATTATTATTATTTTATTTTTTTTACAGTACCTGCAAACAGAGATGTTCTCCAAGGGTTACTTTTCACAAATGACTCTCACATGCAAAGGGACAAATCCTTTCTCCTGCAGCAGCATGGGAGAAATTTAGCTGCATGTGCCTGTCACAAGACTTGAAAACTTGCTGCCCCTCGTATCATTCATTAGTCACTTAATTTTTGGACAATATATGGAAAAGTTCTCTACTTTGAAGCTTAACAGAAGTTGTTGGACAATCTCAATGCATATTGCAAGTATGATTTGTGCAGTGTGTTGTGGCTGCTTTCATTTACTTTTAGTTGCCAGTATGATTGCACATATTACAATATATATATAAAAAAAAGGTGAAACACAACTTGATTTAGGTGAAGTCATGCACTGAAGTTGCATCTCATGGTTGAAGCTTTATGTACAGTCTTCTGTGTCTGCATACTTGAGCTAAGCAATCAATCATTGTCTAACAAACTCCTGTTTTTTGAATGGATTAGAAGCTAAAGTCCACTTAACTTTTTTTTTTTGTCTGACTTATCAAATCCTCTGGTGCAATTGACCCTGTCACTTAACTCCACAAAGTGCTGGAATGTTTCCCAGTATTCAGACTATGAAACAGATAAAAATAAAGATAACATTCAGACTGGAACATCCTTTGGAAAGGCCACTTTGTTGTGCAACCAGATTGGCAGCATAGAGAAATCATTGGTTTAAAAATACAATACCCACAATGCATCTGTCTTGTATGAACATTTGTTAGAATTTGGAGGAATAACATGGATGATATGGCCTTTTTGTCTTTTTTTACTTAGGCAAGTGAGAGAGCAACTGAAGAAAGATGTGGAGCAAATGAAACTCAAGGATCCCAACTTCAGGCCCGGCCTGGTCGTTTTACAGGCAAGATTATTTTCAACAAACAAAAATTTGTCCTTTTTTTGTCCCTGTTATTGACTTTATGTGCCAACATAAATACAGACTGTGCATAGTTACATTTGCATGAGCATTGTCCCTGTATACTAGAAATTATGAGGTGATACTTTTATGTTATGGCAGGTTGGAGGTCGTGAAGATTCCAATCTGTACATCAGCATGAAGCTGAAGGCAGCAGCAGAGGTAATATCTGATTATTGGTCAGATTGTTGATTGAAGAAATTGCTTTGAGTAACTGTTAAGCACTTCAAATTTGAAATGTTTAAAGAATTTTATTCGAATTTGCAGATTGGAATAAATGCAATACATATGAAACTTCCAAAGACTGCAACTGAAGAAGAGGTAAAATTTATTGATTTTACATTTTGAAGTTGCACAGATGCAGCGCAGTCGTCACTCTGCAATTGATACTCTTGAATAATTAGTCTAAGCACATAGTGTTTCACCATAAAATGTATTTATTCATTTATTTATGTATTTATTGAGTTCTGTTTTACTGAAATAATTTCATACATCCCACAAAATAATTTTTTATTACATTGCTAGCCTGCCTCTTCCAACAAGAGAATAAGAAATAAAATTGTAAGTTTTGCATTTATGTTATAAATGAAAAAATATATTCAGTAAATCTTGAAGTAAAAAACAATATTGAACTGATAATTAACAAAAACAGGCTTCAATTCTGCAAGAGTATTTTAATTTCAAAGGACATGTGTTTGTAGTACACTTTTTTTAGTTGAAGGTTTGATTTGATCAATTATCGTCTCAAAATAGAAACAACCAGTGTGGAACGGATTGTGGAAATTTACCATTCAGCAGGACAGTAACCCTAAGCATACAGCCAGAGCTTCAATGTAATGGTTAACGTTAAAACATATTTATGTTAGAAGTCAAAATTCAGACCTTAATCTAACTGAGAATGTGTGGAAAAGATATTCAGAAATGCAAAAACGGTGGTTCCACAAAGCATCAAATAATTCACATAGGTCTGTCTTGTAAAATCCTTATTAAATACAAGTAAATTTTATGATCTCAATCTACACAATGCATTGTCTCGTTAGTCTATAGATTTATTATAATTTTATAAAATAAGTCGTTTTCTTTTGTATCAAGCCTCATGTTTCTTTTAAAAAGACAGTTCTTTGACAGGATTTCAATAATGTTTTGCCGGCAGGTCCTACATAGCATCAGGGAAGTGAATGAGAATTCATCCGTCCACGGTCTCATAGTGCAGCTGCCTTTAGATTCGATCCACAAGATCAACACAGAAAAGGTCACAAATGCCGTTGCACCAGAGAAAGATGTGGATGGGTAAGAACTGACATAAATTATAAAAAATTTCCAGACGGAGTTCATTTCATGCTAAATCATAGACAGAGTAAGTCATAAGTCTCATTAAAGTTCTTTTTGATTCAGGGAGATAAATGTGGTATGATCAGTACTTTCTGGCTTCATCTCAGGCTGACCAGCATAAACGCAGGGAAGCTTTCTCGTGGAGATCTGGGCGACTGTTTCATCCCTTGCACACCAAATGGCTGCATGGAGCTGATCAGACAGACAGGTTGATGTAGCCATGAAGAAAACTCACAGGAGTAGTTTTTTCTGTAAAATCATACAGACGACATGCAGAGTGGATGTGGACTAATGGAATGATGTCGTCTTCTCTGCAGGTGTGTCTGTGGCAGGGAAAAGAGCTGTGGTGATTGGTCGCAGTAAGATTGTGGGTGCACCCATGCATGATCTGCTGCTGTGGAATCATGCTACCGTCACCACCTGCCACTCTAAGACTGCAGATCTGGCCGGAGAGGTACGTTTTAAATATCAGCATGTTTCTTGTTATTACCTTTCTCACTTTCACGTCTCGCATCAGATATTAGACGGCTTTTTGGTTTGTAAATATTGCAGACGCCTGCTCCAGCAGTTCCTGCATTCTTTTTCTGAAAGTTCTCTCTGCTGACTACTTTTTTTACTTTTTTTTCTTCTTTTTTTTTACTTGCAACACAACTGTTCGTATTCTTGTCCAGGTGGGTAAAGCAGACATCCTGGTTGTTGGCATGGGGAAAGCAGAGATGGTGAAAGGAGAGTGGATCAAGAAGGGAGCGGTGGTCATCGACTGTGGGATAAATCACATTCCAGGTCATTTGTTAAGGCTCAAAATCGTCTGAAATTGAGTGACAACTTAAACAGTTGAGGTGAAACATTTTTTTTTTTTTTTAGATGAGACCAAGTCTAGTGGGAAGCGTGTGGTGGGCGATGTACACTTTGCCTCAGCCAAGGAGCAGGCGGGCTTCATCACCCCTGTGCCTGGAGGAGTGGGACCAATGACTGTGGCCATGCTGATGGGGGTAAAGTTGAATCTACTTTTGTCAAGTGAATTTCCCCAAAGGTCATATCATTATACCATCCACATTTCTTAAGATTTAAAGTAAGTAAGTGTGTCTCTTGTTTGTTGATGTGGTTAGAACACGGTGTTGAGTGCAAAGCGATTCCTTGAGAGCCATCAGGCTGGGAAGTGGGACATTTCTTACACCAAGCTCAGCCTTCAGAAGCCTGTACCAAGGTTTGTTTTGTTTATCGTAACTTTTTCTGTAACGTGTCATGAAAAAGTATTTGCATACCTTGAACTTTTTCGCATGTTGCAACCAATATCTTGAATGTAGTTTATTGAAATTTCATGTAGGCTATTTATACCAATGCTAAGTGGTTCTGATTTGTAAACTGGAAAGAAAATCCACCCATCCCAACCTTCACTTTGACGTCCCTTAACGAAACCCAGAGCAAACAATTATCCTTAGAATTGCCTACCTAATTAGTAGGTCTAGTTCATTGCCGTGTAATGATAAAAATGTCCCCGTCTTGTGAAAAACTGATAATGGCATGCCATAGAAATTTGCCAAAGTAGTTGGATTTAAAGAAAATAAAAAATGTATTTAGAAAGTACTGACCCTGAAGCGTAGCTTTGTTCTCTACTTAGCTAAAAATATGTGTGGTTTTTTAATTCTTCAACAGTGACATAGTGATTTCTCGCTCCTGCATTCCGAAGCCAATTGATCGTCTGGCCAGAGAAGTTGGCCTGCTTTCTGATGAAGTGGAATTTTATGGAAAAACTAAGGCCAAGGTCCAGCTGAGTATTATCAAACGACTTCAGTCCCAGCCGGATGGAAAATATGTGGTGGTCACAGGGTATGTATTCCTTCTGGACTGAAAAGCAAACAAATGTGCCAAACTTTAAAAATACTTACGTTATTCTGTCCATGAAACTGTGTAATTTTCTTTCACTTTAATATGTATTAATTGGTTGAAATGTTGTTTAATTGTGATGCAGTATTACGCCCACCCCACTGGGTGAAGGTAAGAGCACCACAACAATCGGCCTGGTTCAGGCCCTGGGAGCCCAGCTGAAGCTCAATGTGTTTGCCTGCGTCCGCCAGCCTTCTCAGGGACCAACCTTTGGCATTAAAGGTGAGCATTAGAAGAACATAAGGAACCCCAAGGCTTATTGGCAACACTTTTTAATTTATTTGATCACATTTGCATAAACACTGAAATCACACATAAAAAAAAAATGTTTTCTTTCCAAACTCGCCAGTACCGCTGAGGTTGACATCGCCATCAATTTTCTGAAAATATATACACCTTCAATACTTTTGAAAATTTGAAGTTTATTTATGTCACTAATTTTCTTTATTTTATATTAGTCAAAACTTTATATTAAAAATCTATTAATTCCTTTTTTGCCTTGCCATATTAATATGATGTGGCTCAGAAGCCCTTTTCTATGAGCCATTCTTCAAAATTGGAAACACAAGAGTACATTAAACTTTTCAGCTAAAGAAAGTTCCAAGTCATGAAACAAAGATATGACCATTGTTAAGAACGGTGGAGGATCTGTCATCCTGTGGGATTCTTTCTCTTCCAAAACTTCCTGGGATCATAAAAACTTTCAACCAAAAGAGCATTTAAATTTAGATATGATTGGTCTGTATCAGAAAATGAGAGCTGATAACCTCTGGATCATTACAGTCTGATAAAGATTTAAAATATAGGTAAACCAAGACAGAAATGGTGACCCTTCTTTGACCATCTTGACCTCCAGACAACCAAAGGCAACAAAGGACAATTCCAAAGAATGATCCTTTTTTGCTGTGCAGATTGTATTTATAATAGTCTTTCTTCTCAACAGGTGGCGCTGCAGGCGGTGGATATTCTCAAGTTATTCCAATGGAAGAGGTACATTACACCTTTTTTGAAACATTATTGAGTTGGTAGGAAAAATGGATGTGTTTAGTTAATAAAGTTTTATTTTATCCAAAGTTTAACCTCCATCTCACTGGGGACATCCATGCCATCACAGCTGCCAACAACTTGGTAGCCGCTGCAGTCGATGCACGCATGTTTCATGAGGCAACGCAGTCTGACAAGGTGGGTTTTCACTTCTGTAAATGAGGGGTAAAATCATAACAATTGTCAATTAATAACAAGCTTTCCCCTTTTCCCCTTCACTCTCACTCAGGCTCTATATAATCGCTTGGTCCCACTCAGTGGAGGGCAGAGGACGTTCTCCCCAGTCCAGATCAACAGACTGAAAGTAAGGGATTACATTACATACTCCTCAACTTTTATTTGTACATGAAGCAATTCTGATTCTTAATTTGTTATTGTTGATGTAGAAATTGGGTATAGAGAAGACTGATCCTTCAACTCTCACTGATGAAGAGATCACTCGTTTTGCACGCTTGGATATTGACCCAAGTTCTGTAACCTGGCAAAGAGGTCTGAATCTTTTTCCCCCAAGATTTCAGGGTTTTTTTCTGCTTCAAACCTTGTGTTTAAATCTCCACTGGATGTTTATTCCTCTGCAGTGTTGGACACAAATGATCGATTCCTGAGGAAGATCACCATTGGCCAGTCGCCAACAGAAAAGGGTTACACAAGAGAGGTGAGATTCTGACAAGTTTTGATATTGGCATTCGATAAAAAACTGAAAAAGGCACCACTATTTATAAAAAAAAGAGTCAACAGCTGTTTTTCACAATGTGTGGTTCAGGCTCAATTTGACATCACAGTTGCGAGTGAGATCATGGCGGTCCTCGCCCTCACCAGCAGCCTGGAGGACATGCGACAGCGCCTGGCCAAGATGGTCGTAGCCACCAGCCGCAGAGGAGATCCCGTCACCACAGAGGATCTGGTCAGTGCTTCTTCATTATATTGTGGCTTCTCATGATAAGAACTGTGCAGGGAAAAAAGTTTTTTTTTTTTTTGATAGAGCGCTGTTTTGTTCTGCAGGGAGTCAGTGGAGCTCTCACTGTGCTGATGAAAGATGCCATCAAGCCAAACCTGATGCAGACACTGGAGGTCTGTTTAACTACAACTTAATCCTTGTGATGCTTATCTGTGTTAAAGCTACAAATAGGTTCTCTGAATCTGCAGGGAACGCCTGTTTTTGTGCATGCTGGCCCATTTGCCAACATCGCCCATGGAAACTCATCCATCCTGGCTGATAAAATCGCTCTGAAGCTGGTTGGACCTGAGGGCTTTGTTGGTAAGATGAATTTGTTATGGGTGACACCATGGTGCAGTTGGTAGAAACGATGCCTTGCAACAAGAAGGTCTCGTATGCATGAATGTAAGCATTTACCTGCTTACATTCATGCATGTGAATTTTGCATTTATAATAAAATTGGCTGAAAAGATCCAAAATCTAATTAAAACATTAACCCCGGTTGTTGTAGATTATTGATCTGTTTTCACATTATTACACTGCACCACTTAAAGCTGCAATACTGCTCTTAATCTTTTGTCTCACAACCTCCATCAAACAGTGACAGAGGCTGGTTTTGGTGCTGATATTGGCATGGAGAAGTTTTTTAACATCAAGTGCCGTTACTCGGGCCTGAGGCCCCATGTGGTCGTCCTGGTGGCCACGGTCCGAGCCCTGAAGATGCACGGAGGAGGACCAACAGTGAGTCACTTATTTTGTGATTTAGGTGTTGTCGTCTTCATTCTGTTCATATCTCACCTTTTGGGTAAAAAAAACCCACTAAAACATTTTATACAGGTTACAGCTGGGATGCCACTGCCAAAGGAATACGTGGAGGAGGTAAGGCTGAGAAACAGCAAAGAGCAAAACATTCAAGTGTCAGTCATCTCTGTGCTGTCTGTACATATTCTTTCACTCATACTTGATCAGACATAGGCTTGTCACAACAAATTTTGCGTGACAATAAAATGTCCGAGAAATTATTGCAATAAACGATAATATTGCCAATTTGAGACCATTTTCATCTAATGTAAGGCAAGTACATTCTCTCAAAGATCAAGAAACTTTAATTTCCAAATAACATTTAACAATGGAACAGGAAGGAAATTTAAGTAGGCTTTTTTAAAAACATTTTTACGTCTGTGCAGAACCTTGAACTTCTGAAGAATGGCTGCAGCAACATGAGGAAACAAATAGAAAATGCCAAACATTTCGGCGTGCCGGTTGTGGTGGCTGTCAATGGTTTCAAGTGAGCGTAACATGTTGCAGTTTCATTACTACTGCAGATTAAAATGTTTCATGCTTGTATTTAGTAAGTGTGCATCTATTTCAGGACGGACACTCAAGCTGAGCTCGACTTGGTCTGTAGCATGGCCAAAGCTGCCGGAGCCTTCGATGCCGTGCGCTGCTCCCACTGGGCTGAAGGTGGCGCTGGTGCTGTGGCCCTAGGACAGGCTGTTCAGAGGGCCAGCGAGGCTCCCAGCAACTTCAAGTTCCTCTATGATCTGGATGTATGACTCCAACTCACATTAAATTTCGCTAGTATTCTTTCTTACTTTTAAACAATGGAAGAACTGGAGAACTAAACTACCTAATAATACATTTTAGACTGTTGAATACCAAGATCTTATTTTCAGATTATTCCTTTTAACATTTTACAGAAAAACAAACAAAATGCATTCGTATGGAGATCCTCTACCAGAAAAAAATTGTTGGTTTTCTGAGTTGATTTGAATAAAATTTGAGCATTTCAGTCATGACAGACCTGATTTTAGTTATTTTCATACATTATTGTGAAGGTCCTAAACATAAACAATATAAACATAAAACATAAACAAAAACATTATTTTTGTTTATGTTTCAGCTCCCAATTAGTGACAAGATTCGAATAATTGCTCAGAAGATCTACGGAGCAGATGACATTGAACTTCTCCCGGAGGCCCAACACAAGGTGGAGCTCTACACCAAGCAGGTCAGCATGCCTCAGGGTGGAAGTTTTCTTGTCATTCCTATTGATCAGCAAAAGGCACAGTCAAAGGGAAATCTGTACTGAGAAGATTATGTTTTGTCTTTTGTTTCAGGGCTTTGGAAATCTTCCCATTTGCATGGCCAAGACACACCTGTCCCTCTCTCACGAGGCTGAGAAGAAGGGCGTGCCGAAAGGTTTCGTCCTGCCCATTCGAGACATCCGAGCGAGCGTCGGCGCAGGCTTTCTCTTCCCATTGGTTGGCACGGTAGGCTCACAAACCTGATAAAACAGGTCTTTTGATCAGGGACAACAGTGTGTGTACTTTGCAAAACAACCCAAAAAGATATAGTCCTATTCACAGTTTTCTGCAAAGCTTCTGCTTGCAACAACAACAAAAAATCAGTAATTTGCTTTGATAAAAATCATGATCATATGACACTAGAAAGATACAACATAGAGATTTAAAGTTTCTATTACTATTTGTCTCAATAAGTATGGAAACCCATTTGTTCAAATTTCTGATTGATTTTACATGATGTTTTTTCCCCACCCCTAAAAATTATAAGAGAATTGAAACTTAAATGTAAGCAAGCTTCCTAAATAAATTAAAAATGTTGGTTCTGCAGATATCAGTCATGAGTTACGTTGTTTTAAGAGTTTAAATAACATTGAAAACTGTTTCAAGATGGTTGTATTTTGTTTATAAGTTTTTTTTAGACAGAATGTATTTTCTCTTCAGATGCCTACAATCCCAGGTCTGCCCACCCGGCCTTGTTTCTATGATATTGACTTGGACCCTGAGACTGAACAGGTGAATGGACTTTTCTGAAGAAAATCCATCCTCTATATGACTGAGGTAATACAGAATGCAAACAGGAAACAGCACTTCATTCCTTTTTGACAGGAAGGAGATAGCAATGGTTAAATGTCTTTCTTTCTGCTTCCTTGTCCCTCTCAGAGCCCATAGAAACACTCATCAACCCTGCAGAGCCTTAATAAACCCTGGACGAGTTCTAACTTGAGGCCCCTCAAGCTGCTTCCATCCTGTCGTGTGATTGAGTGTCTTTTTCCTGGAAGGTGCTTACATGAATTGACGATTCAAGGAATATCATTTCAGAACGATTTTTTTCTGTTCTGCAATTACAAAACAGAGTCATTTCAGAGGAATTAGTACCTGGTCTGTGATGGACCTTTTTGCTGGAACAAATAATTATATTGACATTTTTCATTAGATTATTTTTGACTAATCTAATGCATTTCATATCTTAGAACTCCTAAATCAAGAAACACAACCGTTCAAGCCTTACATTAGCTCTCTGTTTATATTTGTTAACACTACATTGAAGGCAGGTTCTCTAGTTTATTTTTCTTAAAGAGTAATTGACTCTTTTTAAAAAATATATACTGTACTCGCCATTTAAATCATCCTAAATGTAAATGTAATACTGTCTTTAAAGACTTTATATCTAGTAAATTTGTTGATCTGAGAAAATTGTTTTTCAATTCAGTTTTCACTTCCCAGTGTATAAAGCAAATTTTTTAATGTGTGGAAATGTGAAATTTAGCTTCATTATGTGTTTCTTTTAATCTACCAAAAAAGGACCAAATAAAGTGGCTTAAATTGGAATCCTTATCTGAGTTTACTTTTGTTTTTCTTCAACATGAACCAACTATTAGAGTTTAGATACCTTTACAAGCAGAGTTGTTTGCCACTACGCTAACATAAAAACTGCTTTTTTCTTTAAAAGTTTCTTGTAAAAGTATTTATTCCTCTTGAATTTATCTTCACATTTATGTGCTGGACTAACAACATTGTGCATTTTTCAGTCAATGGGAGTTCCTTCCTGACACACCCAATTCTGTGCAGCCTTAATTTCCAGAACTGCATGCGAGTTAACTTAAAAAAAAGGACTCACATGCAGCGCTTCAACCTATTCCACACTTGCAAAGGCATTACGAAATGCCTTTGGAAGTCATTCCAGACCAAATATGAAGATACAGTCAAGCGAAGATAATTGGTAACAGTCAAACGAAGATAATTAATAGCCAACAGTTGCTTTATTGTTCACACATGCACAAACTTGATTCCACTGCTGACATCATTATTATTGTCCAACTTCTAGTTTTGTGGGTGGTGCTCTTTGATTAAAAAGGAGCTACAGCATTAGAAAACAGGTTTGATTGCACAAGTTGAGATTGTAATTTTCAGTGAGATGCAGTTTTCTGTGCCACGTAAAGAATTTGCTACAAATTCTCATTTGAATTTAAAGAAAAAAACCATTGACATTGTGACACATGCACATATTGTAGCTGTGGATATAGGTTTACTCTCTTTACCCTGCACTAAGGTGAACATCAACAAGTCTTTTGCAGCCAGAACCTGTCTTGCTGAAGAACAGAATCTCCACAGCAGGACAGTGCACATCCAGGTTTCATATTTGGACGATGGACAGATTCTCCATAGATCCTGTTGGAAAACTGCAAACAGGATTTTGTATGAATTTCTTTAAAAACTAGTTTGAGTTTTTGCCTTTGTTGTTAATTGTGGTTATTATCCACTTGCAGTTAACAAAAACATAATTGGGATTACAGTATTGCATCAGACCAATAAAAAGCATGGAGATGTGGGTTTTAATGAAAACTGCCTACTTAAACATTGTTCATTTCAAAAAGTGTTTTTAATTTGACCAACTAGGAGGCATATTCTAATTTATTTAATGTGTCTGAACTTCCCTGATAAATGGATTGAAGTCTACTTACATGACAACTTCTAAAAAAATGTAAGGAATATGAATATTTTTGCTGTAGACAAAACCACACATTTGAGTTAAATTCAGGAAGCAGATATGTCTGGCTTGCAAACCTGTCCCAAGATGAAAACTAATCAGCTCCCTCATGGTTTGCTTATTATTATTATTACCATTATCATGCAGCCTGTTTCTTGTTTTCTACTCATTCATAAACAAAAAACACCAGATGCATTCAAATAGTCACACTTTTTTTTCACAGAATTACCTTTTCTTGTTTTTCTTACATTGACATCAGTGATTACATCCTTTGGCTAGAAAAGATTTTCATATGTAAGCTTTATTTTAGTTTCATTCTCACTGATGTTATACATTTTTATAATGATTTGTCTTATTCTATTGTACTTTGATAATAGTGTTGTTTCTTCAAGATAAAAAAATCAGTTTGGAAGGGAATTAAAGAGCCAAGCTTCATATTTTGTAGATTATTTAATGAGGAATGCAATACAATCATACATTAATCTTTTTGACCAAATCATGAATTTTCATCATTTTATTTCGGGTCGCCTCAGTGGTCTCTTTCACTTGCCACCTCTTTTACTTTGACCACCTCCTTTTCCTCCCTGTCCATGACCGTGTCCTTCTCCCTGTCCATGACCGTGTCCTTCTCCTCCATGACCATGTCCGTGACCTTTCCCCTTTCCTTTCGCATTCCCTTTGCCCTTTAAGCCATAAAAATGCAACAATTTTACAAATGGAACAAAAATTAAAACTGGTGTCACTTAAATTCCAAGAAGTTAAGGTTGTACCTGTCCGCCCTCCTGTGAAAGACACAACACACACACATGAGTATAACAAGATTATTATTATTCAATTACATAAAACTTCATAAAAATTTAGCAACTATCTGGAGAAGTAATCTTACTCCTTCAGATCCTGATCCTGAATGCTCCTCCACCTGTGCCTGTGACAAAAATAAATGGGTAAATAAATATATACAAATATGTATTTTGTTTATAGTGACTGATGAAAGTAAAACTAACTTACCTGTTTTTGCTTTTCTTGTTCTATTGTGGTAATAGATTGAAGGCAAAAAAGGTGATAAATTAGTATTTTAACATGAATTAGCATTAAAACTCAGCACATCATCCTAAAATACAAATAGCATAGAAATGACTGCTTGCAGCATCGCATTACGCATCTTTGATCTCTTGCTTCATATGGGTAAAAACAGAAAAAAAAGAAAAAGTAGGAGTGTGAGGATTAGCTAACTTTCCTTCAAGGTAGCATTTATCTTTCCTTCATTTTTTTTCTAAATACCACTAATTAATTTCATAATTAATTATCTCATTAATAGTTCACAATCAAAGAGACTTACTAGCGCTCATTTTGGCTTGATGATGAAAGTAGAACACAGCTGTTTTCCTATTAAAAACCAAGACAAAGTATGCAAGAAACTCAGCAGGAGAAAAAAGACAACTGCAAAAAATTAAAGATTCAAACTCCTTGCAGTCAAGATCCAATAATCATCCGGTACATACCTGAGCTCAAGATGAAATGAATATGTGCCTAAAGTCAGTTTTGCAGCTATATTTATTTGGTGGCTTTTGAGCTGATAAGTGGGTGTGTTTTTGGAGTCCTGCCCTCTTATGCCCAAATACGTCTCTTAGATAGATGCAGAACAGGTAAGACTTGAGTGCGGCTGTAAAAAACAGACACTCAGTCTTTTGCCAGGTTTAACGACAGCCCAAATGCACAATTTAGAGCCTTTCTCAAACTCCCCAGGGCTGGGCAAGTCCTTGTATTTGCTTTGTTTCAGATTTGTCCAAACCAAACAATCTAAACTATTACAAAAACAGCCACACCTGCAAAATGATGATGGTTTGTGTCATCAGCTACTCCACAATATTATGCATTTTTTTCTTCATTAATTGTAGATGAGTACTGACCCAGATTGAAGGTGAATGGTGCCCTTTAAAATTAAACATGCCAAAGAGATTTGCTGTTCACAAACTGAATTAAGGAAGTCAGTTTGTGAATTTCTTCAAACTGTGTTCCAGGGAATCTATTTTCAGTGTCCATTCATGCTGTTTAGGTTTGACCAATCAAACCTAAACATTTCTCCTGTCAAACCGGTCATTTTAAAATTCACACTCAACGTAATCAAATGCAATGCAGAGTAAATAGCTCTTTATATTCCCAAATAGTAGTCATTAAATATTAAGTTAGTTGGTGATCTCCATTTATATTTTTTTGTGCAATACACACTATGTTCAACATAGGGAGGGATCCACTTCACATTAACAAAACATGCAACGAGCAATGGAAAACTTTATCAGAATGTAGCTGACAGAAAAACTTTGTTTTGCTTTTGAGCATTTGCGCCTCTCCCAGTCGCAATGTTGCTCTGGGTGATAAACCTTTTTGCTCGAAACAAAAGCCTCTGTTGGCCCGCCCAAAATGTAAGGTGAACTTTTTATTACACTGTGCCTTTAATAGAGGACACGCAAAGAAGCAATGGTAACATAATTATGAGCCGAATAACATTTCCCCCAGGGTGAGCCACTTGAGGGAAGAAAATCATATTGAAAATGCAGTAATTGCTTTCTTTCTAATCTTTAAATTACATTTATAATCATGCATAATTATTACGTCAGACTTTTAAAAGAAAGTTATGTCAATATTTGCAAAAGGCTTCACTTCACTGGGTCAGTAGTTGACTAAGCAACAAAAACATAATGTTAAAAAAGTTACGGTTAAGGCTCACAGAAGAATAAAAACACAAAAAAAGATGTGTCTGAGTCAGAATAAACAGACGCGTCCCATTTTTTCATTGTCTGGTATCAAATTAAACTTAATTAATCCTGCTTTAGGTCAGTATCATTACCAAAGAACTCCGACTTGCTAAATACCAGAATCAAAGAGATTTGTTTTACCGAACTTTTTTTCTTTGTTGCAATGTAGATGTTTGTAACCACAAGAATTTCCATGGATATAAATGACTTAATTTTTAGAGGCACAAAAAAAGAAAAGGTGGGTAATATTGTGTTATAATTACTCAGTTCCAATGTGAAAACTGTGCTTCTGAAAGTGCTTTTACGGCTCTGAACAGTTTTCTTGTACTTGAGTAAAATTATTTAGGAGTTATTTCATTTTTGGCTACACTTCCCATGTCTTCGCTCTTCCCACGCCTTCACGACATGGCACCTTAAGAAGCCTTCAGGTACCATGTTCACTTGTTTGAACTATTATGAGCAAATTCAAACACTCAGCAAGAAAGAAGCAATTACTCTGTTATGATAAATTATCTTCTGTATGCAGTCAGTGAAACACCCCCCCCCCCACAAATTTCTAAATTCATGGACACACCTTTGGTTTGAGAACACGGGGATGACAGTGCCATATTTTGTGGATATTTTTCTGGAGAAGGGACTGGTGCACTTTACACAATATGGCAAATGAGGAAAGAAAAATATATGAAAGCAACTTTTCAAAACATTAACAAGGAGCATGGGGCTTGAGTCCAAAAGGGTCTTGCAAATGCACAACAAACTCAATCCTACAGCCAAATTGGTTACACAGTGGTTTGGGAACAACAACAAAGTCGATGAATTGAAGGGGATTATGCCAAATGTCAGCTAATTATAAGGAAACTGGAATTTGAACAATTGTCTCCATCTTTTTATCCTGGCATTTAGTAAAAAAACTTATTTTGGTGATTCTGTCTAAAATAAAACAGAAACAGTTTATTTGGACTTGATGTAAGACAGCATGGCTGAAACTAGTTGAACTTGTTGTCACATGTCAAAGTCATCTTCTTGAATGTTTACAATAATTATAGATCATAACACAGAATCCACCCTCCCCTTTCTTTGGGTATTCCTTTAAAACTAAGTCTGACAGTAGTCAGTCAGGTGGACAAAGTAATGTGCCTGGAGACAAACAGTTTTATTGACTGCTGAGTGGAGAGTTGTTTTCTCTCTGTTGGACACACCCTTTGTGACCTGACAAAAATGTCTTGTTAAGCAACATAGAAGTTTAAAACGTCGTGATTCTGGTATTAGTAGGTTGCAGAGCTGTTTTAACTTTATGATGTCAAAGTAGTTAAAAACGAACATGTCTCTCACTGTTCAACTGCTCCTTCTCTGAGCAATGTGGGCAGGACAAAAAATAACAAAGCTTCTTGGAAAATGCTGTAATGACTGGACTTGTTTGTATCTGCCGTTGTTCTTCTTACTGGAGCTATAAATTGTATAACCGATAAAAACAAAAACCAGACAATGAAGAGTTTAGATCAGGGGAATTGTACTGTTTGTCATGCTTCTCATCATTTTTCATCTGCCACCTTCCCAACCCTCCCTGAACCTCTTGGAATTGGTGTCTGCTCCTTTGCATTGATGATTTATAACTAAAATAACTAAATAACCAGATAATCTCTAATAAAAAAGAAAACCAATTCAGTTACCACTTAAAATTTTGACTCTCACTACTTTATAAAATGTGTTTACTTCCTGAAACAGTTATTCTGCCTTTTGCTTTCCTGTCACGATAATAAGTTTTGTAATTAGACACAGATAACCAAAGTAAAAGCAAAATGCTGCTTTCAGATGATTTTTTTTATTGAAATTCCCTTCAACCTGTCTGGCCCTCTGTGATTAAACATTTGTTCCAGAACGTAATAACTGGGAGTGCCACTTTTTGTAACAGCAACTACCATCAAGTGTTCATAGTAACTGGCGATGAGTCTTTTACAATGCTTTGGAGGAATTTTTTTTTTATTCATCCTCTCTGAATGTTTTTTTTTTTCACCATGACCTGCTTCTTCTCAGTTTGTGAACTTTGTCGTCTTGTCCATCCACAGAAGAATTTCTCTAAAGTCTTGGGGATCATCAAGGTTTTCTTTGAGAAAACTGGTTGATGCCCCGGTGTTGTTTTCCACCTGCAAACTTTTTTCCATTGGAACTCTCACTTTGAGTCTGTCTTTCTAATCTTTAAATCACAAACTCTGGTCTTAACAAAAGCAATGAGTCCTTGAATGCTTTATATGATTTTCTGAGTACTTTTGTGGCCTCCTTGATGAATCGTAGATGTTCTCTTGGAGTAATTTAGGTAGATTGACCACTCCACTGATGAATCCTGGGAAGGTTAATAAATGTTCCATGTTTTTTGTTATGAAGAATGGCTCTTATTGTGGCTCAGTCAAAAAGTTAGTTACACTGTAACTTTACATATCTTTTGTTTTATGCAGTTTGATTGAAACTGTATGTAGAGGTGTGTAGTAACTGCTGTTTAATAGTTCTAAAACATTTGTTCAATGAGTAGAACATGAAATAATCAATATTCAGGTGGAGGCCAATATCAACAACATAGAAATGATAAGACAAATCAGGAAACTGCCTGATTGTTTGAGCTAAGAGAGTATAGAGATGAAATACACAAGGCCCAAGACTGGACCTTGTGGTGCCCCAAATGCAGACTCTAGGAGTCAGACATTATCTAGTCAGAAAATACACTTACCGGAACGGTAAGAGTTCAACCATTCAAGAGCTGCACCTCCTAAGCCGACTAGAACTACAACCTAGTCGGTTAATCAAGAAACAACCTGTTAATCAAGAAACTGTCATCCACAGTATCAAAAGGAGGTGAAAATTTCAGGTCGGTCTTTCTCAAAATGTGGTCCCTGGGCCACTGGTGGTCCTCCGGCGCTCCCCTAGCGGTCAGGGAGGTACTGCATATAAACTACCGTTTATTTGCCGTGACATGAGTGAGTAAACTACGTCACTGAAGCTCTGGCTTGGTGGTAAACCTAATCTGTCTGCAGGAGGGTGGATCTCCTCCACAACCATAAACCTTTTGTTACCTCGAACATGATCAGGGCTTGTCTCATATTAAACTCTGCACATTTCCCCTTCACATTTGGCTGTCTTCTTTGTCTTTGCTAAGAAGCCGTTTGCACTGCTTCCATCATATTAAATCAAAATTTATTAAAATATTTATATTTCATTTTAAAAATGGCTTGCTCGTTGCTAGAAAAAAAGAAAACAGAAGGAAACTTCTGTCCTCTCCTTAAAAACAGTTTTTTTTGTCTTTGGTGAGCAAATTTTTTTTTGATAAGAAGCTGTTTCATAGTTCAATTCAGAACACATCAAATATTTTTCCAAATAATTTCCAAAATGTTTTTGTGTATATTTTTCAGGTTAGTTGATGGGAAATGATCTGGCGCCATCTTGTGGCAATTAAACAGCATTATAGTTGATCAGTGACGTAAGCTTTTTGGCGGTGAAAACATTGAGGTGAGCAGATATTTCGCCTTATTTACCTGCTGATTTTGACCAAAATTACTGGCTCCCCTATAGAAGCAGGTGTGTATATTATACGTTGATTGTTGTACTTTTGTCGATACCGTAAAAGACAACTTACTTGACCAACCATTGAAAAAAATTACAAGAGGCTGTGAAGAGATGCAAAATGATTAAAGTAAAATTTCTATGCAAGTGACAAGCACTGCATATCCATCCATCCATGCGCAGAAAATTAGAACACCTGTTATAATTCATATTTTCAAACCTTGCACTTTGTTGCTGTTTGCTGCAAGGCAACACTGCTAACCATTGACTACTGCGCTTCTCTGCAACATTTATTATTTGCTTGGAAGTGTTTTTATACCGCTCTCTCATCAATTTTTACTTATTCTGGCTGAAGGAATAAGGTTTTTGAACAAAATGTTATGGGAAACTGACCCATCTTTTTATGCATTTGCAGAGATTTTGTAATGGCTGGAGGAAAAAGGAATATCTAGACTGACAAAGAAATACCAGAAAAGTGAAAAGGCTGACAAATTATTGGACCCCAATGAAATGGAATGACTCCAAGAAAAATTCAAATAAATGAAACAAGATATTAAAAAGATATCGCATAAAAGTAACCTGTGACAGCTGCAATGGAAATGTATTGTACTCTCTTACATGTGTGCATGCTCTCATCTTGTCTGAGAAATCCCTTGACGGTCAAAATCTTGATTACAAGCAGTGAATTACACCCATTTCTTCTTTAGTGATCTTTATGCCTTAACATGCCACAAGACTACAGCTTATGTTTTAATAAATATTCTACATAAGCCTTTGAATAACTCTGATATTGGTATGCTAAAATGTGACCAATGATTTTTCTCCACAGAATTTATTCATGCTTAATATGTTAATTACATGCTGATTTAGAGGCATATCTGTTTGTTTTTCTGTGATAAACATTTAATTCTTATTTTTTGTTTACAGACAAGCACAAACACTAGTCAGGAGTTCTTTTCCTCTGGATCCCATGTCTTTGGGAAACCTTTTCACTGTCTGAAACATGCAGTCAGACACTTAAAGGAGACGCAGCTGCTGAAACCGCATGCAAACAGAGAAAGGGCAGCACATGCATCTCATTTACAACGTCTCAGTTTGGATAATAGCATGTCTGGTTGTGAATAACGTGAGGAATGATTCCCAGTGAGACCAAAAAATGAACATCAAATCAGAATAAGACTGTTTATTTGTAGAAAAATACCAAACCATTGCAGCCATTTGTTTTCATTCAACAAACTCACAATGATGAACAAAATTAGCGCAATAATGGGACAAATGAATGCTGAAATCATAAAGCTAAAAGATTGTTGCGTTTAGGTGTTTGACACCAAACAGTAGCAATGTTATGATGTCCATAAATTACCTGGTGAAAATATTCACCAGGTAATTTTATTGGATTGTTACTGTCTTTAAGAGCTGCAACGATAGCATATTTTTCATTTTCTGTGAGATTCAAACAGTTATTTTGCTATCAGTGATCCTACAGCACATTTTTCTAAATATATGTTACAGAACTGGCATGTCAGACCTTTTAAAAAAAAAACAACACATAATTAGCCAGGAGAAGACTGTATGCAAAAAAAAAAAAAAAAAATTCATGTCTGAAGTGCATCTGTGTGGGCAGAATCGCAGGATGGACGCAGCATGCTTTGAGAAGAGTGAGGAGGGGAAAGAGCAAGTGTTTTTAAAGAGGGGAGAGTGGGAGCGACAGCACAGAAGTGGGAGGGTGGGAGATTTGGAGTCAGAGAGAGAGGGAGGACAAGCGGGTGGGTGCTGTAAAATCCGTTAACGGGGGGAGCTCTGTGCGTTTGTTAGACATCTTGGCTGCCTGCCCAACTTGCCTCATTGTAAGCGAGGCATGATCGTGAACGGGAGGCAGCCCTCTCTGCTGCCTCGGCTGCCCCGCTCCCAGACCCAGCCCGGCTCCCACCATTGACATGGAAAGACCTGTGAGTATCTTCTTTCTGCTTCCCTTCTCTCCTTCTGTTGGGTTCCTCCCCCCTAGTCTTCCCTGCTCTGCTCTGTCGCAGATTTAGCTCTGGCTACATGCATCTTTTCAGTCCTCTCTCTGGCTCATTCTGTCTCTGCTGCTGCCGCTCTTGTGGGAAGCAGGAACGCTGGGTAGGAGGAAAGCCTTGGCAGCTTTTTCCCTTCAGGCCCCTTCTCCTCCTCTGCTGCCCTCTTTGCCTGAGCATGGGTGCCGTCTGACCGACAACACCATCTCTGTGCATTCTTTGTGTGTGAACGTTAGCTGTACTGGTGCACTGTTTTCACACTCAGCCCAACCCAGTGGCTTAACATCCCCAAACAGAGTCTCCTCCTTGCATTGGTTTCGCTGAAGCCTGTGCTCGTCATTGGCCTCGCTGAGATTTCACAGTGGGCTCTCTGTTCCACCTATTCTTGGTGGTATGTCCTCACGCTCTGTTGTGTTTGGATACCCTGACAACTGCAGACGGTGAGGTAACCACTTTCCGGGCCTGTCGTCTCTTTTGGCAGAGTGAGTCCAAACTTTGCCCGTGCTCGGACTCCGTCGTAGATCTGTGGTTAATAGTTCAGTAGGAGCCCTGATCTTCAAAAGATGTCTCAGGAAAAAGCCTTTAATTTGGAGGTTAAGCAGCAACAGGGATGCAAATGATGATGGTTTTTGTGCACTTGTTCGTTATGAGTCATCTCTTCGTTCTCGTTATATCACATGGAAACAACCTTGACTTTTGTGTTGTCATTGGTGCACCAGTGGAGGATGACTGACTCACTGTAGAGTATCACCTCCTCAAAACCCCTCAGGGCAACTAACACAAGACTTCAACATTAGAGATGCTTTGTCACAGGTAAGACTGTTCTGTGTTTCAAGAACAGTAACTGCTTAAGTTCTTCTGACAAAAAGCTATTTGTCTAAAATGATTTGTCTTGCAACCAAGAATAAACAAACATAATAAAAAATCGCCAAAGTTCATCCAAATGCCTACAGTTTTTTTCTTTCTCTGCTTTGTCACACATATCAGTACTCCAAAACTTGACAGATCCTTCATACCTGCAGCATCAAACTTGGATCCTGCGACTGGGCTCCATTTTCCTCAATCTGGACAAACCAGATTGTTGAGGGAATATTAAATTACAGGAGCTCAAAGGATGTGAGATCACTGAGTCAAAGATATTTGATGCTGTGCAACAATTGGGCTGCCTCGAATTAACAACAACTGTCCAGTTGATATTGGCAGCAATGCCGCAGAGGTAAAGCTGCTGCTCCATGAGTTCACATTTGAGTTTTTAGCCCTGGGCCTCGTGTGCTGTGGCAAGGCGGGCCCTGCTGACTTCACCAGGATGTTTAGGATGCTCTGCATATGTGTAACTGAGCTTCCTAATGAATGCTCCATCTGTGGTGGCTGTGAGGTTGTGTTTGTGCTGTTGCTCAGACACAGATGTCTCTCAGTGATCAGCATTTTGGTTTATGCTCTCTTCATGAACAACATATATTAAGGTTTCACATGACTGCTTGCAGCCTGAGCTCTCAGGTTCCATATTTTACAGTGATTTATTATTTTTATTTTCTAGAAAATGAACTCAAAATGTTATTTAAAAAAAACCCATCAAATCATTCTTTTCTTCTTTTTTAACAGTGCCAGCTTTTTCTATTTGAAAATTATATATTTTTTCATGTGTAAAGATGAGGAGTTACTTAGGCATACAGCATAAGTTAACAAAAAAAGTATAGACTTTCTTATATTACTATCAAAGCTAAAGTAAAAAAAATCTGAAACCTTCAATTGATTAATGTCTCAATGTGTCTAACCAGACCACCAGCAACATGATGCCCAAAAGGGATCAGGAAAGAGATCTGGAGCTGGACAAGAAGATTGAGGCTCTCCGCAGGAAGAACGAAGCGCTGATGAAGAGGTACAAGGTGAGGAAGAGCTGCTCGCTGCTTTATGTCAGATTCAGAGCATCCAGCTGAATTTCTAGTCTTTCTTTAAATAAAATAAAGCACACTATTATTTTTATACAACTTTTTCTTTCAATAGATTTCACAAGATTGTTTTATTTATTTACATGATCAAAATTAAAAAATGTCTTAACTTGTGCTCATAAAGTAAAGCTTTATGGAATAATGCATCTAGTTAAAAAAGGAAGTCAAAAGAACTGCTGTAGCTTGAAAACCCCCAATGGAGGCATTTCAAAGCACCTATTGCAAATCAAGCTGACCTTCAATTTCTTACTATGGAATAAGACAGCTTACTACAAACACTGTTAAATAAAAAACACAGTACCAAGAAGGTTTAATCATTTTATTCTGTAATTTATGCTCCTGTTCTGACCAGCATTGTTATTCTAAGTGGCACAGATGTGTGTTAACACATTCTTTGCAAATGGTAGGATGCTATGAGAGGTGTGAAAAACTTCAGTAGTGATGTAGGAGGTTGTTGGATGACTACAAGAGTCCCATTTCAGAAAAAAGAAATAACACTAGATGTTTAGGAGTAAGGTGTGCCAACCTTTTCCTTTTAGGACAAACATTTTTGTTGATAGAGTTTTGCTAATGAGTAAAACAAGGACTATATTTGCTGTTTTTAGTGGAATTAAAACACTTTCTTATTCAGCAATAAGTTAAAAGCAGATTAAGGTTATGGTATGTAAACATTTAAACACTAATGACTAAAATTAGTATTTCTCAAAAATGAGACAATGAGAATGTGTTATTCGGCTTCATGTTCTCAAGGTTTAAACATTTTTGTCTCTTAGATATGACTGCATCTTTCTCTCTTTAAGGAGGTGGAAGAGGACAGGAGAAAGGCAGAAGAGGAAGGAATGGCGCTGCAGAGCCGAAAAGGAAAAGCTGATGACCTCACCATCACAATCAGCAAGTCCACAGATGTGTGTATCCTGCATAGCTCTTACTTCATAGTATGCTGTTAAAAAACAACTTCATGAGCTGTTCATTTTTTTTCTGGGGGCAGGAGAGTCGCGTGGTGGTAACAAAGCCTTTTGGGAGTGGGTCTCCAACCGGGACGGAACAGCAGGAGGGAGGGACTGATAGGGTGGGAGAAGGGTCCACTCAGGGGACTGGGCGAGGCTCCAGGAAGCAGCTGACGGTCACAATGGCTGGAAAAAAGGTACATGTATATGGAATCTTGGAGGAATATTTAGAAATAGCTTAGACTAAATGACTACTGATGGAAGCACTTTATTTTATTTTGTAATTAATTCTAATAATAATATTAAATGCAACCTCAAAGTTCTTCAGTTCAGAACTTTCTTCAAAGGATTCTAACCTCTACAATAAAAAAAATTGACTAATATTTATATTGAATGATTTCGCCTTCATTTTGTTCATAGATCTAGTTTAGTTACTTTCCACCTTGTTGTAACCTGATGATGATTCATATCATCAAGCTATGCAGTTTGATCTTATGAGAGACGCATTGATCACCTGATTGCAAAACAATATAAAAGGAATATCAATTCTGAAAAAGATAGTAGATGTAAACAATGTATATCCTCATTAATAATCAATGAAAAAAAAATGTCAAAGTCGTCATATAATGCAGATTGAGAAACTGTGGAGGAAACTAATAAGGATGATGGCAAGGAAGCCTTCCAAACTAAGAGACTTGAACGTCGTCATCAAATACAAATTGTGAAAAATAACTGAAAACATGTAAAATAAAGCACTTTTTGAAATAAATACTCGTATATTGTTTGATTATGCAGTATTTTCAGAGACGTTTGTCTAATTTATTTTTCTAAAAAAAACTTATTGGTTCAATTGAAATCATTTTATCTACAAATATTAAAATTTTTAAGTTTTAAAACAGCAAAGCATTATTACACGTCACAGCAATGATAAGAAAACACACTTTGTTGCGTAAAGCCAGGTCAGTTGAGTAATTTTCCTGTGTAGAAAAAGAAGGGAAATAGTTGTAGGCTACATACTTCTGGTTAAGAAACTGTCATCTACTAAAAGTCATGGCTCCAGAAATACCAGAGTCTGCCAAATATTGCATCCAAGCAATGTTGCATATTTCACTGACAGTATAGATTCTGTGATACAGTGTGCAGCTCTACTCGAAACACAGCTTCTACAGACACAATTTGCATTTGGTTCTTTGTTTTTGCAAGTCAGACTCTTATGTTATTGCAAAGCACATTAGATGTGATACTCTGACATTAGTAAGTGTCTCCTCAGGGTAAAAGGGTGGTGAGTGAGAGGGCAGAGAAGCAACTGGGCCCCACAGATGCCAAGAGCCCCTTGCAAGATGGACAGACTAGGCAAGTGGAGTCAGCTGGGAGAGGAAAGCAGCCGTGTAAGACGACGAAGCGGGAATCATCATCATCAGCAGCAGTAACAGCAAAGGTCTGATTCAGACACACTCAACTCATCCGTCTGCCTTCTTTCGCACTTCTCCTCTTTGTTTATTTTCTCCTGCTGCACCCATGTGTTTTACATAGATGTCAGACATGTCTGCCCGCCCGTCCCCTCTAGTGACTGAGCACAATGAGGAGCAGACAGGAGGTGGGCTGAGACTGTGACTTACTGCTGTGGGATTAGGAAAGAGGGGGCCTCCTGATGGAGCTGTTGCTCTTTAAAAACCCAGCTGCCTAATATAAACTCTGGTCTAAATATATTTTAAAACACTGAACACTTGCCATTTAAACTCATTTTGGTTTGGAATTCTGAGAACCTTTTTTCCCCCTTCCAGACATGCTCTCTTGTTGATTGTTTAATATTACTTTGTAACTTTTGAATTTTTGAATTTATCTTGTTTTATATGCAAATTTTACAGAGCCACAAAACTCCTTTTTTATTCTGGACCTTTGACAACAGATGTTTGCACACTTTACAAAACACTCGTTTCCTGCTGCCTGACAATAAATCAGATTAAACTTTTCATATTTTAAGTCAGTTAGGATAACTCTTTGCTAAATGCCATAGTAACTAGAGTTGTATCGAGATATTACTTTTTGCTTTCTTTAGGGTCAAATACATTTAACATTTACATTGTTGTCATGAAGTCATGTGTTACTAATTCGATGGGATGCTAAAGGTTACTGTAAAACCCATATATGCATAAACTTTTACCTTTCTAGCTGCTGTGTTGACATCCTGCTGCATTATTTCCATGTAGGTTTGCATCTTTGCCCCTTTTCCTTTTAAATGTAATTATCATAAACACTTCAGTTTTAGTTTAATCAGAGCAAAGGAGGTCTTTGTTCCAGAAAGCAATTCTAAATTGTAATCTGGATTTTTATGTTTTTTTTATTTTTTTCTGTTATGACTTCTTCCATACTGAGTGGTTGTTCCAGCCCATGTCAGTACAAGATCTGTTAAAACTGTCTCACTCTCAGGAGCTTCAGCCAACAGCTTTGCAAGATTTTTTTTGCTGTTCTAGTAAATGAGGTGTGCCTAAAACTGCACCCACAGATGTTGCTCAGATTAGTTAAGATTGTCTTTATTAACCTAATGGTTAGTAATCTCAGGGTATGTAAACTTCTGAGTTTGAGAATGAGATTCTGCCTCTCATTATTCTTGCACTTAGCAAATATTTATAAATCATAACTGACCTAGAACTAGAAAGGTTTAGTTTGATTGTTCCTGTTTCTTTTTATTAAGTGTATTCAGTTTCAGGTTTTTTATGTAGCTGCAGTTCATACTGAAGTGTGCTTGTGATCCCGTGCTTAACCCAGATATTACCCTGCGCACATGAGGTACCCCCGGCTGGGCTTTGAAATGCCACCCTTTCGCTGAACTCAGTCCCCCTGGGTATGAAGAAACTCTGGAGCAGCTGCTGTGTCTCAGTGTGAAACACACACTCACACTTAAAGGCTCTCAAGCAAGCTGCTCAAGTCAATACGCTGCAGAGCATGCAGATGATGCCTCACAACTGTATACATAAAGTGGGGGTCTGTGGATATAAAAGCAAAGCTAATGGGAGTTTCTAAATTTGTGCATGATTCTCTGGTTACCTGATGCAGAGTGCTTCTCTCCGATCATTCTGAGTTAATGTGGTCTAAAAGCCACAGAATTAAACTGGTGTTTTGTTGCCTTTATTCCAGGCCCACTTGTTTATCATGTGTGCTGCTGAATCAGCACTTGACCAGTAGCCAAAACCTCAGTTATCTGGCACCGCCACAGTCCCTGCTTTTACATGGACATTGTTTACAATCCTTTTTCCATATTTTTCTGGACTTTCAGAAGTGTGGCCAAGCGATCCATGGTAATTTTGGAGAAACTGCAGTGATCTAAAACTTAGGGAAAATCTGTTAACGGGACAAGTAGGAGTAGCGGACACTACAAAGCTGATTGAAAGGAAGGCAAGAAGAAAGCTGTTGTTAAATAATACCACAAGAAGTCCTGATGGTTTTTGCCTAAAACCTTTTTAGAGGATGCAGCAACAAACCAAAATGGCATCACATTGGTTGGGGAACATTATGAGGTCAACGGCTCGTAGCTGGAAGTGTGACTTGTTCAGTATTACAAAATGGCAATGGAGAAATATCTAGATGATCATCATTGAAATGCACTGTAACAGGATAATCTTGATCATTTCTGGAAATTCTGTCTTTATGGCCACTGATCCTTCGTCGAGGTTTCCTTCGTTTTCTCAATGTATGCAAGTTCACAAAAGCAATGAATTATAAATGTCACAATAAAAGTGGCAGAAAAAGATTTTAGTAGAAAAACTCATGATACATTTCCAATTGATACAGCTCAACCCTACCATTAAAATATTTTGTATAGATAATGAATGAAAGTATCTCATGGGTGATTCAGATTATATGCCTCACAGCTTCTTTGAGAAAAGAAACAGACCGAGGGCATGTGAAGAGTGAGAGAGAAACAAAAGGGGGTGAGGAGGGCAGAGGAGGCTCTTACCAACCGTCCGTCTGCTTCCAGTCTCCGTTTTTCTCCACGGAAGCTTTAAGTGGTCTGCTCTCCTCTGTCACGATTGTTTCTCCATTCCCAGCACTCAGAAAGGCCCAATTTGATCTAATTAACATTCAACTGCCCTCTCACTCTAAAAAGGCTCATTATGCTGCCAAAGAGACGGACCCCTGGCAGGTTTCCGGGAAATAGCCGGCGAGAAACAGGAGAATGTGGGGTAACAGGGAAAAAGAAGAAGAAAAACACAGGTCATCCAATCTGTTGAAATGTTTAATAGCATGTCTTTGCAGTTCTTGCATGTAAATAAGTGTAACTATAAACTAATTACTTTGTCAGATATTCAGAAACATACAAACTCTTGGGGCACAACTTGATGCAGTGTTGATACCCCAGACTGTTCACTGCATGTCTTCCTCTTCTCTCTGCTTTTTAGCTCTTGTTCACAAGAGCTAAAAAGGTCAGGCAGGTTTTAATACCATCTCCCTACAAACTGCATTTTTCTGTGAAGACCCTTTTGCAGAGCAGATATTTTCAGTCTTGAGTCTTTCGGTTGTTGCATTTTGAAACCACTGGAGGGCGATGTGAGACTCCTTATCAGGATGAGTCACTGACCTACCTGGGTTTTATTTAGCTTTCTGGGGCAGCAGCAGAAACATGGCTCTTTGCAACAATGTTAAACTGCCTGACAACAAATTGCTGTGTCATTCTGCGGTTGTGTCGCTTACATTTTACCTTCCTGTCTCTGCTCACTGCCAGGAGGACAGTGAGCAGAGAGGACATAAACAGGGGCCGATGAACGCCGAGGAGCAACACAAGGATACAGAGCAATGGCAGGTGAACTAATGACAGGACAGACTCTTATAAAAATAGTTATAGTCATTCCTTTTGGAAAACAGCACCCTCTCAGATTTGAGAAAAGCCATGAGAGAGAGCAAGTACACAGAAATGCAAATGCACATTTGCACACTACCCTCATCTGAGCTGCAACACATTGTTGAGAGGCTGCTGTCTTTTTCTTTTTCCCTGTGTTTTCTGCATCCCAACTCAGGAGCTAGATAATACAGGCTGGTGAGGAAGACTGAACACAGTATGATTGGTTATATTATCTTGTAAATGTTTTCATACCACTTTAGTTCTTTAACTTTTAGAATTTTATGTGATAGAGCATAAAATCCTAAAACCTTTTGTATTAAACACAAAGTGGCTCATAAATGTGAAATAGAAGGAAAAGGTCCCAAAATATTACATTTTCAATAAAAAAAAGTATAACCACACTGCAAACCTGCCAATGGTTAAATATCCAAGTAGTCAAAATGACTCAAATGACAAATGACCCTCTGAGACTCTGGGGGAGCTGGAGAGATGTCAGCCTGTTGACATGGCAACTATTTATTGCATGGTCTTCAAACCAGGCTTTCATGGAAGAGCATCAAGGATCGAGCACTGGTCTCAGATCCTGAAAATGTGCTTGGGAGGCCCTATGGAACAGAAAGAATTAGATTTAATTAACGGCGGGTGGCAGTCGGAGTCGACCTGTCTGAACATGAGAGAATGACCTCCCATGTGGCCACAGAGCTTCTCTGAGGGCCGCAGATAAGGGAGGTGCAGAAACGATGGTAAACACAAGGATGAGCCAAGACAACATGTTTACTCTGCTGCAATTGGTCCAAATCGGGGCGGAAAATGGCGACAGTACTTACCAGTACTTGTTGTGTCTCTTTTATTCAGTTTTTTTTTGGATGCAATTTTCTTTGTATTGCAGATTTTTCCCTTAACTTTTCCAAATATTTCTCTGTAGAGTGCCATTTTTTGTCCTGGTTTGCTCCAAGGCTTTATAACTTCACTGCACAACCTGTGTCTCCTTTGATGTATTAAAGTGCCTGCATCTGATCTACATTTAGCATGTAGTCGCCCCTGGAGGAAGGAGACCTGATTTTATTAAGTCTACGCTCCCCATTTCTTGATTACTGTTCCTCTGTGTTCAGAATAAGACCATAGGAGCATTCAAATTAAAGAAAAATGCATAAATATACTGAAATTTATGATTCTTTGCTGTTTCAACTTCACATTTTCTTGTTGCTGCTTCAATAAAATGCTTTTTTTTTGTGCGTTAAAATACATTGACGTGTTTTGTGTCCAAGTAGGAGCCTGAGAGCCCGCAGCCCAGCACAGATCTCAACATCCCAACATCAAGGGAGGAGCAGGAGGAGTATCTACGCTGGAAGAAGGAACGTGAGCAGATTGACAGGGAGAGAGTGGCGCGCCACAAAAATGCAAAGGGGCAGTGGAGACGTGCGTGGGACATGGACAAAACCGAAAACATGTAAGAGCCCATAAGACCAGTTTATTTTTTGCTGAGCGCATTTAGTATGTTAAATGAATCAAACATCAAAAGGATCACCCTCACCCTGCTTTCTTCATATCTTGAAGACCACATTTCTTCCAGAAATGTTTCCCTTTTGCTGTGTTAAATATATATATATATATTTTTTATGTATGGGTGGTCAAACAGCAATTTATGCGCACATTATACGTAACAGCGGCTTAGAGAGATCAGTTGGCCTGGCAGTCATGTTTTTGGACCATGGAAGGAAGTCAGTCTACCAGGGAGAAAATGCAAACTACTAGAGCTTCTTGTTCCAATGAGTCCTACCAATTGCGTAGGTGCAATGTAGCCCCTACTTTAAATTATGTGTACCACTAATATGGGCAAATGTTATTTAACAATAACCTTTTTCTACAGGGCTGCCCCTCACGTAATCTTTAATCACTTTTTGGGTGCTCTCTCTTGTTTATCCCAACATATTTTCTAACAAATCAAATTAATTGAACTAAAAATCTGTCACAAGGCAGGAAGAATGGCTTCAGTGTTCCTGCCTGAAGCTAAAATCAGCAGATTCATCTAATTCCACAGAAAACAACTAAGCAGCATCAACCTGGCGTTTAGAATCCGGCTCATAATATCACACAACATGGAAATGCCACCTTATCTTGATTAATTATTTCACTTTTTGCATTGGTGTGTGTCCTCCCTCACAGATTGAACACTAAGTGATCACAGTAATTTAACATGCAGCCTCTAATGTCAGCAGCAAGTTTTTAGTTGAATTTCACCCAAAAAAGAAAAATATGTCCCTGTAACTTGATTTTTTTGATTGTTGAAATTGATATCAGATACCGCCATACACAAGAAATACCCAGCATGTTGTCGTTTTTTTTTTTTATTGCTTTTAAATCACTACTTGGTAAAAGACTAAAAGCTCTTTCAGACCAAATGGGGGAAAAAAAACAAAATTCTTAATTATATTTGATTATTCAGTAAAATTATCCATTACTAAAGCTATTTGAAGTGCTTCAAAAAAGACTCATCACTTGGTGAAATCACGCAGACTGAGCCTAACTGACTGGAAGCAGAAATGTAGCCCTTCATTTTGAAATGTTTTGTTGAATTTCAAACAAGCTGAGGTGTAGTGCAGAGAGCAAATTACTGGTGCTGTTTAAGGAAACATCAAAATGTAAAGAGACAAGGGAGGACCTGCTATTTTTAGCCGAGGATAAGCGTCGGAATAGTTTGCCTTATTTGGCAAAGCTTAAACAAGGCCCCCGGGCAAGAACACAGGCGGAAATGTGCTTTTTATCTGACGGTTTATGTTATTTCAGTGGTTGCAAACTGTTTGGATGTGACTCTTGGCATAAAATTTTTAATGGGTAATCTAAAATATTACAATTTAGTCCTATAATTCTGCGACTGATTAAAATATCAAAGAACTGAGATGAACCAATTTTCCCTCGATCTGAATTATGCCTTTCCCTCTAGGTTTTCAGACAAATCTCTTCCTGACAGAGACTGGGCAGCTTCGGCTAGAGGTAATAAGATGATTTCTGTAAAAATAAGTGGATGAAAAGCTTTCACATTACAACACTATAATAAGAAGATACTTTTTTGTTTTTAATGGTTCCAGGAGGACGGAATGCGAGAAGAGGTTCGAAAGCGGGTTCGAAAGGTATTTCACTGTTCATTGCTTCAGAATGTTCCTGAAGTATTCATACCCCTTGGTTGCTTTCCAGAGAGATTCGTTGACCCTAAACATACAGCCAGAGCTACAATAGCGCGGTTTAAATCGAAGCTTATTCATGCATTTAATTAGCCTAGACTCACATTTAATTAAGATCTTTTGGCAAGACTGAAACATTCATTTCCGAAAATAAAAGGTGCAATTTTCAGAGCAAAGCTGGTAAAATAACCCCCCCCCCCCAAAAAAAAAAACTGAGAAAACAAAAAAACTTGCAGAGGCACCAAAAGGTCACCGGTTTTAAATTTGATTTATTGTGAATTATTAAGATCGAGAGCATTGTGTCATGTTTTGTTCCCACCTCACTGTAACTTAATACTTTGTGATTTTAATAAAATGAGGTTTATGGTTGTACTGTGAGAAGATATTAAAAGGTTTAAGGGGTATGAATATCTCTGCAAAGTCCTGTGTCTATGCAAAGAAATGATGAATAAAAATGTACCTTTTCTGTGCTCCTCTATTTTAGGTCACGACAAGCGAGGCAAAGACAAGGCAGCTAAAAACGTGCTCGTGATGAGCAGCAAAGCAAAAGGCAAAGATCGATTAACTGGGAGGGCCAGGAGGTCAGTGACAAACAGAACCTATAATCTGCATCGGGATTTCTTCAACTGTGCCATCATTTAATTGTCCTGAGAGAAATAACTATGACTAATGAAATGCGTAAATAGGATGTGGGAAGGCCGTTTTGTTTCCCTGAACTGTGCCCTTGTGTACAAATTTCTCTGAATGTCATGAGACTTGATTTAGATGTTGCGGCAGCTGATTAAATAACCCAAAAGGCCTTGTTTGCATCTGCTGCAGTCAGCTTGTGTCCTCCAGCTTTTAAAACAAACGCTGTGTATGAGCACTGGGGAAAGAGCTGGTTTTACTTTAAATTCAAACCCAAGAGGATCTGGGCATGAAGGGAAGCAATGCACACCTCATACTTTGAATCTTAAATTATAAAACACTTTACATTTTTTAAAATCTTCATTCCATATAGAGCAAATGTAGTGCAGGGTCAGATTAACACTCTGAGGTGTGACCTGAGAGGTTCCAGCTGTGCTACTGACACAGTTTGCAACACATTTCTGATTGCTGCTCCCTCTTTCCGAGTCGGAAATGGAAGTACAGATTGCTCCCTGCAGTCTCATCATCACCACTAATGGATAATGGAGCATTGGGCTGAGAATCAAATTACAAAGCACTTTGAATAAACACATTTTAGATTTTACAAGCTTAGCTTCTTTCAGGAAAACGATTCAATTAATCAACAAATGTTTATACAGCTAAGCCCTCACCAAGGTTTAAAGACAGAATCTCCACTTGTAATTTCAGAATAGGAATGTGTGTGCTGGCAACAACAGCAGATTCAGTTTTAAAACCGCTGAAATTGTCCTCTGTGTCAATACTATGGCTTAAAATCCTTTTAATTAGACGTAAGGTTTGCTACGACTATTCAGAAGATAAAATAATGCAGCATTCCCTCAGGTGTTGCTGTGCGCTGCTTGTCAGCTGGCTTAAAGAAAAGCCTCTAAAGCTGTGTGAGGACTCTGCTGCCTGTGAGAGTGATGGGGAGAGGCAGGATTTGCTGATCATGGAGAAGTGTGACAAGGGTTTCATAACTCTTCAAAAATCTTTAATGATTCCATCAAAAGTGCCTAGAGTTATTTACTTTTTGGGAGGAAAAAAAGTTGCTAGAGGGTATGAAAAGTAGTTGAATTTAGAAAACAAAATTGCTAAGTTGGCATCCTGTAGCATACTGGTTGCTATAAACTGTAAACATAAAATTCAGAGAAGGTGACAGATGTTCAATTGACAAACAGAATTTAAGTCTGGAATATGATGGGCATTACATTTGTAGACATACTGAAATTGTGATGTTAGCTCTGAATCAATTTACATGCAGTTCTAATCTAATGATCAGATTGATATTTTGGACCCTTAGCCAAAACCTAAGAAAAAATAAATGTTTGCAAACTCAGAAATTCCTCACTATATGTCTGCTTTTAGATATTTTCAGGTAATGAAGCAGCCTGTTCATTTCAGCTAAAAAAAAATCTGAAATACATTTATGTTTTTCAGATGGCAGGAGAATGATGATGGAGAGAATACACAGGTGAGAAATGAAATTTAACACAGAGCAAACATAAGTTGCACAGATTGCAAAAAAAAAAAAAAAAAAAAAATAGGCAATAAACACTTTGTTCTTTTTATTTCATCTTCCAGACTACTGAATCGACACTGGAGGAATTCCTTGAAGAACTTGATGCTCTAACAGATGCTAATGAAGGGAATCTGAAAGATCAAGACTCAAAAGCAAAGCCAGATCCCTTAAGTGCACCTGAAGATGCTGATAGCTTGAAAGAGGATAAAGTTACTCAGAGGAAAGCGGCAACCTCATCCCCTCGAGGACAAGAGAAGAAAGTACGTTTCTCTGAGGAACTCATCCAGAGGGCTCCCGCTAAGCAAACTACAACTTCTGCAGCTCCAGAATCTAAAGGCTCTCTGAAAGCCTCCTCACCAAAACAGCCACAGCTGGCTTGTGTAAGTGCAGAGCAGGATGGTAGTAGTTCCCAGGATAAAGGAGGGGGTCTTCCTTCTCCTCCTGTTGCCCAGCAGCAGGCATCTAAAATTGAAAATGTTAAAAAAGACACCAGCAGCCCAGAAGTTTGCAGCGTTACTTCTGGTGAAAAAACCAGCACCTCTCTACACGAGAGCCCTGTCCAGCCTGTAGAGGTGTCCAAGTGCAACAGCAGCAATACGAACACAGGTAACCGCTTTGATGGCAGAACGCATAAATGTTCTAGACCTTAAAACCCTTGGAGAAAAAAAAAAAAAAAATTTCTTTACAAATCAAGCCCCAGAAATTTTGGTCTGTTTTTATCCATATTTACTCTGATATATTTAAATACACTTTTGTCCAACTAACTGGCATCAGAAGTCATAAACAGATTTCACATGTTAGTATTCAATGTGAAATTAGTAAACTCAAACAATTTACTACTTGTAAAACAGTATTCCACGTTTTAAGCATCTCACTGGACTCTGTTCAGTCTGCTGCCTGAAAATACAAAACCTACCAACACATTTCAAAGAGGACAACACTAACCGCATGTTGGAGCTACAATGGAATGGTTTCAAATCTTAATTACTCATAGTCACCTCTTAGAATGGCCCAGTCAAAGTCCAGTGTGGGTTTAAAATTTGTTGTTTATAGAAACTCTCAATCCAGGCTGATTGAGAGTGCATGTATTTTACAAAAAAACAAATAGCAGAGATTTGCAAAGCTGGTGGAGACGTACAGCTGTGGATCCACACAGCGGTATCTGGGGGTTGCTAAATATAAATAAACACCTCTCCGGCATGTATGCTACAATTATGTGCTACTTTAAATTGGTGTACCACTTAAAACCCAAACCACCGCTTAAGAAGTGAATATTCACTTTTTTTTTCTATCACAGAAGAACTGAAAGACTCCACTCTGTCTGTCCTGAGAATAGATTCAGGAGAGTCACACCCAGCACACTCCACCAGCAATGACAAGGTCAGTACCAGGGACAGGAAGAGGGATGGGGGGATGTAATAGATGTGTAAATGGACTGATGTGAGGATGGAGGTATAAATGGATGAGTAGTTAAATGGATGAAGAGAGATGTGCAATATATCCGCACTGCAGCTTTGATCCCAGTATAGTCACCACCCCTGAGGGCCTGGTGGAGTGCAGATAATACCTCTTCATCTCATCATCCACTCGGACATGCACAAAAACCTCCCACTCTTATCATTCACATAGAGAAGTGGTACATTTGGGTTACGTAAATTGTGAACTTAGAAAAAAAAAAAGGATTTAGTCATTAATTTTGTGTGCATGTTTTCTCTTTTTGCAGGCAAGAGAGCACGGGAAGGTTGTTTGACACTTTTGGAGCATCAATCCTGAAACCAAATTGCTATGATTGGATGCTTTTTGCTTCAGTGGCCTCCAAGCTAAAAACCAACCTTTCATTTGCAGCGCCGAGACCCTCCGACTGAATCTAATTTCTGACACCAGATTAGGAAGTGTTATTGAGCATTTCAAATATTTTTTACATCTAAGCACTTTATGAGTGTACAGGACTGTTTACTGAGACATTCTTCAGTATGTTAGTAAGCTGCTTGAGTGCAATATCTTTGAATGTTTACATTTGTATGAAAAGTTAAAGGTACATATCCTGAGGCTAGCTAGTCACTTCAACTTAGGTAGTCTTTGACAGTAAATTAAGCCACAATGAAATAATAGTGCCTGATTAAGCCTTAGGAATTATTTTGACTAAAATATTATTTAACTTCAGACACAAAACAAGAGTCTTAATATCTACGTTCAATAACTGATTGGATGTTATTTGTTGACTCCTTTCAGATCAAAACCCACAACTCTCAGTGCGTCTGCAAAGTGACCTGGTTTTACAGTTTTCTGACAAGAATGTTTTACCAAGAAAACTTGAAAATGGGACTTGCTGGTTATCAAAAAAAAAGTTTATTTTTGTGCTAGCTTGAGATTTCTAGCCTAGGGCAAATGTAAAAAACTAAAAAAAAAAACAGGATTACCAAACTCTGACTCTCCCAACATGGCAGCTTTATAGGAACAGCTATGTTCTTGAAATGAGGTACCAGTAAAAGGTTGTAAGCAGTTAATGTCAGGCTGTCGAGCATGGCACTAAGCATCTTCATTTGGCATAAATCTAGATGAGGTGGCCAGGAGACTGAAGGTAACAGCTAGTTCAAGAGGCAGCCAGAAGCGGCTCTTAATGAAGGCTTTTGGGACGTGGTCCAGGGCAGGATTTGAAAAATAACAGGGATTTATCTGTTGCCCATGTTCACTGTTGAGAAAAAGAATTTTAAAGTATTTTATGCTCTTAAAAATCAGTAACATTTTGGGAGTAAAAAAATTCTTTGCTATAGAGTGATAAACCCCACAGCCTGCTTCCACTTGTGTTTTATGTTTAAGTGGCAATGTCAGAATTATATGTCAATGAACATTTGAAATTTCATCATGTTTGCCTTGGGTGTTTTATTTTATTTTATTTTATTTCATAAAGCCAAGCAAGTATTTTTATTGGAAATTGATGAATTATGTAAAGTAACTGAGAGAAGCTTTCTGATATAAAAGCAATGGAGGGTATAAATCAATTAAATGGCATGCACAGATTTGGAATGCCCTTCATTCCCACCTCTTTGTGTAGCTGGAAAGTGAATGATGCCGGGGTGTGGAGGTATTCATTTGAACAATAAGAACAATAAGACATCCAAAGCAAATGATCAAAGCTCTGAAATTTGACTCAGCATTAATTGATTATAAGGTTTTAAGACTGGAGTTTTGTAAAAATGTTATATGTCTTTTTTTTTTTCAACTAACATTGATTTATATGAAATGAAGATGCTTAGATAATTATCTACTGCCAGTAAGATATTAACTGCTGACAACATTTTAAGGGAGTCACACTTTAAAAAAATCAAAGAGTCCCTTTAAATGCATGTTTTAGTCTTGGTGTAATAAGACTGAGGCATTGTACCGTAAGTGCATTTTTTTGCTAATTATTTTTTTCAGCAAAGGTGAATGAAATTGTTTTTGAATGGTTTATTACAACCTTCTCTCCAACTTTACACCAAATACGGTATTATTACAATAATATTTTCCCTTATAGACAGAAGGATTTGCTACTCTGAGTGTTGCAGGAATTTCATTAACACTTTGTAAAACATAGGCCTGGTAAAGCCATTAGTTATAAACATTAAAAGAAACCAAGGTGTTACACAATTTTACAAGTCAATCTCAATAATTAAGTGAGATTTATAATGCAGCATATGCCTGGCCATAATTCTGACCTAAGTGAAACTGACTTTGGTCACTAAAACACATCTGTTTTTGATATATTTGCTAAAACAATTTCTTATAAAAAGTCAGAATCATACTACAATCAGATCAAATAACTTCTGACCCTTTTTCTTGACTTGAGGTCTTGTGTGACAAACGTATTTCAGTCAGAGCACTGCGGTTCTGCAGACACACCACTTTAATATTGTTCCGCCATTTATTCTGTATTATAACTTTTATGGAAAGCTCACATTTTTCAGAAAGCTGATCTCAATGAAGAAATGACCCAGTTCTTGTGCCTTGCTCTTTGGATTCTTCAGAGACTGAAGGTGTATTTTAAATTCATGGTTTGCATCATAACTATCACATGCAGCTGCAGTTATGTTATTTATTTGCCTTATGTGCAGACATCCGAATGTTCATTGCAAATCAAAAAAACACTGTCTCCCCCCTGTGACCAGCGTGTGCTTTTTTGTTTGTGTTTATTGCCTGTCAGCTGTTATTTTTGGTATCACATGATAAGAAGCCTTACAAGAACACTGTCCTCAGAAATGTTTGTGGCTTCCATCAGAGCTGCAGTGTAGTAAACAGTTATATAACCCTGAGTGGAGAACGCAGCAGACATGCTTTGTGAGGCTGGGAGACCAGCTCCCTAGCCTCACAAAGCTCACACTAGCTATGGATGAAGTTACATAAAAAAAAGCTATTAGTCTGGAATCTGTTGTACCAGCAAGATGGATTCAATCCATTCATGAGGACACGACAGGAGGCCTTAATTTTCGTACTGAGAAGATGGTACTTTTCTTGCAAAGGAGCATCTGTTTGAAAAATAGGTGACCTTTGATGCCTTTAAAACTCCCTGTGGGATTCAGTGTAAAAAGACTTTTAGGGTATACAATCCTAGAGTAGTTAGGTGTTACATGTTCTTGTTAGGTACTTTCAAGGTATTAATTCATGAAGTGACTAATGTAGGAGGTCATTATTCACTTTGTGTGCATCGCTGCCCTCTGAGTTTTCACATGCAAAAATAAAATGGTTGTGACTATTCTTAAGTGTATGAGTTGTTACCACAGCTTTTTGCAGTGCGATTCCATGTGGGACAAGCCTTCATGTACTGTAGGGCAAACCTAAGAAGTAATAACATCAATAAAGTTTGTTTCTGTATGTCAAAACCTTTTTAATATGTGTGTTGTGTTGTGTTGCCCTTCACACTGACAGTAGAATACGTGTACATCTGATCTAATCTTTTGGTATTTTGCCTCAAATAAGATAAATTTCAGCCTTAAATAAAGTTACCTTAAATTAGTTCAGCCATTATGGAGTTTATGCACTTTACACTTTGGGACAGTTATATTATCCTTCTGGAAGGTGAACCTAGACTCCAATCTCAAGTATCTTTATATGTTTTATATGTCTATCTTTGGTATTTAAATGAATAATCTGAAACAATGATTACAGTTTTCTCAATGCAATAGTTCATTTCTAGAGTGCAGCTACTTCTTTTACCTTGTGACTCATCTGACACACCGAGACTTTTGATTTTAACATCTTAATGACCTTCTCATTTTAAGTCATTGATTTTATCTGTACAGCACTTTGTTGTAGCTGTTGTTTTTAACGTGCTTCATAAATAAAGTAGTAAAAAAAGAAGAAAAAAAAAAAAGCCATTGAGGAACTACAGGAAACTATAAGAGACGGCTGCCTCTTTCAGTTTTGTCTTTAACAGCAAATAATCTAATTACTTACCCACCTAGTAGGAGCTTGCTGGACTCCCAATGTTACTCTGTAAAATCCACAACAAGGGGTGTTTCTGTTCAATAAGTACATAAAAATATCTAGCAAATTCAGCAGCTCCTTATTCTTTACTTTTGCCCACATCTGTGGATCAAAAATCCTCAGTAGTAAATATTTCAGATAACACATTTAATTCTATATTTTGTGAGTAATAGAGATAATTAATGAAGCGTGTTTTTATCATGGTTAAAAAAAAATATGTGCTGTGGAGAAAATTGGCAGGTAAAATAGAAAATGCAAGGCCTCAGGTTGCACAGTGATCCCTTCATACTGGATGTGATTAATTCACTTTGCTGCATTTGAAACACGTGGGACCTCCCATAAGTCCCAGTATTTTAATTATCGCCTCCCCAGGCTATCTCCATGGCAGCCTTTTGGGTGTGTGACCTTCTGTTCATAACAGCAGCCTCTCTCCTTTCAGAAGTGCATACCTCTTTTTCTTTTACACAATCTTGATTGTTTCTAATTTCAGGAATGCAACGCTACTCATTTGTGTGTATGCTACGTTTAATGCAGTTTGAGGTTAAACTAGATAACAATAAGATTTTCACACATTACCCTACTGCATGGGGGTGTTGCTGTTATATGGAAATTATTCTTGTAGGCAGTTGTAGAGGTTTGAAATGCAGTGTAGAATTATGTCAGCTTTGCATAGTGTGGAAGCTTCATAATCTTGATTTCCAGGACAAAAAAAGAGTTTTTCGTTTCGTCCTTCTGCGACTATGTTAAAGCCGTGTTAGTGCAGTGCATTGGAAGTCACAAAGAATCCTTTCAGCTCTTTGAGCTGGTGTTGTGCGTTTTTAAATATTAACTGCATTGATGAAAAAACGGCTAGTGATAAGAAAAAACCTAAATAAAAACATATTTGTAATCAGGGAAACATAAGATTTTAGTCATCTAAAATCTTATGTTTCTTATGTTTCTAACACATGAAAGCCTTTTTCAAAATGACATAATATATTTTAGCCATATATACCATATAAATGTTGAGAAAATTAAATATAAATATCAGAATTGGCATTTTCTTTACTTTTCAAAGGAAATAAGTATTTTTATAAGGACTTCTTGTGGCTTTCTTTAAAAACAAGAAGTATTACATATGGATAAACGGATGAGAGGCTGCTACAGAAAAACGACGGAGACAGTACTTGTGCTCCAGCACTCAGAAAGCATGGATGAGCTCAGTGGAAGTAAACATCTGAAGAGCCATTAACTATCCTGTGTCCGAAACACTTTTGACCCAATAATGTTGGATTTAATAGAATGAGCATCTAAATTTGAACGAAAAGGACACAACACAGTTCATGCCATGGCAGTAACAGATATCCAGATCCTTGAGGTACCTGAGCTTGTTTGTGATTATAAAATGTACCAGTTAAAAATCCTTTCTTTTACGGCTCTTTACTCCTTATTTATCCTCTGTCTACACAAACTGTCTGCTGACATATGTGTATCACATTACATCAATAAAGCCTCTCTCCAAACGGTCCTCCAGCATGTTTAGCCATGATAAATCATGATAATTAGTTTCAGATGTGATTCCTGTGTCTGAGCTTAATGAGGGAAAGAGTGTCTGTAGCTACAGTCTGATAATATGTCAATATTTTAATTTCCCTTCCGCTCTGTTCAACATTAACTCACAGCGACTTTATAGGACCAAAGAGAATGTTTTTATGTGAACGATGTCTACAGACTGGCTTTTAGAGTTTGAGTGGCATGTCGGACTATGCACTTTGAGTAACATTTTTGACAAATTCATTACACCAAAACAGACTTTAATCTGTAAATTATAGATTGATCATCTCAAATAACTAGACTTGCACAACCCTCACATGGGTAGCTAATGTCTAATAGGTTTTTGTTGTGACAGAATTGTTTGGGAGAAACATGTATGTCTGTGCACTTTGAAGTACAATTGCTGGACAGAACAGCAGAGATTATAACCGGTCAAATATGGGACATATTCTGTTAATGTGACATCTGGGCCTCAGCACAACTATACAGGAAAATCTGCAAAGCTGATTGAATTTATCTGTGGCACTGTTTCTTCTCAACACTTTCACAACATCATGGCCTTTGTATGTAAAAAAGCTTTTTAAATAACAAAATTGGCTCAATAAGCAGTATTTTATGGAGCATGTTTATGTTACAGTGAAAATTCTACTGGTTCTTGCTTTTTAATTTGCTGTGCAGATACAATGTGTTTCCGTTTGTCAGTCTTTAGAGACAGCAAAGAGAAACGCTTTGAAGTGAAATACAAAGGGCGAACCTGGCTTCTTGTTTGGGTGGTGATGTATTTTAACAGCTAGATATTTAGAACAATGAGGTAAGAGCTGACATCTGTTATTAGAGCTGATAAATGGAGGTTACGTGGAAGCAAGTTCTGGCCTGGGTTTGCACTGCGACCCTGACAGAACCTGACAGGTCATCCATCCCCATTGGTGTGTGAGTCATCCATCCCCTCCATGTTTGGCTTCGAGATGTAACAACCACGCCTCTACAGACGCTCTGCTCAGGATTACTGTGCTTTCTCTGCCTCTTTTTCCTCCTTTTTTCTTCCTCTTCTAGAAACAGGAAGATTGAGAAAATGTCCCTGAACTTCCAACCTGATCTGCACTCAGCTAGCTTCAGTACCATTAATCAGATAAAAGAACTCTCTTTTAATTTATAATTTATTTTATTCACTTAGAAGTGTTTTTATTTTAAATGTACAGAAACACTTGAGGCATTGAAATTGAGGACTGAATACTGTTGCATTTCATCAAGTTTTAAAGTTGCTATTTGGACCCCTCAATATCAACTTAATCAACTTAATTTAGACAATAGTTTGTGACCAATAGAAACACATGTTTTAATATTAAGATGTTGTGTTTTTGTATTTTGTTGACATTCATAAATTAGTGAAGATAAAATCTTTCGTCAGAGATATAAGCTTCCGAATCCAAATGTCTCCAGTGACATCACATAAGACAATAGATCAACTGTACATTTGTATTCTTTTACTCTCGATTTGCATTATTAAAACAAATTCATCCTTCAGATTCTCTGTAATACCAGCCAGTAATATGATGGTTAGGCTCTTGTGATACCGTCAACCGTCAAACACAAATACAAAGCAAGAATGAACAGTTCCTTCTTCAGTGCACTCTTTATTAAAAAAATCTTTATTCTGAAATGTTGCAGTGGTAATCCAACCTTCATTTCCCAGCTGTGTTTTGATTGTTACTCCAAATTTGTTAGTTAAAGAGACGAGTGTATGACTCACACAGATTTTTACTTCATAAGGCAAAATTCTTTTATCTTTTAATTGGAATTAGTAGTAGCTTTCCTGCATCTTGAATACGTGTCTCCTGTATCATGACACATGTTTATAGATCGGTGTCTTGCACAAACCAACCCAAACTGAAAGTCCTTTAACTCAACCATTTTATACTGTGAATAAAACATTTGTGTTTTGTGACTTTTCATCTTATTATGTCCTCATTCCATCTTAACAATGACACCATTATGTGGAAAAGTACAAGCTTAAAAATTTTAAATGAATCCATGTCTCTAAAAAAAATATGTTAGATGTGTCATCATTATTCTGCTGATCATGCCCAATATCAAGAAGCGTTTAGCTAATATGTTGAATGCACAAGGAATCATATCTTCTGTCAGTTCTGGGTTTTTAATTAAAAGCTGTAAGAGGCTGCAAAATACTTCAGATTGGAGTCAAAGTCAACCTTCCAGCAGGACAAGAACCCAAATTATACAGCCAGAAATTAAATGATCTACATCTAATTCCAATTGAGAATCGGTGAGAAGACGTGAACATTTAAAACTCTCCATCCATTATGTAAAAGTTTAAGTCATTTTGTGAATTTCAAATTTTCACTTTTATAACTGCTCCACAGTCATGGACCACTTTACATTGACCTATCACATAAAGTCCCAATTAAATGCATTGCAGTTTGTTGTTTTACTGTGACAAAAAGTAAATACTTTTGCAAGACACTGCATGACAATAAATAAATGCTTCTTCCAAGAGTTAATTGCATGAATAGTTGAGACCCATTTTCTTCCTTTAGCTACTCAAACAAATCTCATATTAGACTCTTTTGAAACATATGACTGAGTTGACGTCAGATAATTGAATCATCTGCTTGGCTGAATAGTTTTGAGAGGCATGAGGTCATACGCTGTGCGCTCTGACTCAGATGCAGCTCCCAGCAATAACCGTAAGCGCAGATAAGCTCCTCCATCAAAAGAAGCCATAGGACCCATTGGCTATGCATATTTTAGGACCAAATGCATAAACAGACACCAGTCAGTCGCTCTTGTAATTATTTCCTGCTGCCTCCTCTGATGAATGGACCTCCTGTTTAGCACACAACCTTGGCTTTGATTCTGCAAATCTGTCACGCTGACACAACAAGGCCTGTCCTCACTGTTTACATCAAAGTGAGGTGGTGACTGCTCAGCGGAAATCAAATGATTTAATTTGGATCGCGGTTGTGAATAATGGCTGTCACTGACACCACAGAAGTCGAGTCTCTCATCCAAGCGATTCCCTCTTTAAGACAGAGCGGAGTCAAAATAGCAGCAAGCAGCATTGTGTAATGTGCCTCTCTGCTCTGTACTGAGCAACAACAAGAGAACTCAAATCGATACACCTCCCTCACACTGTGCTGAGAGAGCAGAGCAGGTGTTGGTGTTGTTTCCACTTTGTAGCTCATCACATGTGTTTTTTTTTATGAAGTGGAATTGTGGCCCAGCCTGTGAGATGAAAACATGTGAACCCTACTGATCATACAGCTGCGTAAACAGTGTAGAAGAGCCTCCAAAAATTTGATTAAACACTTAATATCACAAGGCTGGCTGTAAGCTGAGGTTCCTGTGCTGGCGTTGCTCTTACTTCTGTTGTACCTACGCCTTCACAAGAAACAACACTCATTGTTGTGTTATACACTCTGAACTGAGTCACTGTTCATTTAAATTCCTCTAGCCATGTTTGAAAGAATATGGAAGATGTGGAATTAAACAAAACTAATTTGGATTTACTTTAACTTTATTTTTTTAGATTAATTGTTGTCAAACTTTTATGCAAAACTACCACCATGCTCTTAAGAGACTCCTCAAACATGAGCTTAAATTGATGTGAAATCACACAAGAAAATCAACACATCATTACCCATTTGCATGTTTGTAGTAAAAAAAAAAAAAAAAAAGCTCCTGATTGAAAAAGAAGCAGAAACATTTTTAGGAAGGCCTATATATACTAGAAAACTTGAGGTCTCACATCAACACTGACTTTCAGATCCAGTAGGGCTGCCATGAATTCAAATTCCTGTGACAACTCCAGAAATACACTTTACTTATTTTTCAGGGTTTCTGACTTATCAACTCTTCCCAGAAATTAAAACATGTGGCATCCAAAAAGGAAAAATCAATCTACAGTAAATAAAGAAACACTGCTTTATTAATTTATTTATCAATTTTTCCTGGTAAAAATCAACCCCTGGTCCTTCGCTATTTGCCTCATAGAGTCAATCTGGGCTCTCTGCTGTTGTGACATGATCGCTTCTTGGAGATGTGGACTGTGGTGAGATTTTAAATTTGACCTGCTTGCTACTGTTTGCCCTTGATGTTTGAAATGCACCAGTTAGATGCTAAGAAGCTTACAGCAAATCACCTGTACTGTAAAAAACCATGCTCCAATGCTAAGCGAGAAGAGCCGAACTGAACGAGGCGGCTATCAATATTAATATAATATTTGGAAGTGTGACCAACACTGACTGGATGGCATTGTTCACTTCCTGCACTGCCTTTGCTAAAGCTATAAGCAGAATAAAATTCAAAAACATCACAGAAAATCAACATCATTATTCACAACTTCTCCTTCTGTTCGCTGATTGGCCCAGTTAAAAATCAATTGGAGACCATCCAAGTCAATTGGAGAGAGCCCAGACTATGCTATAAGCAATAATTTTTTATTTTTTTTTGCGGAATTACACAGGAAGACAATGGCCAGGCTAATTTCAATCATTAACCTCTCGTGCTTGTGAGCAGGCAAGGGTGGGTGTCCCGAAATTATGTTGGTAAAGCAAGGCTAAGGAGCAGAAAATGGCTTTGTTACCCTTAAAGAGGAAAACTTTTCAGTTACACTTGGAAGCTGCAAATCCTCAGAGAAACATTCAGTATATTTTAATGGTGCAATAACTACTGCCATTGTAATGTTAAATAAAGTTTTCTGGCATATCTTTGATATATTACTATTCATACCTCTTTTTTCTCAACAAGTAGAGAAAGACTGCTGTAATGTAAGGGTTTGACATACACAGTTATATTTTCAATCAGATTAGGCCTTAGATTTTCTTTTTGACAACTTCTCCAAGTGACCAGAAATACCCACTTGCCCCAACATCTACAGTTCCTGCAAACATCTTAGGATTTTCCCAGTACTCTCCTAACGAGTCTGATCATGCAGTGCAAAAAGCAAAAAACAAAAAACAAATCAGCAAATCCTACTGCTTTTCAGACACAGTAAGGTTGGATTTGACATTATTTTCTCATCAAATCTACAATTTGAGAAGAAAATGAAGCGCAGCATGACAGCCGAAGGCACCTCTTCCCAGTTCACCTTCCTGGGAAGAGATAAACTAAAAGTAATTCAGTCAAAAAAAAAAAAAAAAAAGAGAAAGCGTAGTTTCCCGCCGCTGAGATTTTTCGGTTGAACATTCACGTTTTCTGTTTCTGATCAAAATGAAATCTGTTTCTACAACGGAGCGCTCAAAATACTGTCCTATCTTCCATGTTTTATTTTAATATATATTTATTTGTATACATGTATTCAAAAGGGATAACGTACATCAATAAACATATAAACTTAAATGCAAATGTACCAAAAGGCTAGTTTTCATCGGTATTCCCAGTAGGTGATCTAAATAGGCGTCCAGATCAATGTGCTTGAACATCTCAACTCTTTAGCAATTTGGGCTTATTAGCTCTACATTACAGCTCATTTACATTACATTTACCTTGTAAATATTTGATACCATATGTTCCTCTGAGTACTACTACAGACACAAGTACCACCAGTAGTACCTGTGCCACAGTTCGAGAAACATGCTCTAAATAAACAAATATATCATCGGCGTACAGAATAATAACAGATAATTGATAGAAAACCATTGAAATTAATCATTTCCTACAGATGTTTATTTGTATGGTGGAATATAGTTATGCCTATTGTATGTACTGTTACTTTCAATAAAAATCTGCTATATTTCCACGAAAAGTTCAAGGCCAAAATATGTACGCCTGTCTTATATCTACAGAATCAAATACACATAACATTTACATAGTTATATGCACATACTGTACCTGAGCATAACTTAATAATGCAGGCTCTTCTAATGGGATAGAATCCAGAGTTTAATTAATCAAAGAAAGCACAGTTTATAGGCTATATGTAAAAAAAAATTTAAGTACCCAGCCAAGATGTGTGTAATGGCTCCATATAAATTTTGTTCAGCGTGGCTGGATACTAATTTGGTTTGGCCCAACCAAATTATGCAGTATTTACTACCCATACGCTTCCCTAATTTTACAATTCATAGACACAGGCTGGTTACTGGTATGTAGGTATGAAACTTAAAATAGTTATGGCTTGAAAAGCACAAAAATGGATAGTATTAATATATTTAAATACATTTTTTATGACATCTGAAATTGTTTCCAGAATGACTAGTGTGATCTGTGTACAGGCTATATAAAGTGCGAAAAAAAAATGTGATCCAACTTTAAAAAAATAAGAAGAATTTGTTACAAGTAGTCAAATTAGGCTTATCCAAGTAAATATAAGTTTATTAAGATGTCATGTTAAACAAATGTAAATAAAGCAAGTTTGACAAACTTAATTTGATTACATGTAACAGATAACATTTTTTTTTTTTTTTAAGTTTGACCTCTGGTGGTCCTGCCCAAGTTTTGCTGTGCACTGCTGATTCAGCTGGCTCAACGATGGCTGCTACATTCTCCCATGGTTACAAGAAAGACAAATTTAACTGTTCAGAATATTTCCAGACGCAATAGACATGGCGGACCATGGTGTGGAAACTGAACTAAAGGCGCACTACTTGTCACTGTTTTAAAATGACACCTAACGTTCTATGCCCTGAATGTCTGTAAAGCACCTGAGTGCAGGACGGCTACTCGAGCAGCTGTAGCTTGACTAATTAACCAGCTAATACCAGCTTGTTATTTTACAGTATAAATGGAAGAACATCAAAAAGCATATATTCATACAAGCTCTTGAAATATACAACAAGCGTTCAATATCTATATGTATTAAATTTAAAGTAATAAATTAAATTCAGGGTGCACATAGACATCATTCAGACATGAGTGAAATTGTGTGCGCTGATTTGCACGTATGGATTTTGCTTTCATTTTTTATACCAGGCATTCTCGGTCTAAACTTTGATCAAAAATTAAAAAATTGGTCGAAAGAAACACCCAGGGAGAAAAAGCAAAGAATTTCATCACTGCAATACTGAATTGTTCAAGATTCTGTCAACTGGACCGATGTAAATGTGAATACAGTAAAACTGTAGTATTTACCAGAATCTAATACCAGCCTATGTCTATGGTGAAATCTTCAGACAATCCCATTTGTGGCCCCTTTTGTAACACAAATGGGCCCCACAAGTAAATGCTAGCAAAGTAATATTGATTTAAAATGATAAATTACAGCTCAGTATGACAGAGTGTCCTACAAAACCGAAAACAAAATGCTGGCCATCATTCTATATCATTTGGAAACACTTTTACCAGTTTTGTCCACACTTTCGGGCAGGTAATTGGCTTCAAAAGTGGATTTAAGGCATAGAGATGTCTCTAAAATAAAAAGTAAAGCATAGTACAGGGGAAAGTGATCCTTGAGGAAAACAGCGGTCCTCTGTTGTCAGACATGAAATCAAGATTACTAGTATGTGCAGTTCAGCATCCATACGGGGGCTCTGCAAAGTGAGCTCTCCAGCAAGAAGACCTTTGTGTTAATCCGACCTGCGGCTTTGAGAATGTAAAACTTTACGTTTTTTTTTAAATAAGAGAGGGTACAGTGATGGGTTATGGGGGGCGGCCCGATCAGTCTCCTCTCAGCTCCGGCTTTAAGTCGGAGGGACAGTGGCTCCGTCCGCGGCCGCCTGCTCGGGGCCGCTGTTCTCGGTCACCGCGTCGCTCTCCTCCTCCGGGGTGAGAGGGACGCTCGCGTGCGTGTCACCGTGGGAAGATGCGTTCAGTTTTTCCGCGTGCGCACTTTCTGCTCCCGCTGCGCCGCGCACGTAGACGAACCCCCTTTCCGCATAATTGCGCGGGGTCGTGGCCAGCCCGGTTTGGTTCACAGCCATATCGGTCACCGACACTGTCTGTGTAGAGTTCCACTCTGAGACGCTGCTGTTGGGAGAAACTGCTGAGATGTTCGCGGTGGGGGAGAGCCCCATCAGGCACCACAGGCTTCCCAGATGAGGAGGATGCGCTGGTTGGTTTCCAGATCAGACTGTAGTAAATAGCCAGGATAATGGCTGCTAAGGACACGGACAATACATATGCAAAAACAGTGGCAAGTCTCACCCACTTCTTGTTAGTCTTAGCAGCCATTTTAGCCTTTTTGTCCCCCGTGTAAGTGGCAGGTTTGCCTCTCTCCATGTTGGGCATGAAGTCCCGCTCTCTCATGTTGCCCCTGTTTTTCCCTCGATGCTCCACTACCCCCTCCGTCTTGAAGGTTTTCTCCTGATGCCCTAGTCCAAGGAAAAGAGGAACCAGCGGGCCGAGGAGCAGGGTTCTGCGCTGCAGGGAATATTTGGATTGTAGATGAATAAATTTCCCCTTTAATTTGTCTGATCTCGCTTCATTTCAGGTACCCGGTGCGGCGTTGCGTTTCATAACGCACATCGAGCGTCCACGGGGTGACTGCGCGTTTCAGCATCTGAAAAAAGAGATACTCCAAGGGAACATCTGGCTGCATGGGGCCCACTGCGAATCCACAGGATGCGAACTGATGTCATGCATTAAAAACGATGAAGCCCTTCCAGTCCACACTCAGAGATGTGCCTGTCTTATCCAGCAAATGAAGAAGCTGGCTCAGCTAAAAATACAGGCGAGGGGGCGGGCGGTGTCTCTTAAAGAAGTAGCAGCTGTGCGGCACCCCCAAGAGGAAGAGGGGGGGGGAAAACCCCCACCATCTATCATCACCTTTACATCAGGACGATGCATGGAGACCAGGATGTTGCGGAGGAGCTGAGCGGTCTTTCAAGAGTTTTAGATGCGCGCACCCAAGTGGATAGGATGCCTACAGTGTCAATAATAATAATAATAATAATAATAATAATAATAATAATAATAATAATAATAATAATAATAATAAAAAAAGAATAACAAAAAAAAAAAAACCCCCAAACGATTTATTCATTTTAGTGACGGAGTTATGTAATGTAGATCTAAATATTACACTACAGCCAGAGGGCCCGTGTGTCACACGGTTATTTATTTTAACCTCACATGAATATGTCAGTCCTTTTTTCCTCACTGCTCAAATATTTAAAGATGTATACCTTCTGAAATATTTTCAAAAGATTTATTCATTTTTTTCCAGAACTTTACAGTAATTTGTAGGGGTTGAATGTGTCAGAGCGCACTGGCCCAAAGTTGGGGTCTTAAGCAGAATTTGATTTCAGGCCCTGCGCCTCCTTCAGTGTTTATAAGGATATTTGGTGGAATCTGGGAAACAGAGGCCAGGTTTAATCGACCCCCTTTGTCTGTCTCAGAATGAAACATAAATTGCTCAGATCTATTTGCAAACAAAGCAAAGTGAAACACGCACAAAGAAAATACTAAATAGCATCAGACAGTATGTTTGCAGGAACATATATCATTCAAAGATTATTTGCAGTTTTATGAAGTAAACTTATCAATTCCTTGAAATCTCGACTGTAATTTCTTTAGAATAAATAATAATCTTTATTAATAATACAGGAACAAATGTAACATTTTAGCTCTCTGGTTTGTGTTAGAAAGTAAACATTCATGATTGACTGTCATGGTTTACAGTGACTTCGTTTGCTGTTGCCCAGGTTTGGCTGTAGTGTCAGATAATGTAGTGCATCTTTGTGAAACAAATTAAATTACCCCAGCCATATTGGTTCCTAGCTTTATTCCTGATGTAGATCCTGGATTCATTTATCTTGTATACTTTGGCGAGCGTCTTTCCCTTTTGCAACAGTTTACCAGTAAAAATATCTTGTTCTCAAGTGCATCCTTTCCCAAGATAGAAAATGCAAAGTGATTTCTCCGCGTTTCAGCTGTGCAATTATCCACATGAGCCAACATTCAGGTTAAAGTGGCAACACATTGGAAGAGGTGATAGTTCTCACTGCCTTGTTTCGTGAATGGTATCAGGAGGGACGAGGGAGCATGTACATTTTGGTCTCGTTAGGATAAACTGACCCTGCGGTGGTCCCTTCTGTGGTCCCTGTTCTGACGCACTGTTTGCACTAGCTATTGCACAGCCAGGAGCTTCATTTGAATGGTATCCAAATACCCAGGGATCCTTTGTTAAAACAGAAACCAGCAGCCAACCTGCAGTAATAAATCAGGGAAATGACTCTAAATGGTTGTGAAGGGAGAATTTGACAAATGTGATAAATGTTATTGAAATGAAGTTTGAAGCAAAACAACAATCAAAGTAGGCGAAGAGTTAAAAAGAATAATGTCACCAATGCAAATCTTCAAAAGATATACAGTCAATAAAGAAACATGAAGAAAACATGTCTTTCTTGTGGAAAAGTGTCTCTTAGGATTATTTATTTAGGGGTCAGTTCTCTCAGACTACATGAAAACCATCTTTCCACTTATCTCAGCTGCTGTCACAAGATTTGCTTAGAGTTTCACTCAACTGAAATGGTTTCAAACATGATCTCTCTCACTGGTGAGGGACAGATGACAGCATTAGCACTTTTTCCATGGAGTTGTAGAATGGAATACATTTATTACTGTTCATGGACAAATTAGTGTTTTCATTTATATAAAAAAAGAGACATATGTATATTTTGCTCTATGAAAGTAAACTAAACTTTATACTTGAACTAAAGATTATTTAAAACTCTAAGTGAGAACTATGTACTTAAATTGAGTGGTGATCACACTGGTATCGATCCATTAATAATTTTAGTTTTGTGTGCAATTTAAATACATCTGTCTGATTGCTGGTCTACAAATTACTGGAAAAAGGGAAAAATATTTTTTGATAAAGAACTAAATGTTCAAAATGCTAATTAAAATAATGCAATTTAACATTTGTCAACAGAAGCCTCCAAAATGGTTTTTACAGATTTTTACCTCAGTTCTATGTTTGACTTTAACTAAAGAAGGTTAAGCAATTAGAGGTAAAAGATTTCTGGAACCCTCACTAATGAACTTTCAAATACGAAAATTGAACACATTATTGAGGTTCAAAATTGGGCTGTGGTAATATCCACTGAACTTACTGGGCTTCTGCTCAAGCTGTCCCATCTCCTGGCTGAGCTGGTGGTAAAACCAGAGTTTTACCCTGGTGTCCCTGAAGACCCATAGTTCAGTAATAACATTTTTTGAGTACTAGTATCTCTTGATACTATGATGGAATTGATCATTATGTATTGGATTTTAAGAATCTGATAAAAGTCCAAAATAAAATGATCAATATTGGTGTTGTTGCATTAGAAACATACTTTCTGATGTGAACAAATATTATGTTTAATCACTGGTTAACCACACCTCTTTGTTAGACTATAAGTCACTAAATCACAGGATGTTTGGCTTCACCTTTCGCTTTGCTATGTGTCTTCCCTGACTTAATTTGCAATGCATATTGACTTAGGGTGCGTCCCGACTCTAGTCAGGTGGGATGAACTCCAGCAGTGCATCCTTTGGATTCAAATGGAGTGGTAAGATAGTTAGTGGGTATAAGTATGGTGGATATTCAGTTTTTATTTAAGCTTTAGTTTTGGGCTAAAGGGACAGAATGAATAAGAAAAGATACTTCCTTGACCATCCAGAGGTCAAAGACTATCTGGTGAAAGGAGAACGGTTTACCAAGTGGTCGGAGGTAAGTGAACATTTTAGTAAGGAAGGAAACTGGCTTTCATCTGAAAAACAGTTCATCACTTAACTCAAAGTCTGGTACAGGTGAATGTGTACTGCAACAAGTGGATTGTTTAAAATCAATACACATTTAATTTGTGTGAAAGCCAATTCCCTCGTCTCTTCCAAGGACACGACAAAGACTGTTCCCGTCACCATGAAGATGGATCCGAAAGGTTTTTATGTCTACTGGACAAACCAAAGCAAGGTAATCAATTTTTTAGCGACTGAAATGGCAACCAAGATTCAGTCATTAAGCCTTTGAGATTAGTGTTATAGAAAAGGCTATTAGTGCAATCCAAATGGCTGCATCTTAAAAAACCTTTCAGCTTAATTACACAGTATTTATTTACTCTTTTTGTAGCCGAGCTTTAAAGTTGGCAAGCTGTGATTGCAACCAGCTCACAGCTGGATCGCAGTGTTCAGAAAGCTGAGAATTATTTTAAAATGTGACCTTCATGTAGGTGGATTTTGTTGTAGAGCTGATGCATTGGATTGTATTAGACAGAGTATCTGCTCACATTTGAAAGGCAGGTGAGTGCTTCCCTGAGTAAAATTCATGTGATTCCGATCTGTGAAGGCTGTGAGATAACTCACAGCTCCTTTGGCCTCCTTCCCTCCTAGGCAGCTATTGATTAGTGCTGACGTGCGGCTGGACTGCAATCCCTTTGTTTTTTGTTTTTGTTTTTTTTACATTGTCAGTTTTCCAGTGTCCTGCCCCCCTCATTAAGGTCAATACATTAAGAAAAAAAAAAAACCTGTGAGGCTTTAATATATGGCCCAACAGAATAACATGTTGTTCCATGTTACTTTAAGAAAGCACAAACAGATAATCTTTCCACAGGTGAAGTAAATCCCATAGATCTTGTTGTAGTATCTAAATCTGTGTTTGGCCCAGTGCTGATATGAAGAGTTTGCGGCAAGATATGACTCTGTTCTTGTTTCTAGGAGACAACGTTCCTGGATATTGCCACAGTCAGGGACACAAGGACAGGAAAATATGCAAAACTTCCCAAAGTAAGTATTACTTAATTACTTTATTAAATTATTTAATAATCTGCAGTTTCTTTGAAATTTTAGTGAAATAAAAGTTGTTTCTTGTATAGGAATCTCTGCATGCATGCAAATATGGTGCTAAGCCCTTAGTTTGCCCATTAATTTGAGAAACATATTTGCATTGCAAAAAACACCAGGGGACAAGCACACGAGGCTTTCTGCCCAACTCCAGATGAAACACACAGAGGCACCGGTGCACAAAGAGACGGAAGTACAATCTGACTAACTCATGATCTGTGTCCTCTGGGATTGGACTTGTTTATTCTTTTCCTTTTTTGAGCTGAAAGCTGCCAGTTAGTTGCAGTTCATTTCTAGTCCTCGACGGCCCCCACTGAGTTGCAACATGCAGCCGTCCATCGTCATGCCTCACCGAGAGGGAAATGTGTTTCCCCTGAGAGATGAGAGAGCTGCATAATTTCAGTCAGGGTGCAGATGGATGTACATCTTCCTATTTGGCCCCCAAGGAGCATTTGGGAAGCTGCTCCAAGGCTGACGTCATTTCTGCATCAGCAGGGAGAGGAACCAAAATGATTGATTGTGGAGAGGCCTTGGAAGGTCCCACATAAAACATGAAGTAGCTTTTTTCTGTGTGTTGTGTTGTGTTGTGTGTGAGCCCCTGTTTGAGATTGAGTCTCTCTATCAGTGTGTGTGTGTGTGTGTGTGTGTGTGTGCTTGTAAGGATTTCAAAGTGCCTGTGCATGTGTTTGCATATTCTGGTTACCACATTTGTTTGCAAAGGAGAATCTTCCAGATATCCACTGTGTGCGGTTTCAAAATTGTCTTTATTTAAATGGATAAAAAAAAAAAATCTAACTTGTAATTCAAGGTCAACAACTAGCTAACTAAATAAATTACATTAAGACCAATCAAATTTCGATGGTATATTTTTGTCTTATCACAGCATCCAAAAGTGCGCAATGTCTTCAACCTGGACTTCCCCGACAGCAACCACCTTGCCAAAACACTGACCATCGTCTCAGGCCCAGACATGGTGAATCTGACCTATCATAACTTCTTTGCCTCAAAAGAAAAAGTGACTCAGGTAAAAATAACCCCCTGCATCAGTCTTTCTGTCGCTTGTTCCCTGAAATGACTTAAACACAGACGGAGGCCGTCTGCCATTATGCAATAATCCGCTGCTTTCCCTTTAATAAGACACTCACAGCTTCCTTTTTAGCTTTATTAGACTTTGTGGCGCCATCATTTATATTTAATCAGCTGAAATAAAATTACAAATGTTCTTCATTCAAATACAACATTTACCATAATGTCCTGAACTGCTGCCATGTTCACACCATCTAGTGGTGAAAGTGTGTAGTTTTATAATCCTGCATACACTAATGGCAAAGCCTTGCAACAGTACTCACACTTTTGCAAGGCAAAACATTTTCACATGTCACAAACATAAACATAAACTTCAATGCATTTTATTGGTTCTGTCTGGTATGCCAACGCAAGATTGCAAGTGTAGAAAGCAAATGATCCATGGTTTTCATTTAATATTTTTTTTCTCTCCAAATGTTTGGTATGCATATTCTCAATGAAATACATGCAAGGGTTTTGTTCTTAGCATGATAAAATGTAAAAAAAAAAAAAAAGCAAACATCAATAGGCACTGATAGTCTTGCAAAGCACTGTAACTCTTCTCGCTCAATTACGTTTAATATTATTCAATATTCTGTGTATTTTTCTGTTCAAAGAACTGGGCAGATGACATTCTTGCAATAGCATACAATGCAGCAAGAGCTAATGCATGCAGACAAGTTTTCCTGGAGAAAATGTAAGTGAACTTAATGTGACAATGGTGTAGATGTAAATAAAAATAGCTACTGCATAAGACTGAACTTTATCTTTACTTGCACACGGAATTCTAATCAAAATTTCAATAAATCAATTTCAGATACATCCGCATTTCTCTTCAGACCAACAAGGACGGCAAAATCCCAGTGAAGAAGTAGGTTATGGTATAACTATGTCACAGTTTGCACTGTGTGTGCATGTGTATAATCTTGCCTAATATATTGGTTGTGCTTCCCAAAGCATCTACAAAATGTTCCCTGCTGATAAGAAGAGAGTTGAGAGTGCTTTAGCTTCAGCTCATCTCCCCAAAGGAAAGGTCAGAAACCAAAAAATACCTTGTTTTTTATTTTGAAATCCATCCAAGTTTCAGTCTATGCTTCAGTCTTTTTTTTTTTTTTTTTTTTTAACAAAATGTGATATGAAAAACTAATTTGTTTCAGTATGACACCATCAAGCCTGATGTATTTACTGAAGCTGCCTTCAAGACCTTCCTGACTTTTCTCTGTCCCAGACCAGAAATCTTTGAGATCTTCACTTCATAGTAGGTCATGTCATTGATTTTTGAAGAAAAGAGATAAAACTATTCTGCTCTGGCTTTTGGCTTTTCTCAATACTGTCCAGCCTAAACAACTGGGGGATAGTGGACTGTGAAAAGGTTGAGCATCATGAGGTTCATTGTTTCACTCTGCACTCCAGCTCCACCAAACCTACCATGACGAAGGAAAATTTCACCAAGTTCCTGAATGAAAAGCAGCGGGACTCTCGGTTTAATGAGGAGCTGTTTCCACGTCTACGGCAAGACCAGATCAAGGCCTTGATCGACAAGTATGAACCCTGCACCACCAACTCCAACAGAGGTAAAAACTCATAGAGGATCAACTTCTTGCTTCATTGATACAACTGAATTTTTGCTGTAATTGTTTTTCTATCAATCTGCAGGTCTGATCTCTCCAGAAGGTTTTCTGTTCTTTCTGATGGGCTCAGAGACATCAGTAGTCATGCAGGACAAGCTGGCCAAGTGTCAGGACATGACCCAACCAATACCCCACTACTTCATCAAGTCCTCCCACAACACATACCTAACAGGTCAAACATTGACCCAACTTCTGCCCTAAAATCATTGGAGCAAATCTTTAATTCTACTACTTGGTCCTTGTATTTTTTCCATTAACAGATTTCCTTCCCCAAGTTCCATTTAAACTCTAAACAAATGAATGCATTTGCAAACTTTAACATGATTTTTCCTCTTTCTGCTTAGCTGGTCAGTTCTCTGGCGTATCGTCTCCAGAGATGTACCGTCAGTGTCTGCTGTCTGGATGCAGATGTCTGGAGCTGGACTGCTGGAAAGGAAAACCTCCTGATGAAGAGCCCATCATCACCCATGGCTTCACCATGTGCACTGAGATCCTTTTCAAGGTAGTTTCAGATGTTGTTGGCAACATTTGGGGGATGGACGGTCTTTGCACTAAACATGACTTCTCAAAAATGTGCAACAAAAACAATATTCTCTTAAAACACATAAGAAGTGTGAAGTCTTTAATTCATGCTGACTCGCTTCTTTAAAATTAGCTAAATGGCAGAAACCCTCTCAGAGTTCACAGTAAAAGACAAACACATAAAGGCAGGCAGGCGATATCCTCTTACACTCAACACTTCCTTTTAAGGACAGCTGCAGGGACTGAGGGGCCCAAGTGTGGCTTGGTTTCGTTTATTTAAGTTTGAGAGTGGTGCTAAAGCATTGAAACAACTTCAGCATTCATTGTGTTTTTGAAGATTTTGAGACCGTTGTTAGACAAACTGAGATTCATACTATTTGGAAATAACATGAGACTTCTAACACTGATTTTATGCTTTTACATAAATCAAGAACAATACATAATACAACCTCTTAAATCAGTTAACTTCCATTTTTCTGAATTAAAACCAATACATTCCAAGAAGGTTACTTGGAAATTTTGGGTAGAAATGAGAAAAAGCTTACTTTTTCCTCATTTCTACAAAATGAGGAAAAGTAAGCTTAACGCTGAAGGAATATAAATTAGACATTCTGGAAATCACCAGAAAGTAGCCAGTAAATTCTGGATAGGTTTTAGGAAAGTAGAGAGTTATTTCAAGACAATTACAGATGTCGTGTCGAGCAACAACACTTCTGACAAATACATACACAGAACAATATTTATTTATACTTTGTGTCATCCACAGGATGTGATAGAGGCCATTGCTGAGAGTGCATTCAAGACCTCAAAATATCCTGTCGTTCTCTCATTTGAGAACCATGTTGACTCGTAAGCTTTCTTTAAGATCTTTTTTGTTGTTTACTTTATCTAATAATTTGCCTTTAAAAAAAAACAACAACAGATATTTATGGAACATAATAGCAGCATATTTGGACCTTATATCCATATTTGTGTGTTTTTCTGGTTTGTTTTTAGGGTTAAACAGCAGGAGAAAATGGCGAACTACTGCAAAACCCTGTTTGGTGATGCTCTGCTGTCAGAGCCTCTGGAAAAATACCCTGTAAGCTTCATGTCTAATAGTAGATTCAGTTGTGATCTATTCTATAAGAAATTTTTAAACAAACCCTCTTTGATATATTAAATGCAAAAATGTGTTATCATACAGAAACTCTGTGTAATTGAAAGAAGAAATATCAGTATAATTTATGTAATTATCTTGAAAAAGACAAATATTTTAATATTTCAGCTTGAAAAGTTTTCTTGAAGTTGTTTGCTCCCTATGTCTTGTATCAAGCTGAAGCCAGGCCAGCAGATCCCCAGCCCATCTGAACTCATGGGCAAGATCCTCATCAAGAACAAGAAGGGCAGCCACGAAAAACCAGCCCAGACCAAGAAAACCAGTGCAGTCGCCACAGACCAGACTGCTGCTGCAGTCGCCCAGACCAGACTGCTGCTGCAGTCGCCACAGACCAGACTACTGCTGCCGTCACCGAGGAGACTGCTGCAGCCGAACCCACCCAGGATCCAAACCCCTCCTCCCAGGACGCAAGCAACCCAGCAGCTCCCACCCAGGAAAACCAAGGTCCACTCTAAAAATCCAGTGTAACAAAATACTGAAATACAGTCCAGGTTCATATGTTTACAATGTATTGATATTATAATTGTGTATTTGAAGCTGAAGGAGAGGCTGCTACAGAAGACAACGAGGAACAAGAAGATACTGAAGAACAGGATGAGGAGAAAATGAAGACATCAGATGAGGTAAAGTACTAAATTTCTCCTTGAAGGATCCAAACATCAGTTAACTTCCTGTCAACTCCCCAACAGGGCACGGCTGGACAGGAAGTGACTGCGTATGAGGCGATGTCATCCATCGTCAACTACATTCAGCCCAACAAATTCATCTCTTTTGAAAATGCCAAAAGTATTACATCAGCTCGTCATATGACATAAATGCATTTTTGTCAGTTCTTTCACAGTCTGACTTTTTTTTTTGTCTCCTGCTATTTTCTTTTTTCTTCAGAGAAAAACAAAAGCTATGTCATCTCATCTTTTGTGGAAACCAAAGGCGAGGCAATGATTTCCAAGACTGCTGTTGAATTTGTCGAGTATCCTTAAAAAGAACTTCTGCACTTAAAAACATCTGGGGAAAAAAACTGGTTAATTACAAAAAGAACGAATTAAGAAACTTGAACATGTACTTCCTAAACCTTATTTTGTAGATACAACAAGAGACAGATGAGCAGAATTTACCCCAAAGGAACAAGAATGGATTCTTCCAACTACAGCCCTCAGCCTTTTTGGAATGTAGGCTGTCAAATGGTGGCCCTCAACTATCAAACAATGGGTAGTTCTTCACGTTACTGATAAACTCACAGATTTTCATTTGATCACCACTGGAGGTCAGTGTTGTACCTCTTTTGAGCTAGACTGACCTCTGCTGTTATCTGCATCCCCAGTGCGGCTCACTGTTGCTCCTGAAACTGAAGCGAGGTGGCGTAATTGGGTCTTGCTTCTGTGTATTTTCAGATTTCCCCATGCAGCTGAACATGGCCTTGTTTGAATTCAATGGCCGAACGGGTTACCTCCTCAAACACGATGTGATGCGCCGCAGTGACAAAAAGTTTGACCCTTTCTGTGACAGGATTGACACAGTAGTGGCAAGCACATTAACCATAAAGGCAGGTTCAAAACTTCTTATATTTCTCTTTATGCCGTGGATAAAGAGAAAAAAACACAATGGTTGTTTTTGTGTACTCTAATTTGAGCACCAAATTAGCCTCTGCAGTTCTGGGAAGAGTGCTCATGTTTGTTTGGTTTCAGAGTACAATATCTGCTTCCAGCTGATATTGTTTTCCCGGTATTTTATCAGACCCTGCATGACAGAAAGCCTCACCTGTTTTTATATCCACTCGCTCATCAGCATGCATGGGCACAGCATCAATCATCAGTCCCATAATTCAGATTGTACCTGTGTTTTATCGAATCTCATGCACCTGTCCCAACAGATCTATTCAGGACAGTTTCTTTCTGAAAAGAGTGTGAAAACCGGGGTTGAAGTGGAAGTGATTGGGTTGCCAGGAGATCCCAAGAAGAAATATCGCACCAAGTGGTCCACCACGCCCAACGCCATTAACCCGGTGTGGAATGAGGAGCCTTTTGTTTTTGAGAAGGTAGGAACAGCAAGATGGCTCCAAAGAGTAAAACATGCAGCTCAGCTCTCAGACTGAATATGTGTGTTATTTATAGATCTTGCTTCCAGAAATGGCTTCTTTGAGAATTGTTGTTCATGAAGAGAATGGGAAATTTGTGGGACACAGAATAATCCCCATCGATGCCATCCAGTCAGGTCAGTGAACATGAGCTGCTGAGGCTGCTCTTAGTTCAAAAGGGGTTTGCTGTGTTTTTTTTTTAAATCACAATTTTTATTTGTGCCCTGCAGGCTTCCATCACATCTGCCTGCGCAGTGAGAGCAACATGCCTCTCACTCTGCCTGCTCTCTTTGTATACATAGAGGTCAAGGACTACATCCCCGCTGCTTTTGCAGGTACTTGGCATTTTGTTCTGTTTCCAAATTAGAATATTAAAATCTGACATCAATGTAACTGCGAACAAGGGGAAACACAATAGAGAATACTGCATGTCAATAAACTGTAATATCATGGAAAATGTTTGTTTTTTTAAATAATTCATTAGGCCTGTATATTTTTCATATTCAGAGTAATACATCTGAAGCTTACATTTTGTAGTAATTTTGATTATTATAGCTTCTAAAAAAAATTAAACACAAAATGTTTTTCTAAAAAATGATAAGTAATCTCTAACAATAATCTCTAACAAAGCATGTAATTTACATAACAATAAGCTAACAATTCTATATCAAAGCCTCTCTTTTTTATCTGTATAATGTTTCACTTTTTAAACATTTCGATTATATTCTTATTCACTGGGGTGTAGCAGATCCCAGTGAATAAGAACATTGGTGTTTCATTCCTTCTTCAGATTTCACAGAAGACTTATTTAACCCAACAAAGGGAGCAGACAAGACCTCAAAGGCCCCTAAAACAGTAAGATGATCTTTTTTTATTTACTATGAAAACATCTAACAGCAGTGATTCTGTTCCTCTGCTGGGTTGTTCAAGTTCTGTTTTCTAACCCCTGCAGTCATCATCTGACTACATCTCCCCCTATGAGTTGCCTCTTGCAGCTCAACCCCCTGCAGAAAAGGCAAAGGAAAATGAGGCTCCTGCTGAAGGTAATAACCTCTGATTTTGATCATTCTATGACCACTTCCTGATTTATGATTCTTTCACTTTTTCAGAAAAGGCTGCATCCGAACCTAAACCAAACACCAATGAAACTACCAGTCAATCTCAGTCTTCTTCTGAAACCGGTGCAGAAGAAACTAAAGAGCAGTCTGGGCAGTCTCAAACCCCTGATGCCACTCCTGCTAAAGATGATGAGCCAGATGCAAAAAATCCTGAATCTCAATCTCCTCCTGGAGCTCCTGCACCAACTGAGGAGGTTAAAGCTGAGAAAGAAGTGGAGCCAAAGTCAGAGGCAGCGTGTGAAGCCAAAGAGGTACAAGGCACCGATCCTGATGCAAACCCTAAAAATGATGATAAAGAAGATTCATCTGCAGCAGCTCCTGGAGAAGATCCTCCTGCAGAGGACGCATCTGTGTCCCTGTCCAGCTTGCCGTCAGAATCGGCAGGATCAAGTGACTCATCTCAGTCGCCCTCTAGTAGTGAAGGTAACAATAAAGTGTTTCATGTGCTGCATCAATCACATGTTCCCTCCTCTTACCACACTGTTAATAAAGCTTTCGGAAAGACAAAATATAAATCAATGTTGAAAGTGTTTTGTTGATTACATTTTATTATGCTCTGAAAAGATTCCTGCGACTTTTCGCTCTCTCGTTCTGTTGCAGAGCCTTGCACTGTGACTATGGAGCAACTCACACAACACAAGAACTATTTGAAGGTCATCAAGCGTCAGGAAAAAGAGATGAAAGACGCTGAAAAGAAATATCAGAAAAAAGCAGAAGATCTGATCCAGAAATACTCCGACTCTTTCAAGGCTATCAAGAAGAAGGGTTCACTGAAGAAGAAAGAGTATGTGGATATTTTATTTTATTTTTTTCAAATGAAAAACAGCAGAATGTTTGACAAAAGCAAGTGTTGATGATGCCGATGTGTTCAGGGATCGATTGGTTCACTAATTTGTGTTGTCCAAGCACCAAAACTGTTCCCCTTCCTGAATATTGAAACATATTTGCACTGACCCACTAAGGAAGTTGTTGCTGTTGTTTTTTTGTCAAGGTCATTAGCAAGATTATTTTTGGACGTATGCATAATGTTCTGCAACTAACATCGTTTCCTAGCTGAATATTAAATGATGCATAATGTCACCAAATGAGTTTTGCCTGCAGTACTTTTTACGCACAAAGAATCAGCTTTGGCAAGCGGTGCTCTTATTAACTCTTTCTTCACAAATATGCTTTGCTTTGTTTTGTTCCACCAGGGGAGCAGACAACTCTTCTGACAACAGTGCGATGAAAGAACGCGTTCAGGAGCAGAAGGACAAAATGCAAACTGAGCTACAAGCTCTGTGGACGGAACAGTGCGATCAGACGAAGAAAAAGAAAGAGCAGTGTGCCACTGAGGCGAGTCAAAGAGTTCAGACCATCCTCTGCAAAAGTAGTCATGTGTTTTATAATTATTTATTATTTGCTTGGAATGGAAAATAACAAAGCAATGTATATTTATGAGGTGGAAAAAGATGCATAGTTTTATAAATCATTTTTCTCAATTTTGGCAATTATCCACTACTTGCTGTTAGTCCATAAGACACAATCGAAATAAAATACATTGAGATTTGTGATTGTAATGCGAAAAATTCTGAAACAGTTCAAGGGTGTGAAAACTTTACTAAGGGTCTGTAGTTTGAGAATTACATTTAAAATGAGGCAAACAGTGTCTCAGTCTTAGTGCTTGCAGTCTGTGGCACGTGCAAGCTTTGAAAGATTTTTTTGAATTATCGTTTTATCTTCTGCCTCTACAAGAGCATGCGAGGGATTTCTGTTAGCCAAGATGGACACCAAGCTTTTTATTTAAATGGCATCAGAAAGGCTTTGGAAGTGCTTTTAAGGTGACTCACCCTGTACCAAACCGAGCACTCTGAGACAGTGGTTTTAAAAACAGAAGCACACGTGACAAACATGAGAACTCATGAGATGTACGCTCAGAGTGGAATAAAAAAGACATTAGTACTAGAAGAACAAACAGGAAATCTCAATTCAGACTTAACAGTTAGTAGACAAAGATAGCTACTCCACTGTAAACATCTAATAAAAAATTAGTGAAAAAAAGGGTAATGACATATAAGCAAAGTTATGTCAAATTTCCATGTTAGAAAAAAATATGCTAAAATGGCAGCAGCTCTTAAAGTGATTAATAATAATATGTCATGTATTGACACTGCCCAACAATTTGATGCCCTCTTATTGATTTCTTGAGGTACTGGACTCATGAACCATTTATTGCTAATGCATAGCTTAGTATTTGATTGACAGAACCCAACTTCTAAATACCTCAAAGGTATACCTCAAGGTTCAGTACCAGCACCACTTCATTTTATTCTATTTTTCAAATTAATACTGTCCAAAGTTTTATCTGTATGCTGATGACACCTAGAAGTATTGCAAAACCCCAACCTATGACAGAAACTCACCCAATTATGATTTTAACACAGTTTATCAAAGTCATGATGTGAAACTTTAAATAAATACAATCTGCTTTTCAAACTCTAAGTGTATAATGAAATTGTCCGCCAATCGTTGTTTCAAAAGATTCAATATAGATTTTGTGTCATACTACAGACACAGTATTTTAGCCGATGATTCTCTCTTTTACCCCACATGCTTATCAGCTGGTCAAAAGGCCAAAATCAAAGCAAGGTTTTCATTTCAGGGTAAAACTGGTCTTTCATTCGAATTCAAAAAGATTGATTGCTACAACCTTTCGATGAGTCATGGACATTTTGGATCTGGATGCTTCATTTCAGTGCCTGTGTGCTCTTAGCTCTGTATCACGCTGATTTTAGGCTCATTACTAATTTTACCTCATTAACCCTTCCTTGTTCACTATATCAGTGGATGGTGATTGAAAGGAAAAATGAGCAATCTCCTTTTAAAGACATAATTACATATCAACCTGAAATGAATTATTAAATGGAAGATATTCTAAGCTTCTTCCAGCATTTCTTTGATAAGTCAGCCTGATATAGCAATGCAAAGTAATATTACTTTATTGTTCAACTTTGTGCTTCTTTATTTGTCCCTAAAAGCATGAAGCGGTCCATTAGCCATTTTACACCCTAGACATAAGGGGGTTATTTTTGCTGTATTAGATTATATCAAGACATTTGAACCAATTATTCTGTTATTCAATCATTATAGGGAGGCTCTTAAAATTAGACTCTGAAAAAGAAAATCTGAATAAGTTTCTATTAAAGCTCCTCTCATATCTAACAACCACTCACTCATTTCTTTGGCCTGAGCAGCTAATTTTACCTCTCTTTGTTGTGTTTCTGGGATTATGAGAAAAGGTATTAAAAAGAACTTTTGTTATGCATCAGGCTAAGGTTCTCTTTCCAAATCGTCAGTCTATTTAAGGGCACAGTGGCTCAGTCAGATGATATTATGACTGTTCAAGCTCATTTTTCATAAATCACCAGCTTAAACATCAGAACTTTGTTATTTAAAGCCACTTATGTCTCATTTAGGCCTAAATACTGACAAAGACTGTACCACTTCTTTGTTCTGCTGCAACAGAGACTTGCTAAGCTTTTGGAGATGGCCATGGAGAGACACACCGTTGAGCTGAAGACCCTGGAGAGGTACGGTCACACATGCAAAACAACTGTGACATGATGCACACATCAAGAAGGCTTTGCTGAGTCCCTTTGAGTCTAAACCTTATCCTGAGGCTTCAGTGTGACTGATGTGTCATCTGAGGTGAAAAACTTGACATTTGGCAAAGAGAATACGTCGAATGCTGAATGAATCACCTCAGCAGGCGGGTCTTCCAATGTCCTTGGCTGGCTTATGGTGTTAGGTGTGTGTTGTCCAAAGTCCCCAGTGGGCAGATGGTTAGTTCAGGACAGTTACAATCCAACAGGTATTTAAACAACAGCAGGGAAGCAAAAGCAACTCTGATAAGGTCACACCAGAAACACTCAGACCTGTAACTCTTGTTTAAAGATTGTTTAGAAAGTTACTTTTTCACATTCTTTCTTTTTATTTTTATCCATAGTGAAGCCAAAGAAAAGAAGAAAGCTCAAAAATGTTCCTCCACAGAGAAGTCAAAGTAAGTTCCTGGTCTTAATTGCTTTTTCCATTTCTTCATAGCGTATTAGTTTTGGCATGTGAAAATGAAAAGAAATGAGAACTTAAGCAATAAAAAACAACTCATTCCTAGAAACTGGATTATATAAAGTGCAGTTTCTTTTTAATTGCGGAAATAATCTCTTTTTTTTATCCTCATTTAGGCTGAAAAGGGCCATGAGCACTGAGATGCTGGATGAGACCAGTCAGTCTGATGCTGCTGTAAGTAATCAGCTATGTAATAGTTTTACTGTAAATACATTGTAATATGTATACTAATCTGCAAATTTATTAGGTACATCATGCTAGTACTGCATTTGACACCTTTTTACCTTCAGAAATGACCTTATTTTGTTGTGTAATATATTCAACCAGGTGTTAAATATACCATGTTAAATATATACATGGACCAAAATTCTCAGAATTTTGGTCCATGTTGACATGATGATTTTTACATAGTTGATGCAGATTTTCTTGACTGCACATACATGATGTAAATCCCAAAGATCCTCCATTCTGAGGCAGTGGTGGTTACAGATGCTTAATCTGCACTAAATGCCCAAAGAGGGCAAAGAAAACAAACCTCACAGCATTACACACCATCGCTGTACTTTTTCTAATTTGTCCAATTTGAGGCAAACCTTTTGGTTTACTACACCTTCGATAAGGTTGAAGTCTAAGACCTCATTTGATGTCTGGACTATTAAACATTTAAAATAACTATTTTCTGCTCATTTATATTAGTGCATTGAACAGATTATTAATTTTAAAGTTGTGACTATGAAGTGCTTGCATATTTGAATCAAACACGGAAGAAATTTTACCCGAGGCATGTTAAAGCAAACATGTTCACATTCCGTACTCCCACATGTTGCTTTCAGGAACACATGCACACATTTCTGTGTAAATACTCCCACGCATGAAAGAATCTGTGTATCTTGTCAATCCACAGTAAGATCTTATTCTCTAGCACACTGGCAGACTCTTTTCACCTTTTGAATAAAGTGCAGCAGACCCCAACCATAGGCCAGGCTTGGCCATTACTGAGAAGCTGCTCACAGGGAATGAGTTAATGCATGTGTGGTCAATGAGTCACACAGCTCTGCTCTTGTTCCTCTATCAGCTCACCAGGATTCAGATTTGATGCATCTGGTATAATGACCTGGTCCTTTTACTGGGCGCTACAACAATTGACTCAATTGAAAACCCTCGCTCACCCTCCCACACCTTCTGGTCGCATTGCAGTTGAAGCTGATCAACATAATCAGGATTTATCCGTTAATTACCACGACTATTTACATCACTATCGCTTGTCTAATCAGCAGTGGCACAGTATTGAGTGCTGGAGTGCAAAGGCTGAGCAATCTTACTGAGCAGGACCAAACTGGCAACTTAACCGTATCGATCCTCTCTCTCAGGTTGCATCCCACGGGGATGTGTACATACACTCTCAGGAAGAAACATGAGCAGATAAACTACTTACAGACAAAACAACTAATCTGTACATCCCTCACACTACATACACAAACATACTCAAACCTGTTCATGCAGTGTGAAAACCACAAATCAATGGACGATGTTTTGTGCTTTGCTGTTTTACAGTCTCCAGACTTCAGTCCACAACAAGAGGCTCTGATGAAGAAACAAGCTGCTACCCTGGAGGAAGTCAAGGGAATGAGTAATCAGGTACACACACACTGACATCAAGAGGCTCAGGATTTTCCACAGAACAATGAAACTGAACTAGGGATGACTACTTCCTTTCAGAAAAGTATCCACGCCTCATTAAGTTTTTTTCACATTTTATCATGCTGCAAGCACAAGCTTCTATTTTATTAGAATTTTATGTTCTAGAACAATGCCTGTAATATGAATTGGAAAGAAGAGACTAAAGAAAGAAACAGAAGAACAGACTGAAATTTCTGCCCATTATTACAGAGAAAATACTCCAAACTCGTTCGCATTGGATTGATACTGTCAGTGGACATCAACTGACTATTCATGTGACAGATTTCGTGTTGAGTTTAGGTTTGGACTGACAGGGTATTATAAATGTACTCTGATATAATCTCTGGTTGTATGTTTGTTTCACTGTATTTTAGTATTTCCTAAAGTTCAGCCACAGCTAAACACCTACCATAAATTGTGTGCTTTTACCTACAGATCCTAATGGTTCCTTAAAAAAATCCCTAAAATTTGCTATTACTAATCTCTACTTAGTGCTTCTAGTGAATGTGTCAGTGTGACGCGTCCAGAATAAGTGACAAAATAAAAACAGCTGAGCAAGCTCCCACAGCTGCAAATGATGTCAAACCTCTTCTTGTTGCAATGGTTCCCTTTGAATGGGAGGAATTTTGGCAGCTAATGTTGAGAAAAGAGGTGCGAGATTTTAGACATTGACGTAAAAAGACCAGATGGATGGTGGGTCTCAACAATGGTATTAGCCTACAAATGTAAATTCTGATGTTATGAGAAGCGGTGGGTGGAAGTGAAAGTGCAAATAAACAAAGGGAGGATTAGGGTGCACTCTATGAGAGTTTATCCTTTTCTTACAGCTGTGTTATTTTTCATTTTAATGGAGTCAAAATTCTTTTTAAAATCAGTTCCTGACACATTTTTATTACCATTATCAATGCTAAAAAAAATAAAATAGGAAGAGTAAAAATAAAAATTCCTCCCCAAAATTCTTTAAGATGTAATTTTTAATGCATATAAAATGACTAAACCTAATTCATTTGTACTCCGAGTGGGCATGAGTCGGCATGTCAAATCAGTTTCAAAACATTGTCAAGAACTGATCAGGACTCACAGAAAAAAAGGCCTGTAGCAACTTGAGCCTGACATGGGATTTAAAAATGTCTCAGAAGAATTTGAAACATTCCACTGCAGAGAGAATAGCTGATATGTCCTCATCTCACAATGCGAACAAATAAGATTATGCTAAAAGAAGTCTCCAATAACTCTGAAAGGTCATTACAGAACCTACAGCAAACCTTTGCTTGTGTTTATATGGAAATGCACCCTTCTAAAAATAAGTAATAAATGAAACTTAAATTTCATGGGTGATATGCAAAGAGCAAAAACAAGCAGGCAAAAATAAAGTTTGTTAAAGGCAAAGACTTTTTAAGTGGACATCATAATATTGACAGAGCATGATGCCAACTGTGAAGCACAGAGTTGGAAGTTTCATGCATGATTTTCTGCAGCAGGGTCAGGTCAGCTCACCCACATACAAATCCCATGTATCAGAGGCTGCTTGAGGAAAATGTGAAATCGCCTGTCAAAGAAAAGCAAATAAAGCTTATCTGCTAAATAAAGGACAGTCTAGTTGATTTTGTTTCTTAAAAGAATTGATTTAAAACATCCACGTTGATTCCTCTCAGGCTAACTTTAGTCCCCCATTTTAAATTTCCACTATCTGAAGAGGCGAAGATAATTTGTTTTATCTATTATTTTAGCTGCAGAAATAGCTGAAAATAATAGCTGAATTGTGCAGAAACCTTTTAGCACAATCCCCATGTCAAGGTCCAGAACTATTCTTTCAATGCAATTTAATAATCACTGTTTGACAAATGTGTTTGCAGCTAATCCAGGAGGCTCTGAAAGAGCATGCTCAAAAAACCAGGTCCCTGTCTGCAGAGGTGAGGAATGCTGTCAATGTCTGCATTGGGGCACATTTCCCAGAATACGTTGACGAAGGAGGAGACAAAAAGCCTTCATGTGAGAGCTTCTATGGAAATGTCTTTGTAGGATAGATGTACTTTGTGACTATTCATCTCTCTGCTTTTTGCCACTTCTGTTATCAGTCTGTTATATAACCTAAAACTGGAACATAGCTATAAAGCAGACAAGGATTTTTAGCCAAGCTCAGAGTGAATTTAAAATATTAGATGTGATATTTGTAGCAGAAATATCTTTTAGGAAGTGAAGAGCCAGTAATGTCCTGTTGTCTGTATTTTATGCCAGGGGTGGATGTTTTTTTTGTTTTTTTTTCTTTCTTGTAACTTTAGAGATTACAGTGAAAGATTTGCTTCAATGAAAAACAAAAGGGCTGCAGTTTCAGTCTCCTTTTGATGAGGAAATGTAGCCTTTAAAGTAGTTTAGAACTGTCTTCAGGTTGAGTGCCTCCCTTTGTCAATGTTGATTTTACATGTGTGATTTAATTTACTGCTGGAACATTATAGACAGTTTTAAAGTGCTTTGTTATAATGTATGGTTACTAATTAGAAAAGAAAGTTTATGTGAAAGTGTAAAATGCTATCAAGAAAAAGATCCTTATCCATTTTAAATGAAAACATTTCAATATTTATGTTACCATGCACTAGGAGTTTTTTTTTTTCAATTTATTTGTTTGAGGATTTACGTATTTGATGAACTTATAAATAAGATGAAATATTTGGCACCTGACTAAAAGAAATAATTTATTGGTCAAACCATCTTGTAATTGATGTACAATGCTGTAAATCCCTTTATTTTATTGGATCTAAGGCGGCATGTGCTTTCTTTTATGCAATAGTGACAAAGTTTAACAGAAATTAATTCATAATTTTAAAAGTAACATTTGCATCAATGGCAAAAATCAGATCAATTTCTGTTTTCTGAACGTTTCCTGATTTACTTTGCAATGGCTGATTATATAATTGCAATGAATGTTACTTTCCCTGCTCTCTGAATTAATAAACATACATTTTCACTTGATCATTTTTTTGTTTTATTTACATATATTAATTTCAGAAAAAAATATGTACACAGTGTACGGATTATCAAAACTAGCGGGTTCGAATCTGGTTTGAATACAACCGGAATGAAATTTTAGATAGCACAGACGACAGTAATGAGGTACTGCCAGACACATCCAGAATACACATCACTGATAAAATCCTTACATCAGTGTTGCATCCTCCATAATAATGTCCAAATCTAGTTCAAAATGGGGGAATATTTTTTTTTAACCATACCAGAAAAAACAAACTATTACAACGCAAAATGTGTAGCTTTTCAGATTTCACTTTTTATAGGTTTATCTTTGAGTAAAATGAAATTTTTATCCCTCAGTATTATGGTTTGTGTATGACAGTATTAAGTGGCATTTTCCTGGAAATCTAAGGTGTCCTTCAGAGTCAGCGTTGTCACTCTGTGCACACGCATGCACACTTTTTTTCTTTCTTTCTCTGAAGAGTTTTTGCGGCGCTAGTGGCTCAGACAGGAAAGAGGGCGAGAAGAGGGGGGAAGACCTGCGGCAAAAGTCGTCGGGACCGGGAGCTGAATCCACGTCGAGGACTAAGGCCTCCAAACGTGGGGTGTGCTCTGGTGGCGCAGGGGGTTTGCACGCCCCATGCACATGCATACTTAATGCCGATTTCAAACACTCCATCCACAACCATGTTCCTCACCAAGCAACAAACAAAAATCAAGATAAATTCTAAACTATTTCATATTTCAGGAAAAAAAGAAAAAGAAATCACAATAATCAATTAGGTTTATCTACAATAAAGCCGTTTCCGGCTCCTGCATGTCTAACACAGATTGTGACGGCTTGGGAGGAAGACCAATTCATTAATATGTAATTATGAGTCATATTTATACAAATTTGCATTTTATTTAGATCTCATGGTGGGAAACGACACACACTTGCAATTATGACTGTTCTGCGTGGTTTGAGTGATTCCCTCTGGTTTGAAAGGTTTATAGATGAGTAAAACTCAGAAAAAGAAAATCTAAGATTACATTTGGAATGACTTGTTATTGTGCCCATATGTGGTCCTGAAATGGTAAATGTAGTGCAGAATCAGGTGTGCATCTTCCAGTTACACATATTTACACTCTGAACAACAGGTAACTGCTATCCGTACTCATGAGGTCGGTTCAATCAGAAGTAGAAATCTGTGGATTGTGGTCCATTAAGTCCGTTCACTTCAGACTGAAGACTCCAGGTTTTGTTTCTTTTTCCCAGCCCTTCATACCTCTAAGTTCAGAACATTATGGCACGACTGAATCGCAGTAACACATACTGTAATTATGATGTTTTTTCTCTCCAACAAATGCAAGATGATCAGTGAACCAGTGGCTCAAGTGCCGCAATAAAAGGCATAAGGATTACAGCGAATGTAGGTAAAAACCTCTCAAACACAGAAACATGTTCCAACTTAATGTCAGCTCCACTAAAAGTGGATGCCTCTCAGTGAGAGGCACTTGTTTCCACTCACCTGCATGCATTCATTACTGAGCCGAGACTTTTTTTTCAACTATGTACAACAATCTTTCCATTTAATTTCTTTCAGTTTTTTATCCTCTGTCATTCCTTTCTTCTAAATTAAGTCACATGAATGACTTTTTTTTTTTTTTTTTTAAGAGGAGGAACGAGACAAATCACCAGGGGAAACATCTTGTGCTCGAGAGTCCTGCCACCTCATGCGCGGCACAGATGAACAGTATGGAGTGTGAATCCAGTCAGCCCTGAATCACTCTGGCTGATCTTACATAAGGCAAACACACGTCGGGTGACTGCCTCCCTCAAGCTGGGAGAGGAATGGCCTGTGATCTTTATCCATCTTGATTGGAAGGAAGTCCAAAAAAATGAGGAAAACACACAAACGGTGTTACTTGGTGGAGTGTTCTACACAGATTCTAGCAGATGTCAAAAAATTATAGTTCTTTGCATTATTAGCTCTATTCTGTAGCATTACAACTAGAAAGGTTGTAATGCTACAACCTTGGGGGAGCTGCAGAGAATGTACATTTCTTTTTTTTCATCAAACATGTGGCTAGATAAAAAAATAAAAATTACTTTAGCACAACTTCCAATTTAAGTTGTTTGAGCCTAAGTTATGTTACAAAAAATTGTCAAAAAATTGTCAAATTTTTTGACAATTTTTTGACAATTGTCAAATTTTTGACAATTTGGCAAATCTCATAAATTGTTATGAGACTTTTCCTGTAAAAAGTCTCATAACAACTTGTAGTTGTATCATTAAATCTCATAAAATCCAGATAAGAAACAGATTGTAGTTTTAACTTGACAAAATGTGGATAATCTTTAAAGGGTATAAATATTTTTGTGCATCGCAGAATGAGTGAGAAAAGCAAAAGCTTTAGTTTTGTGTTCTCATGGTTCCACAGAGATCAAAAATATGCAACCAAAACCTGAGAATAAAAGATTTAGAATACTCAGTTACTGTGAACATGCAAATTGTAAATCTAAGACAATGCTTCTATTATAAGCTTTGAGTTGTAAAATAATCTGATGCATGGATAAGCTATATATCTCAGACTGCTGTTTCCTGTCTGAGGAAGCTGACGCAACACACAGTCATGATCCAGAATCATGGTTTGAAGTGGATGCCACCCTGAATGAATACTAAGTACCCACACCACCCACATAAACACCACCTGCTGAGGCTTCGCTGTCACAGGCTGCATCAATCTGTTGATAATTTTTTGTCCCTCAGAAGACAACAAGAAATGTCAGTCGGACTTTCAGACATGATTGGAATTTCATTTAGGAAGCTTCTTATGTCTGGGCTGCTCTGTAATCCTGTTAAAAATCGTAATCATGCCGTAGACGCGTGCTCCCTGCACTTTCCATCTTTTCTGTGACATGAGAGGCTGTGAGAGGTGCCTTCACCTTCTCATGGATGCAAATCTTCACATTTATGGTGGTTGCACTTAAAAACACAGCCATGGCTCCCACACACTTCACAGTAATGATAGAAAAGCTCAGTAATGACATCAGGATCAATTTTCAAACTTCTTTGGTCTTTTTTTTAAAGTTGGTGTGTGTATGTGTGTGTTGTCTGGTTGTTGTTATAATTAGACTATTCTGTTGCATAATGATGTCTTCATGGTTTTTACCTCTCTTGGGTTAGAAGCATCTGTGTAACCATTAGTTTAAATGACAGAGACACGAGAGAGGCATCAGAGACGGCCAGCTGCCTTCACAGTTATATAATAATCGTAAAGATCGAGGTGCCGTTATAGTCTGCAGTGTTGTTTACCGTCTGTGGTGTAGGTTACTTAAAGGTGCCAAATCACACAACCTAAACTTGAATAATTAAGATTATTCAAAATATAAGTACAAAATATTTGTACTTGTTAAAAATAATTTCTCTAAAATGATGTATTTTAGAGAGAATACTTACTAACTTATTCGGTATGTAAAGTCAACTTATATTAATTTCACATCTGTATCAACCTAATATGAAATAAAGAAAACAAAAACAAAATGTGTAGAAAAACAAATATAAAAATATTTTGGTGCAGTCTGTTCAAACAATTCCACAAACTTTAGATTTAAGGAGGAAAGTCTTCATTTTTTGTGAGGTTTTGGGTTTTCGGTGTGTTTATTTAGGGTTCTGTGTTCAGCTGATTGAGCCCAGCTCTGTCCTGTTTCCTTGATTACTGCTTGTGTATTTAATCCCACCTGTGTGTGTGTGTGTGTGTGTGTGTGTGTGTGTGTGTGTGTGTGTGTGTGTGTGTGTGTGTGTGTGTGTGTGTGTGTGTGTGTGTGTGTGTGTGTGTTGAAAGTTGTGTCATTTGTCTTCTCTGATGCCAGTTGTTACGTGTGACAGTCGTTGATGTTGCTCGCCTGTGCTGCCCAGTTTGTGTATATTTGTATTTCATCATTAAAAACATCATAATTCGCTCAACAAACCTGGGTCCACCGCGTCTCCCTCACCAACAACTACTGCAAATCTTGACATTTTAAGAAAATCCTAACAGTGTTTAAATGAAAAACCTGCAAGTTAGTAAATGGTAACTACTAATTTGGTTCTATTTGATAAAATGTCCAATGTTTCCTTGTAAATCTATAGAATTTCTTCTGATAATTATATTGTTTTTAAAGGCTCTGAATTCAAATATCTTTATTCTTAAGATATTTTTTTTTGTGGTGGTTTTAAAAGTGCTATTGTATGATCAGGTCCACTGAAAGGTTGCCACGGGAGATTCAAGGATTTCTCATCAAAGCAACATATTATAATATGATATAAAGATGAAAGCTAACTTTACATAATACCCCACTTTAAGAAACTCTGTGATACATCAGCAAATATAAATTTGAACTTATACAGGACAGGAATGTAATTTAAAGATAATTTCGCTGTTTATTTTCCTTTATGCATTCAATAGTTACTTATTTATGTGTCATTCTACCTCATTTCGCGGCATTTAATTTATGGATCAATTTGTTATGAATGTTTTGAATGTGCAGAGTACTTGGCTTGCTACAAACATCTGGAATGTATTTGTTGTGAGTGAAATATTCACAGAGAAAAACATAGTCATATTTGGTGCTTATTTTCTTTGCTGTAAGTGGAGCAGATGACTCAGTAAGGTCTAGTTGAATCCTGCAAACTCTAAAAGTACAAGGACTCTACTTGACAATGAACAATGATAAAAGACAAGCACATGTGCAAAAGCACTCTGTTCATATTAAAAATGAAATTACTTCAACAGAAATAGACAAACTATTTTTTAAAAAGCCAGCTGCTTTATTCTTATACTGACATGTCACTGATGTCAATCCACACACGTGCCTCTTGGCAAGGACATGAAAAGGCATGTCTGCAAAAAACATATTCCTGTCAAAGTGTGAAAAAGCAAAGGTACTTCTAAATAATATTTTGAGATATGTCGGATGTATTGAATTTAGGACAAAATTGATAAAAAGTACAAATAAAAATCAGAATGAAAATAAAACAAACAATTTTTAAGATAATCACAAAATAAAAAAACCTGTGTGGACACAGAAAAGCAAACTTTGAAATGACAGCAGCACTGTATGGACACATTCGATTTAAAGTTTTATGCTTCAAAGCTCAGGAGCCGGAGTTTTACACCCACCATGTCAAGACCACACGCATTTCATATGAAGCACTTAAGGCCGCTGAGTCATCAAGTGGCTTCTTCAAGAAAAAAAAAAAAAAACAGGCATATTGAGAGTTCATTAGAAAAAGACACTTTTTTGCTGTTTCTCTGCTCACTGAGCAATGTGAGTGGCTGAGCATGTGGGAGCAAGAGCAGAAATGGCCTGGAGGCCGTTAGGTCGTCTAAGAAGAAGTGAAGTTCCTCCAGGGAGCTGCAGAGTGGGCTGCCATTTACAAAACATTTGTGTCTTGAAGAGTTTTTGATATTGTCTTGCACCACTGTTCATGTGGCTGTGTAGTTATGTGTTCATAGTCATTGTGAGGTGGAAGAAAGTGGAAAAAATGTGAAATCGTTACATATGTAACGTCAAACATATTTTTTTTACTTGCGATGATAAAATGATACACTACAATGTTGGTATTTGAGCTTCCATTTTAAATGAAACATGGCATCTAATATCGTCTTAAAGCCTGCATGCAGTTGTTCCTCAGTTTATTTTCTCCACTTTGAAGTAGCAGGAGCTGTCGTTTGCTGTTACCACTGTGACAGTGCAGCGCACATTTACTCCAGGTGCGTCTTGAGTGTTGCCCATCTCTGCTCGCTGTTGACATGAAACAAATACATTGGTTGTCCATTTGTTCAATTTATTGAGCTGTCAGACTGCAAGCGGGCCTGCGAGACCACAAATAGCTCCTGTCAGGCGGGAGATGGAGAAGGAGCTCTGCTGTGCTTCATCTCTTCCTCATCACTGCAGGGAAGGAGTTTCCATCAGACCTGAGAGATTAAAGGGAGCTACAAGTGGCTCTTTGGAAAGAGGGCTGAGGCAAAATGTGTAAAAAAAAAAAAAAGAAATAGAAAAGTGTTGCGGATAAGGATTGACTTTTATTACTTGACACCTTGCCACTACAGGACCTTATGGCAGGAATGGGAGAGTCAAACTGAGTTAGATCATTAGTCAAAGTAAGATGCAGAAGGTTTTGACGATAGCTTGAAGGTTTCTAGCGGACAGTGGATAATTATTTCTCTCATTGGACCTGGGGTGAACGACATCATTTATCAATGTCTGGATGCATTTTATTTGTAAACCTAAAAGAAAAGGGAAAATAACAGAAATGCAACAAGTACATAAACTGTTAATATTTCTGATTGAAAACTGGGGAACGGTCTGGGATTCAGATTATTTGTTGGAGTTCCTGACTGCACTTTTCCCAATATTTATCCTGCGACTATTATGATTCTCTTATGGATGTTTAGCTCTTTGAGATTATTACATGCAAAGTGTATTAAAAGCAATAAAATATTCTTGTTAGGATGAATCAGCAAGATTGCCTTACAACTTCTTACCAGTTGGAATTATATTTTCTGTTTTAGCACCCCTTTCTGTGCTAAAACAGAACAGAAAATTCTATGTTAGTGTTAATTTACAGTTGTCCACCATGTCTGCTTGGGGGTTGATATTAAAGACCTCTAAGCTGACAGGCTGAGAGAACAGCCTGCTGTTTACCATCTGGTTGAGGCAGCCAGACAAGCACGATTCAAGGCAATAATTGCTGAGAGCGGAGGCTGCAGAGATAGTCCGGGGTTGGCCTCATAGCCAATAACATATCAGTGGCCTTGCTGATTGTTCCCTGTCACTTCCTTCATTTGCTGCCCTGTTACATCTCTATAATTGTCTTCTTCCGTCCTTGTCTGTTTGGTTGTTTTCCATCTTGTCGCACAAATAAAAAAAAAAGTCAAACAAATCCCTCGTCATCATTTATCATTCCATGTAATCTGTAATTACATTTGAAGAGCTTTTATTCAGATTTGAAATTTATTTTGGAGCTTTTGTTTTTTTTATAAAATGTGACAAGCGTGTTTGTGATGTGAAACAGCAGTGACCTCACGTCAACTTTAGAGGTGATGCTCGCACCATGGTTACACAGTGACAGCAGGCCAGCTGCTGCTTCTTTCCAGGAACAGGAAGCGTGTGAAATCTCAATTCTTCCAAGACTGCTGTGTCCTTGTATCAAATCAAAGGGGCATTAGAGGAACTGGGCAGACACACAGACACATTATTGTCCTGGTTGAATGCGAATTCATAATTTCGGTGCTTTAGTCCCTGCGGGAGATTTTATCCTCGACTGATCAAACAACAGAGTTACCTGAGGTACACAACTGTGAGGACACAAAAGTCTGTCTGCTTTTTGTTTTGAATTTGAAGTGTTCAATAATAACATATTCTGAGAAGATAACTACTTTTAGCTGAAAAAAATATCCTCATAGTAAATTGGTTCAGGGAATGGAAACAGAAATGTTGCATCCTGTTTGTGACTGTCCAACCCAGGTGATAGTCTTGCCAACATCATTATAAGTTGGGCTCAATTAGCATGCAGAGAATAAGGATGGCCCTGGAGACTGTGGGCATGTTGAGTCATTGGTAAGAAAACATTTTCAGCGACTAAACTTGATTGTTATTGACTTTGTTTTCAAGTGAACTCAGTTCCCTTCCTTGTGCCCCACATTAATTTAATCCCAAACGTTTTTCATAGTTGCGTCAGCAAATGTAGAGTTTCCATTTCGACATATTTTGTGATTAACTGATTGTTGCTCGGGACTTTATGAGACAGCAGTCTCCCTGGTGGCTAATCAAGACATTTGGAGTTGAGGATAACACCTTAATTGACTCAGACTTTAATTTCAAATCACAGATTCAGAGTGGCTTCGGCACTGGCTGGGCTGGCAGTGAATGGGAGATCAGGTATTTACCACGATATCTCTGTTTTATTGCATGCATTTGTCCAATTATGAAGTCTCATAGCACAGACTCATTACCATTTTGAATATTTCATTCACATTTCATTCTTTTCAGTCTTTTTTTTTTATTCTTATTTAACACGCAAAGTGGTAAAACGTTATATATGGAGGAGAGAATGACTTGCTTGTAACACCCATAAGGTCAGAGCTAATATCTGAAAGAAGCTGAATACCATTATATTAGTGTAGTTTAGCTAATAATGTATTTTTAAGACCATCCTTCTGTCCTGTACCTTCTTTCAGCAACACTTTCTGGTTTATTCTCGGAGATCCCCAGGGCTTCCCTGGGTGGAAACGTTATATAACTCAGACAAGTTCAAGGGTTCCCCTTTGGGCCATCTCCCAATTTAACATTCAAAGAAAACTTCCAAAGAGAAGCCCCCAGGGGGCTTCCTTCTCAGATGCCCTCAAGCTCAGACCTTTATATGGAGCAACAGCTCCACACCTTACATCTAAGGTAGAGCCCAGTCACCCTGTAAACTCTGTAATTATATTTAAAATATTTTGGTAGCTCAAAGTTTGCTCACAAATGTTTTCCAGGGAAAAACATTAAAAGCTAATTGGTTGGGGTTAGAAAGCCACCATAACTTTCTTTTAATATATAATTATGTTTGCAGCAATTTCAACTTTTCTCTCACTCCATCTGCATTTCTCACATCTGTGTTGCAGGCACACTCTAAAAAAAACCTCCAACAAATTCTGCTTTTAAAGTTACATTAAAAGTAAAAGACATGCATAAATTACGTTCATGTGTACAAATATATACATTTCGTTCCCAATCCACATTTTGCTGGCAGACTGCACACAATCACATTTGATTTAACAGGGACACTGAACCCTGAAGATGATTTTTTAACAGCTGTCTGCAGATCGTGAAGTTCTTTTACTGGAACTACCAGACCCTAACAGAAAATGGCACTTCATACACAGATAATAGGAAGGAGCCAATACTCTTCCAGCTTGCACAATAACTCAAGCAGAGCTTGAAGCCTGCCTGAAGATGCCCTCAGTCAGAGCAGATCACTTCTATTTCTGCCTTTAAAAAAGCTGCCAAATGCTGAGTGTGAACAGCTGATAAGAAGTCTCTGTTTTGCTTCGTCAAGCTCTGGGCTTCATTAAATCTATGCTCAGATTTACACCATGACTCCTGTTTGTAATGGTGACACTGCAGCTTTTGATTTGTAATTCTCCTGGAACAGCCTTGCAGGGCATTAATGGTGCCATGAGGATAATGTGGGGAAATGAGCAACATGTTCCAATGAGACCCCCCGTGTAGGAGGCAGAGAGAAGGTTTTGTCATCATCACCATCTCACTGGAATATAAATTTGCCTGTCTGTTAATATATTGACACATTTGTCAGATGTGATTTCCAGAGCAACCAAAGCCTTCAACATTTTAACGCTTGGGTGATAATCTGCGACTGACCGAACTTTAAGAAATCGACAAAAGATAAAAAGCCTTAAAACAATAGTTTACTAACTAGAAAGTCCTTAGTGCATGAAGTGAGATAGTTGAAAAAAATAAATGCACATTATTCGTGAGCTTTTTTTGACAGTGATGTCGTGACGTACGCTCATTAATGCAAGTTCACCTCAGGGACTATGAGTTCACTTAAACAGGGTTGTCGTTTCTTTACCAGCTTTTCAAATATATTTTTGCTCATGGTTCTTTGCAAAATAACTCTAGTTCAGATTAGATAAAGATCATCTGTGAACCTCTAGTTTCAAATCTGGTGTCAAAGTCTTAGAGCAGATGCTTTGACTTGGCCGACCTGACACCTCAATCTAAAGCCTTTGATCTAATCACACAGTTCCTATGGAGATGCCAGAGAAAGTCTCGGAGTGACCAAAGTTTTCTCTGACTGTATAAGAGCATGAAGACCTGCAGTGCTGCTTTTCCTCCCCCACCTGTTGCTGTGTACTGCCAAACTTAGCAATAGCTCCTGTAGTGTTAAGACTTTGCTGTTAAGACTTTTTGCACATTTTAACCACTACTGCTTGCGGTTGTGACTGAGTCTATACAGAGACATCAAAGATTAAAGAAGCAATAAGACGATTGTTTCAAGATAAACACAAAACTAAAATATTTCACAAATGCTTCCAATGTTTTAGCAGACATCAAAAATCCTCATACAAAGGTGACATTAAAGAAGAGAAAGAATCTTTTTATCCCCATTTTCAATTCTTGCTTGCCTGAAAAGTTTTCATTGCCTTTTTTATTGTTGCTTCATTGCTGCATCTCTGTACCATGACAAAATGAATGGAAAGAAAAACATCCTTCAGGCAATGTTTCCATTATGGAACCTTGAAAAACTCAGAGCGCAAGAGAAGAGCATCATTTGATTTGCAGCTGAAGTGAACTACAGACACAAACACAAGGCTGTTTCTTCTTCCTTATCACTTTTAATCTTTGAAATTTATTTATTTTAAATGAACACAAATAGCAGGTTTCTGGAAGGTTATTTGCTTGAAACAAAAATAAAAAAAAGATATACTTTCATTTTACAAACTTGACATGAAAAACACTGGGCATGTTTTTCTCCTGGAGTAATTATTCTGTTCAAATAGCATATATTTCTCTCCAGGCAGAGAGTGCCGGGGCTGAATGGATGCTGCCACTGCATAATGGTCCTCAGACGTTTGTTGCCAAGGAAACGTTGGGAGGGCATGTGGAGAGGGAGGTATAAAAACACAGGCAGCTCCACTCTGACTCTTACTCTGTGGTGAATGCACGCTGTCATCACAGAGTGGTGTTGGACAAGTCGCCACACTTTCCTCTTCTTCGTTTGTCGACTCATCTCCACAAGTACGTGAAAGATGATGAGGCCAAAAGATCTACGCCAGGGCTCTGGCACCAAAACCTTTCTGGACGCAATGCACAGCGGTAAAATCCACCTCGCACGTTTCATCCTGGACGCCTTGGATGGGCGCATAATTAACTCTAAGACTGAGAACAGTCGCACGCCACTCATGTACGCTGTGTGTCTGCAAGACCCCGGGACCAGAACCAAGTTCACGCGGCTGCTGCTGGAGAAAGGGGCAAATGTCAATTGTCAGGATGAGGACGGCCGCACAGCTCTGAGCCACGCCTGTGAGATGGGCCACTTGGACGTTGTCAAACTTCTAGTGCAGTTCAATGCAGACCCGGAGGTCTCTGATGCCTGGGGAAACAGTGCCCTCATGTACGCTGCCTTTTCTGGGCACAGCCAAGTCCTGGACTTCCTGGTGAGAGCTTTCAAAAGACTGGGACTGAGGCTAGACCGAACCAACACTGCTGGTCACTCAGCTAAAGAGATTGCCAACTTTTTTGGGCACAACCAATGCGTCCAGATTTTAAATTTTCCTTGCAGAAAGAGTGCTTGCAAAGCCGATCCACTTGTTGATGTGGTGACGGCTGTTGAAGTAGAACGTCGGCTGCCCAATAGGCTCTCCAGGCATATTCTTGAGAAGTTTTCCAAGCAATCAGCGGATGAAGAGCAACTGCCAGATGTGTTTCAGAGACAGACAAAAACAGGAGAAAGCGGCGGACCATGGAACCGTTTCAGGTGTCCCAGGAGTCAGTCTCAAGAGGACAATCATCAAAGCAGCTGGGCTCTGCCTCCTCAGATGGAGAAAAGCCAGGCTGAGGAGGATCACAGCATCCTCTTCACAGCCAAACAGCTGCAAAACTGCCAGCTTAGAGAGCTGAAGGGGTCAAAAATGAACTCTGTTGGTGAGCCGAGCCAGAAAGACGTCAGCCGAGACATTCGGTTTCCAGAGCAAAAACAGGAGAGTTTTCCGCTCTGGGGAAAAGCAAAGTCGTTTAACCTGGACCTTCTGAGCAGCAGAAAGCAGTCCTATCAGGGTGATGTGCATGACATGAGGCTGTCAGCCAGCAAATTAAAGAGAGCCTCACTACAGGATGACCGATGCTTAATAGACAAGACCGAATGTCAAGGGAAACCCAGGGCACTGACAAATGATGGCAGCCAAATCACTTCATTTCCAAAACCTCTTTTTAAAAGCAAGACTCAGTCTGGGAAAGCACTGCAGGAGAAAATCAGGTCACAAACCGAGGAAGCTAGCGACATGGCCCGGTTCAGCCGAAGAGGGCAAGAGAAGAGGGGAAGCCTCGGCTCAGTTTCCAGACACAACAAACTCCTTTTCCCAAGAGAGGAAACGGAGACGGAGAGGATCCCGGGCCGCACCCCGGGGTTCGTGGGCCTGGGAACCAGACTGCTGCGTCGCTTCACCGCTCCAGAGTTTATGAGGATGGTGATCGACTGTTCGTCTGGGTCCTCGAACAGAAGAGGTCGGATGTCCCGCTCTGAAACCTACCCTCTGTCACACACACACCAGCAGGTCAACAGCCAGCCGAGCGTTGACAGCATTAGTGCTGTGAAGTGTGAGTTTGAAAGCTACTCGTCTCAGTCAACCCTCGATTAGATAAAGGACAATTTCCAACAAACAGAAAAGCCTGATTGTGCTGTTTTTTTTATTGCACTTTAAATCTGATAGTCTCAATTCTTTGATAGCTTATGTTTCTTCTTAAGAAAAATACGTAAGTTTTTGTTGCCAGTTGTTTTTGCAAGATTTCTATTGGAGTATAACAAGTTTAATGCTGATTACTTATTTCCAACACATTTTATGCTACAAAATATTAAAAGTTAATTATTTATTTATAGATTTTATGCTGTGATTTTTTTTTTCTTTTTGGATTCAAATCACATGGACTTATATGCATAAAAAAATTGCTTTTGTGTTTAAAAAAAATTATTTTGCTTTAGATTTTGTGACTGTGAAAATGCTTGGATGCCTAAAGCCTAATAAAACTGTAAACTCTTGTACTTTTGTCCCATTCACTTGCATTTTTCTTCTCACATACAAAAAAGTAAATGGAGTTGCATTTATGGTTCAGTACGCATCATTTATTGATTTATACAAAATTAAAATGCATTGCTCTCTTTGCCACACAGGAGTAGAAATACATGAAACTAGTGTATCCGTGTGGAATTACAAAGACTATGTGCAAAGTGTTTTCTGGGCAGGAGGGTGTCCTGCAGCACTACATGCCAGGCCTGTGTGCTTTGTCTAGGCAAACAAATGCAAAAACAGTCCCTCATATTCACACACACGTGCGCACGTGCACGCAGTCACACACACGCAGACACGCCGTCCCACTCGCACACGCACACATACACACACTTCGTATTCAGGATCACTGCACACATCTTGTGGTTTTTCTTTTTTGTCACATCTGTCACAGTACAAAGAGGGTTGTATCAACAATGACATTGCGTAACACACACCTGCTCCTTCACACATACATACCCTACACTCACATTTTATGAAAGAAAAGTAAGATTCAAACGTATCAGTGGTAAGGACCCTAATATTCAGGATTTCTATTTACATTGTTAATGTGTCTGAGTATGTTTTGAGTCCATATTTATTAATTATGTAACCACATTTGCAATTTCACATCATACAAACAACAAACAACACCTTTTATTTTTTTTTGTTTTAGAAATAAATAAATATGTAAAAGTGGAGTAAAAGAGGAGAGAGGCGCTGGCTTTTTTCCCCCAGTAGTCCAATCATAGCAGCTGGGCTTTTATTTACCCATTTATTATGCTAATATAGGAGAATTGTCTTTCTAATCCCCAGTACGTATTCAAGCATTCACATCAGGCCAGGTGTGCCTCCATTTGGCCATGCAAAGAGTGTATCGTTGTCCAATTTCCTCAACAGAATGGATGTGCAGAGGTACCTTTATACTGTCACAATGAGCTACTGTGGTTTGAGCCTAATGAGTTTGCACAGCTTGCATTAATACCCACTAAAAACACCACCAAGGGTTTTTAGAGTACCACCTATTTTGAACCTGTGTGAAAGACAGATTTCTGCTGTCAGTGCATCAGGCTGCATATCGTGTTGATCCACACTGAAAGTTGCAGGAAGCCAATTGAGTTGAGAGGTGAGGACTTGCATGCTGCCGTTAGCTCACTCCTATAGTGCTTCTCACATGCCCAAGACCATGTCGCGTTTGACAAACGATGTAGCCACCATGACGGCGGCAGCAGAATGCTCCCTGGGTCTGCTTCTGGGACAACATCGGCCCGTAAGGAGAGCTGGGTCCTGGAACTAGTCCTCTTCTGGAGGCGTACAGTACAGGGAGGCTGAAGTTGGCCCATTTGGGGACTTTGAGCTGAAATGGGTCAGCAGCGAGACATGCGTTTCCGATACTGTTCCACCAGTGGGACCAGGCACTGAGGTGAACCGCTCTGCAGCAGGAAGGGGTGCTCCAGCAAGTCGGTAGCGCTCGCCCGCTCCAGAGGGTCACGGGTCAGCATGCGATCCAAGAAGTCTTTGAGAACTGGAGAGATCTGGATTGGATAGAAAGATGAAGAATAATAAAGAAAATGACTCTGCCAGAATATGATGGCTTGATGTTGTTGGAGATATGACATATAAAATATGCAGCACTTTAGCCCCGGGAGACTGGAGTTTTATCTCCAGATGCATGTTAAGGATTATTGATCTGCTAGATGGGGATCTTTAATCCAGGTCTCAGGTCTTTTACAAGATCTAGCAGGTTTTCTTCCAACAATGCTTTAAATTTAGTCTTTTATTATTTGTTCAACTCTGAAATATTTGTTTCCTGTCCTTGCTGAGGAAAAGCGTCCTGCAGCACAATGCTGCCACCACCGTGGCTCATTAAAGAATATGTGCAGATCATTGCCCACCAAATATTGTGCTATGCATTTAGGCCAATGACCAGAGAATATCTCTTCCCCATACTCCCATTGAGGTTTAACATTTTCACAATGAATGAAAGTCCAGAAAGCCTGAAAAAAATCTGATCAAAATTCATTAAAAAGAAAAGAAGAAAAGCATGAAGAAAGTAGGACTGGTTTTAAACTGTACCTGTGTACATGAAGTATTCATCTTTAAGTAAATAGCAACCTCCATGTAAGTGTTTGTCTCTTCTAATACCTGGCTGACATTTCGAACGGTTGGAGCCGGCTCGTCTCTAAGCCTCTTCATTGCTGCTACGGGCGTTTCACTGAAGTATGGGGGCTCTCCGTCAACCATCTCCACTACCATGATACCCATTGACCACACATCAACCTGGTGGACACAAAAGCGTATAGTGTAACAGCTCTGACAGCACAGGTTCATCGTCAGTGGTTTTCTCCTCACCTCTGTGCCATATGGTGATTTGGATATGACCTCAGGAGCCATCCAATAAGGCGTCCCTACAAGAGACTTCCTCTTAGGGATGTCCTTACTGATCTGGGCACAGAAACCGAAGTCTGACAGCTTCACCTGGGGAGAGCCCAACAAAATTACACATTTACAAAACTGAGAAATCAAAAGGGAGGGGACAGGCGGGAGGTGGGGATGAGTATGTGTCATACCCGTCCATCTAATGTGAGTAGGATCGAGTCACTCTTGATGTCTCTGTGAATGACGCCCTGTGAATGGAGATAAGCCAGGGCTTGCAGAACAGCTTCACACACTGTGGCAATCTGCTCCTCATTCAGTCTGCAGGATGACAAGTTTTACACACATCGAGTCTGACTTTACATGGGCATTTCACACGTTCCCATTACCGGCTACAACAACCCGAAAGAGCTAAACATTTATGAATCACCGTGCGTTAAAAGCAACGATAAAAGGTGCAAGGTTCAGAAAAACAACTCCCACACAAGCAGAGTGACGAATGAACATGCTTCTTCCTCATCGGATATAGTCTGGCTTGGATATTTCACAAGGGCAACATAAACATGTCCAGAGTCTGCAATAGTAACTGTGCACCAGGAAGTTTTGCACATTTGATCCAAAAATGTATTTTTGCTGGAATCTACAGGAATAAAATATGGCTTTTAAATATTTTTTTTATGGAAACAAAAGGCCCTATAGTATTTATAATTAAATTTTAGTCCTCTTTACTATGTCAGCCCTGAATAAATGGGGCACAGTCAATTCTAATGCACCTTTTGAGGCCTCAGAAGTGCACTGGGGAACAAACAGGTTCATGAAGACTAAGAGACACATCAGACTTGTCAGGGATAAAGTTGTGGGGGAGGGTTAGATTATGAAACAATTTCCCAAGCTTGAAAGTTTTCAGAGTCCTGCACAATTGTCTGAAAAATTTAACTGACATGCAGAGAAAAGTGAACAATAATCAGCCATAAAGGACCAGATAAGGGAGGTGAAACACTACTAGTGGAATTCACCCTTGATACGCCAGAGAAATATGGTGGTGGCAGCATCATCCGGAGAGGCCCTTGTCTTCCGAATAGACAGGGAGGATGGTGAGAGTCGATGGGAAGCTAATTCAACTTCAAGTAGGACAAGGCTTCAAGAGCATAGATCAAAAGCCTAAGTCAAGGCCTAGAATCAAATCAGAATCTGTGCCAAGACACAAAGCTGATACTGAAATATACCCTCCATCAAATCTAAATGAACATAAGGTATTGCACAGGGACATACTCTAAAAGAGTTAAAGCTTTAGTTTCAAATCCACATCACACTTTTCTGATTCTTATTTGTAAAAAAGAAAAGTTAAAAACTGTCATTTTGCTTTCACAACAGAATCAGACGCCACAATCTGCAAATAAAATATAAAATACATCAATGTTTTTTGTTGTGATTAAGAGTGTGAAAACTTTTGCAAAGCTCTGTAGGAGACAGGAAACCACAAAGCCTCTTCATGTAGCAACTCATGAGGAAGTCAGGAACCCTGAACATACCAGCTTCTTATCCAACGACAACAAAGTATTATACTTTATTCTACTAATGTGTAGCAAATGAAGAAAAAACACACTCTTCTTTTTAATTGCTCTGCCAGTACACCTACTCAACCTGGTGTCAGTTTTTATGTCATATGACCTGAGACAAAAAAACAAACAAACAAAAAAAATAAATAAATGCATGTCCTTATTAAACTGAACTAACCTAGGGTTCATCACCTGAAATGAGAAAAAGAAAGACTCCTGCTCAAAACACATTTTCACAATTTAATTTCCTGGTGTGTGGGTGTTATAATATAAAAGGAGTAACAGATGTCTCAAATGTCTTCCTAGAACAGACTGAAGATAGTATTCAAAAATTAAAAAATACTTTACTATCTTTTTTTTTCTCCAGAGGGAGCAGAGAGCAGACTGAATGCTGTTTGGATGAACACTGGTGACTCTCCAGTTGATACCACACCACCCCCTTGTGGCTGTTCATGTCATTGACTACGGGTTGTGAAGCGGAGCCCAAAGGTTTGCTGATATTTTTTTGTACCTGGTTTCAGATACGATGTTGGTGAGGGCTCCTCCTTGCAGGTACTCCATGATGACCCACAGCTCCTCCTCCACGAGGGCAGACTTGAACATCTCCACCACATTCTTGTGCTGATAGTCCCTCATGATCACCACCTGCAGCGAAAATATGTGTACAATTGTCAAAAAGCTACACACCATTACGTCCCCTTATATTTTAGTAGCATAAAGACCTTAGAGCCCAGCAATTCTGAGTTAGTCCAATAAATGCTTTGGCGTACTTGAACGAAATAGGTCAATGAAAGTGGTCAACATGAAAAATACTGCAGGCTCTTTGCCCGGTCTCATTTCCCTATCTCTCAAATGACAAATGTTTTACTATTATTATTATTATTATTATTATTATTATTATTATTATTATTATTATTATTATTATTATTATTGTTGTTGTTTCTTGTCCTCCACTTGCTGACTTTCCCTATTTGAGTAAATCTACAGACTTAACATAAGTGAAGTAACGGGAAGAAGTTTAGAGAAAAACCTTGGGCAGTGGTAAATCAAAAGAACCATTGATCAAAATAATTTTTAAACATAACAAAATGATGGTGCTTTAGAGAAATGTGATTTCCTGTGAGTATAAAATAGTGCCATTTGTCTTAGTACTTTGAACTTTGTCACAGTTTGTCAGGTTGCAAATCAAACCTCAGAATTTTTTATAATAATTTTATGTGATCGACCAACACAAAACAAGTCTAAAATAGAAAACTGAACTACAACGATTCATGCATTTTATATTGTCTAGCTCCTGTTTTCCTAGACCTACCTTTCACTGCCATGTACAGTCTTTTTGAGGATGTTTCTCCTAAATTTGAACCCTTAGAGTCTAAATAGAGCTCAGCCAGACTGTATGAAGATGATCAGTGAACATGAATATATACTTTGATTAAAACCAGTCAATTGTAGCTCTGGGTGCATGGTTTCTCCTTCTCATAGCTCAAGACAAGACATTTGAAACTCCTAATAGATTTTCTTCTGAAATTGTCCTGTCTTTAGATCTGTCATTAGTTTATTAACTTTGACAAGCTTCCCAGTTCCTGCTGAAGAAAATTTATTGTGACAACTTGCAGCTGCATGGTGCATGGTTCATGTTGCAGCCTTAGTTTTCCTCTACATATTACACCCTGCATGTCTGTTGGCATAAAAGTTTGATCAAGGTCTCAGTTGACCCTCCAGTGTTAATGTGGCCCTGCTGGCTGCTTTTGCGGTTAATGTTTTCCTTGTTTAGTCTCTCAGATTAGGTAAATAAACCTTGTCTCATAGGTTTGCACTTATGCCACACTTCTATTTTCAGATTAAGGACAGTGCTTTATTTGATGTTTGATGCTTGGCATATTATCTATAACTCCTCCTAAATTTTATCCCTGACACCCATGGTGTCCTTTGTGATACATACAAATGGACTCTATGTGGTAATTCTTAAGGTAATTGCTTACATTGGACTTTACATATGGTTTTTCAGACTACATTGATTTTACCAATAGACTTTTATTGGTCAAATATTTTTGAAATTCCATCCTTCCCCCTTCTCTTTAAAATTAAGCACCAATTTGGCTCTGTCATGTAAGAAAAACTTGTTGGGATTGTTGAAATTTGGTTTGTAACATGACAAAATGTGAAAAGGTTTAAGGTATCAATACCTGCACATGTAGATCCCCTTGTGAGATCTATCTTGATCTCTGTACCTCATTAAAGAGCAGCTCCCTCCTCTGCTGCCGCCGCAGGTCCATCATCTTCACAGCAACTTGTCTTCCAGTGTGCTTTTCTGTAGCAATACACACCACCCCTGTGGAGCCCTCCCCGATCTTCACAAAGTTCTCCAGATAAGTCCGTGGGTCGCCCTTATCCACCACCATCTGCAGGGCTGCTTTGAATTGTTCATGCGTCACCTTGGGAGGGTCAGGGGGCGGTCGAGGTGCAGGATGCTGAGGTGGTCTGAAAGCAGGGGAGCAGGTTCCTGGAGGACTGGTGGCTAATGAGCCTGTGGGTGAAGGTCGAGGTTGAGATGGGCTGTCCTGCCGGGGGTAAGGGGGATTCGGGCATCCAGAGTGCCTGAGGAAGGGGTCTGGTACACCAGGCCGCAGTCCCATATTAGGAGACAAGCCTAGTGTGTAGCTTGCAGAGGAGCGCACCATACGCTGAGGTCTAATGCCTCCAACAAGAGGACTGCTGGTGCCGGTCGGCAGGAACCCGGAGTGGTATCTCACCGATGACTCTGCCTGCATGACAAGAGAAAGAGAGGCAGCTGAAAGGGTGTTGGCTGCCTGCCTGGGAATCACTGTCCACTTTAAACCTGGATGTAAATCAGGTCCGCCATTTTCACTCTGCATCCACTGCACCGATATTAATCATGTTAAGATGCTACGATATGGCTTTGAGAGTCTCAAGGAAGCATTTACAACCTCACAAGCACTTAAGCCCACATTTAATTTCTTAACACTGGACTCAATAAAATACCCAAAGTCACAATCATATTTAGTAAAAGGGGCTAAGTCACAGGTGTTTTTGACATGGATCTCAACCTTTTCATCTTCTGTATGAAAATGCCAATACATGAAAAAAGCGGTAGAGTTTCAAAATTTGTAATTATTTTTGAGTAATTATCTTTTTAGTTAGGAAATAATGACATAAGTGACTTTATGAGTCATTTAGAAAAAAAGAAAAACACAGGATATTGTTCTTTTGCTGTCTTTTTTTTTTTTTTTTAAAAAACAACCAATAAAAATATCTATACAAAATATGATTGTAGTTATTATTTGATATACAGGCTGAATAAGCTAGCTGGTAAAAGTTCTACAAATTAACCATTAAAATGGCTCTTATTTAATTAAAGAAAAATGTCTTAATACATTCAAGCCACATGCATAATATTTTGATATATACTCAGTATCTAAAATATGCATAAATTATGTGATCCATGAATAATTTATAGTCTTTGCAAAGACGTGCTTACTTTTAGGTCATAGGAGGAGAATGGCCTCCCAGGGCTGTTCTGTGCGTGCATGTACATGGGTAGATTAGGTCGGAGCTCCGGTCCGATGTTCCCTTGATCTCCGTGGAGCTGCTGGACAGCCACAGCAGGGCTGTAAAAACATGCTACAGGTCTCAGATTTGGTGGCATTCCTCGGGGAAGCTGGAAATCTCTTTTCCATATCAGCCTTTCCTGCGGACTTCCCAGCTCTCCACTCAGATATGGTCCATGACTGGAGCTGGGATGTTCTGAGGTGGAGGAGGCTGTGAGAGCCCCTCCACTGAGCTGACACCGACCTCGTAGGTCGACTTGGCTTTTGGCAAGATTCCATTGGGCTGCAGAGTGATGCTCTTCTTCATCCCCAGGTAGGGGGTGTTGGTTTCACTGTGAATGTTCCTGCCCTTGTCTCTCCAGTGATCCTGACCCTCATCCATGTCGTCCTCGTCGTCCTGGGTCAAGCCCTCATATTGGTAACCATCCCCTTCGTTTACCTCTCCCAGCCTTCCCAGGGACTGGGCCCTCTTCCTGGCTGAGGGGCTGCTTTTCCTCAAAGAGTTGGAGCTGGTCACAGACAGGCGGCTCATGTCGTTGATCATGGCAGAGATGTATTCTCCGTGACCGACCATGCTCCCGCGCACAATGGTCTGGAAGGGAAAAGGTAGTTATCTTCATCACAATCTGCGTGACATGATTGCATTACCAAGAGATTTCAGAGCAAAAGGGACGATAAAAGTGGCATGATAATTGCTCTGAGGCAAGTTAAATTTAGACATTGGAATGTGTAAAGGACATCTCTGTCATTTTTCAAAGACAGTGACTTTAGTTCCTTTCCCTGGTGGTTTCTTCTGACAGTCTGCTGACAAATATAACAAGCAGAGAAACAGATTTTACAGCTGCTCCCCCTGTACATTGAAAACACATTCATACCTATTTTACGTTTTCGCATATTGTCTTATTGATAAATACAGACTAAAATGGATTTTAGGAAGAGACCAGTATAAAGTAGTGCATAATTATGAAGTGTAAGAAAAATTATTCACAGTTTTCCATATTTTGAATAAGTAAAAATTAAGTTCCACACTTAAAATCAGCACCCCGAGGCATGCACTTTTCATTTTCAAATCATGGATTTACCAGAGAGGCGTTCACATCTTTTGATATTGTTACAACCTTCCCTACCTTTAAACTTCTCCACAAGAGCTGGAAAGTGGATTTTCCTGCGATTTAAATACATTGAGAAATATTTACTGATTAGGAGATTTCTAAAAGAAACCGAAAGCACTGAATTTTATTCAGGGGTATCAGCGTTGTAAAGAAAATATGGGAAACATACATAATTTTCATCCTCACTCCACAGTTATAAACAGTTATAATAGAGTCCCCCTAAAATATATGGAAGCTTTTGGCCATGTTACAAAATCTGAGCCACTTTAAGATGTAAGAATACACTACGTTCAATACATTCAATAAAGTCAAACTAGAGTTATTGTGAATTGCACTGTGTTTTGATAAATGAGAGATTCCTGTTCTAATTCTTCTTAAAGAGGTATGAATAGTTGGTAGGCTTGCAAAAGGGCCAAACTTGCCTCCACATAAAATCATCAGGCAAACCAGAAACCTGCATACAGGGTGCATGGCGGCTTGTTAGTCAGCCTCATAGTAGAGTCATGTTCAGTCTACAGTCAGTCAACAACCTCTTCTGTTTCTCTGACTAAAAGCTGTTATATTCACACAGATGGGGTAGAGGTTAGTCCTCATCTCACCTTTTGTAGAGTCTCTATTATAGGCTGGGGATAATTGCCTTGGTGAGATATTATAATTTTTCATATATGTATATATGAACAATATTATGCAATATTTTCTTTATCACAGTGGCTTGCAGAAAAAATTGTCACATTTTGTCACATTATTAACCCAAACTTCCGTGTGTTTCATTTTGTTCTAGATCAGAATAAAGTAACACATAGTTGGGATGTTGAAGGGGAACAATACATAATTACCTTCAGTCATGTTGAGTAAATAAGAATATTATCAAAAAGGTAATTTCTTAATGCACTAAATAAAACACATCAACTAGTTTAAGTACACACAAACTGGAGTTTTCAAGCTGTTGTGCTATTTATGATAATTTTTCACTTAAATCTAATAAAGTCACACCTTTTACAATTAGAAAATCACTATTTAGTGTTTTCGTAACAGATATTCATTTTCAAAAGATACTTTTAATCTGTGAACAAGCCTCATCGGAACAAAAATTCCAATTTTATGTATCTCCTTATTATACCAATAAAAATCAGAAAAGTGTGGTGTGCATAAGTTCAGTATTCACCTTCCTCTAGTGTTCTGCCCCTAAATTAAATCTACTGCAAAAGCTGACTTCATGAGTTACCTAATCAGTAAACAAATTCCACCTGTGCATCGTTGAATATCGGTTTAAATCCAGCTGTTCTGTCAGAGGTGTGTTAGAGAACAATAGAGAATAGTTTATGAAATATTGTGCAAAATTGTTTAATAGAAGATGATTCTTTACCTTCACCTTCAGTACTACTGTGTGGTGAACTCAAATGAAGCTACTTTAATTTGTGGTTTGTGTTGTTTACAGGATTCCTCATTCGAATGGGTCTTGTACTGATATCGGTGAGGAAGGTAAAAAAAAAAACTACAAGCCCGACCCAAATGCTGACACAGTGGTTCTAATGTTGCACAGCACTAATCGTCACCACATCGCAGTGCTTTTTACTTTTTAGGAGGCCCATAAAACTATCAACCCGAACACTTTGTGAAGCACAGAAATCCGGAGATTTGCAGACTGGATCACTCACAGGCATTTCCTTTGCAGTACCTGCACTTTTTATTCCTTCTTTATTTGATGACATTTGTGGGAAAGCACCTTATACTGTTATTAATTGCCTGCATGCGGTAATAAATCTTGTGTTCCCCCCTGAGGATTTCAACATTGTGCAGCCAGTGTACGCAGCAGGGTCATTAGCGCAGCCTTGTGATAGATAAGGAAGTAAAAACAAGGGAAGGGGAGCAGTCATTCCACGTTGTCATCAGAGTATTATGGGATTGTCTGAGACAGCAGAATACCTCTGCAGCGCAGAAAATACTCTCCTGCAGTGATGCAGCTAGTAACAGAACTCTTCAATGAACATTTGTGTGGATAAAACAGTGAAAAGTAGATAAAAATAAACTTTACTGAAAGTGAAGGTGTGGCATACCTTTTTTGGCCTCAGCTCCACCTCTGTGATCCGAGAGGGGTCCACCATAGGTCTGGGCCTCCGCAGGTTTTCTATCAGGCTTTGCCATTGCGTCGGCAGGCCCACGAAGCAGCCCCGCTTGGCATCAAACGAGGTGTGAACACGGTGCTCGAAGTTTTTCGGCGCTGATATCTCAGGCCTCTTCTTTTTCTTCTTGCGGAACATCCTCAGGTCCAAAAGAGAGGCAGCCTGCCTGCTTCAGTATGTCCCTGAAGAGAAAGAAGCAATAAGTAGTGAAGAAACTACTCAGCTGTGTACAGGCAGCACACAATCAAATAACTGTAATCTTGTCCTTTGAATATAAGCAAATCTCTCCAACCTGTATGGTTAAAAGCATGTTTCTACTCTCCTTTATTCTCAGTTTTCTGCTGAGATGTATTCAAATAAAATCTCCAGAGGTAATTCAAATGGCTCCCCTGCACCTCTGTTCTGTGAACGTCTTGCATCTGAGACATGTGAATGTCCTATATTCCCATTGCCTTGAAGGCTGTCACAAGCTTCTTAGAGTGAAAACAGCTCCAGGGAGAGTGGATGGATTTGTGAGCACATGTTTAATGAAGGATATCTGGTCAATTAGGGCTTATTCATTCTCTCTGCCCTTTTGCAGATGAACACGCGGCTGGGCTGGCCGGTGCCCACAGGCTTTCGGTGCATTAAGGAGGCAACACACAAGCTCACACTCACACACACACATGCTTATACAAATACAAACATACTATATAAGGATATCTTTATACTCCTTTTTAAGCCTTTCATATCCTATCCTAATTAGTAGCCCGTGTTGCCCTTGATTGCGGCGAGGTAGCCAGTTAATCTGTGGATGAACATGCTGAGCAGCTATCTCAGGTTTGCTGTGTGTTCAGCTTTATTTTATTTTTAAATGGAGGGAACTAATTGAATTACATTGCAACACACTTCCTAGGCTTTGCAGGCTTCCCTGTTCGGGGAGATAATTACTCATGCTTTAGTCCTATGTAAATATTAATGCAGATCATATTGTAGAGGACGTCCCAGTCAGCGATGCAGGCAGATGTCCTTTGCAGACTATTAGCTGGAAAAATCCCTTCTTTAACAGATTAGCAATACTTATGAAACATTTTCTCTTGATTTCAGTTTATGGTTTCTCTGAATATTTTAGTTATAAACTTAAAGGGGCTAGTAATACTAGATAATAAAGTTGTGAGCTTCAGTGTTAAGAAACAACAAACCACACAGATGAATAAGATCACTACAATAAGAGATTTTATGTATACAGTTTTTACTTGTAAACTGACAGGTGCATCTCAATAAATTAGAATTAGCCACAAAAGGTTATTGCAAAAAAAAATTTAAAAAAAATCTGGCTGCTCAGTGCTGTCTCCAGTTATACTGATGAAGGGAAAAACAACATGGACAACTGCAGCTTTGAGAATATTTTGAAGCAGAACTCAAATTCCTATAATATAAGATGTGCATTACAGGTGACATCAGTGCTTCAACAGCCAACATCAAACTATGAAATATTTAGAAGTCAACAAGAACAATAACTGTCCCTCCTGTGCAACAGAAACATTCCAGCACAATAACCTTGTGTCAATATGACCTGGAGACAGAAACTTATTCTATGTCACGTAGAATTTAACCAGCAATAATGAAACAAAAACAGAGGCCTTCAAGGTGCCCTGAGTTTATCTGATAATCTCCCACCATGCACTGTGAAGTGGTGGGAGCTGAGAAAATGAGTTTTGCAACCTTCTGTGACCCAGCGGGCAATCACGCTTTCCTCCCTGCACCTCCATCCCTGAGACCAGCATGGCTCTAAACGATATCAACGCTGCCTGTTAGGAGATGTGCCGGTGACTAACCCGTGCCGCTCGGCCTGCCGTGTCGCAATGAGGTCAGGTCCACTGGTCACATGAGCGCAGTGCAGGAAGGGGGTTCTTGGAAGTATGTGTCCCTCTCCAAGGATAATTCAATCACTCGACTAATATGCTAAGTGTTGCATAAATGTATCACTCTCTCCTTGTGTATATACCGTGGCGCTGGGAAAGACCCTAATCCTATCTGACAGGGACATTATGGTGTAGGGAGAGAACAGTTGGGACTGAAATTACTGGAAGACCTGAAAGAATTCTGCAGCCACAGACAATTGTGGCCCTTTTTACAATAACAAGCTGCAAAACTGAAAATTACTTTATCTCATCTCCAAAAATGCATCAAGCCATCTACTTAAAATTTACATCATCATCTGTATATATGTGATGAACATGACAAACATAATTTAATGATTGTGACCAAACAGTTCACTGATTGCCTTTTTGACCATAAAACTTTACCGTTTAGAATCTTCAAATGGACAGCTGCACATTACGACTGACGGGTGGATATAAACATCTGATCAGCACTGCAGATAGCTGTTCAGATTTTGGCACTGACCTAACTGATATTTACAGTTTTATATTCATGAATTGCCCTAAAAGCCGATCAATCATGATTTACTTGAGAGCGAAATGCAGCGCAAAGTCTTTCCTTGCCAGCAAAAATGATGACACAGAAGCAAATGGGGGGTGGGGTCTTTATGGTCCCTCACCAAGTAATCATCAGTTCAAACTGGAAGTGAATCGGGCTCAATCACAGTGCCTAATCTCTGAAAAGTGAGTAGAAACCTAACAACCTCTGGAACAGACTCACACATACACACATTTATTGCCAACAGGGCAAAATCACTCCAAAAGTTGATGCACTTATTGATTTACAAGGTTTAATCACATGCAGCTAGCCTTATTATGACCTCAGACTCTGCTGAGCCCATGATGGTCTTGATAACAGTTTCCTATTGATTTCCAGGATAATATGTATGCGTAGGGGCAAATGTACACAGAGCACGATCTGGTTTTCTGGTCACATCTCCTCTAAAACTGCTGGGATTTGACCCTATGCCTTAGTGGCTTGTCTTGGAGCAATCAAAGTGCAGAGGCAATAGTCAGCTGACTGCTGTCAGGGATGTGAGGAGGCAGTGAGGATGAGGTCATTCCAAAAATGTTGCTATGTTAGGATTGTTTGAAACAAAAAATGAGAAACAGAGAAATGTCTTGTGGTCTGAGGAAATTACCATCTTGCATCCTTGCTTGCATCCCTGAAAATACCATCCCAAATGTGAAGTTGTGGGGTGTTTTGCTCCATGAGAAAAATAGCTGCCATCACAAGGATAACAGAAAGAGGAAACAAAAGAGACAAGATTTCAATAAATTAGACAGGAAGTTTAAACTTGGCCCAAATGGATGTTTTCAAATGAACAAAGAGCTAAAGCATATCGCCAGATCTGGTTCAAATAGGCTTAATGAAACAAAGCAAAAGTTTTGAAGCCACATTACAAATTCATAATTTCAGTTTCCATAAATAATTTTTTGGCAGACCTGGAAAAGTGTGCGCTAGTGAGGCTGTTTACAAATCTGACTCAGGTACAGTAGTTCTGTCAGGAGGAATGGGCCAAAATTCAAGCAACTATTGTGAGAAGTATGTTGAATAATGGTTAAAGATATGACCCATTCATACATTTTAAAGTCAAAAGTAAGAAACTGTATGCATCGGTCTGAATTTGAAGGTAATGAAAAAACTGACCTATGAGAGGAAATACAGAGTGAAAAGGGTTAAGTCTTTTTATTCAAACATTTGATTCCAACGCTACTTGAAAAGAGCAAAACTTAATGAAACAAAATGTGTTTGACAAACCATAAATTATTGAAATTATGGGGAAAAACATGCAGCCAGACAATTTTCCTCTCCAGAGAGTCATTACTTAATCCCATCCCAATCTCAGAGCTCAGAGGAGCTGAGGCTGCAGTCACAACCTTACCCGAGACGAGATGGAGCTTCTTCATCCAAAACAGCGGCTCGGCCTTTCATGCTATGCAGAAATTCAGCCATGCAATCCATATGCTTCCTGCTTACATCACGACAAATGAGCAGGGGGCACACTTGCTTTCCTCTCATGTTCAAATCACCCCGAGCGGGAGTTGTGGTTGAGTGGGAGGGGATTGAGAGATAAGAGAGATATTGGATTTACTCGACGTTAGTGCTCCCAGCTCAGTTGAATGATTTTTTTTCCCCCCACTCCCTATTTGCCCTGATTTCTGCTTTTTTACTTCATGCTGGCATGCATGTAGAGAAATGCAGCGAATGTGCAGGTGACTGTGCTTGCGGGCTTGGTATTTTTGGTTTGGATTTTCAGTGATCTAATTTTAGTACTGATCGCCCCTCCGCCCCTCCGCCCCCCACTCCCTACCCCTCCTCTCCAGCATCAGACACGTGTTTATTTTGTGCAGGATTCATGTCAAATAGTGAGGTGAGGGTGAGCGACGGTGGGAGATGAGGTAATCCTCTTTTTTGTTTCTCTAAATTCATCTATAAGAATAATCCAGCTTCTATACAGACTCACAGAGGGTTACAGCTACAGTATTTCACAGGAAAAGTCCTGAACTGCTGTTTCTGGACTGTGTGATGCAATGTGGAAGGGCTCTTCTATCAGCTTCATTACGATGACCGTTTTACCCTTTGAGTGTAATAAGCCTGCCTCTAAAGGAGAGGTTTGGGGGTGGGGGGAGGTCTTCAATGGTCATCTCTTTCTTGAGCTTTCTCATGCACACAGATTCATGTGAGGACATAAAAAGGTACAGAATGCAGGACGTGACCGGTCAAAGCAATGGGACTGTTTTATGATTTACGTCTCATATCTCTTTGAAGTCTCCTCTAGAGAGAAATGGGATGACTGTTGAAGGACAACAGACTGCACGTGATGAAAAACACTCCATTCAGCGACATAAAATAACATGATGTTGCCATTTATATTTCACGTTAGTGGGCTGATGTTGCACGTCTTGCATGACGAAATGCGAGGAACATGTGAAATGCTGGAGACTGGCATGCATTCTCTAACTTGCGTGGCTCAGGGGAAAGCAGGTCAAGGCATTTCGGTTAGGTCCTGAACTTTGATGTTTGTTGTCCCGCAAACACCCATTGACACCCACCAGAAGAAGGATCCATCATGAAAGCTCTGTGCTAAAGACGCTGGCTGTTCACAAAGCTCTGCATCTGAACATTTAGTGAATGGAAAGTTGAGTGGGTGGAAAAAGAATGACAGGACAAGGAGCTAGCAAGACTTGAGAACTGTCTGTACTGCAAATACTACTCATACCTGATTTAAAAACCATCTTATCCCTTTGGATAAATGACTAAAAACCTGACCTGACCCAGATGAGCTGCAGAGGAGAGGAACACTGTTATTAAAGTGACCCGAGTTTCTCCAACACCTCAAGATACCCACAGACTGACCATCTCCATGCCACAACACATTAATTCAGAAATGTATGCCAAAGGAGCCCTGACCAGGTTTTGAGTAGATATATCTACATATGCATGTTCATTTTTCCAAAGAACAAATTTGGCTTAACCTTTAATGTCTCCACACCATGTCCATGCTAAATCTTCTGTCCCTTTATGCCAGCCAAGGGCTCATTTCTTCTTGAGAAATTCTCATTTTCTTAAACAGAGCAAATTGTGTTTATGGAATTTAAAGGAAAAAGGGCAAACACTGAACAACCAAATGACAAAGAAAAAACAAACAAAAGCAAATCCTACCCTGTGTTATTTATGTACAGATATTGTATAAAAAACACCAAAGAACCCCTAAAACCCATCTTTTCATGATTACATCTAAACACACTGCTCAGTTTAAGTGTGGCTCTTGAATGGAAACAAAGTCATGTTTTCCACAGATATAGATTTACTTTTGGTGTTGAAAACAACTTTGGGTCAAGACCCACTCGCTGCTTATTTGACTCATCCAATTTTATCAAATGACTAAATGACAGGATTTCATCTGTCATTTAGGATTTCATTTGTGTCCTTTTATAATTTGTCAACAAAGTATGAGTTGGATTGTGTTTGCTCATACAAACTATGCAGAAATAGTAAAGATCAAATGAAACGGAAAAGGAGGAAATTCTGACAATATTTGGCTGGAGTTCAGGTTGGCTTTCCAAGTAAGTAGGACAAGTCAGAACCTTTGTAATGGTAGGAAAAACACAATATTACTGGAAGATGAGAGGGGAGGAGGAGTGTGTGAGGATTCCACATGCATAAGCTGTGGAATGAGAAGCATTTATACTAAGGTGTGCAGTTGGAGTGGGAGTGATTTAGGTGTGTTTTTCTTCCAAAATGTATATTATTTCCTATTTTGTCTATTTTTCTCCTGTGAAAAAATTTAATTGAAAATAGAAAACTGTCCCCAAAAATTTAGATCACTCAAATTAGACCTGTAAGATTGGAAAGATTTTGTAGACTCCAACATTTCTTTCCAACTCAAACTGTTTTTGGGCTACTATTGACAAAAGTATGAGGAGTGCCATTATGAGAAAAGATAGTTGTTTGACATTTTCTTTTTGTATCAGTGCATATCCTCCTTTCGAGGATATAACTATTTTCATCAGCTCCTCTGCAGTAAACAGGCCACAGTGGGGGGAAAAAAGGGATTTCAGGACAATACAGAGGCATCCGCACAGAGTGCATACATCATTCTGTCATCTGACATAATGGTACTGATTCCCCTAGATGAGGCTATGGACAAGAAAACATGTTTGCTCCTCTCTGCAACGGACATTGTGGACATAAATGGGCCGTGAAAGCAGCAGTTCCCATCTCAGCAACACTTTTAGTGTCACAAGGTGTTTGTAAGATCTTTTTCGGATGCTGATAAATTACAAAACAAAATACACTGCTAAATCAGTTCTCCATGTAAAGTAATAACATATACACCACAGCACAGACCCGCACTCTTTGACTGAAGATGCTCTTGGCTCTTTCTTGTGTTTTGAATGGTTGACGCTGTGTTGATAGAGATGTATGATCACTCCGGGCCAATAGCACGAGTTCCACTCTTCTCTCCGGGGTCTAATTTATTGATGCACTGGGACTTGGTGCAAGCTTTACTGTACGTGCAGGAGATTTTGAAAGCTTTGATTTATGTTTTTTTTTTTTTTTCAGTTATGGCTTCAGCAAGTCTCTTCAAGGGATGAAGCTGGGAGCAGTTTTTAAGCTTTATGGCATCAATCTGCACCAAGGCTGCTGCCCTTCTCTGTTGAACATCATGGGTGCTAATTTAATGGAAAGAGGAAAGTTAAATCATGCAGGACTAATTTGGGCTAACGGCATTCTTTTTTTATCCCAGTTGTATCATCACCGGTTGTGATGTTAAGCTACTCGTGCTCCCTGTCAAGAAACTGACAAAAACATTTTTGAAAAATGCAAGTCCACTTCCTATCCCTTCCGGTCATGTCAGTGTCCCGCTTCAAGTGCAGCAGTTTGCTTTGCCTATCTTTTTTACTGTGGGCCATGAGAAAAATAAAGCAAAAGGAGAAGTGTGACGCAACCCTGCCAAGAAAATCAGAGGATGTTGGAGGGTTCACACCACCCTCAGAGGCAGATGCAAAGTTGTGTGCAGGCATGCAACAGGCCTTCTTTGTCTCCTCCTCTACCCTTTTCCCTTCTCCTTCTTGCATATCAATGAGACACCTGAGACACAACTGCACAGCTTTTTCTTCAAGTTTCATCATCACCAGACATGGCACAATCCAGTCGCTCAATTTGATCTCTGTGTCACAAAGAAAATCCTGCCTTATGTTTCCAGGTTTGTGCATGCAAAGATAACAGCAGGATTATAAACCTTTACAGCATATATAGGAGCTATGTGCCTTGAACTATTAGGTCGCAGTACGACCACAACCTTCATTGCAATGGGATTTTATGGGCTAAACCAACACAAAGAGAACTGTAGTAATGGAGTGGAATAAAAGCATAACATTCTTTCCTACATTTTTTTTATTTTATTTTTTTTACATTTTTTATCCTGTTGACCCTAAATCCAGTTCAAGTAAAATACACCTAACTAATACCTAGTTCAGCTCTTTGTAATTTAATTTCAGTATAAATCCATCTGCTCTTCTAAAACCTCTGGAGTTCCTTAGAGAACAGTATAGTGAACAAAGAGCGTCAAGAAGACAGAAACACAACAGGCAGGTCAGTGGGAAATAGGCCATATAGAAGTTTTAAGCGCGGTAAGAATACAAAACAATATATCAAGCTTTGAACATCTTACTGAACCATGATCATGTGAAAGTGAAAAAACCATAACATGGCCAACTTGTTAAATTGGGTAGGGACAGCATTAAACAGAGAAGCAGCCAAGAGGCCCATAGTAGCTCTGGAGGAGCTGCAGAGATGATGGCAGGATGGATTTTAGTTGTGCATGCTACAAATCTCATCCTTATGGAAGAGTTAATAGGAAACAGTGACAAGATTTCCTGTATAAACATCAATTTTGCTTGATGCTCAAATATAACAGTGTCATATTTGGTGGAAAGCTTGCAGTAAGTTTTGACAATATTAATATTGACTTAGGGATGGTGAATAAAATTTCTAACCACACTTTTCAGATTTGCATTTGTAAAAAAATTTTTTTTTTTAAAGAATGACTAGTTTCCATTTCACTTTCTTTCAATTCTATCAAGTAAAATTGCAATACACTGAAGTTTGTGATTGTGATGAGACAAAATCTGAAAAGTTCCAGCATCGGTGTGAACTTTTTTGAAGGTCCAACACTAACTTGAGGCTGTGACTGTCAGGAAGAGTGAGTAGCCTGTGTGGGTCTTGGAGCTCTGGACTGAAACTAAAATCCATACTCTTCCTTAAAACATCTTAGCCTTAGATTGATTTCTGCTCAACACTTAGCATCTAATAAAGACGATGATAGAGAGACTCTGCTACTTTCTGCAGCACTGAAAACTGCTCTTGTTTCTTCCGTCTGCATTCGAACAAAGCACAGTTCAAACATTGCCTCCCACGTTTATGCAAGCTCTTGTACAACAGGTTTTCTAAATGTTCTAACCCATGTAACACGTCCGCTTCCTTTTTGCTCCAGGTTTCAGAAAGTGACAACATTTTTTTTGGGAAAGCTTTAGCTGTAAAGTTCAGGTATGCTCAGAAATCCATCCCACTGTGCTACATCCTAATTCTCTGAGTTAGAGGCTGAGAGCAGAGGGAGAAGGAGAAAGAGGATGTTGGGGTTTTGAGGAGGAGGGGTGAGCAGAAGGTGAAGGCTCCTCTTTTAGATCCATCACTGGATGCATCAAACAACCTCCTCGGTTGTCCTCTTTTTTTTGCTCATCGGCACCTGGCTGCGATACGTTCTGCTCACAGCCTCTCCATCTCTTTCTCCCTTCACCACGGCTGATGCTTCAGCGATGCCATCCATGCACAAGCTTGCTCCTTCTCAATGACGTTAACCCTCATTTCCCTTTTTCTCCCTCCCCCTCCTCTCTCTTTACCACCTTTACCCTCCTCTCTCCTTGTTGTGGGGAGACAGGGTAACCAGCTCTCTGGAGGGGATAAACTGTCAGAGGAGAACAAAAAGGGAAATCACTAATTTCTTCTTACCTTGCTGTCCAGTGAAGAAGAGAGCCTCACTCCTCCAGGAAGGATTGGAAGCACGATTATGCACTTGCTCCCTTACAATCACACTCATATGCACACACACAGCAGATCCATCCTTCTTTCTCCCTCACTCACTCACACACACAGCGACGAGGAAGGACTGGGTCTCAAGCCAGAGCCCGCTGCAGGCTGCCGCTTGCCTGGGAAAGCCTGATGCGTTCCTTCCTCCAGGCAGAAGCACACGTTGCCATCTCAAAGGCTCTTTGTTGGGGCTGATTCATCTCCAGCTCCCTGGCTGAGTGCTGCCCCGTGCGCCGGCGGTTCCTCCCGGGGACGCTGCACAAAGCTGGGACAAAGCCATGGTAGAGAAAAAAGCAGCGTTCGTTAGGAGAGAATATCACGGCCCCATCATGAAGCTCCTTCCATCCATCCTCCCTCCTCCTCCTTTTCTTCTTTTCCTCTCCCTCTCAAGCTTGCTGGCTTTCTACACACACCCTCCCACCTCCCTCTCTCTTTATCACTTCCCTCCTTCTTTCCCTCCTCCCACTCCCTCATTGGTCTGCAAAAGAACTGATAGCTCTGTTTGTGTGCGTGTGCGTGTGTGTGTGTGTGTATTTTTGGTTTCCGGTAACAGTGAGGAAAGGAGAGCTCTTCTACACCTCATCACCTGGGATACCTTTCGTCCTCCTCCCCCACCCGTCCATCTCCGTCCCTCTGTCCCCTTCACACGTAACATGAGTGACATGAGAACAAGAGGGTGATGATTTCACCCAGTAAGCCTGGGTGCATTATCCCTAGGATGGCAGGGTCAGGGATGGCAGATGGCATCGGAGTCAAATGTTTCGGATGCATGTGATTGGCCAAACCTCTTTCCATCATTAAAATAACTTGCAGCTTCTTGTATATCCAGTGTTCCCAAGTGGATAAAGACACAACAGACTGCCAAAGTCCTGCATACAATCATCTCTGAAGTAAAACATCCTCTCTTGCTCGCATTTTCTCCTCTATTAATTCCTGAATAATTTATACGGGAGTAAGAACAAACCTCAAAGCAGGAAAATGTATTAGGGTCAAGTCATGCAGAAACTGCCTTCAAGACTGAATTGGATTTGGGTCATACATGTAGTGCGTGGCATTTTGATATTAAGGGGCCCTGTAAAGGAACTAAAATAACGATGGTTCTCCTTAGGAATGGAAAAGTCAACTGAGAAAGCCTACCGTGCAGCAATCTGCATAACAATGACAGATTTGCCTCTGGGGGGTACGTGAGTCTCCGTCGCTCTGTCTCTTTTACCCCTAATGTGTCAACTATGCTGCCACAGAGACGTACCTTACAAAATAATTTAACACTCTTGGAATAGTTTGGTGTTAAGCAATGTCAAGACCACAAACATCAATGTATTTTACTGGGTCCAACACAAACTGCACATAAGGAAACCATTGTTGAAACCAAAACTACATTAGGTCTCATTTGCTGTTTGCCACAAAACCTTAAAGGACACAGCAGACATGTAGAAGAAGGTGCACTGATCAAAACTGAACTTTTGGCTTGCATTCAAAACTCTTAGAGATGGAAACTAACACTGTACATCACCATGAACATCCATGGTGCAACATGGTGGTAGCAGCCTCATTAGCTGGGGATGTGTTTCTTCAACAGTATCAAATGTGTAGTAATGTTGGAGGAGAAGGTGTGAAAAGCTGTGGTGGAGGTTCACCTTTTAAACAGGCAAAATATTAGAGTGAATGAATAGAAAATTCCTTTATTGAGGAAATTCAAGTGCGTCAGCAGCAAAGGGGCAGACAAATCAAAATAAGATTTTAAAAGATTGCACAGAGCTATAATAAAATTGTTTAGACCTAATCGTATTTATGTGCTACAATGACGGAGCTAAAGTCCAGACTAAAACCTAGTTGAGACTCTGTGGCAAAACTAGGATGTGTTGCGACAGATGCTTTCCTTTTAAACTGACTGAACCTGAGAATCTTTATTAAGAGAAATGAGCAAAACTGTATGGAAGACTAAGGGAGTCTGAACAAAGATGCATAACACGCGTTTGTTTTAAAAAGTATATATGTATAAAAATTATCATTTTTCTTTCACATCACAATCATGTAAAATCTCGATAGAATATGTTCATCTATGAACACTTATGCAAGCAAGTAAATTTTTTTTTGGTGGATTTATTTTTTATTAAAAATAACTTTCCAGCAGAATCTGTATGGGTGTGCATATTTAAAGCTGGACATGACAGAGAAAAATATGGATTCATTAACACATGTTGATAGTGTGTAATCAAATTATTCAGGTCAGATGCAGGACAATAAAGGAAGACATTGTCTCTAAAAATACTCCTGACCATGCAGAGGTATTTAAAATACTTGCCTTATTAGCTGGATGCTCCAGGAAACAGTGACCTAATTTGGATAAACAGAATGATGCTAGTCTTAAATGTAATTATCATTAAAAAGAAACCTGAAACTTGAAACTGCCCAAAGGATGTTTTGAATATTTGCATTTAAATCCACTCTAATGTTTAGGAGAAATGTATAAGGATGACCTCAATGCCCGCATTCCTTGTGTCAACCACATTTTGTCTTTCGATTCTATTTACCTCTTAGGTAAATCCTAAAGGTTTGTAACAGATTTTATTAAAGGGAATTAGATTAAAGAGGGGGAACTATGACTCATCTTTTTCCTTCATGATTATGCCCTTCTTTGTGTTTGTCAGATTATTCCAGTAACATACACTGAAGTTTGTAGTTATGAGAAAATGCGAGAATATTTTAACAAGGCTTGTTTCTCTAATATGGTGAGTGTGAGGATGTGTTTCTCTCCTTAGTGTGAATTCTGTGTATATCTTTATATCTTTATATGAGATTTCATGGCAAACATCTACGCCTCATTTCACAATTACAGGCTTGAATTATATCACTTCAAAATTATTTGAAATTAGCAAAGTCCCCAAAAGAATTTTGTTTTACTAATTTTAGATAGACTAATTTTAACTAAAAGCCCCAGCTTGTTCTAAAAACAATGTTATGCATCTCTAATGTGAACCAATGAACATGTTTCATGCAACAGCTGATATTATATATGAAAAAAAAAATCTTAATGTGGATGTTTTGCCCAATGTTATCTTATAAATCTTAGTTTATAGGATAAAGTAATTCACACTATGGCGATAATCTAAAAACAAACAAACAAACAAAAAAAAACTGCTGCCATAGAATCTATGGTCTCCGCACATAAAAGTTGTCATTCGCAAGCACATTTATGAGTTATGAGTTGTTGCAAATGATTACATTACTAGTAAAACTTTATATTTTAAAACATAAGAAAATTACACAACAATTTGCTTTCATGAAACAATTTTGATCATGATCTGTTCCTGGAACTTCAACTCTTTTTCCATCAAGATCAGATAAAAAAGTCCAAGTCAATGGCTTGAACTTTTCAATTTTCTGGTAAATTATGTATGCATTAATAAATGAATAACAAACTTCACAGATAAACTGGGAAAGTTACCAAAACATGGCCAGATTTTTTTGCCATCTTGTATTTCTCATTGCATGTATCAAATCTAAATGTAGTTTACACAGGAAGATGTTGAGTAGGGCTGGGCGATGTATCGAGTATACTCAATGTATCGCGATATTTTCAATTTACAATAGTTAAAATGGCTATCTCGCAACTATCAAGTATAAACTGTCGTTGAAATAATAAACTTTCGCCGTCAAATTCCCTGCGAGTATGGTTTATCCGATATCCTTGAATGGATCACTAGTTCCTTCCTCTTGGAACTAGTGACGCATTGTCAGTTCCCATAGCAACTGACAACAACGCAACTTTATGTATCAGGATTCAGCACCAAAAACACTCAAACATTACCCCGACGTAGAACATAACATCCAGTTGGTTAGTTTGGGGTTTTTAAGCTTGATGTGTATTTTGCTATTTGCCACGCTAACACAGCGGTGGTTGATTAGCTCATTTAAAAACCTGCTTTACAGATGATCTGTCCAAAACACACCTTATTCCACAGCACATCCATTTGTTAGGTTTGTTCAAGTCAAGAATAATTTACCTATTCCCTCTCCCTCGCTATTTTTTTTTTTTTGTCTTAGTTAAAACTTATTTCTCACCTTGTTATCTAGTCGTAATGTAGACAGTTCAAAGCAAAATACCGAATCCCTTTTTAGATGAGTTTACGTTTAATTCTAGCAGGGAAATGGGGGCGTGGGTGACATCATGCTGCGAGGGTTCTATAGTTTAAAATAACATTGGATCTCATTTAAGAATATCGTAATATATACTGTGCATTGTGAAATAGCAAAAATATATCAGGATATTAGATTTTCCTCATGTCTCAGGTCACTCAAAGAAAATAAATTATATCATTAGTTAGGAGCAGTGCACTGAGTACTCGTTTTGTCACAATCTAGTGAGATGGTAATTAATAACAGTAAAACATGCAAATACACATGAGAAGGATTATGTGTCTAACATTTCTCAACTATCTTGATGAATGGTCATTTTGTTTACCTGAAAGCATCAGGGATTTAGCTTTAAACTGCAGAAGTCTCAATTTCAGCAACACAAACTTACACATGAGGTTTCAAACAAGGGGCTTTAATCTAAAATTGAGTGTCATAGAAAAGTATTAATAAAACTATTAAGATATACTGACATGGACAAAAAAAAATGTATCTGCACATGTAAAGGTCACTGCTCTAAAGAACAGAGAAAAAACTGATATGGAGCAATTCCATATTTATAAAGAGCAAGAGAAAAAAGCAGAAAAACAGTAGTATTCAAGAGGCAGGACACCAACGTGTTATGCTCAACAGCTGCACGTCAAACGACTTTCTGTTATTCTTTTAACCGTAATGTTTAGTCTGCAATTTCTTGAGCAAAATTTTGACAAACCCTACACATCTTAAGTGAGATGCTTTGAAATTAGAATTACTTCAAAAAGCCTCTTCAATAAAAAAAAAAACAATATTAACAACAGGAAAACAAACTATACATGAGCAACTACAACATGATAGTGAAATTTTGCCAAAATTTTGGCGAATTTTTTAAGGTGCAAGTGTCACTTTGAAGGATCGGCAGCAGCTTGACAGCCGTCTTCCTTGGCTTCCTGGGACTTTTGTGCCATCTTTTTGAAGAAGTGTTCAGCTCGCAGTTCCTCGAAGCAGAATTCGGTGGCCCCGCTGAGCAGCAGTTCTTTACAGTACATGCTCTGCTCCTGCAGTTTTCCTGCTTCTGCCTCCTTATGCTGCTGCTGATGCTCTTGCAGCCTTTTCAGGGGAGTTTCTTCTTTACTCGGCTTCCGCGTTGAAAGAACAGAGTTCACCGCCGGGTTTATCTTACACGGCGTCCTAAAGGAGAGGAAAGACATTAATATTTATCTTACAGTGATCTTGAAAGGAAACAAAAGTCAGAAAAACAAGGAATTAACTATTAAAAATGTTTAGTGTGAATAAATAGTTAAAGATTTTGATAATCAAATTCTTGTAATTTACATTAAAGATTTAGGAGATTCTGGGATGATATCCTAAAAAAATTACTTTCATTTGAAAGAAGGTTTATGGAATAGTGGTAGCCAATGTCCTAGATAAATCTGAGTGAATCATTGATTCCAACTGCTGTGTGTCTAATGAAATTTGACCACACTTTTTCCTTCCACTTAACTTTCAGTGTATATTCTTAGACAAAGCATTCTATAAACATGCAGCCATGACGTCTTTGCAACGAATGTCAGTGACTATCTTTAAGAAGATAGTTTTTCCATCAAAATACAACATTTCTGAATCAGAAATCCAGTGGCAAAGTTTTAAGTAATGTGGTTTTCTGAATTAAATGTAAAAAAAATCACTGAAATAAATATACTTTTTGAGAATATTCTAATTTCCCAAAACTCATCTGTGATTTTGTCTTTCAAACTATTTATATCCTTTTTGTGTGAAATAAAAGAGAAATAACCTCTAGACCTCCACACTCGTGTATTTCACTCTTTTTTTTTTCTTTCTTATTTTAAATGTAAATGTCTCCAATTACCAATATTACTTCTCACGTTGATCTAGTCTGTTCTTATCCCAAATATGATTCCTGCAGGAACTCACATTGTTGGAGGCTGGTCAGACTCCTCAACAAATGGTTGGAAGGTGGGCTTCGGAGGTGGTGGAAGCATGACTTCATGTGCAAATTTAGTTTTCTGGGGCAACTATGGCATTTATAAGCAAGAGAAAAAAAAGAAGGATTTTCTTTAGTGGACATCAATATGCAAATTTGCATGAGAAAAAAAAAAGACATGTTTTCTCATACCTTTACATCACACCATTTCTCTGGCTTCTGTTTGTTTTCTTTTGCCCTTGATGTGGGAGGAGCCATCCAGGATTCCAGCAAAGGTTCTGATGGACCCGGAGTTTCAGCTTTGTTCTCATCGAAAATCACCAGCTTACTGTTTGAAACGTTGCCAAGGACCGGCGCACCGCGTGACTGCAGGCCTCCGCTAATACCTGCCCAGGGAACGTATCAAGAATAAGGAATGCTATAACGATAAGGTAACATCAGCTAAAAATTTCACTTACTTCTGATTGCTGACCCAGTCCTGTTGACAGGAGCCTTCTTCTTCCCTCTATGTTTGAGGTCGGCTAGTGAAACTCTTTCAGGTTGTTTTGGCTCCTCGTCACTGCTGTCATTTTCCAATTTTAATAACGCCTGCCGGGACACACGAGCCTGCAGAGCCCTGAGAATGACCATTCAAATGCTTGTAATTCTTATAGAACGGTTCAAAGAGGAGGAAGTTAAACTGAGAGGTATAATCATAATTAAACAGATTTTTACTTGTGAAACTGAAGAAGCTTGTCATGTGGCTCAGCAAACCTCTTGAATGCCTCTTGATAGACAAGATCTGCTTTTCGATAACTGCCCTGATTCTCGTACTCCTCTGACCAAGCGATGTAGAGCGCCGCCTGTGTCACTCCAATTCCTTGTGCTTGCATATACCTGTAGATATCGAGGGGCTCTGAGCAGTTCTCTGCCTGGTGACATACAACACAAACATTTGGCTAATTTTACCACCACAAAGCTTATTTATTAGAATACCTAAATAAATCCAAAATGGAAAGAGTACATACAAATTTGATCCAGAGATCAACATAGCGAGGGTCATTGTGATACATCTTTTCATCTGTAAATCTGGTCACAGCCTGCTCCAACAATGTTGCAAGGTTGCTTTCTTTGCCCCCCTGAGGAAAGGTTTGTTCTGTCCACTTAATATACCTGTTAAACCACACAATTATGTTAACATAGGTTTTGAGATAGAAAGGCAACATCTACTAAAACCTGTCATTCATGCTGTACAATTTACTTACCTATCCCAAACACTTAGTGGATCCTCTCCTTCATACAGTCGAAGTTCAGACTCAAACATCCTGAAGAAACGGAACAAATTATGAGACCAGAGTTTGATCATTTTCCACTTCAAATCTAAAGTTAGAGAGATGATCCCTACTGTTTCTGCTGGTTGATTGCAGAAATGGGTCCTTCTTCTCGTTGGCTAAGGGCTTGATGTAACACTGATATAGCTCTGCCACGCCTCAGCGGCTGAATGTTTTCTTTGCTGAGCTCCCAATCCACATCTCCTCCTTCTGCCATTGTCGACAAAGTCTAGATCTCTATACACACATTATAACAGCTTATTAAGATGTTCTTATGACTACGATAAGTTCCAACTTGCAGTGATGCATGTGTTATTTTCCCATGATACACATCTACGTTTGTTTTTAAAGCCAACATGACATACCCATAAAGACTTACAATCACCTTCAGTCATGGTGAAATAAAGCACCTCCTTTAGCTTCATTCACATCCAGGGTTTTTAGGTTATAGTTTCTTGTTTAATGCAACCTACCAGTGAGTTTCACACCTGACAACACCATCATACAAAGGCTGGATCATCCCGAAGACAAAGCACCCAAGCTAAAGCTGAGAGGGGCCGAGTATTGCAACCAGGTTTACACTGACATCTGCAACAACTGCATAAACACAATACAGACGAGCCAGCAGCGAGGGGCAAGATTCAGCTGTACATTTGGCCCTCGAAGAAAACCGTATATAGGTGCAGCAAAGACAACTATTTAGAACCATGGATAGCACTGCAAAACTATATCGGATATAATAACAATTAAACAGCAATGTTTCCATTTTGATCGTTATATAGCCTCCCTTCAACACAAAGGAGAGGGTTATTCTGCAAAGTGAACCACGCAATTAATCTTTGCAATGGTAATTACATTAGCGACTCCGCAACGGTTTTGCCTTCATAAGGATTGCAGAAAAGGTTAGGGGTTTTTTTTGTTGTTGTTAAAATGCCATATTACAAAGAGTTGTACCGTGCAAGTTATACTTAGCGAAAGACATTAACTTCTCTGTGAGAAAACATTTCCAACATACAGTGTGACTTCCACGATGCTAAGCTAGCTAGTCGCAATGACATAAGAAGCTCACCTTGGCTTTCCATCAATACATTTTGTTAATGTTCTCATTATTAGATGATTTTGCCAGATAAACATAAAGTTAAACAGAACTTTCAATAGATAATGGCCTTGTTGTTAATACCTTTTCGACCCGTTTTAACCTCTTTTGGCAGGATATCTTCAGCTAATGTCTTTAATGTCTTTCGCTGTGACGCCGTTACACCAGCAAGCTCTTCTGTTTTGAACAACGGCCGCAGTCCGCGGAGAAAGCTGATTGGACGAATCCCAAACAGGAAACTGCGTGACGCAATATTACAGTTTCCGGTCTGCTTCCTGTTTTGATAATGACAACGTTAACCACCCCAAAACATATAGCTAATATTCCACATTTCTGCCCACTGCAGGGGAATTTCCGTACGTCCTCAATCGCTTGCGAAGGCATTACTCAAGAGGAGGCGCAATGGACAGTCGCTGTTATGGCTGTGCATCAAAGTTTAGTCTCTTCAAGAAGGAGGTAAGATACAGCTTTTCAATCTTTGAGGGGCCTTCATTATTTTGCTCCCCCTCTTTAGACATAAATTCTCGCTTAAAAATGGCTATACAAATACTGTTTCTCAATGTTTTTAGAGGTATGCTATTATCATCGGCAGCATTTGTGAAACATAGGAAAGTTTGATAAATTTAGAGTGCATGATAAAAAAAAAAAAGTTCAATGAAGGTGTTTCAACACTAGAAACGTAATGAAAGGGAGTAAAAATTTATAAAGAAATTTGATGCAAAACAAGTTGCAAGCTGAATGTAAGAAAAATACTTATGGAATAAAATAATTGAAATATTGCTCTGCTTCGTTTTAAAGGCAAATTGAAAATACCATTCAGAAATTAAAATCTTAATTTTAATGTTTGAAAGGAATTTTAGTTTCAGATTTAACTCCAAGTTAATCAATAAATAAAATTAGAATAAAAACAGATAACTAAAAACCTCACAAAAAGATCCAGGCACCGAAAAGAACTAATACGATCCCACCCATGCTTATTAAAGTTTGCTTAGGTAACATGCAAGGTGTGTTTTCCACCAAACTTTCTCTTCAGCTGGGCTGTAAGAACTGCGGACGCTCCTTCTGCTCCAGCTGTTTGAGTCTCAGTGCTGTGGTGCCTCGCTGTGGCAACACCCAGCAGAAAGTCTGCAAGCAGTGTCACGGTAATCTCACAAGGTAAACCACCTCCCCTATACACAGAAAACAAACTAAACCATTTTTTTCATAAGCTAATATTTCACCTTCTTTCTTATTAGAGGGGAATCTTCAGACAATGCTGGAAGATGGTCCCCTCCAGAAAACTACAAAAAGTTTGTATGACTAGATGTTTGAAAAATATAAAATAAAAAAAGAATCTTGTTAGCAACAGGAATGTCCTAACATTTAAAATTCATGCTTTTTGCAGACGGGTTGCTGCACTGGAGGCCAAACAGAAACCGCAGACCACACAACCTGGTGTGCATGGAGGGAGCAGAAATGGCAAATCGGTCCATTTACCAGCCAAAGGGCTTAGTAAAGAAGACTATGCTATTGCTGAGAAGCTTCAAAAGCTAAAAGAAGACACCAAACCAAGTAATGCATTGAGATCTTTTAGCATTTATCATCTACATCAAATCTGATGATTTGAGAAGTTAGCCATTTTTATGCTAAGTTATGTAACAATGGGATGATATTATTTTTATTTAACCAGGAAGATCCCAATGGAAAACTGGTCAAGATAGGCAGCAGCAAGTACCAAACACAGCGACACAAGTTTCACAACCAAATAGACAAAATATAATAGAAGCACATTCAAATTTTATAGAGATTAAATTATAAAACATTTGTCTGTCATGGAATTAGTCTGAAGGACTTATTTTTTTTAATTTAAAATCGCTTAAAGAAAGTAACTGTAATTTTCCAGTGATTCCACGACTTGCTCTAATATATGGGTCTGAGTGGCCAAAAAGCTCTTCTACCAAACTCAGTTGATGCAAATGGAACAGAGAACATCATTTTTATTTGAAACTGAAAAACAATAATTTCTCTCTAGTGATGATTAAATTAACCAAACTTATTACAGTAATAATAATGTTAGAAATTGTTTACTATTACTTTGATGTTTAATGGAGACATAAACAAACAGGAGAAGAAAAACTTGGAAATTTACATGAATATTTCAAGTACAATGCTTTGTTATAGTTAATGTTTTGCTTTCTCTGCCTTTCTGCTCTTTAAGGAGTAACAGAAACATTATAAACTAATCATAGGGGCTCAGTTAGTCGAGCCATCGGATAGCAGCCCAACAGTAGCTCTTTTGAAAATGAACACGAGTGACAATTAAACAGCTAAATTTGTCTTTCTTGTAAGTGAGGTAAAAGTATGGGAGCCTTCCTTTAGTCAGCTGTCCAGCAGTGTCCATAAAAAATATGTACATTTTAAAACTTTGATTTATTTTTAGAGCCAATATTAGTCCAGCTCTAGCCTTAATATGTTCTCTTCGTTTTAAAATGTCCTTTATAACTTTTTAACCTCTTTAGAGTCTATCCCTTCTGAAAAGGAGATTGAGTCACGTCTTGCTGCTCTGAAAACTCCCAGCCAGCCTGTGCCTTCTTCAGAGGAGATGGAGGATCGCCTGGCAGCTCTGAGGGGTCAGCCGCCCCCATCTCAAGCTCCTCGACCAGTGAGTTCCCCTTCCTAATCGTGTGGAAGACTCAAGCATAGGGCTTGGTGAAAAAAGAAAATATTTTGTAAGTTTTATGTGTTCACACATACAGGTACACCAGCCTCCTGACATCAGGACTCAAACTGAAAAAGCGAATGATTTGATTACTCAGATGGCAGAAGAAGTCGCCATTGATGACCAACTGTCAAGTCCAGAAGATAGTAAGTTAATATTTGTCTCATAAATTGTAGATACATAGTACAAGTCAAATGTTGATATGCACTCATCATTAAGGGGACATCATTGGAGAACAGAATAATGAGGAAGAAGAACCTTGAACCTTAAACGACTAAATGGTAGAAACCTGGCAGTTAGGTGTTCAAAGAGGAGAATGATCCCAAACATGTATCAAATTTCCTCAAATATCAGTTAATGTACATAAATATTTATTGTTTTAGACTTTATGTATAGCTTTTTAAAAAGCTACATTTTCAACCAATTTTTCTCTTAAAACTCACATGAGTTTAATGTTTCATAAACTGCTATGAAAAAAAATACTGTTCAAAATGCACCATTAACAAACCATTAAATACATGCTTACTACAAGCATAGGTACACTTTTGACTGGCACTATAAGTAATAAAATGACTATATCTTCATTTGGCAGAGTCTGAAGTTACATTCATTGCTTTCTAAGTAAAACATTGTTTTACTTTTCACTTCTGACGGTGTAGATATGAACGATCTCAACAAAGGTGAAAGTGCTGCTTCAGACGAGAACCTGGAGGACAACCAGGGAGCAGCAAGACAGCAGGAGGCAGAGAAAGACCGCCTGCTTGAAGAAGCCATGAAGGATCTGAAGAGGGAGAAATATTCCCAGGATGAGATCCTTCACATGGCCAAGAGGCTAGCACAGTTAAAAGGCCAAGATCCAGATAAAGGTGCTCAGAACCAAGAGCATTACAATCTTATCTTTTGTCCATTGGTTTATGGTAGCATTTCAAGCAGCAAAACAAGAGTGTGCAATGTCTTGTTTTGCAGAAGTGTTTGTTTGCTCAAGCCAGACAAATCAACCATTTTATTTTTTGCTTCATCTTTAGTCACAGCAGAGGATTTCAGACAACCTGACAGTGAAGAAGAGACTGAGGAAGAAGCTGTGAGGAGAGTCCTGAAACAGGTCATTTAATGTTGATACTATAGATGGATGCTTAATAATAAATTTGCTGCTTGGAAGCTTTTGTGAAGTATTTAGAATGGCCTTTACGGCCACAAGAGGCTGCTATTTGGCCATTTTAATTATTTGTGATTTCAAATACAGACATGTTTTGAAGTTTTAATCATCCTCTTGACTTTGGCTCCAGCTTTCAGAAGAAGCTGCACTCGATGAAGCCAGTGGCTACAACATACCTATAGAGCACAGCGGACCCAGGAACAGAGAAAAAAAGAAAACCTCTAAAAAACCAGTACTAAAATAATCTCACAAGCAAATTCATTGTTTTCATTCCTTTGGGTGCTTAAAATTAAAGCCATTCTCCTTCTGATGTGTTTCTAGACTCCTGCCCTGACGAGCCGAACTTCTCCTGCTGCTGCTGCACATCAGCCGTCAGACAGCGACGACGAAGAACTTCCCTGGTGCTGCATCTGTAACCAAAACGCCACCCTGCGTTGCCACACCTGTGACGGAGACCTGTACTGCAGCCGCTGCTTTCGGTAACATGACATGCATTAATCATCATAAAACACTACAGACGCCAGTTAATGACTCAAAATGGGGTCGTGCTTGGAAAAATCTTCAGTCTGCCGCAAGAAAAATGATTTGGAATGCAAACCACGACCCACATGAGTCCCGCGCAGCTTGCTACCATACTGTTAAGCAGCATGAATATAAAGTATTTACTGTGATGAATTATCAATCCGTTCTCTATCATCTCCTCAGGGAAGGCCATGATAAATATGACAGGAAGGAGCATCACACCAGTAGCTACACTGCTCCGAAGAAGAAGAGGAAGACATGATACTAAAGATGCTCATTTTATTAAACTCTGACCTTTCATGGCTGTAGGACTTGCTCTTTAGCCTCAGAGGGAGTATTGCAGTAATTTAAAACAGCTTTATCAGAATTGAAAACACTACTATAAACCAGAGCTCATCATAACACATTAACTTGCAGTGCCTAGCTTAAGGATTAGTAAACACCCTCTGGAGGGTTTACAGTTTTTCATGGCACAACCACAAACTTAATTGTATTTTATTGGGATTTATAGCGATACACCACCACAAAGTGGCATGTATTTCAGTAACAGGGAAAAAAAGGATACATGGTTTTCAACCTGTGATACGACTATTTGTGTTCATCGTCTTAATATTCCACTTGACGGTGAACCTCCATCTCATCCAAGAGTCTAACAGACTGCCTTCTACTTCACTTCTACTCCTACTCCCACCCCATATAGTATGTTACCGCCACCACAATGTGTTAAGAGTTTTATTTTTCAGCACAGATGATGTTTAAAATATTTACCAAGCAGTTCCGTTCGGTCTCATTTGAGAAGAGCACTTTTTTTCTGCATAGCTACTTCTTTTCATCACGTGGATGCTCACAGTTGTCTTGATAATTGATTTTCCCACTAGAGGCATACATTTTCTTTTTGAAGACTTTTGACATCAGCTGGTTGAGCTGGAGTTTACTTAGGGGTATTGGTGTAAAAGAAGCTGAATCCATATGCTTTCCAGTCCATTTGTGTAAAATAATCTGTAGAGTCAGTTGGGACGTCATTGCAGATGTCTTTGTTCAGCACCTTATTTGCCTCTATGAAGGTTTATTCTGCTGGGCTTACTGTGTACTGCTTAATGTGTAAATTATGTAATCTGAACTACAAATGAGTGTTTGTCATTTATATTAAATCCCGATAAAATACATTCAGATTTGGGGTTGTGGCGTGACAAAATCCAAAATAGTAGGAGGGGTTGATTCAACTTGCAAGGCAAAGTGCAGAAAGAAACTTAAAAGACATTTAAAAATATTGTGCAAGACTTCTAGCAGCAGTTAGACTGAAATTAGACAAGCAAGACGTGTAATACCTGAAACTTATCTTCTTAGAACTTGCTAAAAAAAAAAAGGTATATTTGAAGATTCTAAAGAAAACACAATTTAGAAGTGACAAAGTGAATAAGAAGCATCATAGGTTTGTTTGAAGCTGTTTTACTTTTTCATGACAACCTCCTCCTAAATATACTTTGCACTCATTACTGTGAGTATTTTTAACTTTTTGCAGCACTTCCATCAAGCAGACAGATCATGAGCTCACCCGAGACAATGTGCACTTGCTCTCAGACTATTGTCAGCTAAATACTGAAAAGTCACAGACGAGTCTGTGTGAAAGAATCACTGAGGCCTTTGTTCCCTTTGTGCTGTTGTTCTTGTCTATGTTTGGCTGTGGTTCTGACATTAGCGCTGACTCTCTTGTTATTTGATTCTAAATGAAGCAATTGTTTTGATTATTTTTAACATCAATGCTCCTTTTTTTTTTTTTAACAAAATGTGTCATTATTTAAGAAAATCATTTGGCAGGTCCCCTTTGTGTTGTATGTATGGAATCTTTGTCAGTGAAAGAATGAATGAGTCAGAGTCAGACAAATAACCGTAATGGAGCCCTGAACAAAAAGACCCTCCGTATGACAGTGAGAGGACCAAAGTGCTGTTAACTTATAGGAAACCTTCACACTATCCTCTGTGTGCTCCCTCCATTAAAGGTGGCCATGTTTGCCTTTTCTGGGCCATGTCATGCACCACCCCACCACCACCACACACAGGAAATGGATGGCTATAATGGGTGCATGCTTAATGGAACATCCTGTGGGTGATTTGAGTGTGTTTACTCCTGGACCTGACATGTTGACGCCTCCATTGTTTCCATCACTCTGTTGAAAAATTCATATCAGAAAACAGAACGCTGAGGTTATCCATTCAGCTGTGTCCAGACGAAGTGCTGCAGGGCGTAATGAAAAGCGTCTGTGATAGTAGAGTGCTTTTATTAGTGCTGTAAATTTTGTCCCAAGTAATGCAACTGCTTTTCCAATAATTAGGTGTTTTTTTTTTTTTTGTAGAAGGTAATTCAAATTAAAAAGTGAACCTCATATATAGAACCATTACACACAGAATGGTATATTTCAAGCATTCACTTCTATTCAATTAGATGATTATGGCTTACAGAAAACTGCTATTTTCCAGATGACTACAGAGTACTATATGTAAGCATATTGATTGAAAGTTCAGTGGAAGGAAACTGTGTGGTAAAAAAGGTGCCAAGGCAGAGTAAAAAGGTTGCATGAGGTCCAGTGAACTACCCACAGTCAGGACTTGAAAGTAGTACTGGGTTTCATGACCAAGGCATCATTGTTCTCACCTGCAAACTCTTCTGACCCCAAACCACATAGAAAATCTTTAGGATATTGTCAAGAACAAGGTGAGAGACATCAAACATTATAAATAAGCTAAAAGCTGCTTTTAATCACCTTGGCCTTCTGGACGTCTTGGCAGAACCGCTGAATGGTGATTCCTTTTAAGGTAGTCTCTGATGCAGAAACAATTTTTTTGTTATCATGAGCTTTAGGTCCTAATCAAAATTAACAGAAACAAAACTTGAAATATGCCACTGTAATGACTATGTGAAACATTTGTGTTCCCTTTTTAATTGAATTGCACACCCATATAAACTTTTCAATAGTACTCTAATTTATTCAAACTGAACCTGCAGATGCATAATTAATGTTGAATAAAACAAACTGGCTCATCACTTTGTTCTAAATCTGATTATTTGCACAAACAGCCTTGTTTTGAAAAGCTTCCACTTTATTCCAACAACACTGTTACCTAAACAAAATGCTTATGTACATAAATAAGAAACTGAAAATGTACACTCTTTTACACAAAAAAGAGTCCATGTGGGTAATAGCTGTGTCATGTTTATCACTTTTACATTGTTGATATTTTGAAGGGAGCTTAAATTTTAGAGTCCATAAATTGAGCAGAAAAAAAAAATTCATTCTGACTCAGGAAAGGGGGGAAAAAGTCAGGAAAAGTCCCCGATGTGATATTTGCACTTCCAGCCATACAAACTCTTAACTTGTGGGGAAGAGGCTCCACGTCATCTTGGTTGTTAATTTGACCTACAGTTACTTCTTCAAGGGGCCTGACATTTTACGTAGACCTTTTATCCTGTAGAGCAGCCCGTTGATAAACTCCTGTGGGGAAGTTTCAGAGAGCAAATGTTCATTTTCTATGTTTAAAAAGACAATATAAATGTCATAATGAGTAAATTGTTAAAATTGGTTGTCTTTAGATGTGGAAGTTAAGCTTTTTTGTCACCTTACCTCTTTTGGCTTTCCACATTCCTGCAATAATTCCTGAAGAAGAAATACAAAAATTAAAAGTTAGTCCAAGAAAGCAAAAGTTTTTGTCTATTAAGCAGGGCAACCGTCAAAGGTGGAGCCACAAGTGTAATGGACACCCAGGTAAATATGCTGAACCAATCAGGCATTATCTTGGCTGGGGAGTCTAACACAAAATTTTATACAGACAGGAATTTAAGATTGGAGAAGATGATTTGCTTAGGACATTTTTTTTTTATCTATACCCCTTAAATTCATTCTATAGGCACCTCTGTTTTATGCTACATTTAAAATATACTGAAAAAAATTACAGCTTCATATGAGTCAAATTAGCAAAACAGAATTATATAGTGGAAAAAGCAGAGAACACTTAACCAGCACTGTTAAAGACGATTAAAATATCTTTATTGCTTTTTCACTGCAAATGTTGCGACACTGGTTCCCAGCATGCATTTAATGTGTTAAAAGATTTCAGATTGTGTCGTAAGTACACATTTATTTAGATATCTTGTTAAGCATGGCATAAAGATGTAGCATGACATTAAGCTAGATTGAAGCAATCAATAGCTTATAAACCAAACAAAAGATCTGATGGTTTTCTTTCTAATTCCATGTGATTCATATTGTATAAACAGAAATAGTTTTTACAAATCTACTCTGAGCGAATATCTTCTAATTCATCTCAACTTTTGGACTACACTTTATTCAACAAAGTCCATTACTCAACAGGGGAAAAGGTGCATTCACTGGCTCTTGTGCAGCAAATCTGTGCAGCAAGGGAACCAGACCCACTTTACTGTTGCCAAAGCTGCCAAGACGAGACACAATTAAGAAACGGGAAAAAAAAAACTCTGCCTTGGAGCTGCTTCTGTCTATTTTATGACCCCACCAAACACTTATTTGTGTAATGCAGGCCACATAAGCACTTAGAGATCCTGCTAAAAATCAATCAGATGATTTGCTTTTGCAGACTTGGCATTTCTGGGAAACAAGAAAGGAAGAAACAAGAGGCATAAGGCGTTTTTATTGAAGTTTGAAGGAAAATCCCAAACCCTATCCCAACCCAATATACAACTTTTAACACCTGTTATCAACTTTTAACACCTGGACAGAGACGTGTTTAAACATTTATAGAACGTACCTCAAGTCGATTTCTTTGTCCTTCATCGGGCAGTTCTAGGAGTTCATCTATGTCGATTTCTAACTCTGGAATCTCTTCCTCCTAGGATGGAAATGAAAGTTATTCAGAGCATTTTTCTGTCACAATAGTACCCATATTTGAATTTCTGAGTACAGCATTAGTTTTACACAACAAAACAGGCCTGGACTATCAAAACTTTGGTGGGAGCTTTATTATGTGGATTTTTTTTTTTTCGCTTTTTCCCCACAAAGTCCTGAATTAAGCCAACTCACATAATTGGTCTGAACTGACCCAACAGGGTGACGGTACAGGTCAGCTCCTTCCTCCACAGCCTTGTACTTGAGGAGGAATGAAAGAACTATAAAAGCACTGCGTCATCCTTTTACAGGTAGTGGTTAAAATGTCTACACCGCATAGTTAAATCATTCATAAGCCAATAGCATACACCCATTTAAGCTTTGTATCACTTTTGTTACTGAGCGTCCCAGGTAAAAGAGAGCTATTCAAACCCTACAAACAAAACTAATAAGGTTTGTTTCTCACAAAATGATTAATGAGCAGTGCTCATGAGCACTGAGGCAGAATTAACTCTAGTTGGCCAGTGTTTACACGCACCAAGAGCAGATTTCATGGATGGGTTACCTTTTACCATGTAGTTCAACCATTACTGAAGGATTATTAACACACATGCTCTGCACCATATTAATTCTCAATTGGTTTGTTGTGCAGTAGCTGACAAAGGTTTCTTGATGGTTTCACGAAAAGAATCACAAACTTTCCCCTCTCCCCTGAGTGCAAATCTGAAAAGTGTGATGTGTTCATCTATCCTGATAGGTCTTAATTAAATCCTGTGTGACATTGTGTTGAGAATTATTTTCATTACCTATGTTAGTGAACCTGGTCACTATTGATTTGAAGGTGAATGTGGAAAAAAATGAAAGAAAACATTTTGGAGGCTACAAAACAGCTGTGGCAGGATAACACCACACACAGCTGGATCTGCAGTTAAACATTTTGATAAAAGCACACCATGCTAGAGTGACTCTGCTAAAGTCCAGAACTGATTCCTATTAAGAATTTATGGCAAGACTTGGAAACTGATGTTTAGAGACACTCTCCATACTGACTGAGCTTGAGATACTTTGCAATAGAGAATGAGCAACTATAACTCCATTTCAAAATTTGTTTTGTCAAATTTTAACTATAACTAAGAGCATTTTAAGTTATGAATTATAATAGCAACTTACTGTTCATAGCAAATTCTTTTCTCATCTAAAGCAGAGCTTGTAATATGCCCATTCTCCACTGTCAAAGAGAATGAGGAGTGCAATCAGCAGAGTTCATGGAGTTATGATATCTGAAGTAAGCACTCACATTTGACAAATGTGGCCTTGTTTTTCGAGGGAATATTTTCCGGATGGGGGATTTTCTTGACTGAAAACGACTGGGCTTGCACAGCTCATGAGGAAGGAAGGTAATCAATGTGAAAGTGCTGAGTGGTGAAATAGATGGGGCCTCTTCAGAGTCCCCATGGCCCCTCTAATTGATATGTGTTGCGAGTTTGAACCTCTGTGATTCTGCTGAACTCTGCAGGATAAATCTACGGCCGAACCTTTGCTCCTTCCTTTATCTTGCTGTGCTGCGAAGGCCACAAGCTGAGATTAATTACATCGTCATTTACTTAAATTCTTTTTTTGTGCAAAATAAATAAAATATGAATGTGAGAATAAATATAAAAGCTAAAGAGAAAACTAATGTTAAATTACTTTATTTCTTTTCACAGCCATCCATGCAGAGCATTAAAGGGTGATGCTTTTCACAAGTCATAACTTATAAGATTATATGTCATATCCAGTCAGTTTCCAGCTTGTTGAGAGTTACTGCTTTAGTCTATTGGAATGCTGAATATTAATAAGACCTTCAGATCCAGACATCTCTGCAGCATTTTCTGAAGTTAAAAGACTGAACTTAGAATAAGCACTGGCACTAATGCTGACATCCGTGTTTATTGAAACTTTCTTGGAGGACAGGATTCAAGAATAAGAATTTGCAAATTAGTCATTTTAGGTAAAAAAAAAAAAATCCACTGGACAAATCCTTCTACAAAAGCATCCCAATAAAACATAAACATGAAGCAATCAGTGACCCATTACTTACACAATTCCCTGTGTTTATGCTTTTGTAAAGGAAACTGAGCCCTGGAAAATTTGTCTGTTGTGATATAATGCTGGTGTGTGTTTCGGTTATCAGTTCTTTCCCTTTTCCTGTTAGCAGGACTAACTGTGAGCATGTCTAAACATTAAAGATTAGTTAAAAAAGGTTTTAATATTATATAGTTCTGCTTAAAAACAATAGCAGCCCGGATTTCTAGAGAAAATGCAACTTATTTAAATTATTTGATTGTTACACATTGGTCTCTAAATCACAGCCTGCAGACTTCAAGGTATTTCATTGGGATTTTACCAAGGAGAGGAAGGAAAATGTGACATGGTGATCAAAAGTCTTTGCAAATGAGTTGTGTATTCAATTGTCATCTGATAGACAAAATATAAATCAGTAAAACAAATTGCCTTCAGAAGTCACTTAAACAGTAAGTAAGGTCCACCCAATCTTTGAATATCTCTGACTCATCACTGAAAGCCAGTAAAATATATAACACAACTACCAAATAAAGGCTGTCTACTTGTCTCTATGCAAGTAGAGTGTTTATCAGAGATGCAGACAGGAGGCAAAGGGTATATCTGGAGAGGCAGCAGAGATAACAAAGGTAACGGCTTAGGTCAGACAGTCTTATCATAGGACAACTATTAGTTGTGTATGTCAGAAATTTGTCTTTCTTTTGCAAAGACAGAAGATCTTTTCAGTTGATTGCAGGACAGAGGGACCTAAATACTAGCAAACCCTGGAAGAAAACCTGTTAGAGGCAGTGAGTGAATATAAACTTGGTCTGAAGTTTCAAGCAGGAAAATGTCTTTAAACATACAACCAGAGCTACAACGGAACGGTTTGGATTAAAGCATGTGCATTAGTTAGAAAATGTACTCAAAGTCCAGATTCTAACAAGAATCTGTGACTAGTGATGTTTACAGATGCTGCATGAGAATGCAAACTACAGATAACCTGCTTATTTATAAAATGTTTTGCATCAGTTTCTTCCGACTTTATAATTTTCCACATCTTTCATCACATACATTCCCCACAAAAAAAACTAAGTTGTGTAGTTAATTATGTGACAAAATATGTTCCATGTGTCTTATTGCTTCCTGAATGCACTACATTTTATTAGAGTGCATTTTTTGAAACTACAGATTTGATTTCTAATGTTAAGCATAAAAGTACTGTTCAAACTTTTTTTGAAATGCATTTTCAAACTTTTCAGAAGGTGTGAAGTGTGAAACTAAGGGGTCCACTCCTGACTCGGGCGGCCCTTGTATGAATTAGAAAGGCAGATAAATAATTTAGGCTATGACACAGGGGACTGATGGTAAATGCTTCCACGCGGAAGACTCTGAGAACCAACAGAGTAACCTTCCCCCAAGGCCCATGCAAAATTCATTACACTACCCGGTGCACACGGACAAGCCACAACCAGTTCTGCACAAGTGACTCATGCAGAACATTGGAAAGTTAAGTGCTAATTTGTCATTGAGCAAAGCATTGCTCTTAGGAAAAATATACTGAATACAAGCATTTTCCACTTGCCAAGGTGGACACTTGTATTTCTGTTGCCTTAACTTATTAGTTTATCTCCATTTATCCTTTACACTCATGCTATATACCTTCTCTAACTAAGTTTACGAGCTGTTTCAAACATTTTGCTAATTTTGAAACCGTATGAAAGATACCATCTCCCTTTGCAGCAATAGTACATTCCCTTGGCTTATGGGAGGAGGCGGCAACTCTTTGCTTGATTGGTTTGAAAATAAAAGGAGAAAAATTTGTTTCCACCATCTTTGGGTTAAAAGGAGGAGATCTTGTCATCTGAGAGACACTGTTTCCCAGAAGCTCGCAATCCTTAATGGACACCTCTAATTCCAACTGTGCCAAGCAGCCTCATGTGGGCGAAGAGACATCTGTTACCATGGTTTCCCCTCACAGCATGCCAAGCAAGTCAATATGGAGCCTGTGACATAATTGGATTGTATCCCACAGAATGGGATTGCATTATGAATCATTATGAAAATCAACTACAAGTTGACTGATGTTTTTTCCTAATCCCCAGTACATCGGACCAATAAATAAAAGGTTTTAAACGCAGGAATGTCTCCCTCTTGAAAATGATCTCCATGTAGTGTGCAATGTGATGGAATCAATAACCCTGTAGCTATGCTGATGTGTTTAGTAGGACTTAATATCAGCTTTTGTACAGTCTGTGTTGTTGTTTTTTTAATCTTCCTCCTTATGTTACTTCATAAGTTCTGAGGTTTGAGTGAAGTGAGCTTGCTGACCAAATATGAACACAACTTAAAGTTGATAAAATACGGTGGGCCAACAGCAAGCAAAAAACATGGCTCCTCAAATAATTACTGAATATAAATTTTGTTTTGTGTCTCTCTGCTTTTTTCTCCAAACTCTGAAACCTTACTTTCCAAATTAAAAGCAACATTTACTTTGATCTGATATAAAAAAAATGTGGAGCTCAGAGGTAGCTAAAAAGAAAGATGTGCAACAGTTGCAGACCATGTTCTGGATGAGTCTGTGTTTGGTATCTCTTCAGGCCCTGACTCCGGCTCACACACCTTTAAGTCTCCCCCAAAACCTTGAATAGGCTTTGCTTCCAATTCTCTAGAGGCTCTCCTGGTTGTCCCTGTTGCTATCACACTCTTCCTTCCATTAAACTTTCTATTCCATCACCCCATGTGCAGAATTCTGTAAACAGTCAGTTCCTTTAGGAATGACTTTGTGTGCCTTAATTCATGCCTTCCCCATCAATAACACATAGGAGTAATTCCTCACAGGGTAAATACGAATGTTTGTCTCAGAACTGCAGAAATCTAAAGTGCAGAACTTCACAATTTGCAACAAGCTCAAATGTTTGATGAATGTGATGTCTAAATAAATAGCCTCCTTCATATAGTTTATGTAGACAACTACATTTTCTTAAATCTGATTCCTCTCAGGCATCTTATGACTAAAATAAAAAACCTGAGAGCATAGATACAGCTGACGCTGCAGTCAGGCTGATGATAAATGAATGCTGCTGAACCAGAAACTGCAGCTTCTGTCCTCCCACCCATTTCATGATCCACACATGATAGATAACCAACGGCAGGAGACTATGAGCTTTTCTGTCTCCCTTTCCTTGAACCTTCTTTATATGCATGCAGAGAAGCTGACAGCACCAGAGTGAGACAGTCCTCTCCTCCTACCTCACAGTCAAACAGCAGGTGTAGCTGCCCGTCGATCCACTCCTCAATATCCAGCCTCCTCTGCAGGTCCTTGCGGTTGTACTTCACTGTCAGCTTACCCAGCTTACGGTGTGCCGAGTCTTCTGTCTTGTCCGGCGCCTGAAACATCACCCTGGACTGGGTGCCTGGCTCTGTCGCCATGGCTGCCACGGCCTCCAGAGAACCGTGGATAACACAGACAGAGCCACAGGCTGTGACGCACTCTACACAAACTGGCTGCCCTCTTCTATATGTTGAAAGCTCTTTTTCTGATGGGCTGCTCTTCCCACACGTTGCTCCTCTTTTCTTCTATCTCTTTAAAGCCGGTTCTGGTTCCCTGCCTGTCCTCGTCCTCTCTCTCGCTCATTCTCTCTGAAGCTCGCTCTCTTGCTCTCTTTCCCTCCACCTCCTCCTATTGCAACACCCACTGGCTGCACTATCAGGAGGATGGTAATGAGATATGACTCTCCATATGTGTGCGTATGTGTGCGTATGTGTGCGTGTGTGTGTGTGTGTGTGTGTGCACTTTGCAGGGTGTGTAATTGCTTTTTGTTCTCTTCTTTTTTTTCTTATGGCAGGTAGAAGAGCATAGGTCAATTGCAGCAATAAAAAAAGGGAAGAAAAGTTGAAAGGGCAATCATCTAGGGATGATCAGTTTGGCTGAATATATGTGTATTCATATGACATAAAAAGTACAGTAATAATTAGTTTTTTCTCGTTTTCACAGGTAATTGCACATAAAACAAACATCACATTCCAATACATTACTTACTGAATTAAAGTAATTGCTGCCTTGAGAATGAAAAGTAGAAGGTTCATCTACATAAAGTCTTATGTAAGTATTAAGTATTTTCCATCTTATATATTTCTTCATGTTTTGCTTCTTTGTAACCCTAAAATGTTTCAGATATCACAGTTAGATTCAAGTCACTACTTAGACTTTGCCATGTCAAAAGTTTTTTGAAACTTTGATTCAGACATGGATTTGCTGATTTTCCAGAACCCTTAGCTTGACATCGCAAAGTAATGGCTGGACGTTTACTCTCTGAATTTTCTGCCACAAACCAGAATTCATTGTTTTATCAACAATAGCGATTCTTCCAGGTCCTGAAGAAGCTAAGCAGTCCCAGACCTTCGAACTACCACCATAGTTGTCAGCTGGTATGATGTTCTTTTATGAAAATGCCCTTCACTTTTAAACTTCCAAAGGAATGATTATTTTTTGTCTCACCAGCTCACAGAATATTTCCCCAAAAGTCTTTGGGATCATCAAGGTGTGACTTTGGGAACTGGGAGACAGGGGTTTGAGTCCTCTTTTAGTCAAAAGTGCTTTTTGCCCTGAAACTTTGTTTCAGTTGTATTTTATTGATGTTGTTTATGCCCATTTGCAAGGACACCTTCACTGAAGCAAATAAGACCTGCAGTGCTTTAGGTTTATTGAGTCTTCTTGTTGGAGCTGTTGGTAATTTTGGTGGCCCAGCCACTCCTGAGAAAATTCCCTTCCCATTTGTGAACACAGGCTCTGAAAAAGGCTTGCTAGAGTTCCAAATCCTTAGAAATGGCATTATAACTTTTTCCAGACTGGCAAGTGTCAGTAATCTTTTCCATTAATCCCTCTCTTTCGTTCATGCCAAGATGTGTTTCCTGACTGTAAAACAGTTTCAGAATATCCAAAAAGCTGCTGCAAAAGTTCTGATTTGAACCAGGAAATATAACTACTTTAGGTCTCTTCACTGACTTTCTGAATATACAACTTTGTTTGCGTATATTTATGGTCTAGAGCAAAATACATCTCCAAACTTCAGGTAGCCAGAGTCAACCACAGGGAGACTGCGCTTCAATATTATATTCCTAAAATCTGTAACAGTCTTCCTGCTGAGGTGAGGCATGCCTAGACTCTGACAATGTTTAAATCCAGACTGAAAACAGTTATTTTTAGCTGTGTATATGAAAACTGGCAGTATTTCATCTACATTTCCTTTCTCTAATTTAAGTGGTCAATGACGTTACATTTGTTTTTCATTTGTTTAAATTATGCTTTTTAATATTTGTTTTTAAACTTTTGATTTTGCTGTAAAGCACTTTGAATTGTCCTGTACACTAAATGTGCTATACAAATGGTTAATTCATTTTTAAACACAGGACACTTTTTTTTTTCCTCAGTCAGATTGGAAATCTTTCTTCCCTTTATAAATGAAAACTTTTTCACAGCACTGTGTTTCTAACAATAGTCGGGTCCCTCCCTGACAGGTGAGCCAGGGTTCCTCTACTATGGAGGTTTCTTTGTCCTGCATATAACAGCCATTATCAGGTATTACGTTTAATAAGGCTTGAAGTCAAATTGGCATCCTCAGTTACCCACTCTTACATAATGCATGGGGAAGAGTTAGGTACTCATGGGTGCCAAATTAGAGCCAAATGTCAAACCCAGTTCCTGAAATCAACATTGTAAAGTCAAAGGAGTGCACAACTGCAGGGTCAAACATCTACCTGCAAAGAGTTAGTGCACAAGAGATAAGGCAGATAAGAGGCACCAGAATGTCCTTAGATCACATAGCAACGTGGATAACGGCTATTTGGGCTTTTTTGAGTATCCATCATTCATAGCTGCTGGTGTTCACTCTCTGATGCACCGTCTGTTACAAACACTGAATTATTAAGTGCTTCGAGCGACTCACCTTTCCAAGCAAACACATTCATTCATCCCATACTGTTTTTTTTTGTTTGTTTTTTTTTAATCTGCATGGGCAGGCTGATTAAAATAAAACATTAGAAGAGACCCATATTATACCTTCTCCCCTCTGACTTGGCTGGGTGGCTCATTACAGTGAGAAAAAAATCAAAAAGCAGTTAAAGTCAACAAGCTGCCTCACTGTGTGGCTAAAATGGGTAGACTTTCACCGTCAAAGCCCAGTTAAGTCCATGCATATCACATTTGAGTTTGCTCTGACTTAGTTGAGCTATTACTAGGAATTAGTGTAAGTCTTTGAAACAGGAAATCTATATTTCACCATAAAGTAGGCCAGCCTTTATGGTTACAAATGTTGCAGAAGTAAACAACTGATCCCCTGCAATTGCCCACATGTGGCTACATGACTCATCTCATACCATAGATTGGTGACTAATCTCATAAGCAAGCTCAGTATCACTACACTTATCAAAGCGGGTTAGAAGTAATGAGAATATAAATTATACAACAATAACTGCATTGAATTTCAAACAGAATTAGCTCAAAAGCAGCTTTTCCAAATAAACAAGTTGTTTACCCTTAAAAATGTCTTTAGCTCTTGATGGAATAACACTGCCACCTGCTGGATAAAGGACGGAGAACCTGAAAGGTCCAATCAGATTAAATGGATAAAGAAAGGGATTTACATTGTAAAACACACTCAGTCAATTTATTAAAGCTCTGTGACATGGTGAACGAAAACAAACATCAGAACATGGCCACACTGTGGGTGTAGAAGAGAAGAATAGTGTTTAAACTTCAACAAGTTGTCTTCAATACCTACAGCTGCATTTTACTGTCTTGTGATGAGCTGAATACTAGTTTTGTTAACAAGCGACTGAATAGGTTTTTCTAAAAATAATAACAGTCATAAAAAGTGAGTTTGTGTGGCAATTATAAAGTTTTTAAAGCATATGCATAAAATCTGAGTTTTTGTTTCTCTGGGGTAAATTTATGGTTAGACACAGAGACATGTTTAGTCACCCTTCAAGATGTCCATATAAGTTGTAAGGCTACACATGAAGCACACTGCTTTTTTGTTTGACACAATGGGAAAGCCAAAAGAAATCATCCACGATATCATGAAGATAATTGTGCCTGTAGTTCAGTGACATCACAGTGAAACGTAACCTGTACTTCAAGAGATGTCCTGTGGTCTGATGAAACTGAAGTGAAACAAATGCGTGGCCATACTGACCATGGTAACATAGAGGGAAAAATGGGGATCCTTGTACTACCCTAACTGTGAATGATGGGGATGGCAGCATTCACACAGTAAATTTCAGACACCTTATGGTGAAAACATCAACTAAAATAGATGACACATTTAAAGTCTGCTACATATGGGTTCAGAATTCTTTAATAATCGCTTTTACGGTCAGTTTTCAAGAGGTGCAATCTAGGTCGATGGAAAAACAATAGGCTTTTGTGACATGCAGCCTGCCTTTAACAAAGTGTAAGTTGATATACTTTAAAGAGCTCCTCTCTGTTATATACAAACACTAGCTAGGCTTCTTTGTATTTTGAATGATTCATGCAGAGCTGGCCTTTTCGGCTGATTAGAGACCGCTGATTTCCTGTTTTTGCTCAAAGTAATGTGGTGGTCGTTAAGCCAAACACATCATTTTCAGTTTCTTAACACCACTCAGCATGTCTTCATCTCAGAGTGTATTTGCAAACTCTAATATGGCTTCTTGTGTTGCTTATGGAGTAACAGCTTCTTTCTTTCTGAATGGACTTGGAGTCCAGGACTTTATTCATTGTTCGTCTCTGGGACAAAGAACCTATGTCCTTCCTGAGCAGTGGCAGGAACAGTGATGTTTACACTTGCATATAATTGTTGAAACTGATCAATTAATTGGTTAATTAATACTGTTGGACATTTTGAAGTCATACCGAAGGACGACCCAGATGTGGTCAGGTTTACAGATGTGGTGAGGTTTACAGGTCCTTGTCTGATTTGTTTTAATTTTTTCATGATGTCATACAAGAAAGCAGGGTTTAGTTGTTACCTAAACAGGTGTGCCTCCATTCAACTCAAATGTGATTTAACTCAACAGAGGCTTACAGAGCCATGGCATATCCATCCGTAAAATAATTTCAGTATGAATTTGAATAAAGTACTAAAAATAATCTCCCATTGCTGGGGTTTAGCAAATAAAAACAACCTTGGTAATCATAACTGAGCCAAGATATGAAAGGATTAGTTAGATTTAATAAGTAGTCCAGATGTAATTTGGGTGTGGACTCTGGACTGAACTGCATGATGTGCCACTGTGGAGTTTTTGTCAGACAACACGACATAAAAAAAAAAAAAAGGAAAAAAAATGGCAATATGTTAAAAGTAATATTTCAAATAAAAATAATAGTTTTTAAGTGTCTGGGAACCTTCTATGATTTTGAGAGAGAGCAAACTCAAATCGTAGCAGTGACAGCTGTGGCGCTGATAATTTGTCTGGTTACATTTCGTTTACACAACTTGAATAACTTTTGTATCAACATTTCACTGGTTTCATTTTTTTCTCCGATGTCTTGTTTACCAAATAATGGGGTTGGAACAGGAAAAACACAGGTGTTGGTCAGTAGCTGTTTCCTTCCACTCACCTTCTCGCTGTGCTTGCTTCAGTCAGAAGGGAGTGGCATCGGGAGTGGAATTTCACTTCCTGTTGTTTCTCAGGTGAGTCACCTGAGAAATGTTGTCAGTGCTCGGGTTTGTGTCGACATCAGAGTTTCATGAGTGCTTGTTTCGTTTCCTTTTTTTTTTTTTTTGATTCTGTGGAGGCGCTGAAGACACCTGTATTTGACAACCAGGAAGGAATTCTTTTGTCACTTTCTTGAGGACCGCGTCCCGCTCCTTGTGCGGAAATAACCATCCTCTTTTAAATACGACTGACATTTTTTTTTCTTCTCAATTTGACTTGAGATTTCTTTCACACAACTTCCGCTGTTAACTGAGTGTGAGTCTCGAGGAGACGATTAAAATGGATTTACTTTTAGGACGCCACTTCGCAGCGCTCTTGTTTTTTGTTGGCTCTTTGCGCCTCGCCGCCGGCCAAAGCGCCGCCGGCCAAAGCACCGCCGACACCTGCCTGCCCCAATTCGAGAGCGGCAAAGACAACTTCATGCTCAACGCCAATGAATCGGTGAACGAAGGGGCCATGTTTCTGTCCTCGCCGAAAGTGGGGAGTTACGTGGACTGCGTAGCGTCCTGCTGTAAGGACCCGAGGTGCAACGTCGCTCTGATGGAGAGACAAGGCGAGAGCACCATCAAGACCTGCTATTTGTTTAACTGCTTATACAACAAGAAATACGCCTGCCGCTTTGTCAAGAAGTCAGGATATTTCAGTTACATCCTGAAGTCTCTCTATAAAGAGTACATCAAACACGACGCTGCCACAGGTGAGTGCGACGCTCCCACAAATACAAGCGAAACACTTTAGAACTGGGACGTGTTTTGATGACCGACCTTTGCAGTAATAAACCAGTTGTTAGAGTTTAGATGAGTAGAAACATGATTACATCGTCATGGACAGCCGTAGTTTTAAAACATCACCTGCAAAGACAGCTGAAGAAGTTATCAGACGGTTTTTCGCGTTCTTATCCAGGCAGTCAATTAAGCAACCATCTTGTGGAGATGCTTCACTGAACAGGAACAAGTGTTATTCACACAACCATCGGCCCAGAGCTGTGGCAAAATCTGATTTAATTATTGAGTTATTTTTAATTGAATGGAAGTAGCAAATTTACTGCATTGTGAACATGAGTGACGTCAGGTACGTCATACAAGGCAAGAGGAAGTGTGGAGGGTTTCTGAATATTCGGAATGTTTGTGTGTTTTAGTTTTCTTTTATTATTATTATTATATTAACGAAAATAAAGATGCTTTTTTTGTGAGTGTTGAAAGTCTAATTATCCAGATGTCACACGGTGAAGCATGCATTTTACAAGCAAAAGGTGGACAAATAATGTTTTCTTTTTTTTTTTTTTAAAGTTTCTTATTATATGACAGATATTTGAATGAAGGTTGGTATTTTAAAAAGAAGAATAAAAGTTTGGCTGTCATTTTTTGGATGTCCTATTTTTTCTGACAGACATCCTGGTCTGCTAAAATTGCTTTTAAGGATCGGCGCTATGCCCAAATTTGCATAACTTATCAGATGTGCCCTAAACAAGCTTTCCTTGTATTTATGCATGTGCAGTGACACAGGTTGCATGTTTTCTGTGTGTATTTCATTAGTCTCAGTTAAATACATTTTTTCATTAAGAAATCATAAAAAATATTCTTTTTTTTCTTTTTTTTTTTAATCTATTGTGAGATTACAATGCATAAAAAAACATTTTTCTTTCACTCATCCAAATTCTACATTGTCCCACTTCAGTATAAATTTGGAAGAAAATCAGGACAGGAAATATTGCTTTCAAAAGACTTAAAGAACTACTGTTTTTGTCTAAGTCAAAATAACACTGAAGAAAATACAAAACATTTCCACTCTCCAAACGGGAATAGCTCCTTTCTCTTCCATTTCTGTTTGTAAAGAGGATGACCGCTTTAGATCAGAAAGTCTCAGTTTTTCATGTCTGGAACTGGAACCGAGAAGTTGCTGAGAATGTTATGCTCTTTTTTTCCCTCTGCTTATTCATAATTGTTTCCTGGTGATCCAGCTGACATTCTGTGTCATCCTTATCATCTTTAATTATGTATTTCATGTCCAAGATGAAAAAAAGGACACTCCGCCGGTGGCCGTTGCAGGCTATGACATAGTGGCCCAGCCTAAAGAGAGTGTGATACTGAGCGGCTTCCAGAGCAGAGATGAAGATCCAAAGACTTTAACCTACAAATGGACCATGATTACCATTTACCCATATGCGATCATTGAGGTGAGAAAAGCACCTTTAATTCCCGACCTGTTATTGCCATACTTAATTTGCAATTTTGCAAAATGTCCCCCATACCTTATTTTAACAACACTGGTGAGACCATAATTGAGTAACTCAGTATTGTCCTTTTTATTTTTGCAGGAGTCACATTTTCCTGATCAGATCACTGTGTCCAATCTAACTTCTGGAAAGTACATGTTTAACCTGACAGTCACGGACTCTGCTGGTCAGTCAGACAGCACTACGATCAACGTCCGGGTCCTGACCCCTGAAGAGTCCGAGCGTGAGTGTCTCCTCTTTATTCCGTCTTTTTTTTTTTTTTTCTTTTAAGACAATTTGGTAACTCTGTAGTTTGCTTGTTTTGTATCCAGGTAGGATATGCAACTGTTTAATATAACAAAAGATATATTTTTAGAAAGTACTATCCATTTAAATTATGGGTGACATTTAAATATTTTTATTTATCTTTAATATGTATGAATGTATTTAATGGCAAAGAAAATACATTGATACACAGTGTTTTATGTAAGTCATTATGATTTGGAAGTAGTAACAAATAGAAATGTAAATTGCAGATACAAAATGAGACTATTAAATTATTAGAAAGGAATTAAAAGAAAGGAATAGAAAGAAAAGGTATTATACACATTATTGTTTCATGTTATTATTTATTGGTAAATTCAGACGATGTTCTTGCCAGTTTTCTCTCACCATTTTGTACTTTTGTATTTAAGATCATTTTGTGTGTGATTGCCAAGGGGTGTTTCTCATGACCTCAGGCATTTCAGACATGCCTTGTGGATGTTTCATATCCACATTTAATGTCATGTGATTCCCTTATGGCTACCCAAGCTTTCACATTTAACTCATTTAATTCTTAAATTGTGCTTCAATCATTTGTAAATGAAGCTTTTTATGTTGAAAAAAAGTGTCAACAGTGTGTGAAGGTGCATGGGACTGAGAGGTCTTTTGAACTAAATAAAGTGTGATACAAGTACAAGCCAGTTACCATAAATATGCAGAAAACCACATTAAAAAGGCCAATCTAGAGAAAGAGTTCAATGGCACAAACGTGCTTAAAAAAAAAAGAGGAAATTATGAAATAATTTCAGAATAGTGATAAAATGGGAACAAGAGCTTAGGAAATGTAGTTACTACCGTAAAAAGCAAACAGATGATCATCACTGACGTCTTGAGAGGAGGACACAATTTAGAGTATGTTTAAGGAACTAACCCTCGAGGTTTCGGTTAATGTTAGTTGACTTTGTTTGTCTGTTCAGGCATTCTTCCTGACTTACCTCGCTTTTCCTGTTGAAATCTCTGTGGCACATCTAAACAACTATGATTTCTCAAACTTTTCCACTTGGACTTTACATGCTTTTTTTAGCCATAACTTTTGTTGTTTGTGCCAAGATAGAAGGATCATTTCCCGTCAGCTTGATTTTTCAGTTTTTCTGGTTGTTCTTTGCATGTTACTGTCAGCTGAAGGATCCCATGTTAGTTGGAACCAAACGAGTCGAGACATGCTCACGCACAATAAGGAAGCAGAGATAAGAACTTGACTGGTTAGGTGATTACACAGTAAACTGACATTGTACAGGAAATAAAATGAATCAGCTGATGTTGGATCCCGCCTTTAGCATGGAATAACTGAATAATCCAGATTACTTCTTTTGAACTGGGTTCCTTTGAGAAAATAGAATGCTGTGTTACAGTCAGTGGGGTTTTTTTTTTTTTTTTTTTTTACTGCTCCCCTGATACCATCTCTCCACCCCCAACTCAACAAAACTTGTCTGTCTGGTTTCAGGTTGGTGCACAACAAGACTTTTATCATTGTTGCTGCGTGAAGTGAATAAAAGTGAACAGGAGTCTTAACTCTCAAAATTCTATTGACTTTATAAGTACTAGAAATATCCCACCCACACTGAAGCTCAGTTACCTATTAATAGTTTTTCAGTGGCTTAGTAAAAAATCTTGATTATTTAAATAATTTGTTGTGGTGACATTTCTCTGAAATATGTCACAGAACTGCTCTTTAGATGAATGCTGACGCAGAGAATGTATCATTAACACAATAAGATTACCCAAAATCTGCTTTTCCCAACATTCTTTTGTTTTCATGACACACCACTTCATGTTTTTTTGTTTTAGTGCGTGTCTAGCAGTTACATAATACTAAAATGGGAACTTGGTAGAAACTTGGAAGGAAATGAGCCCCACGTCTGGTACCTTGTTCTAGAAAAATATTATGGGTCAATCACATTGACCTAACCGCTTGCCCTGACAACGTGACATTAGGAAACCAAAAACTAAACTCAGGCAAATCTCTACAAATCAGAATAGCCTCTAAAAGTGCAATTATTCTGCCAATTGGATTGATGCACACACAGTCACCTCACCGCCCACATTCCATAGAAAATGAATGGAGAGGGATATTCTAAGTTAGCAAAATTTGTATGTTTATTTTATTATTATTTTAATCTTTTTATCACTATTTGGAGTTGCATCCTGGTATTTACTGAACTGCTTCACTTCAATGACAGTAATGGCTTTCATCCATTCATGACTGAATGGCTTTCATCCATTCAATCCTTCACTTATGTCAAAATCAGGTTGAGGTCCTTGTTTTCTGGTTCTGCTGGAAAGGAAATTGATCGCATATGCCTTGTGAATTTCCTCGAAACCTTTGAAATGACACTTATCCCTTTTGCTTATGCACACTTTTTACAATGCCTTTTCCTTCCACACTACTTTCCATTGGAATGCTGGGCCGTCTTCTTTAACATTGTGACTTAGCCTCCTTTTAGAGGGAGTGGCTGTCTGCTGCACAACTCTCAAGACAATAGTTCTCCCCATAATTAAAAGACATATTAAATTGTCCATTGCATAAATTAAATATTAATAATATTTTTAACATTTTCTTAATGACAGAATTTTGGGTTCTTATTCCCTGTAAGAAACATAATTTACAGAAATATTTTTACTGAATGTTAATGTTAGTCAGAGGTTTCACTTTATTATATAAATGACAAAAAAATCAGTTTTGCTTTTTATAATATTCTAGTTAAGATGTAGTTCTTGAGTTTATGAGTAAAATTAGATGATTAGAAGTTTCATGCAGTTTGTCAATAACATGTGTGTGTTTTAGTCTTGATTCTAAGTCTTTATATGTTGTCCTTCCAGACCATTGCATGGTTCCAAAGAAAGTTGGTCCGTGCCGTGGTTCATTCAAACGCTGGCATTACAACGCTGCCTCAGAGCAATGTGAGGAGTTCATCTTTGGGGGTTGCCTGGAGAATAAGAACAACTACATTAAGGAGGAGGAATGCCAGAAAGCCTGTCATGGCACAGGTAGTTGTTTTTTTGGGGAGGTTTTCTTGACTTTTTTTTTTTTGTAAATCAACTTTTTTCCTATTCAAAAGCTGATTACTTGGGAATGTAATAACTAAGTCATAGGTTTCTTAATTGCAAGTTCTTGTCGGTTGCATTTATGACAATGAATATAGAAATTTTATTTATTTAACAGGTTCAAGGTGTTGTGAGAGCTTTGCGAGTTAAAAATGGTTACCAGTCACAAGTAAAGTAATGCTTGAAGTAATCTTTTTGCTCAGATGAAGCAGGTTTGCAGCTTCATGTGGGCAAACCACTTCCTGATTGAAGGCTGAGCCAAGAAACAGTTGATCTTTGCTGAATATAAAATTTTATGTCTGAAGTTGATTGAATTGTCTAAAATATTATGGAATGTTATGAAGCATAGTTTATATATATATATATATATATATATATATATATATATATATATATATATATATATATATATATATATATCTTTTACTTTTTGGGTTTTTTTACTCTGATACAAACTAGGGTAATCAATAGCCTTCATGAGTCATGTAATTATAATAATCTCAGTGCAAATAGAATATTTTAGTGACTAGAACTCACCAGATCTGAACTTTCAATTGTAAAGACTGTTGTTCTTTAAAGGTTCAGTATGTAACTTTTACAAATAAATATTTGTCAAAACTGTCACCATATCAAAATATGTTAGGAGCCAGATAAGCTGTGAAAAGGTTGATTTCCACCACCTCCTCCATGACTATCTGGAGAAATTCACTGCTCCCAAGTCATTTTGGCCAAGAACAACCAATCAGAGCCTGGAGCACGGTCTTATTATTGTCAATTAACAAACTGTACTCAAAGCTAAATGTGCTAATGGTGGAAAAACGGCATGTCATTTGAGGACAACTATTATCTGCTGTCATCAGCGGCCAGTTTCAACAAATATGTAAAATAATGTATTTTTAATAGAAGTTGTAAACTCCAGCTTCAAGGTCTCTTAAAGTGCATTTTGTTTGACTTTTTAGACTAACCAAAACAACCCATTTCATGTACAACCTCTTATTTCATGTAGACAGACATTGCATACCCTATGTTTCTCTACCTGAGCAAGAATGACTCTCAATGTTTGCTCAGCAGAGTTATTGTTTGCAGCAAGCAATCATTTTCCTTTGGTTTTCTTTGTTTTTGATAAAGGTGGTCCATCTGGGCGAGGTCTGCCTGTTGAAGGTAAAAACTAACACTTTATTTTAGCAGGTATTTTGATAAAGAAGAAATGTAAATACGCAATTATACATTTTATTATTCATAGAAAGTTTTTATTGTCAGCGTGGTCAACGAATGCCTTTGAGTTCATTAGTTTTTTGCCTTCACTTGTAACAGAGCATGCTGCTATTTGTAGAATTATAAGATGGCCCAGCTGATTATTATCTCTGTGTTTGTGCCACAGGAGAGAAGTGTGGAGCTCCATGTACCACTGATCAATTTCAGTGTGATAATGGTTGCTGTTTGGATAGAGGACTGAAGTGCGACGAAACGCCACAATGCACGGATGAATCAGACGAGAAAAACTGCAATGACTGTATGAGCTTGCCATGCAAACCACACCTAGTTCTCATTTGACTAATTTAATTAAATGCTTTGATTACAACACATTTTAGATGCCATATTAGAATTCTTGTTAACTTTAATTATGTCCTCTCTGTTTATCAGTCAAAAGCAACTTCAAAACTCTGTTGGACCTTAAGTTGGCTGGAAAGAGAGGTGATTTGAATTTTCCATACTCTGTTGATTTCTAATTCACTTCTCTTCCTTCTTCCTGAATATACTCTTCATATGTTTTGAAATTATAGACTTGATCATTTTCATAATTATTTTTTTAATTACAGCGTACTGTACTGAAGAGCCAGAGACGGGAACTTGCAGGGATAGCAATACAATGTGGTACTATGATCCCCGGTCGCAGAGTTGCGCCCGCTTCAATTACGGAGGCTGTGAAGGAAACGAGAACAGATTTGAATCTCAAGATCAATGTATGCAAGAATGTCAAGGTGTGACAGGTGAGTTTGTTTTTATTTGAAGTTGGATTGGCACGCCATTCATCCATGACTCAAAGAATCACTGAAGATGCAAAACTATGTTATTTCTGCTTCTTTGGACTTTTGATTTGTTATCATGTGCTCTTATTAATCAACCAACATGGAATATATTCAAGTTTTGACATTGCTTTGTCTATTTTTAGAATGTGTCATGCATATGTCTTTTCTTTTATTACAGAAGGTGATATATTTGACAAACAGATCAAAGCTGAGAAACAAAAGACTGATTCCAATACAGGTAAGCAACCTCTTTTTTCCTCCTTGATGGCATTAAACTAGGTTATCGTATAGAAGACATATTACTGGAATGATTTGCATAAAGCATAATTGTGTTGAACCACAAAGTCTTTAGTATTTATTATGTTTTTTATTTCCCCTCTACAAGGGAGATTAAATGCAGGAAGCTTTGCAGTACTTTGACATATTTTGTTTAAAACAAGAAAAATAACAAATGACTTGCAATGACTTTAGTTCAGTTTGTTTGTATAGTTTCACACTTAACAAGGTGAGTCATAACCATATATCTAAAATCCCATTTGGTTCGAAATGATTTCAGAATAGTCTGGTTTATTCCAGAACAGACCTGATTACATAGAGTCTTGTTTATTTTGTAATTATTATACCCTGCAGTCAGATAATTAATCAGTCTTGTCTCAAAATTAAATAATGTTGCCACATCATGTGGCAAAAGTGGAGTTAAAACCCTATTAGACCTGGAGAAAACCTCCACCAGAACTAGAGAGGCCATCAGCTTCAACTGACTGGAAGGGAAACAAAAACATTATCACTTAGTCTTTCCCACAATTTGTGGTAAAGAGTATGGAAGATATGAAAGTAGTAACTCCTTCAGTAGCTTAATCCAGGAGAAGAAATAAACATCTTCAGACGGAAATAAAAAAAATGTAAAAGAAATCCTAAGGTACACTCACTAGCCACTTTATTAAGTATAATTTGCTTGCAGATTTTGGTCCGTACTGACATGACCTCATCAAACAGTTGCTACAAATTAGTCCATGGTGAGAATCTTGTTCCACCAAATCCCAAAAGTGCTCATGTAAAAGTGCTTTCTCCAAATGAGATCAAGAAGTCAGTTTAAAATGATTTTTTATTTTTTTTACCTGTAATTTTTATTCTCTGTGTCTTAACTATGAAAATGGGTTTCAGTTTTTCTGTCAAAGGTCAAAGTTTACTCGGCTCAATTATGCAGTTCATCAAGTTGCGTTGTGTATCCATATGTTGATCTGGTTTAACCAAAATGTTTGTCATTATTGGACAGCTGTCGTTGTCATTGCTATTATCCTGGGTATAGCCATCGCCATCATCGTTGCCATCCTGGGGTACTGCTGGCTGAAGAACAGACAGCCCAGACACACCCTGGTGTCTACTAGCAGCAAACCTCTGTGAAACCATCTTACTCTCATCTAAATGCTTTATCACAAAGACTGTATTTGGAAGGGCAGGGAGACTTGTTTTTTTCTTCTAATTAAGTCTATATGTGAATATGTTTTGAAGAGGATCCAAACGAAAAGCAGAAAGTCTTTGGTGAAATGTGAAGTGTTGCTTTAAGTGCTGCATGCTACTGGAATAAATTGGCATAGGAATCTGTAAGATGAGGTTAAGTGGGAAGGATTGATTAGAACATCATGGCAGAGCATCAGAGGAAACACTCCCATTAGAATACAATAGTTGATGTTTTCCTTCTTTCATTTTGTATCAGTTTTAATTGAACAACTTTTACTGTTTATTGTACAGTTGAAAGCAAAACTCCTGTCTTTCAACCAAACCCAGGAGATCGCGTTTATATGTACACTTTTGACATGAATGTTTTGTTTCCTGCAGTTTTCTTACTTTAATCTTATTTTACACATTGTTGTTACATTCCATTGAATTTCACCACCATGCAAGCTGTTGTACATAGTCTTGGGTTTCAAAAATGTTTTTCTTAGAAGTACTTTTATCAATTTTTCTTATAGGTTTGAGTTAAATAAGATTCATGTTTAACTTTACTATTAAATATTTTAATTGATAAATTTGTAGATATAATTTGATGCAGACTTCTTTAGCTTTACTTTTGTCATGATCATTGTCGTAAATAAAACAAAAAGTTTTAAACCAAATGTATTACTTTTGAAATTATTTTTAGAAATGTGTATCTTTCTCAGTTGCCATTTTTGCATTTTATCTTCTATGCATTAAGGCTGTGATTTTTTTTGGGATTTTTTTTATTTCTTTTAACACAGCGTAATCACTGTTCTGACCTGGGTAATTAAGATTAGTGATAGCAGACCACTGACACCTCAGGAGTCTATTGTCCCTGATGTTTGGGGACCCAAATTTTGCAAAGAATATATTATAAAAAACCAGTAACTGCTCAGGTTATTTCCATAATTGGAACATCTTCACAAAACGTTTGAAGTAAAATCCCCTTAAGAATTCCAATAAATGTTGGTAGTCTCTTCCAACATTTTCACTGAGCTTTTTTCATTTCAACGAAATTGGTTATAGATCAATATTGAAGTTGATCAAGTAAAGCAGCCACACAGTTAAAGTACAAGTTCACTGTGGACTTCATCTGAAACCAACTTACCTGGATTTATACTAAATGAAGACACCAAGTTATCTGCTGCTCATATTATAGTAATTGCAGAGAGTGATCCATACAGTTGTATTTGTTTCTTTTCTAACAGCACGCAGGCGAAACCATTTTTTTTTTTTTAAAAGTCAGTTCAAACAAATTTTCACCAGACTCACCAGGAGATGGCGACACAGCTCTGTTCAACTTCAACGTGTTTCAGTGTAAAATCTTACGAATGAACACTCGCTAGTGATGTTTCTCCAGTTCCATGGTTTTTTACTTTTTTTTTTCTAGAATCATTGCAAGCAAAAGACATAATTCAAAGGATCTAAATAAGGCACCTTCAATACCACAGCGATCCCTTTTGCACCCCCATTAAAAAAGAAAGGTCCATAAATATAATTTGCATAGTCATGTCTTTTTGTGTTGTAGGAATGCTTTCATTGTCCAGCATGTATTGTGCAAACTCTTATTAAAATTAACAAAACTGTTGATACTGATATGTAGAAACAACAAAACTTCGTTGTGAATCAAAGTAGCAGTTTACTAAAAAGGTTTGATCCAGTTTACATCCAGAAATTCAGTTCAATTGTATAGACATTAAATATTGATTATATGCATTCCAATTCCACCCGAGTTATAAAACTATACAGTCAGTTTCAGGTTTTTTTTTATGCCACCAAAAACAAGTTCTGATGTTTAATTGTGCTGTAGTCCATTTGCTTGGGTGTCATAACTACATTAAACCCAATTTAAATGTGTTTAGGTTTCAGGTGTGAGCTTTGGACTCATGTTAACTGGTTTTAGTAATGTTACCTAAAAGCAACAGATTGCATACACAGATTGCATGTTCCCAAACATTAAATAGTTTTTGGATAGAATTAATTGAATAAAAAAATCAATAGATTTTCATTTGTCTTTCTCTGTAATTATTATGTATTATTATTTTAAATGTGTAAATAAAAGCATTGTCTTATTTATTATTATTATTATTTATTATTATTATTATTATTATTATTATTATACTTTGAGATTACAATGAAAGTGGTGTGTTTATGTATTTCTTTTTTGGCTCCGGTTGTTTTTTTTCCCTACTGGTTTCCGATGGGAATTACCAGAAATATGCACCTCACTATGACAATAACAGCTAATTGCAAAATCAGGTCATTTAGACGCAGAGGTGTTCGGAAGAGGAATTTAAACGTTATCTGTCGCAGCTGGAGTCACTCTGACTCAGTGCCATGTTTTTCTCCGTCGCAAAGCGCGGTTTGAATATTTCCGGGAGGCAGTGAAAGCAGCAGCAGCAGCAAAGGCAGTTCCTTCGCAGTTGTTTAAAGATGCAGCGCTGGTGTGTTTTATATTCGGACCTGCTCTGAGATGTTTGTCTCTGAGAGGCGCGTGTCACGTAAAAAGAATAAGCTGCTGAACTCAGCTGGTTGTTTTAGGTAGCAGAGAGACGAGACTTTTAACAAGGAGTTTTAAGTCGCTGGAAGATAAGAAGTTGGGGGATTCGGTAGGTACGCTATACTGACAAACATTTCCCAGTCTCAACTAAATTAACGTTATTGTTTGTTAAACGAGCTGAAATTCTGTTTTTGTTCAGGCTCAGCTGCTGTATCTCTACGGTGTTATTTGAACAATCCTTACTCGTTTGTTTAAACTGGCGTGAGCATGTTTTAAAATCATCATGCTGAAAGTCAGCAATACTGATTTCTTTTTTATATTACAAGATCAGCATTACAGGTGATCGGGATACAAGCATTTGGATTAGTTTGCAGTTGTAGATTCCGTTTAGACTTTATGATGATGATGATGATGATGATGAATCCCTCCTTTGTGGCTGCTTTACTTGAAATCAGACTTTTTGCTTCATATAATTTTATAGCCTCCAAGCTGTGCAGAAGCAGTGCCCTGGAGTTTCAGTCAGATAAGTTCTGTTTGTCTTTCTGACAAAACACTCTCACTTGAATGGACTTTGGATTTTGTCCTCTTTATTACAGAAGTTAGACAAATCTGAATCCCGGTGCTATTTCCTGCTCTCCTGCATCCCACTCCACCCCCATGGTGCACACACTCTTCCCTTTGCAAACCGTATTGTTATTTCTAATGAGCACCCCATTGAGACAGTCAAATATTAAGCTCACTTTTAGGTCAGAAGCTCTCCCCAACCAGCAGCTGAAGAAGAATGGGGACAAAAATCAATCAATTACTGCTGAAAAGCTCCATCTTGTGCTTCTTCGACCCCATTTGACCTCTCACACAATAACGTCTCAACATCATTTCTTACAAATGTTGCCTGAACAGAGCATTTGAATAGGTGGTCCAGACAGGAAGCCGCACAAGTGTGTCTTGGATCTCAGAGTTGGCCTTTGGTTACTTCTTCCACAGAGCTGGACGACTCTAGCTGTGATAAAATCACCAGCGTTGCAGAGTGTGAGGGCGGTTACTTCAATGGAGACCTTATAATTTTAAGACCTTGCAACAGAGCCTCTTTCTTTGTCCTGGACGTGTTTGGGACAGTTGCAGCAGACATATTTAACTATCTGCTGCTAGGGATACTCTGCAGACTTTAAACATAATTTAAAGAAACTATTCAGTGGTGTGTGTTTTATCCGGCCACACCAACAACAAAATAGAACAGAAACAGCTGGATTTTGCATTTCAGGATTTCACTGAAAGTTAAGGTTTTAGAGAATAAAAAAAAGAAGACAGAAGAATGCTACTAATTCTGTTTTGTGTGCCTTTGGGTTGATGACATCACAAAAGGCTCATGAATCGAGCTGATCAGTTGCAATATGTAAACAATAGGATGGAAGACCAATTTTAGAGAGATTTTATAAATTTCAAAGTGTTGAATAATGATTTACAACAAAATATCAAAACAAATAAACTAATAATGGCAATTTTTTTTAACTGAAAAGTCTAGAAAGTAGCTTTAACCAACACAACCTTCCAATGTTTATCTGAAATAAGGCATGCAGGAGCTATGTGTCATTTTACATCCCTGAAACCTTGAAAGTCTCGCTTTGCTTTAGACAGTTACAAAATAGCTTAGTGCCTTCAAATGTGGTGTGATGCACCTTTAAACTGCTACACTCCAGTTCTATTTGAGGACATGGTGTCTAATTTTATCCAGCAGTTCTGCCCTCTCCCCTGTCCAAACTGTGCAGGGCATTAATGGAGGACCTCTTGCCTTCTGGATCTCTACCGCTCATAATTTTAAGGAGTTTGAAATCTTCAGTTGCAACTTGCTCACACAGATGGCATTTTCTAACCTCACGTGCCAGGTATTCGCATTTGTGTTTTTGATTGGATATTTTTGTAAAAGAGGAAAGTGCTAGTTTTTCCTTGTTCACAGCAGTGGGAAACAATTATTCAACCATTAAAGGTTATTTGGGGAGTTGAAATGTAGGTGTGCCATATGGGCTGCATGCCCCCTGGCTGTTCATTTGGCTGAATCACATCTTTCTGGCCTATTTAGAAATGCAGTGGATGAAAATAAGAGGTTTGTTATGGGCTGTGTGTCTGTGTGAAGGTTGGACGAGGGTCTTTTGTCTAGTCGGTGGATTTATTTGAGTTGGAAGAGTGGCCTTCAGGGCGTATTGTTTTCTCTAGAGAATGAAAAGCTGTTGGTCTCTTAAAGCCTGCATGTCAGAGAACAAACTGCAGGAGTAATGTGGGAAAAGAGGGCACTCAAAGAAAAGCTTTTAAATGGGGTAACAAAAAGGTCATGCAAGATAAACACCCCACCAGTTCTGATTTATTGAAAAAAACTCCATCACTCTTTGACTCTGAAAAGCCCCAAGTCCAGGTTAGGTTTTTATTTGTCATTGAACTAAATATCTGTCCTGACCGACAGTGTTTTTAAGAGAAATTCAAGCCACAGCATGTGACTGCCTCAAGATGCTCCAGAGTATTTATGTCATCCTCCCCATGTTCCATGTAGTAGAGCTCATGCTGTGACGGAAAAGAGGAGGAGAAATATTTAGACTCTTTTATGCTTTTGATTAGTTTATATATTTGAGTTGTAAAAACGGTTGAGAATTTGTTATAAAACAAAATTTCTTGTAAATTACCATTTAAATGGAAATCTTGAAACTTGAAAACTGATGTTCAGACTTGCCCATCACATTTGATTGAGCTTGAGCTATTTTGCAAAAAATAATGGCAGAAAGTACTGCCATTATTTGGTGGGCTAATACCTGAAATAACCGTCAGGTATTTATTTGTAAACATTGTAACAACTGTTGAAAGATGCACAAAGCCTGAATGCTCTTGCAGAGCGCGCAAGTAGAGCTTTCACCCGGTTTTGGTCACAACTTTTATTATTGTCTATGCCCTCTGCGTAACTTCCTGAAGTGACAAGAGAAGGTGACTTGTCTAAGAATGAGGAGAAGTGATTTCCCTTGTAGACATGGCTGCTGCTTTCACTTCTGCTATAACCTACATTAGCTGAGGTAACATCTCCAGATAGTCATCAAGATCCAAAGGACTCTTTACTATCATATGTCAAAATGAAGATTTTTGCTTAAGAGAAATGCTTTACTTGTATATGTTGCTTGAATAATAATTTTAATGTGGGGTGACAACTCTGTTTTTGCTTGATTTCCTTGAGTGGCATATATGAGCTTACATCTATCTCCCTTAATCATTTCTTTATTTTGGATAAAAGGTGCAATTCGGTCCTCAACACCCAAATCTGTGTGAAGACTTTGGAGCAGAAGAACAAGAAAGTTTATCATCTCATCTGAAGAAACGATCCTTTGCCCATCCTGTGGTTCATAACCATCAGACTGGTTTTGTGGCATCTGTATCTAATTAGGGGGCAAGTTGAAAATTCCCATGCGGGGAGGTTCATGCTGTGGGTAATTCAGTTGTCAGCTGTGGGAACCAAATGCTCTCCATTTGTGTGAAATTGTATTTAGTTCAGACACAGGTGGTGTGCCTGGCATGAATGTATGGCTGTATTTAGTGTTGTTTTTTTTTTAGGATTGAAAATTTTGGTCCCAGGTCGTCTTTTGGAAAACCAAGCATTTTAAAATGGCTAAGTAGTATCCAAATATTTATTTTAACTTTTTTCTGAAAGTTGTACTTGTTTTCTTGTAAGGCAATTTAAAAGTTTATAATGTCCCTGATTATAATCATTCCACAGAGCCTTTGATAAGACTGGAAGAGCATTTGGACACCCAGACGTCTGTGTGTTTCTAGGTTTGAGCCCTTTATTCCCAGTCTAGTCAGTCCTTGACCAAAGAGAGATTAGCATAGTTTTGGTTTGAAAATTAGGCCAGGCGAGCTAAGGGGTTGATGTGGGAGGGATTATTAAGGATTTTATTTGCTCAGTGTTCACCGAGATAAGTCGAAAGCCAAACTTTCAGTGGTTCTCCTCCATTTTTCACAAACTAACCGAGTTCTCAAAAAGTAATTGAACCTGGTCAAAAGCTTTAGACTCTAAAACTTTACATGTGAAGAAAGCCATACTGAGGTTTTAAAAATCTACAACTTAAAAACTTTAAACATGTTCATCATTGTTCTATGTTTCAAAGTCATCTTTTAGGTTAGAAAAAAAAAGTGCTTTAAAGTATTTTTTTTAGAACCATAGTGCAACACAGTGCTACATCTCCCTAAAGTGTTGCTGTGCACTGATGCTTAGCTGCCTGAAAGAAGAGTGTGAAGTTTTTACATGCTATCAAGATGAATCTGGCTCTTTGGAAACCACTCCACTGGCAAAAAAACCAAAACAACAACAAAAAAAACAAGGACAGTCAATTACAACATGGTATGATAGAACCTCAAACTCCTCTTTACCATGTATTGTTCCCTTAAAGACCAAAATGCCACAAAAGACATTTGAATCAGGGCATAAATGTTGGGGTGACATGTCAATGAAACATTAAAGAATGGAAAGCAAAGTTGAAATTCTATTGTCATAATATTGTACAGTTCTGGCAATTACATATAAGTAAACTAAAAAATATGAAGAAAAATATGGTATTGTCTCACATGGTGTGCAGTGCCTAACGCACTGTGGGTTTTATTTGGATCTCTTGTGTAAGAAATAATAATATTTTCAGTGGGTAGATTTTACAAGCTCTACATTAGTCCGAGCTGCAGCTGGAGGGGCCTTTGACTGAAGCAGTGATCCTAATGTCCACATCCAACTCCTTAACTTATATCCCTGCATTCCTGCACATCTTAATTGGTGAACCTCCGGGCAGCGGGTTTCGCCTGGCCCGGCTGGCCTCAGCTGGCCTTGCTGTCAGCTCGGCACAGTGGCCAGCAGATGTAGCGGGAACAATGCCCATCCTAATCCCTGAAGAATTCCTGCTCTCCTCAGATCTATCTGGCCAAAGAATGTGGCATCTAAAAAGGCCCTGGGGCTCACCCGGATCCATAAAGGGACATTTCTCATACAATGTGTTAATTTGCTGAGGGGAAGTTGTGTGAAAGTGGCAGCACATTGACTCCAGAGGAATACAGCTCAGCCCTGAGAAAGCTACAGTCTGGCATAAGACAGCAGAGAATCCTTGATGTGAACCAGTAATCCTGCTAGATTACGCGTTTTGATTTGATATGACTTTAATAGAAGCAAGCTGAAGGGATAATGTTAATCAGTTTACTCAATCTGTAATCACTAAGCGATATTTCTTTGCCAAAAAACTCTCGTGATCTTTCCACACTGATTAGATTCAGCTCAAATCAGCATTTCCTTTACTTACCTCTACTGCAGAGCTGCACTATGCATTTTACAAGTCTGAGTAGCGAGCAGTGGAATGGGAAGAATTTCCCTCTTGTATAAGATCATACTTCACAGTGTGCAGTCTGGAGAGAAGAAGAAACCTTTGACAAAATAATGATGTTGTTTATAGCCCAGCAGGGTGACGATAATAAACATTGTTGCTCTGTATTCACGTCTTGGCTGGAAGTGTCTGGATCATGTCTGAATATTTGTGTTTTCTGTTGTCAACTCAGAGGCCTGCGTGCCATGCCAGAGGGCTCCCATTCTACTCGCCACCAGGGCCAAATGGGGGAAGGTAAGATCAGAGGAGTACTCTCTGTTATGACACACATACAGTGCCTTACCAAAGTAGTACATTTTGTCATGTTGTAACCAAAGAAGTCAATGTATTTTATTGGGAGTTTATGTAACAGAACCACTTTTCACTATGGTTACAGCTGAAAGTAATTTTGGGTATGTCTCTACCAGCTTTGCACATCTACTGATAACAGTGTTATAGTTTGTAGTTAATAGTTCATTGTCACGCCTCAATAAATACAAAGTTTTCCAAGTATAACCATCCTGAGAGATCCATTAGAAAGGTGCTACAGCAGTCTTAGTTGTAAAAACTGACATTCTTACTGGGAAAGTGAGAGACTTATTTTACTGACCCAGTCCACAAAATCCAATAGAGCTGTCTCATACAGAAAACAAAGTGATGATAACGGTAGATGAAAAAACCTTTTATGAGTTATACCTCATTAAATCTTAAACAGTTGTATTTAACCTCATGTACTGTACATGTTGCCACATTGTTTAAAAGCACCACAAATATCTTCTCTCTCACTCACTAACCATTTTCCTGTCTAACCATTACCAAAGACCTTGAGAGCCAATAAAACACTGGAAAACCTCAAAACAGGTGCACTTTCTTAATTAATTGATTTATGAAAGCTGTTTGCAGTTGATTTCATTTGAGTGTATCAAAAATAAAAAAGCAAATACACATTTCGGGGGCAGGGGGGTTGTTTCTTTTTTGTGAAGCATTTTAAAATCTCCCTTCATTTTTCTCATTTTTTTGCACTATTTGGGGTTTTCACATGAACGGTAGGTAATATTTCAAATTGTTAAAGCTTCAGGCTGCAGTCTACAAAACGTGAGAAAATTCAAGAGGGACATGCTTTCCATAAATCAACCATTTTTATGATAAAAACTTTTGACGGATGGCTGCTTTACAGTGTCTGGTTCCCTTAAGATAGGGTGCTAATTTAAAAGGCCTTCTGCAGCGCACAGAGGGGAAAAAATGATGGAAACAGAAAAACAGAGGAAATGTAGAGACTTTGAGAGGCAGACTGAAAGAGCAATGAACTCCCCTCCTACACTCCCAACTGGCAGAGAGGCTCTTTGTGTGGCTGTGTGGAGCTCAGCCAATCTCCTCTCACACAACTGTAGCCCTCAGAACATGAGCACATAGACCCAGAACTTGTCAGGATCCCTGACAGTCAGGCTGGTTTGTCTAACCAGTGGTGCTGACCTTGTATGCTGGGGGCCACTCAGATTACGTATTATTTTAGAGTTTATAATCTCAATCGCAGCGCCTCTGTCTTGACACAGGACCTCTCTGTATTTGTTTGCCTGGTCCGTCTTTCCAACCCACTATCTCCCCCTCCTCTGCTGCACACATTTGGCTCTGGACTTCCACTTTGGCTGAAGAATATCTGTGCGTCAATGGCGGCTTTTTGTTCCCCCCCACGCCTGTCCCTTTGGTTCAGCTGTAGCCAGAGGAGGATTTTGGCGAGAGAAGACGTGTGCCACCCTCATGCAAATTTTGTTTCAATTTCCTCATAAGATTGTGCTTCAACAAATACATTTCTTTTCTAGAGCTCACTTGAGGCTTAAATCTTCTCTAAAAACCTGTTGATATTAAAATATGACCAATTGAACTTTGTCCAATGATGGATTGGGGGTAACTAAGGGTCAAAGCTGTTGGTAATCTGTTTTACAGATGAGGTAATGATTGGATGTAGTAAACAGTGACAATTTCATGAGAAAGCACTTTGTTTGAGTATGATCACCATCAAGCTGCAGATCCTACAAATAAAACAAGGTTGCTGGTTGAATGATGATAGCTCTACCAAGCAATAACCGATCTGAGAGTGCATGAAAAAGCAATCTCGAAGATAAGTCTCCTCTTTGACCTACTTAACCCCAAACAGGAATGTAGCTGCGTGTGCAGAACGTACAGCTTTACAGGGGTTCTGGGATGGGGGACTGATGGATCATCTCCATTCACAGCAGCTTTTCCAGACCAGTGGACATAGGATTGTGGACATAGATGTATATTGGCAGGGATGGCTGCGTGTCTCCAGTGAGCTTGTTAAGGGGGCTTCGTGAACTGGAACTAGTCTTCATCTGTCTAATTGACAGTAGCGTTGATCACATGCAGCTCACGTGATACATCAGCAAATCCTGTGAAGGAAGATTAAAATCTGTAAACGTAAACACCCAATTGAATCTTTTCATTTTCAATCTTATTACCTCCACCTGTTCCTTCAAGGACCATCATTTATTTAACTCTTTTTATTTTCCTATTAACCAGTCTGACAATAAAGACTTAGTTTTTGCTGCTTCTCCACAACGACCAAATGTCTGCGACACATGATTAATCTATCAACAATCTGTAGTGGTCTCTCCTGGGGATGTTTTTCTTGGCGATTCCAGTTGTGCCATTCTCTTTTTATTTTTAAATGATGGGTTTATTTAACAAAAAGTGTTAAATTTAGTTTTACCATCTAATTATTCCTGACCTGTTTGTTGCATTCTTTGGTATTCATGATGCTGTTTGTCCACTTATTTCCTCCAGAAACCTTTTAAGACCGGAAACAGAACATCTGTATTTCTACTGAGATTAAATTACACACAGTGACTTTGATGAGTTGACAAATGAGGCAGATGCTTTCACTGGGTTTTATTTAGAACTATCAGAGTAAAAGGGGCAATATAGAAGTGTAAGATGCATTTTAAAGTTTTGAGACGTATCATCTTGCTTACATTTCACAATTACGCACATTGTGTTGGTCTGTTCTAATTCATAATTATTGAACTTTGTTCATTAACATAAGTAAAACTGAATGCCTTCTAACTCCTTTTTATGGCTATCGTAACTTAAATTTATAACCCATCACGTTCTCTTTATTTTATTGTCTGACCTAGATCTTTAAACTACCAACAAAAGACCTGATTACAAAGCATTTTATTATTTTACAGCCTTCGAAGATAACTTTCCTTAAATAAAGATCTTCCAGCAGATTACCCCCATTAGTTACAGACTATCTCTACTTTGGTTCTTGCTGTTAAAAGGCCTCCCTGAAGCCTCTGCAGCACAGTCATTTCACATATAAGCAACCCTATTTGTGAAACACTATAGACGAGTAGAAAGCTATTGTATAATAATGTAATAATTTTAGACTTTTCTGTTTCCTAAAAAGCTCTAGAGCAAGATACAGTGGTGTTTGATAAAATGGTGTGATGTGTTAAGTAAATGAACTACTCCTCCCTGAGCCTTCACACAGCAGACTCAGCAGAGAGCTACTAACGGTTCAGCTGATTGGGGGCAGGTTGACAAATTGGTGGTAATGTTTACAGTGGGCTTCAGGCCTCAAAAGTGTGTATTGTTCAAAGGAAAGGGGAGTTTTCAGCAGATCCTGCCTGGCTTGCAGCAAGCGAGTGCCTGAAGAGATTTTGGAGGGGATGAAGGCAGGGGGGTATTGTTGATGGAGGAGTCTGTAAAGTGGATCATCACATGCCTATGCTCTGAGGTCAGCTGGCACGGCTGGATCCTTTAAGAGGCAGAGGTTAAGAACGGAGGAGTTTTATAGGATAAGATTTGACCTTTTTTAGGAGTTTTGGCCCATTGGAACAATGGGAAGTCTGACATTTTTATCTCATCCCTTTTCCTGTTTAAATCCTTTTTCTAATAGCTTTTCCAGAAAAAAAAAAATGCAGAAACTACATTCAATAAATGGCATAAATTCACAGAGACACATTTACTTTCACTTCTGAGCTGCAAAATTCCCCGGAAAGTTCCCAGAAGATTTCAACCTTGACTGTTGGCGAGGAATGCAGATTCAGTTTGTATCTGTGTGTGCATTCACCGTCTGTTGTCCTCGAACGGTTTATTTACAGACCAGTGGGCTGATCATTTACAGAGCATTTAAAGCCCATAGTAAGGCCAAACACAGCTGTACATCAACCATCTGGTGCATATGACAGACAGCCTAAAGACAAAAACTCTTGAAATTAGCAGGAGTCTTTCCTCTCCATTGAGGAATAACAAACCAATCTAGGCCTTTAAATTCAGTTTCTGATCAGCAGAAACTGATTTCAATGCTATTGGATAATAGTCCATGAAGGCTTAATGCTTACACTGGACACCTACCTGACAGGTGGCTATTCATCAGTGCCAGGTAGGGAGGAGTTGTTCCTGAAGGACCTCAGACAAGCTCTTTGCCCTGCATTAGTCTCTGGGGGAGGAACAGATTTCCAGAGCTTGTGAAGAGGTTTTTAAAAAGGAAGTGGTGAACGGATCTTGAGGAGTGGAAAAGCTTTATTAAGACATAGACCAAAACTTTTCCCCTCTTTATTCCCTAGAGGACAAGTAGGTCACGCACTTCACTTGAAGAAATCCCGAATCATCATTTTTATGATGATTTGTTTTCTGCCTGGTGCACCTCAGTAAGTCTGAGTATTGTTGAAAAATTAATCTGGCCAACCTGCACAGTAGCCATGGTCGTTAAAGAAAAATACTTGTACTTTTGACATTATAAGAACATGTCAAATCCAACTAGAAAATGTAAAGCTTTTAGTACAATCTACCTTTTCTGGGTAAGTAAACAAACACAAGAAGATCTCTTGGCACCCAAATCACCACTGACTGTGGACACTTTACTCCTGACCTCCTGACCTTGGAATAAGCATATCTCTCTTCAGACTCTAGGACTTTGATTTTGAATTAAACAATGAAAATTTTACTTTAATTTGAAAAGAAAACTTTATCCCACAGTCTTTTTCTTGGAAGGAGCAGCAACATCTGAGTGGAGTGGCTCTTTAATTTCTGACTTTGGCTGCAGTCCTTATCTCTGAATAAGAACTGCTGCTTTTGTGTTATTTCCCTGTCATAATTTTCCTTCCTCTCAGGTTTATATTATTATGCTTGTAAACCACAAATGTAGGAGCACACAACGTTTTTAGCAATGACTTTTTTTGGTTTAACATGAGCAGAGTGCCAAAATCTGCTGGTGGACAGCTGCCAGATCAGCGATCCGTAACACATTTGTTTTAACTTTTTATTTTTATTATTGGTTGGTCTGATGTAATCATGTAATATTTTGTGAAACTGGATTTTGATCTTCATTAACTATAAGTATTAACCGAAATAAGCACTTGAAAGCTATTGTCCTCTGTATTAGAAATGTATATAATAAGAGATTCACTTTTAGAACTTAATTAATAAAATAAACTCATTTTTTTGATACATTTGAGTTTATTGAGACGCACTTGCATAAATTAACAAGGTATAAAGATGGCCAATTTTCTCTTTATCTAAATTCGTAACTCCTGGCCTTCTTTAGGGAGGATATCTTTAGAGCCCTGTGGAGAGAATTGTTTTATCTTGATGCCTGGACGTACCAGGAAACTTGTAAATAAAAATCACAATCTAAGATGACTATCACCGGTCTTGTAGCAGCAGATGTCTCCAGGAAATATCACAAGGTATCTTTAGTTGTGAGTCACCTTCCAAAGATTCAGATTCATCATCTTTTGTTACATGAATCATTATGAATCAAGCAGAAAGGGCTGAGCAAAGGTTGACTGTTTCACTTGCAGGAACATGTTCTTCCACTGGGATCCATGCAGGGTTGTCTTTCTTACATAAAAATTAATGCTTGTTTTTGAGTTCTTAAAATAAAAATGAAGGCGAATGATGGATTTTATGACAGATCTGTTGTAGGCTGGTATCAGTTATGTAATACGTGGGTTTTCTTGGAATAAGGCTTTTATTTTCAAATGCCAAAAGTTTTCTATTAGCTTTCAGATAGGCATTTGCATGTTGAACATAGATGCAGACTGCGTTGTTCCTGTTTCTGCATCTTATTTGCTTAGAAAACAAAGCGCAGTGTAGCTCAGCACAGAGGATATTTAAGGCAACCAGTTGTTAACACAGGCAACAGATCAACTTCCAGCTAAGTTCAGGTGATCTAGTCATGAAGGTGTGCCTCTGTGGGAGAATGCGTCCTTCAATGGGGAGATGACATGCTTCTCATCCTGTCATATAAAACTGAGTCACTCAAGTCTGGGGGATTGGAACTGAATTTGGAACTGAATTTGGGGGAAAAAAAGCTTTTGAAACCTTTGTAACATGGTCTTTCACTTTGCTCACTTCACTGGGAAACTCTCAACACCTTCAACATAAGGTATGAAAACATTGTTTTATTGAAAACTGTAAAATGTCTCAAATAATCTTTTAACAAAGGGTTATTTCTTTTTCGGTCACACTTAAATGTTAGATCACCAATGACAAATTTTATTGTTGAAGAAGATAATTTAATTTTAAGGGGAAATAAACTAACTTTGTACATGTATGTATAACATATTGAAATATGTGACAATACTGTTACCCACCACGCCTGGCAAGATGAGGTAGACTACGCAATCTGAAAAAACAATATTTTATGACCCAATGTGACAGAAGTTAGAAATAGTTGAGAAAACTGTAGTTGATAAAAGAATGTAAGTAAAGAAATGTTTACATGGCCATTTTAAGGCTTTGGGACCCCAGCAAAGACAAAAACATGAAACATTCAGACCTTACTTCAGTTGATGTAATTGTTCATGATTCAACAGTTAGAAATAGACAAAAAGTTGCATTCATGGGAAAGTTGTAGAACCAAAACCTCTGCTGACCTGAATGGAAACCAAAGCTTCTCTCATCTTGCATCTAGATGACCCAGGACATTTTTGGGATGTTTTTCTGCAGACTGATAACACAAAAGTGAAATTTTATAATGGGGTGCACCCTGCTGGAGTAAAACTGCCAAAGCATTTCAATAAGAAGAAAAGGATTCCAACAAAATTAACCCTGAAGCTGGCCAAGCTTAGCTTAAAGGGTAAGGATGACTTCCCATGAGAATAAAACCACAAAATCTGGTCTTTTTACTCCAGCAAGCCCACCAGTGAATGACTTTAAAACAACAAAATTAAGGTTTTTGAGTGTCCTAGTCAAAGTCCAGGCTTAACTCTGATTGAGATGCTGCTGGATGCCTCAGACAGGCATTTCACGCTAGAAACCCCTCAAATGTTTCAGAATTAATTCAGTTCTTAATTTTTTTTAACACAGGAACAAATTTTCCCTTGGCACCAGTTGCCGCAAAGGTTGGTACCAACAGTTATTAGATTTAGGGTGCAATTACTTTTTCAACCAATATGACCTGGTTTTCATATTGAACCAGGTCAATATGAACCAATATGACCTGGTTCATGTTGGACCAGGTTGGTTCAGCTGGCAGTTTGTTTGTTTTTTTATTTGTAAAGTCATTATGAGAAAATTGCTTTTCCATTCAGTCTTATTGGTTTTCTCTGACATAAAAAAATCATCTGAAAAATGACCAATAAAACTGAAGAGAACTGTGAAGGGGCAAGTACTTTTTCCACAGTAGTGTAATATCAATGCATCTTAAAGATTATCATAGTTTCAAATTCAACCTGCACTGAATTTTTCAGTTTTCTAGGAATTGTGCAATGAAATTAAGCAGACTTTATGACAACTTTTGTTCATGTTTTGATAGTTACTCCCTGTCAAAAAAAGTTGTTTTTAAAGCATCTCAACATGTAAGGCACAAGACTATGGCAAATTTCAATGCCAGAGAAGGCAAAATTTTGTTTGCCTCGTGCATATATTTTGCATGATCATCTGCATAGAGGCTGGTTTGCATGATCCGATCAGAAAAAAAAGCAAGCCGTATCAGCTCAGTGTTGTGCAACTACGAGTTAACGTCAGCACTGCAAGCTGTGGCTTATCGCGTTCAGCTGGAGACACGTTGATGTATCCCAGATCGAGTCACGGGGGCTTGTTGCAAAAACATATTATTGTTTTTCTCTGAGTGTCTGTCATTAACAAGGAATGCAAAGTACATTTTTAGTCAAGCTGAAGAATTTCTCAAATAAAAGAATTCTTTGTCCTTTCTTTCACCGACAGCTTCAGACAGGGATCATCTATTCTGTTCATGTGACAACAACCTATTTGGGAAGAAAAAAAACCCTGTAATGACCAGGTGTTGGAGTGTTTCTTTCAATGTTTCTGTTCATCTCTGTCTACCCTATATGGCTTTGCTTGGTATGCATATGACTATGATGTTAGAGTCAGACATATTTATGAACTGTCTGTGCTGTTAACAGAAATAGAAGATCAGTCTGAAAGGAAAATAAGTGAAGACCTAACATTAGTAGGTCTAGACTGATTAGTCACTCAGCCTTTTACTCTTAGTTATGGAAAAAAGACCCATTATGTACCTGCTGTCCTGGTGAAGCACATCTCAGCATCAGTTGATGACAGGAGTAAAAAAAGGATCATTTCAAGTAATAGAAGTAATATTTTAAATGACATGATTGATTAGTAGTTCTATAGCTGCGGAGGAATTGAATTCAAGTATGTTGCTATGGCGATCTAGAAGTCCAAAATACTTCACATACCTTTATCTGTAAATTTTAAACATACTCTGGCAGTGAACAAAGAGGAATTTCAAGAATTACAATTAGAGGTTGGAGGTTTTTTTGGGAATTCTAACAATAATCCGTCTGAAAATAGCTCCTTTTTCATCACTGATGACTTAAGGTCTTATAAAGGTTTGAAAAAAGTTGATCATTACAGTAGAATGTTGTCGAACTGCTGTACAATCCCGGTTATACAGTGGCATGACGAGGTTGTTACCTTCCTCTCTCCCCCATCTTTCTTGTATATTGAGCTTTAGTAAAAATTCAAATTTTTTGTAAAAGAATTCCAAATTTAATACTACCCCTTTTCTCCCTAATCTTTCTCTCTTGGGTTGTGTTCGAGGCATGACTCTTCGGTCTCCATTCAGCCCTGTTGCAAGTGTCCTATGTGACTGTCCTACCATCCTTTTGTCTTCCACTACACAACCTATCCAGCATCTTGCATTGGTCTTAAGTCATACGGCTTTATGTACATTTAAATATTTAAGTAGATATTTTTGTACACATTTACACATACATACCTAAAAGTATGTAACTTTTATAAAATAATTTTACTTGTTTTGTTTTTTTTATTCATTAGTTGATAGTATGTTGTGCCCCCATTGCTCTCTTCCCCCATGCTGAAGCTAGTTTGTCCGCCATTACCGCATTTAGTAGCACTTACACATATTTGATTGACAGCACTAAGAGCTTCCTCCTAGCTCTGATTGGTGATTTTTGACTGGGAGCAGTGCATTTCTTATATCAGAAATGGTGGCACTGGGAGAAAGCAGAGGAGCTAGATTTTTTTCTTTTCCACACATTATTTGTCTCATGTTATACTGCCATGACATATAGTGACAGTTTTAACAAATACTTTAAAAATTACTTTTTTTTTAGTAAAAGTTATATACTACAACTTCAAAGACACATATTTATACTAGAATTATTAATATTTTACAGATATTCTGTAAATGGGGGGGGAACCCATTTACATCCATAAAACTTTTAAAATAATTAATTTATTGACTGTTATATTCAATATCCAATTAAACTGAAAGTACAATTTTGAATGAAGGGTTTTCCTGCTGGATTAATTTTTTTTTTTTTTTGTCATTCATGCCCTAAAAATGATACTTTCACTCATGTAATTTGTAGTTAAGTATTCATCAATTTAAAAAAATATTGCTTTAGTTTTATCTCAACATTTAACAAAATGACTGTTGTTGCTCTGAAGTCTGTTTATATCAAAAAGGTTCCAAAAACAAACTAACAAAAGAAAGCAAAGATACTGGAGCACAGAATCACAGTTAGATATGTTGTTGCCTTCTAGATTAGTATCAGCAAAATAAAGAGCTGTGCAAAAATACAACATGGTTGTAATTTTGTGAGAATGTCAGGGCTTTGGTTGGACCCACACTGTACCCTGCTCTTCACATCTTGCAGCAAAGTGGCATAGTCACAGGATTGCTCTTTGTCACTGTCTGCAGATCCCTCAGAGTAATAAATGTCTCCACCTGTGAATTGTTCCAAGCAAGTAAAGACAAATACTTTTCAGTGTAGAGATAGGTTATCCCCTCTATTGTTTATTGTTTAATAGTGTAAAGAAAAATCCTGATGAAGAGGAAGTCACAGGACGGAGAGGGCTTTGTAAATGACCTAATCTTTTTCCTTTTTATTTTCAAAACAACAAGCAGACTGGAAACGCCTTGCACTGCTTTGCACAGAACCAGGCATTCAGCTCTTCTAAGATAACCAGGTCATTTGCATTCCTTTGCGCAGCTTGTTTTCACATGGGCAGCACTTGGTCCACCACAAAACGTGCGGTCTGTGTGGTATCAGCTGAAGATAATTTCTGCCTGTGGAGCCTGTATCTGAAGTGGTCAATCAAAGCCACAGCAGAGGTCAACCTTGTCCTTAATTCAAGAGTGTGTTTCGGTTTTAGATAAGTTGTGAGTGTGTTTGCACCTTTACTGCAATGCTCGACATGCAATGTAACTCTGGTCATGCAAAAATTATGTAGTTATTCTTTTCAGTGGTACATGAGTGTGTAAATCCAGGCTTTAGGCCATCTTTAGCTTAAGATGTTCTATTCCTCTTACTGTTTTTTTACTCTTACTGCTGCTTTATTAGAGAGGAACATTGGGTGGGAGGAAGCCACAGAAAGAGGAAACAGTATTCATATGGCAGACTCAAAACCAAACGCATCAATTGAAGCAGATGCTTTGTTTTAATTCATGTCAGTACACTCCCTTTACAGCACAAGTCATGTGACGTGTCACAGAGCTTCAACTGCCTTCTCTAGTGGTCGACTTCTGCTTGCCAACTCGGCCGTTTCTCCCAGAGAGGTTGTTCATGGGAACTCTGCTTCTGGGAAGCTTTGGTGTGGACTGCGGATCAAGTACTCCACTGTGAACAACATGAGCTCAATACTGACTGACTCATGGAAAAGATTAGGGATGCCAAGGGGTGGAAGTGTGTGAATCTGCATGAAGAAAAAGAAAGTTAGTGTTCTCATGTAAGGTTCTTCGTCCAGCTACACATTAAACTGCTGTCAAGCGTTGATAAATCTCATGCTGTAGCCACTTTTCTGTCTTTCAAGCTAAATACAAAAAAATATTTCAAGTTCTGTGCACACGGGTGAACTCCATATATCAAACCGGTTAAATTTTTCACAACAATATAAAGTTTGTTTGACAGTTGTAGCTGGTTGACCCAAAGATGGACAAATGAGGATTGCACTGATGCTGAAAACTTGAAAGCAATTGCATGAAGTAAAATTGTAAAAAAAAGAAAAAACATCTGCAAGGCATTACCCACATTTCACTGATTAGCTTAATGATGGTTTGTGCCACATAGATTTTTATTTATTAGACTGAACCTCAAGGAACAGACAAAGCTCCACTTCTTTAGCTTGGTAGAATGGTATTGGCTTTTTGGCTTTTAAGGAAGTACAGCTCCCTGCTCAGTGGCTACTCAATGCTCCATTCTCACACTGGTGTTATTTCACATATTTAGGAAATGCTTCTAAGGAAAAGTCCCCATCTGGACAGGAAGGCAGTGAAACACAATATGGATTAAATTTCTCTCAAATTCAGACATAGTTCTATAAAAACATATAAACAACATTCTGTCTCCTTTTTTTTTTAACTCTCATCAACTTCCCGTGCTCTGTTTATCCAAGTTTCAACCTTCAGTAGACTGGAGAACAAGAGGAAATGGTTGAGTTTTCCATCGACTGTACAGTGTTGCAATTAAGTCATGTCAGTAATGATTTGTGGCAGCTCTCTTTACTGTAAAATACAGCTCCTTGTTTCAGCCTGGGAGTAGACTCGCAGAGGTCTTGGCTGTCTTTTGCAGAGTCTGAAATATCAGCTTTTTCAATGTAAACAACTGTCATATATTTGATATTTTATTATCTTGGGAATCTGAATGCATCTTGAGCAATGCAACATTTTATTGAGGCTCAAGGACATTAGCATTAAAGATGCAGTGATCTGATATTTGTCGGCCATCTAATTCTTTTTGAGATTTTTAAACAAATTTTAGTAAATAATTCTCCAACCTTCCTGATATTAGCACTCACTACTTTCCACAGTTAAAGCAGTCACTGTCAATTTAAAACAAAGACAAAATTGTAGTAGTAGCACAGTTTGCCTCTGTAAACGTAAACACTGACACTTCTACTAGTAACATAGAAAATGTAGATCTGTATCTTAACTCAGATTTTCAAATGACTGCCAATATTTCCACATCCAGCGTAAGAGTGTAATAGATGTTGGATGAAAGTTCAAATGGATAAAACACAATAGCATAATCAGCCTTCCAGGTATCTACTGAAGTCAGCCATGAGTCAATTTGCTTCTTCACCTGTTTGACTAAACATTCTCAAGGCATATGTTTTAGTACTCCAGTATGCAGGTTAACATCCTTCTTTCATGCCTAAAAATGTCATTTAACAAACGACCAAAAACTATTGGAGTATGAAATGTTCCAGGAGTAAAATAATGTAGCTGCCTAAAGAAAACACTGACATCATAGAGCTTGTTTTAGATCTCTTAACCAGGAAAGCATTACAGAAGATGCTGTAAATGTGATCAAATCTTGCATATTTCTTTACTTTCTCTACAGTGTTTTGTTTACCTTTCTCAAATATTGATACCTACATTTTGTGTTGTTCCCAGAATCTTCGCAGTTGTCATTGTCCCTCTCCACCAGTGATCATGTCAAGGATAACATAGATTTTGGCCCAGACTACTACAGCCAGATATGCATGGAGCCACTGGTCGGAGAGGGCAAACGTCCCATGAGCCTGGTGTCCACCTTGTCCTCTGGTTCATCCGCTGATAGTCAAAGCCTTTTTGGAAGTACGGCAGCACTTCCGTCCTCAATTACAACTCCCCTACCACGCGAGGAATACATAGACCTGGAACTGAGCCCAACACAAAGCACCAACGGGCAGGCCGGAAGTCAGAGTCCTCACCTCAAAAGTTCTGGTGGCGGCTGGCGGCGGCATCTGGAGGCCTGCGTGATCAACAACCAGCGGAACAACAACGCCTCTGCCAGCAGACTGGCGAGGGGCAAATTCCTTCACATGACCACTTCGCCTGTTGTCACAGACACTATGGCGCCCAACCCAAAGCTTACCTATGTGGACCGCGTTGTCATGGAGATTATTGAGACAGAACGCATGTACGTCACAGACCTTAGCAGCATAGTGGAGGTAAGTTTATACTCAAACTTAATATGTGTAATACTATTTTCATGCCAGGTCTTGCTTTTGTAGATTCTAACACATTTTATTCCAGGATTGACCTTTTTTTTTTTTTTTAAGGTCCATCAATCTTACCATCAATTCTAACCAACTTGGTTGCTTAAAAATAAGCATCCCACAGCGTATTGTTGCTACCACCAGTGGGAACGATGTGTTCATGGTGACTTCCAGTGTTAGTTCCCTACCACATATTGAGTTTAAGATATAACCTCAGTTAAATTTTGGTTTTATCTGACCACAGCTTTTCCGTTTGTCGTGTTCCCTGCAGGACTTGACACTTTATTTTTGCAATGGCTTTTCTTCCTTCCTTTCCCATAAAGGCCAGATTTGTGCATGACCACCAGTTGTCCTGTCAGCAGATTTTCCCACCTGAGCTCTGATTCATGTTTTACATGTAGTGTTCATCTCCTTGCTCCTTCTTCCTGTTAGTTTAACTGGGTGGCTATTTCTCAGTAGGTGTGTCACACTTATTGTTTTCAGATGATAAATTTTACGGCGCTTCATGATATTCTAAAAGTTTGAGATACGGATTTTTAAGTTCTGCTTTATTCTGGAGACACAGAGTGTGTTCTTTAGGCTTCATGATGCCGTTTGGTCACTAATGTCCTTCAACAAACCTCTGAGGCCTTCATAGAATAACTTGTTTTATGATGAGGTGAAGGTGATGTCTAATTTACTGTAACAAGGTGACTTCTGAAGGCTGCACTGGATTTTATTGAGGGAAGGTGCAGAGCATAGACTCAAAGTCTCTTTATGTTGAAAAATATGAATGAATTTGCTTAGATCTGATAATTATAGTCTGTTACCTATAATTCCAATAAAGTGGTGTGAAAACTTTAATGGGAGATTGTATTCATATTGAGCCATCATTTTATATTGTTGCCAATAATAAGTATTTTGTGTGTATTTGACTCACATTGGCACTTGACTGTGACATAGTGTCTGCAGCGGTCATTAGAAGTATTATATTGAATTTGAAAAGCCAGACACCCGTTCAGAGAGCTTCCACTCAGTCTCATGGAAGGGGAAAAATGTCTCCTGTATTCCAGGCAGCTGTTTGTGAATTAAAAGTGTTTTGGAACCCTCTGTTGGATTTTGCTTCTTCATTCAAAGCCCCAGTATGATTTTCCTTCTTTCTAAATAGATCAGCCAATGGACAAAAATGCATGCCAGACATCTGGTTGTTGCTTTCTCTTTGCTTACAGGTTTTCTTGTTTATAAAGATGAAAGCTGACGGACAGTTCATGATCTGGACTGGCTTTATTGCATAAACACTGTGTATTTACAGTGCAGTGAAAGTTTACAGCCTGTGCAGCCTGGGTTTATAGATCGAGCACTCATATTTCGACTGAAATTGGGGGTTCCTAGTGCAGACATTACCAGCGACTGGGTTTATGTGCTTTGAGATTGTAAAAATCTCCTTTGAAAAATGAGAAGAGTAAAACAAAATGGGGCAGTGATGATCTTACAACTCAATTATCACATTTTCTACTTTCGTAGTCACTGGCAATTGCTTCCAGAAAAGAAAACTCCCTTTCCATCGGTCTTTACTTTTTCTTTTCGGGATCATTATAAAGTCTGAAGACAGTAATGGCTTTAACATGTGAGGCATTTCTGAGCCTGAATAGAAGTAAAAGAGCCGGCACCCCTCCTCACCTTGTCTCAGACAGTGCTGGCGTCTAACATTTGCTCTGAGAGCATGCGCTGCTCTAGATCAAGTTTGAGTAATGGCTTGCTCTTGACAGACACTTCTAGGATTTGCAACTATTTTAGCTGACAGCAGCAGCTTGGCCTGGTCTTGGTCATACAGGCCCTCACTGCAAGCTCCTGCCTCGCCTGAACTCTCCGGCTGCCCTGGCCAACACAAACACCCCCATCTATCCACCAGCTGAAGAAATAACACAGATGAAACGAGTGCAGTTGGGATTTCCATAGGCTAGTGTGGGAACACGACTGGGCACAAATGAAGCCTCTGTCCTTTTATGATTACAGCCTGGCTTCAATCATTTTGATTCCATGCAGCTAATTTCACACCGAGCCTTAGATCTGACAGAAACATGTGAAAATGCTTCCTCTCAGTTTGGCTTTGTGCGTGCGTGTCTCTTTTTTTTTATTTATTTAGGAAGCCAAATCAAAGCTTTAACTTAATACTGACACTGAAGTCATGAGCAGCTGTTTGACATATTGATGTGTCTGTGAGATCCACCTTATCAAGCTCAGTATCAGCTGCGTCCGTGGGATCCAGATTTGAAAGGCAGCTGGTTGACCCCAGCTGATTCCACATGCTGGAATACGTCCCCAACAACTGGCCAGAACACACCCAGAGCAATCATTTTGGTTGCTGGTGTGTGTGGAAATACTTGGCTGCTCTCTTTTTTTCACTTAAACTCTTAAAAAAAAAAGATTTATATTACCCATATCAGTGTTACAGCCCTCCCTGTTCTATAATAAAGAACAGCTTGTATCACCAGACGATACAAAACTTTAAATCTCATGGTATGCCAAAGGTCACATTTGTGGTGGATTTACCTTTTTTAATGTATATATTAGAGACCTTTTACCGCAGCTCATTCAGTAAATCATTGCCTGTAAGCTGTCGATGTGTTTTGCAGCTCTCTTTCCAGGAGGCTGCTTGTGTGTTCAAGGTGTTTACTTGTGCATTCTTTATTTAACTGTTGCATATTTGTTTAGCCCACTTCTTTACCTTTTTTGGTGATGTTTGCATGCCACTTGGTTGTGCCATTAACCAAATACGATGAGGTGGGGGGAATCACAGATGTTGGTATGCTACGTCCATGGCATTTTTAGTTATTTTTATCTACTTTTAATAAACTCTGGAGATCCAGAGGGAGATGGGTTTCATTTAAGGAAAGTAGCCTGTGCTGAAATCCTGTGTTCTTGTTGCTCAGTTTCTCTTCTCTAGTGCACTGAATAAATATTTAGAAGTCTCAAAGGTTTGATAGGTAATATTAGGAACTAAACAAACATGTAGAGTAAGGTGATCTGAACATGTAAGAACAAAATTCAACAATTTGTCTTACTTGCAAAACACTGTGGCAAAAAAACCCAACAACTAACCCTACACATTACCATGATCACATCACTTGATAAAACATGGTGGTGGCAGCACCATGCTGTGAGGATGGTTTACTCCAGCATGAGCAGAGAAGCTGGTCAGAGTTGAGGGGATTTAAAATGGAGCGAAGTACAAGAATATCATGGTGGAAAACTTTTAAAGGAAGAAAAAGACTTGAGACTGAAGCAGAGCTTCACTTTCCAATTACAATATAATGATTTATATCAAAGAAATGAATATTTTAAACTTATTGTTCAATTAATCTTTTTTTAAGGAAACCTAAACCCTACTATATTTTTTTTAATCTTAGTGAAATTGTGGTCTTTATCTCCAAAGTAAGCTATAACAGTTAGATAAGATGAGCTTCATGTTGACAGAGCTGGCCCAAGGCATAAGCAGACTAAGACCGCGATTAAGGCCTTGGTCAGAACGCTTTATCTCAGACCAGATGTTGCTCATTTTGCTTCTTCATCACTATTGTAAATGAATTTAGTAAATAAGTGTATTTTATAGCAACTTTTACAAATAAAAATCCCAGTTTTTCACAAACGGAGTATAAACATCAAACATTCTTAAATATTTTTTTTTACCACGAGGATTAAAGTAAATGAAATTGTATAAACAACTCAATTCTATCAAATAAATTGTGGCTTTTTCATTTTACAAATTACTATTTGTAACATAAAATGAAGTTTTGTGCATAAAATTCAGTTTGTACAGGTCTGAATTATGTTTCAGATCTTCTTTGACAATCAATGTTTTACAGCAATTTTCTGTCATCGAAGCGCATTCTTACTATAAGGAAGTGAAGTTAATATCAGGCAGCAGGAACCAGGAAGTTGTTTACAGTCACTTTGTTTTGGGCAATGATCTTCACTCGTTATAAAAGTCTAGTGTCCTGACCAAAGAGTAGAATACAAAGGTCACAAGAAGTTAATTACACTATTCCTGCCACTTGATTATTTGTTATGCTTTTTGTATTTGTAATTTATGAAAATTTCTGAGTACAAAATGGAAAAATGGCGAATTGATTGTTTCGCTCATTTTTGTAATCAGTATTAAGAATTACCAAGCCATTAATTTCAAAATACCTGATTTATATTAGTATTTAAACTAATCTAGATGATCATAACATCTAAATTCATTCAAAAGAAGTGAAAAGTGTCCTTTGTCAAAAATGGACAGAATATTGTACTTGATATTTTTGTAATCATGATTTAAATGTTACCTGATTTAAATGTTACCTGTTCTGCAGACATGTCTGCAGTAGTGAGAAGGTAAGTCAGAAAAATTATCCGATCTCAAATTATTTACAACTTCCACCTACATCTGAATCCTGGCTCTGTCTGTTAATGTACAGTGAAAACTGACTTGTGTGATACTCAGTCAATTTAGTTAATTCCTTATTGACTCTGTAGATATACTGTCATGGATACACAACATGTGAACTGTAACACCAGGTACTGCTGTGACCTAAAATCTGCTCAGAGCCCCATGCAACCTTGGACCTGCTCTACCTGTAGCAGGTCCAAGGTTACACTGAAAAAGAGCAGTGTCTGTAGCTACCTGCTGCCTCTGCTGGTAGGAATCTGAAAATGCATGTGTGAAATATTTCACCACTGGGTTTAAAACATTACTCATTCTTTCCCTTTTCCTCAGGACTATTTGGCACACATTATCGATTTGAGAAATCTCCCCATTGGGCACGAGCAGGTGATGGCCTTATTCGGAAATATAGAAGACATCTATGAGTTCAACAGGTAATGAATCATCCTCCCCAATACTAACAAATAAATAATATTAAGAATAAAAATAAGAACTTGTTTTAATGTGGAAACGTATATAAAAAATGGGAAAACTATAAAAATATGAATGGCCACTTATTATTCTTAAGTAAATTTTGTTTTGACTTGTGATAGAGAATAGGAGACTGTGGACAATCATTGTTGCTGTTACATTCCTGTGCAGACTACATGAATAAGGAGTGTGTAGGATGATAGACTACAAATAGGTTATGCATCAGAGGATGTTTGTGTTTTTTAATTCAACTCATAGCTTGTTGTTGAGAAGCAGTCTGATTGACTTTCACCACAGGAAAGACTGTGATAAATGGGTGAAACCACCGAAAGTCTTGTTACAGCTGGCTTTAAGTTGCATCATATAGTGTCTGTGTTGCTTAATAAGTTCTGCTGCCAAAACACATTAACACTCTTCTTTCCTTGAAGGGATGAGTCTTTCTTTTAAGGCTGTCAGGGACTTCAAACAAGGAAGATTAAATTTAAATTCTATGAAGAAATACTCAGCAGGTGAATACAGGCTCTGTATTTGCTTTAGTATTGCAACAGAGTTTGTGTGTAGGAGGCTAACCAAAAGGAAACCAAGGTTCTGTGTGTGCAGTGCTATGTTCAATATCGTGTAGGGTACAAGTTGTCCTCCAGGAGTCATCAGTACGTTTTATGTGTTTTGAACAAACACCTGGCTTTTTATGAAAATGTAAACATGTTTTATCCAAGAATGGTGTCTTTGTTTCACTAATCCCTAAACTATCTGTCTGCATGAGCAAATTACACTGTTTACATAACAAATATCAACAGCAGCACACTTCTTACTGGAAATGCCAGCGCAAACAAGTGCATCTGCTGCTCTCTGACAAGCATATAATGCCACCTGCTGGTCATTTCCCTAATTGTACCATATAATATCACATTCACCAATGCACATTTTGCTGGGTATTTCTGGGTATATGATTACAAAACATTGTGAAAAGTTAGTGCTGAGTTTTCTAAACAAGAAGATCTGATGGGGGATAACCAACCATGTTGACCTAATAAAGGGAAGGCGAAGAGGTCATAGTTCATGTCATGAAGTGGCAGCAAATGAGTGTGAACCTGAAGAGCAGAGACAGGAACAGAGGGAATATTTAAGATGAGTTTTATTCTTATACATTTTCTCATCCAAACTTTGTTTTTACTTAGTTTTTTATTGTTTTTATTCTTTTTGCGGCAGTAATTGTGGAACAGTGTCTTGCATTTAAACTTAAGTCAACCTACAATATTAATGTTCTAGTGTTCCTGCTAGAGTTCTAAGCTTTACATTTTTAATTGATTTATTTCAGTGAACTGCTGCAATGTTTAGACATGTGTGAGAACGACCCTGTGGCTATTGCTCACTGCTTTGTCAATAAGGTGAGGGAAACCTTTTCAAAACTAAAAACCATGTTAAATTCCTCAAAGAAATGCATTTATGCCTGATTTTTGTTTCCACCAGAGTGAATATTTTGAAATCTACACCAAATATTGCAACAATTATCCCAAGTAAGTATTCCCAGTTTTTGAAAAAGTTTTTTTTATTTTCATTCTTCAATGAGATTCTGAGTGCTATTCCTGGGTGTCTGCAGCTCAGTAGCAACATTGACTGAATGCATGAGGAATAAAACTTTAGCAAAGTTCTTCAGGGATCGGCAGGCCGCTCTGAAACGATCTCTCCCTTTGGGTTCCTACCTTCTGAAGCCAGTTCAGAGAATCCTGAAGTATCACCTACTTCTGCAGGTAAAAAGCTTCCTCACTGATTCTTTTATTTTAAATTTGTATATTAGGATTAGAGCAATTTCCTTTTAAACCACACTATGCAAGTGTGAAATAGGCGTTTGCTTAAACAAAAAGCTAAAAATGTAAAATAAAGATCACAACAGTAATTGTTTAGGACATTCTCTGAGGTTATAATAACTTTGACTTCCCTTAAAGGAAATTGCCAAGCACTATGACCCAGACGAAGAGGGCTATGGGGTTATTAAAGAGGCGATCGACACCATGACCAGAGTGGCCTGGTACATTAACGACATGAAGAGGAAACATGAGCACGCCGTCAGAGTGCAGGTTAGAAAATCCAGTAAAGCTCAAAGGCAACAATTTTTTTATGTATTTTTGTTTATTTTGTTTTGGGGGTTTTTTTTGCACAAGTGATGCTTTACTTTTACATGTGGCAGACATGAAAATTGCATATGATGTCTTTCATGCTTGGCTAAGATTTTCTTGATGTAAAAGTTTTGTTTCATCACATTAGGAGATACAATCTCTGCTGATCAACTGGAAGGGTGCCGACCTGACCACCTGCGGAGAGCTGGTGCTAGAGGGCACCTTTCCTGTTCTGAGGGCGAAGAACACCCGGACGCTCTTCTTGTTTGAAAAGATGCTCCTCATTACCAAGAAAAGAGGGGAACACTACGTCTACAAGATCCACATCTCTGTACGATTTCTGATTCATTTTTAATGTGATAAAAATTAATTATTGAATAGAATTGGCAGAAAACAAACAAATCTAATTTCTTGTCACAGTGTTCCACCCTGATGCTGCTCGACAGCGCCAAGGACCCCCTCCTCTTCAGTGTGATCCATTTCAAGCGTCCTAAGCAACCTCATACCGTTCAGGTAACTCCAGCAAACATTTAGTCAGTGTCTTTATAAACTTTGAAATGTGTAAGATTGTGTTTTTGTTTTGTTTGATGGGAGCACTATCAAAGGACTCCTGGACATTTGTAGTTCTAACACAGGAGTTTTAGAGTAAAACCAACAGCATACAGATTAATTTACAATGCTTCAAATACAGTGAAGGGTTCTGGTGTTTCTCTGTTACAGAGTTGTAATAAACTATTTCTGTAATCATGTTCCAATGTATAATTTGCCTTCTTCAGACAATTTAATTTGCAACAGAATAATGAGACCTAATACAGAGTTTGAAAACTAAGAGTCCGAGCAATGCTGATAGTATCGGATATTTAAGATACACTTGAAGCTGTCAACATCCTTAATTTATCCCCCCCCCAAAAAAAACTTTGGAGCTTTTTTAGATAAAGTTAAAAAGGATCGCCAGCTGCACAGATCTGTAGAGATGGATGACATGTTTCAGTTACTAAAGCAACCAATTAACGCGCTTTTTACGTTTACTGTTTGCAATTAAATAAAATTTGTATTTGGTTGAATGCTTTGCAAATGTACCCAAGACAACATTTCAGATGGTACAATGGTTCTTCTACCAAAAATGACCTTAATGTTAATTAATCTTTTGTCGCAGTTGCAATAAAATTTGAGCAAACATAGTCTCCATGACAACCATTTGATGCTCTCTGTGTATGTGGAGTTCATACGCTGTCTTGTAAAGTATGAAATTGCATAAAAATTTTCATGACTGGATGAATATGAAATGTGTGAAATAAGTAATGAGTTTCAGACTCTTTTTTTTTTTTTTTTCTCAATGATGAGCATCAGAATATCTTAAATAGATTTATTTTGATCACACCAAAGGTTGCTAACAGAAGACAGAAGATATGTATTTAATCTAGCATTTATCATACTTGAGATCATTGTAGCAAAAAAGATTGAAATTTGTCCACATGCTTGACTTAGAAATAGTCCTTTTCTACACTGCAGAATCAGAAGCCAGTTTTAGCACTGAGTTGTTTCACTTTTATATTTTTGAGGTAGAAAGAAAAACACCTTGAGAATTTATTATTTTTTTTATCCATGTCATTTAAAACTGACTGAAAAATACAGGCTCAATGAAAAGGGATGTAAATGTGGAGTTTGCTCAACTATGGCAACCCTTTGCTGTAACAATGGAGATTCTGGAAACTGACAATATGCCAAAATGCACTTTATGACCACTGTGATGTATGGTGGAAGGTCTGTTATGCTGTGGGAGCACATAAATAGATCTTTAATATAACAGTTATGTGCTTAAATATTATTTCATCAGTCAAATCACCAAGCACCAGTCTTGTAAACACATGATAAAAGTTTATATGATGTAATAAGTGACTGTATTAACAGCAGGTTTGTAAAATGGGTCTCGGTTGTATGAAAGATAATTATTTTCGAATGTGGGATTCAGGCAAAGTCTGTGGAAGAGAAACGTCTGTGGGCTCATCACATCAAGAGGCTCATTCTGGAGAATCACAACACCATCTTGCCACAGAAGGTAAACGTCGTCCTTCCACACAACATTTCTTTCCCAACGACGTCAGAAAAGTCTTTAACTTGTCCCTTCTGTCTGTGAAGGCAAAAGACGCCACTGTGGACAACTGCAACTGTAAGTGTTACTAATGGAGCATCTCTACTTTAGTCGGGGACCGTTTAACTGTTGCCACAGTAACCACAGATGCAGCTAATAAAAAGAGAGTGGCTGTTCATGTTCTGTGAAGAATATGGAATGCTTATTAATTTTCCAAGATGTCTTGGCTTATAACCAGCTCATCCATGTGGAGAAAATTGCTTTTTGTAATTGCAGCTATGAGTCTAATGACGTCTCCTTCCGTTTCTCAGATTCTGGGAAGTGTCAGCGTAGTCCGGAGTGGATGATGAAAGCAGAGTGCTTCCAGAGTGACAGCTTCCATCTACGGAATGGGAGGAGAAGATCTGGTATATTTATGTCCACTATCAATCTAGTACATCACACAGAAAAATAACTGTGCAATGATATTATGGAAACTTTTTTTTTTTTTTAATTTGCAAATTTATTTATCTATCCTTTCAGAACCACTTAAAGAAATCATAAAGAGCACAAATGGTGGGTACATTTTTATGTTTTCATTTCATTTCTGTAAATGTTCTCTAGGATTTTGGCAGATTCACAAACACTGTAATAGTTTGAACTGCATTGTGGCTGCAGTCCAGTTATACATCAGCTCTCTGCCACCAAGGTTATTCTAATGGATAAAAGCTGCTGTTCACATCTCCATTGAACTTCTGCTTTGTTCTCCTTCAAAGACACCTGGACAGCAGTTCAATGGGCACGCACACTCACTCCCACTCCACCTCACCCATAATGAAGTTAATTATATGCTGCTTCGGTCGAGGCCTTTTGTCACTCCGAAGCTCTGTTCAGTACTCAATCTGGGCCCCGCCCGTCAGATCTGTGTCTTCCTGTTTCATTGATTGGCCATTAGAGCAGAAAACATCTGTATTCCTTTTACCCGGTCTCTCTCTCTCTCTCTCTCTCTCTCTCTCTCGCTCAATTTCTCCAGACGATGTAATGAACAAACCACTTTCATGTCAAACCTTCTCATCTGAGTAAAGGAGTGGTTCATCACTTCCTGACAAATTGCATCATGTCCAGTTAAAGCCTCGGAGAACAAGATGCTACTTATTGGTATTTACCTAATCACAAGATCTCCCTCGAGTCTGAGGCAGACTAACAGCTGCCTGGATGTGGAAGCAGAGATTGTCTCCTTATCCCTAAATGCATTTGAAATTCAGGATGTTACTGAACATGATATCTGACCTCTTATTGATATTCTTGTTTGTTTTCTCTCTCGGTGCCTTCGCCTCAATCTTTGTTCATTCTGCAGCTGTTTTGAAGGTAAGTTAAGGTAATCCAAACTGGGTCTGTATTAAGCCAGGGAAAACTATTGCAATAAGTAACAATGCAGTTTGCTGACGTTACTCAACCTTAACTCCTACAGTTGATATAAAAAGTTTTATGCCATGTTAAAGTCCAAGTTGTTCTTTTGTTTTTTTAAATATGAACAAATGAGAAATAATTTGAAATAAAAATAGAAAAAGATTTATTTTAAAACTTTTTCTGGTTTAAATCTCACATGTATCTATTTAACTGAAACATCTGTTAAGAGGGATAAAGAAATTAAAAATATGAAAAATATTCACTAATCTTGCTGCTGAAGTATGCACAACATCAAAGTAGCACCAAGTTGAGTCAATTTAAGTTTGTCAATTTATCTGACTTTGCTAGAGAGCCTGTGTGTGGATTGATCTGAGCAACTATCTCTAGCAAAGTCAGATAAATTGACAACAAAAAAATAAGATAAAATCCACTGTCTGAGAATAAGATTAGTTATATTCACACTCTTAAGGCAAGTTTGCTGTAAAGCGTCTTATTTGCTTTGTAGCACTCAGAAGAAAGATATGAAAACATTGACAGCACTCGATGTTCACCAATGCAGAATGAAGAGGGTGATCAACAATTTGTTTCTCTAAATTAGATGAAAAGATGAAACTGAAATGGCTCAGTAAAGCTGGAGATCCCAACAACAACACTGTAAATTTCACACAAATATCAATTGTCTTCTACCTGGACCACAGAAAACATCCAGATCTCACTAAAATCATTTGAAACCTTGCAGGAGAATGTTTCACTTGCAGTGAAACAACATCGAGCTCTGGAGAACCCTTGTTTATTATCTGTACAACCAGACAGTCCTGCAGCTCTTTCAGCGCTGCTTTTTGCCTCTTGTTTGCCTCCCTGGCGAGTTTCCATGTTTTCTTTTCAACAATTTATTGAGATCATCCATAATGTAAAGATACTGTGGGTTTTTCTTTTACCATCCAGAATCTATCCACAGACTTTGTTTCCATCTCTAAAGGATGAATATGTATGGAAAAATCCTACCAGGGCAACAGCATTTCATTTAGGTTAATCACATTCACTGTAATTGATGTTTATCAAATAACAATTTTGAACTGCATCAAAATGGTGCATGAAACAAAGCTGTGCATATTTAAGCAACAAGTTTATTGCTGCTTTTTAAAATCACATTTTCTTCAGTTTTGTATGTTGCCAGGTGAGTTTGTCGTGTTAAATATGTAAGTTGTTTATTATCTTCTGATATTATTTTTTTACATGACAAATATGGAATTTTAGCAGGGACAGTTTTGTGGTTGAAAAATGTTCTTAACTGCAAATGAAAAATCCAAGCCTTCCAGAGCACACTTTCTTTTCTTAGCCTGCAGAAATCACACAGCATCACGCCTGCTGCTGATAGACAATATATCTTGCTGTTTACAATCTTGCAATCTTAAGATGGCTTTATCACAAACCTTGCAATAACAAACCACATGTGTATGACTTCACGCTACAGCATGCAGACAGTGAAGGCACACTGCTGGGGGATAGGAGCTCCCTGCAGCCTGCTGCTAGTGTCAGCACACTGACCTCCTGTCTAGGCGAGCCCCAGGGTGAGAGGCTTGTGTGGAGGATCTGGGCAACTCTCTGGAGCGGCTAAATGCAGATGACAGTGACTCTTCATCCAGAGAAAGAGAGGTGGGGCTGGAGCAGGACAAGGCAATAGAGGAGGAGGAGGAAGGGGAGAGTTGCAAAGACGATGTGCCGATAGGAGACGACCAGGTAGCCGACTTTGCCAGCTCGGTGCTGGCAGCCATCTCCTGCTGGCACTACAGAGCCAGGGCTTTGCTTTCTACTCACTTGACAACGGTGAGGGTTTCTGCCACCCACGGGTTTCCCGCTTTCCATTCTGTCCCAACGGCTCACCAAAACTAACACACCACTCTGTCTCCCACACTGGCTCTCGTTCTCCATCCCTCTTTTTCCTTCCTTTATAATCCAAATTGACTCAATACTCACATTGTCCATTCTGAATGCTTCAGTGTAGATAAGAGGTTTTCAGAAAAACATCATGCATGCTTTTGCTTTTATTCTTCCAGAGTTAAAGTCATCCCAGTTTGCATTTAATTTCCTTTTCAAATTTGTACTGCATGTGTATCTCATGAGTTGTTGCCGTGTTTAATAGCTACAGTATATATGGGTGCATGACTTATGTTGTTCAGACCATGTTTGGATTTGCATGACAACAAATATCCTAATATGCTCTGCTAAATGTTGTTTGACTTCAAAGGTTAATGTATCCATCTGATTAAACATAATTAGAATAGTGGGGAGCTTTCTCTTTGATAATCATATTGATGAATATTTTCCCTCTGAATTTTTTTTGTTGGGATTAATTGTTAGTTGTATTGACTCTGAATAGGAATGAATAAACGTCTGAATAAGAGACTTTCCTTTTCGTTTTAGACTTTGCAATTATTTTTAGATTATTTATGTACTGTTAATTTTTAGAAATCAGTCTATCAAAAGTAATCTACAACAAAAGGAGGTCTGTACAAGCTTTAACAATCATTTCTGAACATTTCTGTGTCTATCAGGGTTTAGGATGTATTTTCCATCAATGAAACTTTTTTCCATTTACTTTTTCAAAGAAGAAATAATTACATTTAATAAAAGATTCACATTCAATGTATGAAACAGCTGACAATCAGTATGTAAAGCTTGGTCTCAATATGGCTTTTGACTATTTTTAAAAATCTTTCTGGATTAAGAAATTAGTCAGAAGCCAAACACAGAGCAGATTTCTTACTCAAATTGCTCTCTGGAAATTTTTTCAGATCATAAAATTGCATCTTGACTAAAAATTAACTATAGCAATAAAAACTAATTTCCAGTTTAGTGGAAGGTTTTTGCTTGTACACACTGGTTCATCAAAAGATGATCAAGTCTAACCTAACTAATTTCTCTCTTCAAGCTTTTGGACCAATTATGGCTGAACTGTAGGAAATTGTTTGCCGTTCACTCCTTGAGATTTTAGATGGAGTCATAAAGCTTGTAAACTTGCTGACGTTGACTAAAAAGACTTTTGGCATAATGCTGTGCTTTGTTCCCTTTCAGGATGATCAGAATGAGGAGCTGATGAACTAAAAGCTGCTGCACTGATAGAAGAGGCTGAAACCTGCACAGAGGAGGAAAACACCGACAATGTGAAACAAACTCTCAGCGCTCAGGTGTTCACAAAAGCCCAATATTATATTTATGCCTGCATCCTGTTAACCTAATTTCCACACACATATCTGAGGCACATGTGATACATATTCACTTTATTAGAGAATTTCCTCCCACCTCCCCAGGTTGTTACTGTGGCCCGTTTTCAAACTCTTTCACTATTTTCATTGTAATTTCTTTGCATAAATGCTAGTTGATTCAATGTTACATTGGATTTCAAAATGTCATTATTACAGAATAGCTGCCCTTTGCCAAGAGCACAGTTGAATCATCACTACATGCTGTAGATTTATTGTGCTGGAAATTAAAGCACCACATCGGAAGCTTCCCCCTCACTTCTGCAGCTTCTGCAGCTTCTGCATCTGAGCTGAGTGAACCTTATCTATGGCAAACAGCTCCAAGCTGTGTTTTCCTTTTTTATTTATTTTTGCAGTTTGCAATTTGCAGGCACTCCAGATGCGCAGGCAACACCTGGACACAGCATTAGAGCAGCAGTCTAGGGTAACATCAGCAGGATGAAAACAGGATGAGGCTCAGCCTAACTTGTCAAGGACAATTTAAACTGTCCAGGAAGAGCCAAAAGAAGCAGACTGCAATGCCAATGCTAGATTGTAATTGCAAATCTTACCCACAGACAGTCAGTGCCTTATAAAAGTATTCATGCATTTTGAAAATGTTAATGTTTTATTTCCTTTACAACCACAAAAGTATTTTGGCGAGATTTTATGTTATAGACCAAAACAAAGTAGTGCATAAGTGAAGTAGAAGGAACATGACAAAAAGTTTCAACATTTTTTTAACAAGTAGTGTGGATATATAGTCAGCCATGCTGAGGCAATGCTTCACAAAATTCCCTTTTACTGCAGTTGCAGCTGCAAATATTTTTAGAATGTCTTTCCTCAGGACCTTCAGAAGGCCTTTGATTGTTCTTAATTTTATTTAGAGGTATCAGTAAAGGGGGCTGAAAGCAAATGCATGACACAATGTTCAGATCTTTTTATTTGTTAGAAAAAGCATCAGTCATAAAATTCTTTGTATTGGTTAGTCACATAAAATCCCTGCATTGGAGTCTGTGATTATATTATGACAAAAAGGTCACTGGATAAAAAACAGGAAGCCTAATAACACAAAATAAATGCAGCAAAGATGTGGATGCCATGAATTAAACTGATTTTAAAATGAACTATTAAGCTAATGAGGAATCAAGAGTGCTTGTCATTAAAATGTGCATTTTTCCATTAGGTAATGCTGTTATCTTTGTATGCACAGGAGCTGTGTCATCTCGACCGTGTCCCACAAGCAGAACCAATCGACCAGCTGAAGGTGGAGAACTCCCACTGCCATGATTCTACCACGTTCTCCTCTGAGCAACAAACTGAGACCCCAGAATCCTTGGATACGTCCAGGGAAACAGCAGGAGAAGAAGAGGGAGAGAGCGACTCTTCTGGTCTTCAGGTGGAGGAGATGAGTGTACTAATGAACAGTGACCTCTCTGAGGAGGAAGAGGAGGTGCGTTCAGATGATAAAAGCGGTTTGCCTTCCTCTGTGTTGGACCAATTGACCGCTGAGCAACTCATCAGCAGTTTGTCACGACAGAGCAGTCTGGTTTCTGAGGACTTGAGTTCAGATAAAGACCCTTTTCAAAGCCTCTCAGCCTGTATGGACGTGGAGAAACAGATGGAGAAAATCTCAGATAGCCCTTCACCAGAACCACAGACTCCTCAAAGCCAACCTGTTGGGTCCTGAGCCTGAACTGAGTGAAGGAGAACGCAGGTCCACTCTCTCCAAAAAGGATCAACTTCTCATCGACAAAATCAGGCAATACTATGAGCATGCTGAGCACCAGGACGCTAACTTCAGCCTCAAGCGCAGGGAAAGTCTGTCCTTCATCCCCGCCGGCCTGGTGAGACAGCTGAGTCGGCAGCTGAATGACGTTCCAAAGGACAAGGCCGGTCCAGCCTACAGGAAAGGCCTCTGTAGAAACAGACCCACTTCTTGGTCAGTGTTTGACCTTCCTGGATTAGAAAAGGGTAAGATGAGTGAACCTCAAAGCTCAGTTGAGGTCAAGATTCGGTCTAATAGTGTCACAGAAGCATTTACTGCAGAGGAAGAGTTCAGGCCTTCGTCTGAAATGCTGAAGGTTTGGGAAGTTCTGGAAACCGAGGAGGAGATTCAGGAGGTGACGCAGGAGGCAGAAGAGAAAGTTGACAGCCAAAGAGTTGAGATCAGCTTGGATACTATGGAGGTCAAAAACAGTAATCAACCACCAGTGATAGAAGAAGAGCCTGAATTGCGCTCTACTGCAGACACTTGCTCCGTGTCTTCACCTACGTCCAGTTCCTCCACAGTGGAGCAGGGTTCTGCTCAGCTCTCAGAACCGTGTTCATCCCCGGCATTTCAAGAGAACGACAACTTCCACCCCGGCCAATTACCCAAGAGCATTAGCTTCCAAACCACAATAGACGAAGACCAGATCCTGCACGACATGGGGAAGATGAGAAACAAGGTGTTCCAGCTGGCTCGTCAGTACAGCCAGCGCATTAAGAACAACCGGCCCGGAGTGTGGCAAAGGAGCCGACAGGCTGCACACCAGGAAGGACTCCGGAGTGGAGCTGCTGTCCAGCAGGAGAAGCTGAGAAAAACTGGTAAACAGAACATCATCGATCAACACTTTTAAAGTACATCTTGAACTTCCTCACATTCTTTCACGTTACAACCACAAACTTCAAATGTCATCACATATTTATCACATCTTTATGTGTAACAGATTAATAGTAAAACTGTATATATTTTTTTGCAAACACCTGAAAAGCGTGTCGTGCTAAATGAACGTTTACCATGGTTCTTCCTGGGAAAGGTGAACATTTGACTCGTACTTTTGCTACATCCACTTGTCTATCACCTTTTTTTTCCTGTGGGAAAAAAGCATTCCCACAGCATAAAACCACACCTGCCATGTTTTATCAAAGGGATCGTCTCCTCAGGATGTTAGTTTTTCTACATTTATCATGATGGCCAAATAGAAAAATGTTGGTCTGATCTGAACATCTGCTTGCTGTGTCTCCTTTGTGTCACGAACTGGAAATGAGACTTCTTATGGGAGCCTCATGATGTTTAATTACCAAAATGCTCCAACAAACTGAGGCATTCAGGTTAAATGGGGAAGAGCGGCTTTTGTGACAAAATATTAAAAAGTTCAAGAGTTATGAATGATTTTTCACAGTTCTGCATTAATCTGCCTTTAGTTGTTTCTCTAACAGAAAACTAATGCAAACTCCTTGTGTTTTTGTCTCTGCTTTCATGCAGGTAAGCCTAACTTAAGGTTGCCCATGAATGTCTGTGAACAGGAAGTCATTCCTGAAGTTTGTTCTCCAAATTTGGACCAGACATCATCTTCTCCTGCAAGCTCCCAGGGCACAACCCCACACAGCCCTGAGAGCTTCCACTGGCCTCACGTCCTGGAGCTGCGTTCAAAATACACGGACACCTCACACTCTCTAAGAAAACACTGCGTTTGCACAGGACCAGATGGGGTAACGGAGAGCCGCGCCTCTCAGAAATACAGAAGCTCGTCAGATCTCCACGCAGCTCCGTCAGACTGCTGTAAGAAATGTCTCCAGGTGGAGGACTGGCCTCAGCAAAAGAAGCGTTCCCTGCTGTGCAGGTGGAGCTCCTTAGATCACATGCTGGGCTCTGTCCCTCTGCATGAAGTTCAGAATCTTCAAGAACGTTCGCAGACTCGTTCGCCGTGCCACAGAATCAAAGACGAGGATGGACTGCTCCAGGAAGTTCGTAACAGCACAAAGTCACTGAGTTCTGGGAAGTCCTCGGAAAGCAACCTCGTGAGGAGTTTACGAGAGAAGTTCCAGAGCTTAAGTGCAAGCTAAACAACATGCACTGTGTGTATTCAATATAAACCTGGGAGTTAGATGATGCTTTCAATTTTGTTCTGCTTATTTCTCCCTCAAAAACTTTGTGCATGAGGTTTCTTATATAGGGGACAAGGTGCAATAATTTTAGCACCAATGTAACATAAAAGGGATGGTATGGGCATGCCGTCTTTAAAACAGTGAGATGCACATTTTAACTGTATTTGTTTGCACGTTACAATTTTGTGTGAACATAAAAATACATATATAGTCTCCTGCATCAAAAAAAAAAGTGATATGTTACCTACTGTTGGCTGCTGTAGTCATTAATATTAACTCTGCAAACTATCAGTGCAGAGTTTCTGAGAGCGACGGGTAGGAGCGCTCGATTGCCAGTAAAGTCTTACTTCAGACACCAAAAACACTTAGATTTTAGCCTTCGCTGTGTTTTGATGCACAGGGACAGCAAAATATGCTTCCACATTTTCCTGAGCTGCTTGTAAAACAGTTGTGCACATCACTGGAGCTTTATTTTTTTTTTTTTTTATCAGCAACTTGTTGATTTTCATGAAAGTTATTTATATATCTGTATATTGGGATAGTTTTGACCATGTGTAAATTCCAGATACTCAGAAACTTGTTTTTGGTTATGTACAGCTGCCCATATTTTCAATAAAAACAAATGCTAAGGCTGCAACCTTCTTTTTCTTTTTTTATCTTAATAAATTCATGACACACTTATTTCTAATGCAACCAGAAACGGTTACAAGCCAGTGATTCCTTGTGGACGATGAGTACTGAGAGTGACTTGTCCAGGTCGGTGAGGCAGAGAGATGGAGATGGAAAGGATGTGCAGCAGATCAGGGTGATTAAGGGATGGAAATGTACCGACAGTTGCCAAGTGTGGGATGGAAGAGTACTTTGAAGAGTTGATGAATGAGGAGAACGTAGAGCAGAAGAGGTGATTGTCCTGATCATAAAGTAGCTAAGATTAACAATGAAGTGGGGCGAGCTTTGAAGAAGATGAACAGAGGAAAGGCAGGTGGTCCTGGACATTTCTAGGACAGGAGGCAGAGGTTGACTTAAGAACATCTTGAGTGATAAGATGTCTGAGGAATGAAAGAAAAGTGTTCTGGTGCTGATTTTCAGGAACAAGGGAGATGTACAGAATGATGACGACAGAGGAATAAAGCTAATGAGTTATGGGAAAGAGCAGAAGCTCGGCTTGGGTCAAAAGTGAGCAGCGTCACAGTTTCATGCCAAGAAAGAAGTGCAGATGTTTTCACTGGCTAATTTACTGATCACAGTATCACTGAACTCTAGCTGCTCCTAATCTGTGGCAGACTGTAGGTAAAATGATGCCAGAAAAAACAAACGTGCCACAAAATGTTCCATCCAGTTTCCCAGGACCAGTGGTTGGTAAATTACAAACTGTAGACAGACGGGTTGGGAAACATTGTCAGCAGAGGAAAAAGCCTTTACATGTTCAGCTTGTAATGTTTGTATTATATGTTTTATGATAGAAATCCAAAATGGATTGTTCAGGTTTAACCTTTCATTCAAAAACAGAAGAAGGTGGGATGAAATACATTTCTTTTAAAAAACTGATAGAAAGATGGTGCTGAGGGCGTTTTCTACTGTCTATGCAACTGTTGCACCACAGAAAGTTAGAACAATGAAGGAGCATCACCTCCACATAACCTTCACCTCAAATCAACAGAAAAGTGGTTCAAACTTGGACGAAGCTTCTTGATCACATTAAGCTTCAGTAATGGCATTGATCCAACTCTGTGAAAATGTATCCATAGAAACTGTCCAATTTACCAACGTTTCAGTGAGAATAGTCAGACAGAATTGTGCTAAAAGTTTGTTGTTGGCAACAAAATGCACGTTTCTTTGTTAATTGCTAAGAGCTATTAAGACAAAAGTGCGTTTGTTTATTTATTTAAGCCTATATTTGCATATTTGCAATCCTGGGGTGAATCAAATTACATCCAACTCCTGAGCTGAGGCCATATTTGCGGCTCGGTTCACTTCACCCCAAATTAAATCATACTTGGTTTGGAAAATCAGCGAAAGGGTCGCAGTGGATGCCCTGACTGAGACCGGAAATAGGAAGCACCATTCTGCAAAATAAAAGCGCTTTCTAGACTATGCGCTCATTCGCGAGGTGTGTATCTTATTGTGAAAGCAACAACCAGAACCTGCCTCCCCACCTGTCATTTCTGACTTGATGAGCGATGTGTGGTTTTTTTTGTTGTTGTTTTTTTTTTTTTTTTTTTCTAAAAGAGGGGCGACAGTTCAAGACGCGCACTCTGAAAGCAGATGCCTCGCTGAGCGGTTTGACCTTTCGCTTCTGTGTCCATTCAGTCACTCACATTGACAGTGGATCAAATAAATAAATAATCAAGTCGCCCTCAATCTCCGGTGTTTTAGATGAAGAATGGGTTGCGCGATTTCAGGTCTGGCAACAAAGACGGAGTTTTCTCAGAGGGACAGAGAGGAGGCTGCAGCCGCCGCAGCCGCCGCAGCTGCTGCGCGCCTCAGCCAGGAGCAGGTTCAGATGATCAAAGGCTCCTGGAAAGTTATCCGAGACGATATCGCCAAAGTTGGGATTATTATGTTTGTCAGGTAAGACGCCTTCACACTACCTCGGGCCCTACTTATTGGGTTTTTAGTTTTAAAATGGTAAAAATGAATAAAAATAACACGAAGATCAAATTTCCCGTGGAAGTGTTTACGCTTCAAACATCAGTGGTTTTATGAAATGACGTATTTAATTCTACAGCAGAAAAAGGAGGAGAAAATAAACTTTTTCTTCATCGTCGTGCTGTGCATTTCTACACTCCAGTCCTTTAGGGCCACTGTCCTGCAGTTTTTCGATGTGCCACAGATACAAAACCCTGGAATGAAAAGGCTTAATCAGCTCCTCCTTGTGGATTTGAGTCCTCCAGCGTCTTGCTGATGAGCTAATTATTCTACTCAGGTGTGGTGCAGCAGAGGCACGTCTTAAAGTTGCAGGACATGGGCCCTTGAGGACTGCAGTTTGAGGGCCAGCCTTTCCTTATCCAAGCTTTGGCATGAACAATTCTACTATAATGTTATATTTTACTTATGAAATGCACTGCTAATTAAACTGTGACGGAGAAATAACAAGTATATTGGCTGCAAGCCTAACAGAAATGGCAGTTATTGATGACTGTAACAGCATCATAAATAATAAAATCAGATATCAACCCAAGTTTTCTTATTGGTGCGTCCCTACTCTATTTCAGTAGAGTAACTTCATTTATTATTTTCTTTTACGTAAGATGTAAAAGGAAAGTTATTTACATTATCTCCTTAACTTTATCACATTTTATTTGTATAGCACATATCAGCAGCAAGGCATTTCAAAGTGCTGTACATCATAAACACAGAAAACACAGGGTGAAAAGAAAGACTGAAACTGTCACCTCATAGATTTCAGTGCTTATATTACTTAAAACATTGCTTAAGAAATCATACATTAATAAAAAATAAAAAAAAGAGTGCATCTAAAAAATCTATCCTGTTGCTGTCTAATTATCAGAAACAAATAAATATTTATATAAGAGGGAAATTATTCTTTTAGTCTGAGCAACTACCCATCCACCTACTCCTGGAGATATTTATCCCCCTTAGCCTAAAGGACAACACATGGCAGAATTTCAAAAAAGTAATTCAGGCTGCCGTTTTCTTTGTAGTTATGTTTGGCTGAACATAACTACAGGGCTTCATGCCCTGAGCTTCCTGCTCTGGGCATGAAGCCATATCAACAATATCTAACTGCCTCTAATTTCAGGTGTTAAAATGCCTTTTCTAAGGCATCTCTCCTTGTTGCTGACTTCATGACCTCTCGGTCAACTTAGGATCTTTGGGAATGCTTTGTGATGGGAGCCTAGCCTGTTACAAGCCACAAACTGTACATTTCTCCTGCTTAATACTCTGACCCACAGCTTTCCACTGAGAGCTGGAAGCAGAAATCCCCTTCTTGTTCTCCTTTCTTATCTCTCACATCCTAACATCGTTACCTGACATGACAGAGCTGCTGGTCTGCAGCAGTGTTGGCTAATTAGGACATTAGCCATCAGAAAAACTAATTTCTACAATTTATGAAGATGACCAGCATCCACGAAAACATTTTCATCTCTGAGAGTTTTTAGAAAAAAAACATAATATTGTACAAATCAAGAATGATAAAGTGAAAAGCTGTGAAGCTTTTAGATTTGCAGTTTTCAGATAAATGAAGCTCAGAGCCAAACCAGGGTCACCACACCGGATCTCAGCTGCAAACAGAGATCAAATCAACTCTCAGTATCTTTCTACCTGCCAAAGAATGTTCCTCTCTTACATATATTCAAAACGAGTGAAGAGCAGATCAAAAATGGTTGTGAATAATGCATAATTGGACTGAATGCTACCTCTGTGCGAAGCCAATTAAAATCCCACTTGAGCTATTCGCGGGAGCAACATTGCCTGCGTATGTTGTGAGAGCGTGCGCACTCCTGTCCACGAGAGGAACAAACAATAGTGGAAAATAACAAGAGCTCTACATGCTGCCGCTGCGCTGAGGGGGGAAGCAGGCAGGTTCCCCACCTTTTAATATCAGGAATAAGGTCAGGGACAGAAAATGTAAAAAAGAAAGAAAGTTATTTGCTTTATTTTCACAGCACCAGAGGGTAAAACAGAACAAAGACTGAAACTGTCACCTTCAAATACTTCAATGCTTAAATGCCAACATTTATTTAAAACTTCACTTAATAAATTATAGATTAATTTGTTTTGGGTTTAAAAAAAACAAAAAAAAAAAACATAGAAAGCGTCTAAAAATAAAACTAGTCTTCAGCTGCCTCAGTTTATTCAGGTTCTCTTAAGTCAGACTGTGGTAATAAATCATATTTCTATGAATCAAAAGAGACTCTTCCTTACAGAAGTATTGGCACTTCTTCAGCCCTCTTCATTCTGAGGCCTTAAATAAAAACTATTGCTTTCATAGGTCACCCAGTTGAAAAATACAATTTAAAAGCAGCTCTTCTAAAACGGCTACAAAAATATCCAAAGTTTTCAACGTCCAGTACCACCATGTGAAAACAAAAGTAGTATGTCGACTACAGAGCTGCCAAGAGACTGACGTCCGGTTAAGCTGACAGGCCGGACCAGGTGAGCAGTGATCAGCGAATCAGCCAAGGCGTTTCTGGAGTTGCTGCATGGATCCTCAGCTCAATAGGACAGGGCAGCTGATGGTGGAAATATTGTTTGGCCCACAGCAAACGTGTAGAAGAAAGTTTTCTGGTCATGCAAAACCACATGGGGTGGAAACCTAACATGCACCGCTCAGATTTTTCAGATATCTTTTATAAAAAGTTCAAAACTCTTCATAAATAAATGCAGTAATTTAGCAAAACTTATGTCTTTCTCCATAAATGATTGTGGTGTAAAAATATCCAAATTGAAAAACTTTTCACCATTTTTTTAATATCGTTGCTCGGTGTGGGAAATCGTCTGTCCTGGATGATGTTCATTTGTTGCATTTTCTATCACAAAACATTCAGTTGACCAAAGCAGACCTTGAAAATAACTTTGATCAAAGAATATTGATTTTTATGGCTAAATACTGCAGAAGACAATCATCCTCTGTGCAGCAAATACAGTTACAGATCAGAATTTTTACCTATGTAAGTGTTGTCACCCTAAACAGACTTTTGCAACCGAGTGACGGAAAACAAAGCTGATCATTTGGAAGGGTCATAAATTCCTTTCAAGACGATAACCAGTGCTGGTTATTACCAGCCTACTGTGTCTAGAAATTTGATCCCAGGCCAAACAAAATGGAGATGCTGTGAGAAATGTCAAAGTAATGAAAGAGAGACTTGAAGTTTTAAATGGAAGCTAAAGGAGTGAAGTACAAACGGGCGGTAATGGCAATTTGTGGTCATGACCGAACTGTAAGGCACAGGCTGAAGGAAATGAGATTCACACACTGAAAGGCCAAATGTAAATCATGATAAACAGCCAAAGAGGAACAAACAAGATTAGAGTGAGCTGGAACGTTGGTTTAATGCAGGTCGGATGAAGCACACGGAGATAACAGCCTGAAGAAAACAAGCATTTATCCTGTCTAAATGTATGGAGGCTCCATGCTACACTGAAGGACAAGAGGAGAGGACATTTCTCTGCATGTTGGCATTTTGGAAATTGTTTTAACTTTAATCATTTGGTTCAAATCATTTGCATTTTTAAATGACAATGCATGCTGTGACAGTATTGCATTCATCTTAGTTGGGATTTTATTTTATTCTTGTAAATGCAGACTGTCAGGTTAAAGCTTTTCATAAAACTATCTGCTAATAAAATGTCTCACTTACAGGCTGCTATGGAAGCTGATTAATGAAGGATGTACAATTTTTCATTAGCGATGAGAATAAAGCTATAACAGTAATTTTTTTTTCTTTTTTTGTTCACTATTTGAGCATTGCTAATGAATTTGATTTTTTTTTTTTGCAGCTAACCCTGAATTAGCTGCAAAACATTTTATGCATCATGATTGTTTTAGTAATGTACATTTGCAATATATTTATAAGTGCCGTTATAAATGTATTGAGTTGCCATCTTGCTGAATATTTAACCAATTTATAGAAAAGTGTTTGGTTTTCTGTTTTTCAGCAAATAAGTAGTGAGCAGTTTAATATAATTAATCACAATTTTAATCTGTGTCACTGCCTATTTTTAAATCTGGAAGGAAAAAATAAATTAGCTAAAGTCTTTCAAGTATCTTATGGTGAACATTATCCTTAACTCTATAACCTTCCAGCTGAACTAAAGCTCAGGATCCACAGCCAGAGACGGCTGCAGCTGATGATCACCGTGCAGCACACTGAGGAATCATCTGGCTGACAAACTCGCAATCTTCCTCCTGATTGCAGCTGCTGGTTGTTAAAATCGGAGTGCAAGGCTGTTGTGATATAAATACTCAGACCAAGATCAGTGAAAAGAAGAAAGCTAAATCAGATCTTTTCAAAGTACCAGAGGAAGAAAAATGGCTGAACAGTGAAGCCACTTATCAAAATGATGATGAGACCAAATGTGTGTTTACCCTCTGCATTGTGAGCACAGGATCACACTGTGACTAATCCTGAAGGGTTTTAATCTTCATGATGGGGGAAAAAAACCCGAGGGGGACATTTGTTTCGGTTTGGCCAGGGATGTGACAGGCTGCCTCACGATTGAATCTCAGAAGCTTACGGATGGCTGCTTCTGCTGCTTTTGTCGTCTTGGTAACAGGTTGTTTGAGACGCATCCCGAGTGCAAAGATGTCTTCTTCCTGTTCCGAGACGTGCAGGACCTGGAGAGGCTGAGGACAAACCGGGAGCTCAGAGCGCATGGTCTGCGGTGAGTTACAGCCGACGCGCCTCAACACGCCCAAACTGGACTCTGCAAAAGTATTCGCATCCCGATAGCTACATACTAAATATTAAATTATTTTATGTATTTAAAAAAAAAAGGCTAAATTCATGAAGTGAATTTTATAAAATATTTTCTCACTGTTTTAATTCCAGCATAAAGGAATGATTTAGAGCAGATTATTGCAAATTATTCTTTTTTGCAAAGAGTTTTACTCAAAATGATTTTTCTTGATGTCGTTTGTTTATTCTCTTATCTCCTCTATGAAACCACTAAGGTTGTAAATGGATACTAATTCATTTCCTTTCCTCTTCACAGTTATGCACTATTCTGGGTTGGTGTTACATAAAATGTAAATAACTGCATTGAAACTTGTAGCTGTAACAAGCAAAATCTTGTAAATCAACCAAAGAGCGTTGACATGCTGTTGCATCTGTATCAGAGTGCTAAGCATGTGTCTCAGTCTGGGTTGTGCAAATCTACATTTCAGTTTGTTGGTAAATATTAAAATCTAATCCATTCTTTCCATCTTTATGTCCAGCAGACTTGAATGTAGAGGCTGCATTTATTGTACTGTTTTGAATTTTTTCTCAGCCTTTAATGAAAAAAACCGTCATTTGCCGATAAGATGCATAATAATTTGAAATAAGCAGAAATTGGGAGGGAACCTTCATATCACTGATGTCTGGGATCAAACTGCAGAAATAAGAAATCGTGAATCAGAATCAGTCACTCTGTTTACAGGAAAGTGGTTTGTGGATTATTAAATGTACTTAGTTCTACTATCAGATCTAAATATAGACATTGTTGCACAATTTTTTAAAAGACACCCTGAGGGATGAAGTTTACCTCGACATCTAAAGTAGTTATATTAAAAAAAAAAAATTGTAGTAGAGTGGAAAGCTGATGTGCTTCATCTGCTTCCAAAGACAAATGTGCTGCCTTCACAAAAATCCTCCTCCCAACTATGAGAAGGTGTGTATCTGGGGCTTTGTAGCTTAGTGTACGCCCTTTATGTAAATAAGAAGGCACAACACAACCTCAGAGGCTCATTCAGACATCTTTAAATGTGTTTATAAAGAGAATCGAGAGCTTCATTTCATTTGGTTTCTTCCACTCATTATCTTCAGTTGCTACTTTGCATAACCTGGATCTCTAATACGTTTTCCTCTCTGCAAACTTTCAAGCTCTCTGAGGAACGGTGGTCACTAGGGCACAAAATCCCTCAGAGGGAATTTATGGCAGCCAGATGAGCCGAAACAAAAATAGTAAACGGTGCTCATTTATGTGAGACTAAAGCTAAACATCTCAAGATTTATTCTCGTACTCATTTATTTTTCTTTATGTAAAACTACAACTGGCGGTAACAAAACCACGCCGCGCATATTAAAGAGACGAGCTGCTAGGAAAGTGCAAAACACCTCAAGTGGTTTTATAATCTGAATGGTTCTCATTGCTCCAACACAGCGAGGCTGAGCTGAGGCAAAGATGGCCAATTAAAACCTGAGGACCTGAAGGTGCAGAGGGTAGTGTGGCATTTCAACAATCCATGCACAGATTAGAGGTTTTCACATCCCAGTGGGAAGCTTTCTGCTGGAAAATCAGGAGATAAGACTCGACGCTGAGAGAGGAGGAGGAAGAAGTCCGGATTGATGGCAGATGTAAAAACGAAACGATAAAAAAGGCATTGTGCAATTAATGATATGAGCACAAATACTTTGCTAGTTCCTGTTTTACGGATTTGTAAGATTGCTAATTTCTTCCTGACTGATCTGTTCATGCTATTGGTAATCAATGAAACTGAACCCAATCTCCCAACCCTCTCTGTCTTTCAGGGTGATGTCCTTTATTGAGAAGAGTGTGGCCAGACTGGATCAGCCAGAGAGACTGGAAGCTCTGGCTGTGGAGCTGGGAAAAAGCCATTATCACTACAACGCCCCACCTAAATACTACAATGTAAGACCCTCTGACAATCGCAGCAACCAAAAGAAGTTACAAAAAAAAGAAGATCATCAGTAAAATGACATCCGCAGACAAATCAGTCTCTAACATGGTTGGTGTTTTTCAGTATGTGGGCGCAGAGTTCATCTGTGCTGTGCAGCCTATCCTAAAGGAGAGGTGGACCGCCGAGTTGGAGGAGGCTTGGAAGGTAAATTGAAAAAATGTACTAAACAAATGACATAAACAATTAGGTCTGGGAATTTCAAAATAAATAACTAATCAGTAGGGTAAGTCTAAATAATTAAATTAATGGTACAGACTTTACTTTTTGTGGTTTTTGTGTTTGTCTGCCATTCAAAACTAGTGGCTTCATTACATTCCTTTTTTCTTGTTTTTTTCTCTCCGTTGTTAAAAATCCTTTGAAAATATAATGCATAGTTGCTTGCAACTGATTAAAGCTATTTCTTTTCATTTTCTGTGAATCTGAAAAATGAACTTCTATAAAATATTTTTAAAAAAAACTGTGTACACAGAAAACCTCCAGAGCAGAATCAGTTATCCACTCCTCCAGACACGAAACTCTCAAACCAAAACAGAATAACATTTGCTTGATTACTTCAGAATTAAGTCTAATAAATGTCTTAATACTTTAACAGTACTGTAGGCGCTCTTCATATAAAAATGATGACCTCATCTCGTACTTTGGGTCTGCCAGGCCGTTGGAGTTTTTATTACTTTCACATACAACGTAATTATTTTCAGGTAGATTTTCATTATTAGGACTCCAGGGATCTTTTTTTTTCAAAGAAGTTACTTGCAGGAGAGAAGAAAAAAGGAGTGTGCTGATTCTGGAGGGGTCAAATAGGCTGATCTAAAGAAAAGCAAATCATTAAAAGCTTGAGATTAACTTTGTTGCATTTTATTCTAAATTTAAATAACAGTATTTTTTTTTAATTGTTTTCCGTCTCTTCAAAAAAAATCAATGTCCAGGTGATGTTGTAGACAAATCTCCTCGATGCAGCATGTCAAATTAAAGATTAAAACTACTGTAAAAATCTGCATCTGATGGAATTTATCCCAGTAGAAATGATAGGTTGTGGTTTTGCCGCCTCGTGTTGTGCTGCTGCAAGATTTGAACAATCTCAAAAATAATTCCCCAGCGGCTGAATCCATTTTAGGATTATCTTTGTTCCTAAGCAGAGAGCAGAGATTTCTGGGAAAAGATCAAAGCTAAATTTTTATACATGCATTCTTTATCAAACAGCATCTATGGCCCTTTGTCAACTTTTAATCTACTGTCACGACTACCTATGAATATATTTAAACCATGTGCAGTTAACCTGTTGCGAAAAATAAATACATATTTAAATCTATGCCACACCTTAAAAAGCCAGCAGAGTTCTGAGGGTTTTTTCAAATACTAATGACTATGGCTTAGAGGAAAGTAAAACCTAGAATTCAGTCTCTGAATAGTAAAATATAATGGACTAATTTAAAATGTTACTTCTTTGTAAAGTGTCTTTGAAGTTTCTGAAAAGTGCTACACAAATCTGATGTCATTTCATAAAGAAAAAGTAGCTTTTTAACACAAATATTGGGTTATGTCCCATGTGATCATTGGGAGGACTGGTGACTTGACTGTTTAGCAGACATTCACAGGTAAGAGACAAAACGAATGAAAGAAATTAAGTTTATAGAAAAGTTTAGTGGAAGGACAAAAGGTGCACAAGCAGTCATGATAAATTAGCATGCATTGGTGTAGATTCTCAGTTCCAGGTCATGTGAAAAAGTTTTTTTCAAAAGGGCAGGTCGTCTTTTATTTTAAAGATGTTTAAACTTTTGAAGCCTGAATTGGAAGAATCAGACCGATAAGTTATCACTGAGACTGTCATCTCTTCAGCTTCCTGTTAATGTTAACACCAACAACACCAACCTGTGAAGTATTTCGGTAACATTTTGATACTCATTGTTGACTGTAGGTGACAGACAGGGCAGCACTCTGATTGTTCACTACAACTTAAAAGCCTGATATTTCCAATCTGGACATCAGAAGTGAAGAAGCTTTTTGGATGAGAGATGATTTGCTTAAATTATTTTACCTACAATTTTTCCCCCACTTTTTATGACATGCTTAAAATGTGTTTTATGTTTTCAGGCGATGTTCCAGTATGTAGCGAGCCTGATGAGGCAGGGATATCAGGAGGAGAGCGCCCGGCAGCGCAACCTGGCAGCGTCCCCAAAGGACAGACCGGACAAGAAGAACACAGCTCTATGAAATGATCCGTCTCTAAACAATACAGACTGATTTTGCCAACACAGCACATAAATGTCTATATGTATACACTTTGTTTTTAGCTGTCTTTTTTTTTCCTACACTGCCCATGTCCAGTCATCATCTCTCATTTTAACACAAAGAACTGAAATCATTCACATTTTTAACAAAAAAAAAGCAACTTTATTTATGACCTTAAATTTTGATGCCAGGGACAATACAAACCCTTTTTGATTGGTACAGCATCACCTGGCCATGTAAATGGAAAGGAGATCGCTTGTTGGGCGTTTTACTAAAAATGAAACCTAAACATAAATCACGCTGAGCAATCACAAATTGATTCAACTATTTCTGGATGACTTTCAGATCCTCAAAAAACAAACACTTGCTTTTTCTTTTTCTAAATTAAAAAAAAAAAAAAGCCAACCCTGCACAACATAAATAAGGATTGACAAGCAAAAATCAAAGCCTGCTAAGAATTGGGCTCTGTGGACTCTGTGGACTCTGTGGGCTCTGTGGGGTTGGCCCAGGGGAAGCAGGATTCAATAAATGGTGACATGCTCCATGTTGTACAAGAAAATGAAAATCCTCAGGTCTTGTTCTTAATCAGCGAATGGCACTGAAAAGCCAGGGGATAAAGCATCACCATGTAAACAATGGCATCTTATGTACATAGTCACCAGGAGTAGGATTCTGATTGGGAGGTTTGAGGAGAGCTGAGTGGAGCTGGAGATCACACCATCACAAGGAGCTTCCCTCTTCCTTCCCCTCAACCTGTAATGGCCAGCTCAAATATCCGCCGTTTCCATTAAGAGTCCATCGCTCATTGTGTGGCTTTGGTTTTCTTGCTCTTGCTTTTCTTATCTTTCTTCTTAAGACCATCTATGTGAGCTCTTAGAAGATTGGAGTATGCCTGAAAGGACGATACAGATGCAGACGGGTGAATAATTAAAGTTGTACTGTTAAAACGAAGGACTGGGTCTGCTATCAAAAAACACAAGATGAGCTCGACGTACCATCTGAAACTTGATTACTTCTTTGGTGCTGACCTAAAATTAGAGGAAGATATGGTTCACTGATAGATCATGCAGCAAAATATAAAGAAAACCCAACTGAAAAATGGGTTCAAAAAGGAGCTCACCACTGTGCTAATTTTCTTCTTGCCATCAGATGCTCTGATGAGACACTTGTTATCAACAGGTTCGAATGATTCCGGATGCCCTTTTCTGGGAACTGGTTTAGTTCTGCCATCGTCTAAAAGAATAAAGGAAAAATCAAATCTGGTTCTTAGAGGTTAAACGTTGCAAATTAAACATGCACGTTTTTGATTTAGGTCAACAGAATAACTTACACTTCTTTAGTGTGATGGCAACACTTCCTGACGTCCGACACTTCTGGAAGAGCCGAGTGAGCTCTGTGAGAAACTAATGAGAAAACAGTTTCAGGTTTTCCCTTTAATCTGTACACTTTACAAAGTCAGGTGAGAAGAAAGATGTCGGGCATTTCGTTCGTTGTAAGTTTGGTGATTGCATAACCGACTTTGAGGTTTGAGAAGGAGTCGTCATCATGGCGTGTTTTTTTTTTTTTTAAGATGACTTTCGACAGCCTACTCAAAGTAAACTATAAGAAGAAGAAGCAGTTAAGAAACTCAAATAAATATTATCTACTGAGACAGATGTGGTTCATGCAGAATTATTTTGACTGGAACATGGCACCATGAATCAATGTCAACATGGTGCAATTTAGGGTTAAATCATTTTGTTCTATTATATTTGAGATATAGCTTAGACACTGGACAAATGCCCAAACCAGTTAGTTTTAAAGAAAGACAAGAAGCTGAAGTTTCCCTCCTGCAAAAGCTTCTGATTGGGGAAATGGCTAAAAGGAGAAGACAATTCATTCTCCATCTTAAATATGTTCTAGTTTAAAAGCTACAAGATTTAAACTCTTCAAACCTGGACTAGATTTTTTAGCCTAACAGCAGTATATGTATATGAAACCACGTTTGTGGTTTTTTAACCCATTTGTTTTGTGTTAGTTTAATAAAGGATCATATTAGTCGTTGTTTTTAGCGTCTCAACCACATTAGAACTGATCTCGCTCAAAAACCACAACACTGGAATATTTACAGTAAGAAAGAAAGGCCTCAGAAAAGTCTGACAACTATTTTTATCCAAGGACTGACTGAATGAAAGTTATCATTCAAGTAATTTGCTAAACAGGTTGCAATCCTGACAAATGATACATCGAGACGCTTCATAGAAACTCACTTCGTTTTCATTCGATACAACTAAATAGAGAAAGTGAAAAGATATTTTTATTTAGGAAAAAATACGTCAGGGCATTTCTTGAGACATACGAGGAGACGTCTAATATACCACAGTCTGAGTTATATCACACATAAATTCAGGAATACAGCTGAAACATCACTATTAGGCCACATCGAGAGTATAAACAGCTTTTACAGTGCAAACGTGACGTTATTTAAAGTCTCCACCAGTTCACTCAATCGTTAGCAGGCTGGCTAACGTCACTAGCTTCGAAATCTTGAGCCAACAAACAGCTAAAAGAAGACAGTATTTATGTACGGGAGTGAATTCATACGAACAGTGAAACACATTTTAGATCATCTCTTTTATATTCTTACCGAATCATTCTCGAGTAACACCATAATTTCGGCTTGTTCTCCGCTGTAAAGCTTGCGCTCTCACTGTGAAGAGGCACACGTACTACAAGCTGAAGCTCCGCCCTGCGCCATTTCTTCAATGTCCCACCACATCACAACACTGCCACCTACTGACATGGAGTACTACCTAATGCACATTCAGTGAATCCTCTTTTTAAAAAGATTGATTATGAGTAAACGTTGTTTCTACTCTTTTTTACTCTTCAAATTCTACGGATTAACATACTTTTCTTTTTTTTACTTCTCAAAGCAGCAATCTTTGAAAAATGTTTTATTCCCCAGACTTGTCAAATGGGTCTTTTCTGATATTTTCTTGAAGATTTATGTTAAACACACCTTCTAGAGGCATCGCTCCAGTATCTATCCATATAAAAGATGCTGTCAGGGAATAATTTCATAGTTTCTATGTTGAGGAAATCAATAAATCATACAGCAATACTGAGAAAAATATTTTAAAAGGTTTTACAGTAGATACAGCTGAATCACTCTTGACTACAATATATGTTTGTGTTCTGCAGAAATAGGTGTTTTTCTTCCAACAAAAGATAAAAGTTATCACAATGTACATATTTTCAACCTTTAAAATATTATTGTGTTGTTTTTTTCTATAATTTCTGTTCAAAGGTAATTATGAACAATAACGCAAAATCTTATGTCATGCTAAGCAAAAGCTACAAAGACATCCTTCTCATAGCTGTAGCTGCATCTATGAAGTTGTCTTCTCAAATCTACTTGAGTTCAGGCTTAAATTCTGGCATTACCGTTTGATTTTTTGCGAATATTAACAGCAATCACACAGTAATGAGATCTAACGGCTATGATAAAGCTCCATCGATGCTTACAAACAGCTAACTAATAACTTAGAATCTAGCAGCTGAACTAGACTGAATGTGATATATTATTTTTATATATTGAGACGTAAAGAAGGAATGCAGGTAAAGATACATAGAAATCAACAAGAAAGTACTAGAACCCCTAACTAAAGCATCAGAGAAACTCAGTAAAATTACATGAAATATTGATACTGAAAATAAAACAATGCAAAGCAACAGTTATGATGGAAATGTTGCAATAAAAACTAAATAAATTATTTGTAGTTGTTTGATATAAACATCAGTCATCTTGGTGATAGAGCACAGTCTGGGTTGTGTCCTAGATCCTGGAGGTGGACACTGAATTCTGAGTGCCAGTCTCTGTTGAATACGTCCTTCAGCTGGTGGTAAAGGGTCTTATTGTTCAATGCAGAGTGAGGAGCGTCCTGGGAAATGACCAGACTCACTCCAGCTGTGGTCAGAAAGTAGTCACCCACCCAGTTGGAGGTACCTGTGTTGGAAAACAGTGTTATCCGGTCAATTATTAACACAATTTATATTTAAAAAGCCTCCACTTATTGCTTTAAACTCATCGGTTGACACTGATATTAACTCACCTACGTATGCAACTTTATCAGTCACCATGTATTTATTATGATTGACTCTGGTGTATGGAATATCAGACTGATTTCCCACAGGGACGATGTACAATTTCTGAAACAACAACAATGAAAACAGATGGCTTTTAGGAGAACTTTCCAGCATTGTGAAAAAGTATCTCCTCCCAAGAAAATACAAAATGCTATTTTAAACAATGATTTCATTTATCCAGATAAAAAAAAACCTACCCAAACCAAACTGTCCCTATGTGAAAAAGTAATTGCCCCATAAACCTAATAACTGGCATTGCCAAAGAAATGTATATCTCTCTCTCTCTTTTGCAGAATTACTTTAATTCAGCCACATTAGAGGACTTTTCAACATGAACAACATGTTCAAGCCCAGGCCACAGCATATTGATTTTATTAAAATCTTTTGTTTTTACTAGGCCTTTCCAAAACCAACATATAACCCCCCCCCAAAAAAAAACACAGACTACCATTGTTGTGGGTTGACAATGCCTCTCACTGCAATAATTTGAAAAACACTGGTGTTAAAATATCTTTGATTATCCAAAGCATAAGGGGGGAAAGCAACAACTAAAGAAATTTATTAGGGGACAGTACAATTTTACAACACAATCACACATGTATAAAACAGATACATTGCCTGCATATTGCCTCACTATTTGGATGCTGATGTGATGGAGAGGGTAATCCATTGAAGCCAAAGACCGAAGAAAGGGCAACATGGCTGGATCAGAATCACGCCCACAGCTGATCAACATCCTGATCTTCACTTTCCTTTCAAACACAGCCACCCTAATGGCATCATCAATGAACGGCCAGTATCTGGAAGGACAACAGAGTGAGGAACTCAAACAAAACCAGAACATTTTAAATGTTAAAACAAGATCTTGGGCTTACTTGTGAGGCTTTTCAAAACCAGTGGTGGGGAAATACTCCATGACAGCAATATCTACAAATTTGTCAGCCTCTGAGATGGAGGACAGTATCGCCTCCAGGTCCTGAGTCCTTGATGGAGGACAAAAGGATGGAGGAGAACCCTGGGATAGTACACAAAATCAAAAAAACATCAGATTCACCCCACCCTCTCTTTGGTTTTAGTGGTTGAAACCAAACTGAACCACAGTGTTGTACAACCCATTGTTCTTAAAAATTTACAACTGGGGGGGGCGGAGGAAATGAAAGAAAAGGCACTCACAGCAATGTAAAGGCTGCTAGAGATGTTACCCTCTTTTACCAGCAGAGGGTGCTGTTTGTTGATGTTAGTGGAATAATTTGCAGGCCAAGGTTGTGGCAGGGAGCTGTTGGGTTGCCCCATTACCCAGTAGGACTGGAAGATCTTATGAAGGTCCATCGCAAGCCTGGAACAATTATAGACCACCACCCCCAGTTCCTTTACCTGCAGTCAAAGTAGGAATTTATTTTGAAAGCAACTTAAATAGGAAAAATGTAAACTTAAGAATTATTGGCATGTGTAGTTTTACCTGGGTCAGAGCCCTCCAGTCCATGTTGGCACTTCCAATGAACACATGCTTCATGTCAACAATCCAGAACTTGGTGTGGAGGACGCCTGCTGTCAGACGACCAAACTCTACTCTTCTCACCTGAACTCCTGAATTATAATGTTTCATCAAAACATTATAATCAGCAATTACAGTGAGAATTTAAAAGAAAAGAGTAACTGTCAGACCTTTCTGTTTTAGGATCTTTAGATCTGTGGAGTTTGTTTTGACTGTGGGAACACTGCTCAACACGCGGACAGAGATGTTCCTGGAGGGAAGTTCCCCAAGCGCTTGGAGGAGGTCCCTTCCCTGTTTTCCACAAAACATTCAGAAAAGGCTCAGACATTTTTGACAAATGTAAGCAATTTCTGAGTTAGGAACTCACAGGACTATCAGTGGAGGAGTTGACGTTGATGTCCTCCCCTGTTAACGTCCAGTAGAATGAGACTATATTCACGCTCTGTGAGGCTTGGGAGATGAGGTCTGTCCAGACTTGCTCCAGAGGGATCCCAAAAGTTGCATTGCTTTTATATTTTAGATATAGAGGAATACTTTCCACAAGGGTCATGCTACAGGGTAAAGCAGATTACATATTGGTAAAAATAATTAGAATCCCATATAAAATATTGTTAACAGTTGAGCTTTTTCTTTGTGATAGTCAGACACAAAGCGCTGCATAATTGGAAAGTGAAAAAAAGGTGCCTTAAATATCTGAATGACGTGGCCAAATTTGTTTAAACAGTCATATGCTCACTAAACGTCCTTCTCACTACTCATAAAGTTTTGTCATGTTGGCAGCTTTCTTAAGGCCTAAGATTGCTTTGCAAATAACTTTTATGTTATTGCAGTAAAAATTGCTGTGAAGAAGAATTTTCAACAATGGCAAGAAGAGATCAATTGTTGAAAATTCACACTGCATATTACCATGAAAGCACCATTCAATGGGTAAAGCATGGTGCTGGTAGTATCATGTGAGAATGTTGCAGAGATCAACAGCCCAGGTGGGAAAATCTTCTGGCAGAAAAACCATTATCAGTCCACATATCCACTGTCTGCACTCATGCAGGATAAGCATTAAAAATACTAAGGAGTTGTCTCATTTAAAGTTTTAAATGAACACTCTGAAGGTCCTCTGATCGGATGAAGTCAAAATTAAACTTTTGACTTGCATGCTAAACACTACACATCACTAACAACATAATTCCCACAGTGAATCCTGGAAATGGCTGAATCATGCTGTGGAAATATTTTTCTTCTCCAGAGACAGGGAAGTTGGTCAGAGTCCTTCAACATTAGCTGCCCTGGATTGGTTTGAGTCAAAATAAATTAATTTGTCATAATGACCCAGCAAAATTTGATCTATGTGAAAAGAAAAATGGAAAGCTTTTCCAGTGCCTAGATTTTGAAACCTGGTTTTAACAAAATATTGACTCAGGGGGGCTTAATATAAATGTATGCCACACTTTTCAGACTAAAACTGTCAAAATTTGAAAATCACTTTCCTTCTATTTCACAATTATGCTCCACTTCTCTTCCACATAAAGTGGAATACATTCATAAAAACTTGTTCAAATATTATAGAATTATTACCTGCACTGGTCAGTGAGGTTCATCCCACCAGTGACCTCAGGAAGAGCATCATGGTTTTTAGGAGATGTTGGTCTCTCCAGCACAGCGATGGCAAGAATAACACCGAGCGCGGTCAGACAGCCCAAAATCACAGCCAGTGTCACACAGCTGGTCCTCCTCTGGCAAGATTAGCAGAAAGATTTTTTTAGTAAAGAAAACAATGATCTCACAGAGAGAAATACATCTAGTGAGCCAACCTACGCCTTTGTTTGAAACATGGTTGTCATGAAGGCTTCTGTACGCTGAGGTCATCTTTCCTTTGGGTTTTTCAAAAGAAAAGAAATAGTACTGGGTTTTTTCTAGCTTTAAACTCAGTGTTTAACCTAAAACAAGTTTTATCTACAGTAACGCTAAAGAACAAACTGACTGGTTAACAAACCCAGCTTGCTTTTCCTCACTTCTTTCTTCCCCTTCAGCTTGCAGCCACAGCTGAACTAAATATTGCTGCTGTTTAATATAACCGAGCACACTTCCTGTTTTTACTTTCATTTCAGCTTTTCATACATTTGTTTGGCTCAGGAAACAAAAAAAATACAAAAGGAAAGACAAAACCAGACAGGTTTGCTGGTTAAATTTATTTGAAATAACAGAAAATCATTAAATAACTTATACAAAGAATAACACATCAAAAAGTACCAGTAAATCACAATCAAATCATCTATGATGGGAAAAAGAAACTCAATTTGACACAAGATTCATTTTCTCTTAAACACTTGAGGGCAGGGGGCACAAAAACAAGACATGGACTCTTCTCCATAAAGAAGAAGCAGCAGCAGATTTAGAAACAGAAACCCAACAATAAATGCTTTTTTTGTTTGAATTTGTAAACAACTCTTCTACTGGCTGCATCAAATATGAGCCCACACAGCTGTACAGCACTCTAGTTTTTTCCCAGTTACAGTCAGCGACACATAGTGCATTGAGGAAAACATACATTTTTCTTAAAATGTGTAAAATAATAAACAGGAGGGAAAACATTCTACATTGGTGCAAAATGGCAAGATTGAGAGGTAATTTGTGGGACGTACAAATATGTTCAGACATCTAAACACTCAGCTTAATCATGGCTTACAGTTATGTAGAAATTTTTCAACACGAATGCTAAAATTGCTCAATGGTGAACTAAACAGACAGGGGTGGGATAATTATCCTCTTACCGCAGTCAGACAGAAAATTTGATTTAGACAAACAAGAAATTACAGGTTTTTTTAATAATCTTTGGCCAAATCAGTTTTTGAGAGTAAAAAAAAATTTGAAGTTTCAATGCCGCCTTTTTTTCTTAAAGCTGGAATGTTTAAAAAAAAAACAGGCTGCTTCTATAATCACCACTTGCTTTGTTCAGTGAGGTGGTTTAGCTGTAGTGGAGTTAGCTCCTCCTCCCATTCAGATTGCACATTCCTGATGGATTTCCACCCACGGTTGCAAGAAATAGCTTTAAGCTCCCGAATAAAGAGAAGATGACCAAAGAAAAAACACACCTTGTTGTCTCTAAGCAGCTGTGTAAAACAACATTCAACAGTCTGGCACAGGATGCTGCGAAGCCTCTCCAAAATTCAAATAACACAATTTATAAATAGCTTTTATAATCCTGAACAAATGTAGTCTAAGAAAAGGAATGTGGCACAAAAACACTGGGGAAAAAATATATAAAAAAAGAAATGTAATGCAGTTCTGATGACACCAATACAATAATATCTGAAAGTTTCATTCAAAAAATATGATTTACAGCTAAACATAAATACATAAATTTCCCTGAGATGATTATACTCAGGCTGATTCTCAATTAAACTACATAGTTACATGTTTTTCTAAAATCAGACGTATATTAAGTTATTTTATTGGCAAATAGAGAGAGCAGAGTCTGTAACACAAAATCAAGTATAACGAGACGAGGTGACTTTCTGAAATGTCACGGTACTTCCTCAAATCACCACCTCATGTGGATCCTCCTAAAAAACTACACTTCAAAACATTGTGAGCTCACCACAACTTTATAAATCCACTCTCAATTCCTCTCAGTCAGGTTTCGCTTGCACACAGCTGCTTCTGACCAGATGCAGCAGAAGTTGGTTAATGTGCGTTTCTGTAGTCGGCAGACTTCAGACTAAATATCCCTGTCGCAGGTCATCTGGGGTCACAGCAGCCCTCCTGACACTCTCACTGGGCCTCGGCCCACCGCCGCGTTTGGAGACGGAGTGGACCGTCCTCCAGTCCCGTGAGGACGAAGTTTTGGATGGCTGAACTTCAGCGGAAGAAGAGGAGGCAGCATCAGCAGCAGGGGGTGTCTTGGTAGCTTCACATGTTCCACCTGGGTCCACGACTGCGTTAATAACTGAAATAAGAAAAAAGAAAAGAATAAAATTTTAATCTTTGTACTAAAAATGTTTAAGATTTAAGAAAAGAGATCCAGACACTCACCCTCAAGTTGGACCTGAATCCTCCTAAGTTCTTTCAAAATACACACCATTTCCTGAAAAACAGACATCTGACTAAACTCAAGCAAACACTTTGAACCAACAAATATGAGCAAGACTGGAAATGAAAAATAATAATAATAATAATAATAATAATAATACTAACCTTGTTGGAAATTCTACCAACAGTAATGTCAGTGTCAGAATTAATTTGAGCCTCAATGTCCTCAGAGATATCCAATCTGTCCTGGAACAGAACCCTAAATATGATGACAAAGAGCAACAGTCAAAAAGCTGCTGTTTAGGGTTATTCTGAATTTATGTGACCAAAATAGTATTGGCAAAATCTGTATTGTGTTACAGGCTCAGAAATAAACCATAGTTTGCTAGCTTTTACATTTAAATTATGACATGTTATGGAAAATATTCATTGCCAGCCTCTGCTCCAAACTCAACACCTTCAAATTTGGAAGAAATCTGCTGCTGCTAAATGCCCTCCAGAGAAAAATCTTATGGCTAGATGAAACAAAAGTTGAGCCATTTGGCCAAAAATAGTACTTGAGGACACCAAGGAAAAGTTTTCAGACCCAAGATAATTGTGTCAATTGGCATAGAACTGTGATGGCAGCATCATGCTAAGGGTATGTTTCACTGCTAGTGGCATTGATGTATTGCAAAAAAAAATGAGGAGAAAAAATAATGAAGACAGAACTCCTTTAAATTCTCATATTTCACCACAGAGCAACAGATAAATGATAGAAACTTGAGTCCCAACCACATGAAAGAAGAATAAAAGTGGCTACCATTAAGATTGTGCATAAACTATGACTTCAACACAATTAAAAGATTCATGGTCTATGTTTAAAAGCATGATTAGAAATGTGCTGATGGCTGAAAAACATGCAGCTAAGAAAGAAATAGAAGAGCAGATAAAAGCAAGTTTTTAATTAACTGTGCATCATATTATTAATTGATAGTTGTATATTGTTCTACCACACAAAAAAAAGAATCACTTGCATACACCCTTGAGGTTTGAAAATTAAAAAGGCATTCATGTCTAATAAGTGTAAGCAGAGTTTTCAAATTTGCTATGGAAGATGGTTTCATTCATTTCTCTCTTATCTAAGTGCCATGTAGGCCAAGTACCTCATTTTAATTATGCAAGATTCGATATTCAATGCAAATACTAAGTTTAAGTTTGATTAAGCATGCAGGGAGTCTTTTCTTCAGATCTTACTTGATCTTCTCAGCGAGTTGCTCTGTGTTTTTTCTAATGGCTGCTGTGACTTGATACACGGGATTCAATGTCAAGCTGTCCAAATTGACCTACAGAGAAGGACATATACAGTCACTACAGAGCAAAAGGCTTAAAAAAACCCACCCAAGATGAAAGGCAGCTCATCATTATATCACACCTCTTTTCTGTTTTGAGCCGATTGTCTGGAGCTCTGTTCAAGGTCGCCTAATCCCCGGTCAGAGTCTCTGTTTGGTGCAGAACTTTTTTGGTGGCTCACCTCAGGCTCTGAGACATAAGGGACCTTCTGGAGAGCAATAAGAGTTTGTTAGCAAGTCTCACCAGTAAGACAAATCAATAGACTAAACCCAAAGTCCGTTGAGAAGCAGTGATTCAGTTCAGAGTTATGCAACTACACCAGATGGTACAGATGTAACAATCAATCTAAAAAGTTGAAAGTCAGTGTGCTGTACATGTGATGTACCTGTTTATTGCTCTCCACTTCAGGTGTTTGTGCTTCACCCTCACCTGCTACATCATGGATCTCTCTGGCTAAAATAGCCAAGTCTTTGGCCAAGTCTTGACTCAACCTTACATTTCAAAAGACAGAAGAAAAGAAAAAGCAAATAAATCATGTCATGAAATAAGTGGGGAGAAGTTCATGGTGGTTTTGAAACTTTACCTTTTACTATAAGGTAAAGTTGACCTTATAGTCGGAAGAAAAGATAAAATGTCTGAGATGAAGCTGTTATCTGCTCAGCAGCCAAAGCTGTTTTTTTAATGTTCTCAACCCATTTTGTGAAAGTGTAGGACAGTCTGTAGTACAGCTCGATTTACATCTCTTTGGCTCCTTAATAAAAGTATGGAAATACTATATTTATTTTACCATAAAAGTGAACTGCTCTGCTGCCAAGGCCAAATAGTTCATGTAAATGTAGGTGTTTCACATCAAACCAGAGTATAGCTAAATGTCTAAGTACATTTAGGTCTGCTACAGATTTACAAAATATGCTTACAGTTGAATTACATTTAAAAAAAAAAAAAAAAAAAGAAATATCAGTCAATGTGTGAATCCCTGCATTTTTCTCCAGCTTTATCAAGCATAAGTGTAGTTTTAAAGAATTAAAAAACACATTTCTGTTAGGTTTAAAGTTGCAAGCCTTGAGTTTGCTATATTTCTTACCGAGCAATCTCAGCACTGTGATTGGTCCAATTATGGAAAGCTTCTCCTTCATGGCTCTCCTCCTCTGAGTTTCTGCTGTGGGGTTTCGGGTGCTGGGCGACCACTGGTTGGGGTCGGGTCTGACTGCGTGGACCATGAGAAGCTGAGGAAGGTTGGGAGCGTTTGTGTTTAAGATTGCTCCAGTTTGATTCATATTCTTCATCTGAGGTAGAGGTATAGTCAGAGCCCTTGTGTCGCCTCCTAGAGCCTTGCCGTTGTGAGTTGGTTAGAGTTATCCAAAACAAGGACAGAGAAGTGGGGAAAAGGAGAGAAACGAGAGTGCAATGAAGGAATACCTTTGGAAAACACACCACCATGTCTTTCAGAGAGGAGCCAGCAAAATATTTCCCAGAGCAAGAGACAGAAAAGATGCTGCAAAAGTCCTCATCTCCACATCTACTAATTTAGTGACTTTCTAAGGTGCCCAAATTGTGTGCAACCAAAAACTTCCACAGTTGCTGAAAACCCATAAGTGAAAACTCTTACATATCCCAAGAAACCTTTAATTCAATGTAGTTCAGTACAAGAATGGCAACATGGCTGAAATGCTTGAACAACTGTATGCATTAATTTTACGTAACACTATATAATAACCCAGAGCAGATAAGAAATAAATGTTTCATGAATGCTTTGCAGTTAGTGTTTTAGATGTTAGTAAAATGCCCAAAACAGTTCCCATCATAAATGCCCTTTCACTACCATAAATAACATATATAAATATAAGGCTGCTGCATTTTTTATGTAATATTTTTCATCCAAATGTGGATCAGTTAGTAATATTTAGCTCAGGTTATATAAACATAACATTTAATTTACATATGAATATAGACAAACAGATGGATCTAATCCATTCGTCCTTTGGGTCAATGGTTTTATTCAAGGTTTGTAGATGGATGGATTAGCGTGCTGACAGAACAACAAATGAATGGTGTATAAATTAATGGATGTAAAAAAAATAATAGGTGGTTAGACTTTTTAGAAAACTAGACAGGGAATAATGTCTTTAAATAAAAATAATTTTATATTCTCCAATATCTTTTTCCATCCTTTTCGAGGCATTGGATTTAGCCGAATCAATTCCATGTTTTTCCAAAACCATGATGGAGCCATGATGGATTAATGTATCAAAGATGTCATCCTAACTGAGACTTTACTCTGCTTTGAGTCGCGACAAAATTCTCCTATTTAACTTTATCTTTTAATACAGTCAAGTAGGACCGTATAAGACTGTAGTCTACTTACTTGCTGTGCTGCTGGCATATTTGGCACTGCTCGAGCGTGTGCGAGTAACCGGGGTTTTGTTGAGCGCTGGCTTCTGTGGCCTTTCTGCAGGTTTTGGTCCGGGAGTAGAGATCCGTTGACTGGAGCTGCTGCTCTGATCTGTGCTGCGGGTGGAAAAGCTTGTGTTCCTGCTTGTCCACTGGGGGGCGGAAGAAGCTTCTGAGTCACTGGGTGCATTGAATGAACCTGCCCGCCTACGAGGCATGGCCAGCAGATCCAGTCTAGAGAGTTTCTTGGCTTCCTGAGGTTGCTTTGTGGAGGACTCTTGCGCTAATCTCTCAGTTTCTGTACCTTCGTTGTCAGAGGACTCGCCTAGGCGAGCTCGCCGGAGCATGGAGGCCCTGGTGGGTCTTGGGGCCGACAAGCTGTTGGCACGGCTTAACACCTGAGACATTTTGGAGGACTTGCCGTCCTCCTTCTGAAGAGGCACTGTGTATTTGTACTGGGTTTGGTTGTTGCTGCTTTCCTGATCGGAGTAAGGTAAGCTGGGAGGATCATCGCTCAGGTCTGTCGAGCCACGTTTGCCCACACTACGTCTCAGTGCAACATGCCTCCTGAAGGGTTCCGGCTTGTTTCCATCATTTGAACCATAAGAGCGTTGCTTTTCAGTTTGATTATTTGTCTCTTGATTAGGATTAGTAATCTTGTCTCTATGAAGGTTACCAGCCGATGCTTTTTTAATAAATGTGTGTGTTTTGATTTTATTGCTGTGCTGGCTGACAGTGCTGGATGTATCCACATCAGAATCTCCCGACAAAGAGTCCATTATGGGGGACGGAGTAGTCACTGGTGGCCCTGTTTGGAGTTTGGCCTCCAGAACAGCCAGAACATCCTCTGTCTGCTTGAGGTAAGTATGAGTGTCCTGACTGCCGCTCCCCTGGAATAACCCGGCACCTGGCTCTCTCTGAAGTGGCAGACTAGAAATGTTTGGCAGTCTGGGATTACTGGGCCTCTCCTTGGTGAAGCTCTCCTGCCTGATCAAAGGTGGAGCTGCAGCTTCTGTACCTTCTGGACTCGCTGTCCTCTGGTCCAATGTGGGAGCAGAAGCAATGTGCTTCATGTTAGAGTTCTGAATGCCTTTCTGCTTAGTTAGAGTGGCTGATGAGATGATTCTAGAAACAGACTTCCTCTCAGCCTTAGGAGTGCCAATTTTAAAGCCTCCCTGCTGTGATTTGGACTCTTCCTCTGACCCGATATAAAAAGATGTGGACTTAAAAGGAACCCTAAGATTGTCTTCATTTTGCTTGTCGTCTGCATCAAACAGCTGCCTCCTACTCTGCTCTACAATGGATCCATCATCTGATTTGCTGGCATCACTAAGGCTGTCAGGCTCCACATCATCCTGTACACTTAACCTATGAACATTGTCGTCAGGCGTGGGGGTTAGTGAGGTAGTTTCCTCTAAATCGAATGTTGTGCTGGGGTTGTAATGAACATGGATCCTGGGAGTCGGAATGTCACTCTCGTCTCCGTGCGGTACAGGCGGAAGGATGCGTCTGGACTTTGGACTATCTGCATCCGAATGGTCCTGATGTTGACTGACTGTGTTCTTGTGAATGATTGTACCCTGTGCTGTAGCAGACACAAATATTAAATATTGTTCATATTCATCAGTCTGCCTCATTATAATTTCAAATAGACTAATTTCTCTTCAGATGGCTTACCCCCTCCTGATGGTCCCATCTGGGTCAACATGTCAAAGGGGCCAGACAGAGGTCCAGATTCTGTGTAGCTGTCTGCCAAGCTGGCCCAGCGAGACATCCACTTAGGAGCCCCATGTACCTTGGCACCTGCTGGCTGAACCTGTGTAAAAACGTACAACTTATTCAACATGTTTAAATATTGCAATATCCGCAGTCACCATAAAACACCAGGAGAATTAATGTGTTAGATATGGATCACAACAGCTACAAAATATGGTTAAAATTTGGTTAAAACAAGAAAAAACAAAACAGAAAAGTACCCAGAGCCTCAAGCAAAGACAATAAAAGGAATCAGGAGAGAAAAACCTGTAAGAGAGTTTGGATCAAGAAGCCAAATCAAGACTTCATTGTAAATTAATTTCTCGAACATAGAGATGCACTGAGAAATCAGCTGGTGACTGAAATTAAACTGTTTTACACTTTCTCTTAAGGATCTAAAAACTGACCTATTTCTTTAAATCAAGAAAAGAGCCATATCTAACCACTTGGAGGTTGTCTAACAACATTATTCATTGCATCAGCTGTGACAGAGCTAAAAACTTAATATTAGCCATTTTCAGTACCAGAAAAGTGTTTAAACAAATATTCTTCTACCGGGAAAACATGACTAAAATGCCATGTTTACAGAGGCTGGACTTTTGGAAAAGTTCAGAAAATAACAAGAAGCTGAAAATGTTTTTAAACAAAAATGTTGTTTTATTGTTTTAAGTAGTTCAAATGTATTTGACACAAAACTAAAGCGTAAGGACTTTGTATCAAGTGAAATGATACATCAGTATGTGTATGTGATGAGACCTATAATGTGTCTTGTAAATGAGTAAATGCTGTAATTCTTTTCAGACGGGTTGTTTAAAAATGTACATTTGTTTCATAACCTGGAGGATTTCACTGTATTTGTAGATATATTTGTAACAATGGACAAAAACAACCCAAGTAACTTTGGGTTGTTTTTGATAAATTTGGTTTCTTTTAATTATGGGTATTTTACTGCAAAGACAGTTAAAGTTTCTATCAGGCCAAGTTCATTTTACCTTTCTGTAGTTCCCAAACACAAATCAGCATATCAGAGCTTTATAAAATTTGTTCCAGTGCATCTCTATTCAAAATATTGATTAGATTCAATGAATCACAATTTTTTCATTCCCAATCAAAGCCAAAGCAGATGAAGTTACCTTTACCAGACTATGTCCCTGCTCTGGAGCTGGAATACCCTCACCACAGCTACTATGCCTATACTCCTCCCTGCCCTGATCAGTAACAGGCCTAAATGCAGAGGATGCTTCTGCTTCAGCCTGGCTCATTTGCTCTGGGCTCTCAACAACACCAAACACCTGTCAGGAACAAAGCATTGCAAGGATGAAGATGAAGCTGCAAACATTTCAAGCTCATATAAGAAGATGCTGGTGAACAATAAAGAGAGGATTCTTCAGTTCAAGTGGCATGTGGTGAACTTCAGCCATGAAGAACTTTTCGGTGCCATGGAAAATAAGTACAATGGAGAAACTTGCCTGGTCAATCTTGCTGCGTGCCTCTTCCAGCTCCTTATCTTGAACATCTGCTTCAATAGTATAAGTTCCCGCATCACTCAGACTGTCGTCCTCTTCATTTCTGGGGCTTCTGACTTCCACATTTTGAGCAGGCATGACAGAGGTTCTTAGGGGAGCAGGTGGGTGACTCGGGGAGGACGTCTGTGGGTGGAGATGTCCATCAGATGGAGGGGGGCTCGCTTGGCTCTGTTCAGACTGTGAAACAACTCCTTGAGCTGCTTTAGGAGAAGATGATTTTTCTTTCTGCTTGAGTAATTCAGCATTAAACTCCTTCGCAAGCTTGGACCGCCGACCGACGCTGCTAAAGGGTCTTACAGAAACAGAAGAAGAAGAGCGAGAGGAAAAGCTGGTGCTGATCCTTTCTTCTGTCCTTTCCCGTCGTAGAGAGCCAGCTCTTTGAAACCCTGAAGAATCGGACCCTTTCAGTGGAATAGTGAAACGCTGGGTTGGCGGAGTGGTGAAGGATGAAGATGCGACATTTCTCTCTGTATTTGGGCTTGAGCTCTTTTGCTCCTGCTGGATCCGGAGGTTTGAGGGCTCAGGTGGGTCGGCGGTATGTGTGAAAGACTGAGAGCGCTTCTTTCTTGAATTATCGTCAAAGAACTCGATGACGAAGGCTTGTTTTGCTTCTGCTTTGCCATGAACAGAAAGAGACTGGGATTCTGGTGGAGAGGAAGACAGAGGTTCCTCTGACCCTGGCAAAGTCATTGAGGTTTTAGGTGAACTGTGCAACACATATTGGGATTCAGATTGTAGGGCCTCATTTGCGTTGACTGGCTCTGATTCACCAGGAGAGCCGTTCTCATAGCAGTTTGCTGAGGACAGACAGAAATGCTTAAGCAAGACAATTATCATTCAATATCAAATTTAACAGAAGTTTATAGAGGACTTACCGTCCCTTATTTTCAGATCTGATGAGTGACTATTTGTGCTGTACATATTTTCACCCTTTGACTTTCTCCTCAACATGCTTGCATTGCTTTGGACCAGCCAATCAGCGACTTTGCTCTCTGCTGACATCACCTCTGTGGGAGTGGAAGGGGCCTCGGGGGAGGTTTGCTTACGCTGCTGGCGAAGGGCAAACTTGGTCACATGGTCTTTGATCTTCAGCTTACCTGGATGGCATTCATCAAACTCGATGGTGAAAGAGGCGTGGCTCTGGACCACCGGAGGCGTGGGCGTGGAGGGGACAAACTGTGAGGGATCAGAGGTATCCTTTGTCGGCACCTCGTGAACCTGTGAGTCTGGGTTTTTTGCAGGTTTCTCCAGAAATTCCTTTGTTGGGATCTCAAAGTAGCTGGGCTCTCGACGGAAGGAGAACATGGCTTTGGCCTGAGTGTCTGACTGAGAACGGTTCACCTCATGTCTTGGGCCATCTTTAGCAGGCTCTGTTGAAATAAAGGGATAAAAAGATTAAGTGATAAATCTGTCTATGTTACTTGGACAAACTGAGAGAAAAACACCTTAAAGAGAATTTAAATAAATGTTCAATTTAACCTTTTTATTTGGAATGAGTGTGGATGCATTCGTAAAATAACAATTCAACCTAAATATATGAATGGTTGAAAAACATATCACAACATAAGCATTTCATATCACTCGATATCAATAATTATCGACTTGTTTTAAATATCATAAGTACTGCCATACTGGTGGTGTGACTTTTTCTGTTTTATCCACAGTTTTCACTCCATGCTGTTTTTATTTTATAGCAGTCGTGAGGCTTTAAACTGTTGCTGTATAAGTTACTCAACAGGTTATTGCTAAGTAACCAAAGAGCTGGCAGTCAGAGTTTGAATAGCTAGAGCCTTTCCTTTGCCAACATCTCCCAGAATGCCATATGATTCCGAATCGGAGGCCAGTGAAATCATTGAACATTCTATCAGATGTGTTATCTTTTGATATTGATTACCTGTCTATCTCAATATGTATTGTGATTAATTGATTGCCCAGTCCTACCTAAACCAAACATTTAAATTACCCTGTTACTGTTAATCAATGGACCAAATACCAAATGCTCCAGCTGTCTTAGTTCCTGGTTAGACACTGCCAAATATCACTTCAGGAGCTCAGAGTCCACATCAGGTTAGCTGAGCAGTACTAATCCGCTTCCCTCTGGGCAACACGAGGAGAACAATGACCCTTCCCCCCCTTCACCAGCTTAAAGGGTCATAATCTATCACGAGGCGAGCAGGCAATCAGTGCCCATCGCCATGGCGAAAACCTCCTAACTGTCAGCCAGCAACATGCCCGCGGCTTAAAACCATCAGTGACAAGCACTGAGCATCACATGGCACCAACTCATAGCTGGTGCCATGTGATGCACCAGCTAAGAGTGGATATTAAAATAATAAAAACAACAGTTAATTACACTGTTAAAATATAAGGTTATTGATATGTAAAACAATAGCAGCACAATTCTTTTAAAAACTATTTTTAATTTTTATGACAAATTTATCCTTTACAATTCAACTGTCTCCAAATCTTATGTCTTTTTTTTCCATCCTAGTTTTCTTGTGTGAATTAACTTTATTAAATCACATCTCACAAGAGTCTGATTGATAAATATCTGCTCAATCCATACAAGAAAGTCATCACAATATGAATGGACATTAAAGTACACCGTGAAAAGTTACTTTTTGGAAGTACAAGGTTTTTGTCCAACGCAATGTTAGAAATAAAAAAGCTGCCTTTACCTACAAAGTGAAACTGTCCTAGTCAGAAGCCATTATGTACCATGGAAACATCCGTATCTGGATAAAATATATCAAATCCTTGTAGAAGACAGTGCTATTAAACCAACCTGAAGTTTTGGACCACAATTCCAAGCGTTATATTTTGTATAAAACAACACTTTTATCTTTGACCCAAAACCTGAAATATCTTCTACAAAGATAAGTTCTATCTTCACTGTACAAACATAAAATGCATTCTCTGACCTGAAGCCTCATCTTCTGGCATTTTTCCACCTGTGTTCTGCTTTGTGTTGGCTTGTTCCTCATCTTCCCCCCACCAGGAAGGTTGGCCATATAGAGGAGTGGGCTTAGAGATTGGAGAATCTGTAGGACCTGAAAGAAAAATCATGTATACCCAGACTCAGTACATATGCCAGAGTATGGACATTAGGCATATATACTAACACAAGAGAACAAGAGATATTTGTTTTTGTTATGATGAGAGAAACTAAAATCTGTATTGAGAAACTGTTTAGTCGCACTATAAGAATTGCAGCACTACACTTCTTGCAGCACTTTGTTTTGTTACACATTCCCATGACTTAAAGGGGTTAAACTGCTGTACCAGCGGTATCATGCAGACCACCTAATCTAATCCATCTCATGAGATGACAGGGGGAGTTAATCCTAATCTTCCTTGAAAAGAAAAAAATAACTACAGAACATAAAAACATAATAAATCAAGACACCTTCTAGACATAGACACTCTATCCATGCAGTTTTGAACTCTTATTATTGCAGTACAAAGAAGAGTTTTCCTGCTTTGGTGTTGCTATGTAACCTGGCACACTTCCACTCACATTCCAACATGCCCATAATGGATTAATCAGATAATCTAAGAGCTGCTTTTTTGGCGTGATGGATGGGACCAAACAGGCTGTGTAGAGGTTTAATATGGGTCCACAAACACAGGCATTAGAAACACTTTGCCACTGTTGCCTTGGATACATGCAATGAGATGTAAACACAGTGACAAGAGAAGAACAGGGGCATGTTACCAATTCCTTTCCTCTTACTCAGTTCTTTTGTTTTAGCTCAAGGAAACATGCACTAGCACAGCAAAGTGCCCTCTGCTGAGTTATGATGAAATTGCTAAAGAAAATAATTTATGAAAGAAGAAAATAAACGTATAAAGCACATCTTTAAACATAAACATGAGACGCTTTTTATGTTGAAATTCCATACTTTTCCAGACTCAAGTTTCCAGAGTTCTCAGTCCTTTTCAAACCTCTTTTTTAAAATGTATTAATCCAAAACATTCCTATGTATTCTTTGTAAAACAATTTTTTACTTTCAGTAAGAAAAGTACAAAAATCAGAGCGAAAAAAGGGACGAAGGTAGGACAAATGTACTTTAAAGGTTGGATGGGTCAACAGATAGACAAGTGATGGAATGGATGGCTGATCTGATTAATGACTGAATAAAATATTGATGGACAGAAGTATAGATGGAGAAAGAGTTGATTGGACAGATGGATACAGGAACGAATGGAACGTGGACAAAAATATGGATGGATAGATTGATAGAGGGAGGCATGGACAGATGGACAAACAGATGGCCAGACAAATAAATGGATGGATGTGCAGAAAGACGGATGGATTGTCAAAAGGATGGCTGCATACTTTGAGATAGAATAAAGTCTGAAAATAAATTCTTCATACTCTGTGTTCTCTGTGCTTTCAAGACCTGAAAAAATAACATTCTACAAATAACAATTTTTCAAAGAGCAAACTCAGCTACTCCTAAAATTAAAGTTTATTGCATCAGGATATCTCATGCTCTTTCTATTGAACACTAATCTGCCCCAAACCATTTTGGAGTAAAGTAGGCCTGACTGAACCACAAACACTGTACAGCTGGAGCGTCCTGCCCCGCAGCAGCTGGAGGTTTGGATCCCCTCCACATCCTGCAAGCAAAAAAGGAGTACCAACACGCTGAAGAAAAAATACAATAGCTCTTTCAGTAGCAGAGAAAGCCAGATTAACACATTCAATCCACAGTAGGAAAAAAAAAATGTAGGGTAACTTCATCTGAAGAGAAGGAATTTGCATAAAAGTCAACAGAGATATGAAAAGCAGGTTTCATGCTAAAGAGGCCTTTCTACACAGGTCCCCACACAAACACACTGCCTATCAACAAAAGTGGAAGCTAAGTTGCTGCTGCAACTTTAGCTTCTCAGGCGAGCTTTCAAACATGTTCCTTATCTTATTGTGTCAGTACACACAGAAAGACAGGCGAAGGTTAGTTTGGTTATCTGTCTTTTTTAGGGGTGGCTCACAACAGCAAAATAAACAACTGACTGCAGTCTGTAACTGTATGTGCACCAACAAACAATTGTGAAAAAGTTCAGAGTTTGAAATGATTTGTTTCTAGAAGAGCATGAGGCTCCAGTAGAAAAAAAAAATCTATTTTAAGCAAAAGTGGAAGTTTTTCCCACCACATTTAAAGGGCGTACAGCTAAATAAACCACAACTGCAATAGTTGAATCAGTGTGAATGAATCTCATTCACAAAATGCTTCTACTGAGCAGACAATTGTTTCCCTGTTTCCTGATGTCAACACTGTAAAACAGGATTAAACAGTAAATCTAAGGGTAGAACGTGAGAGAGTTCAAATATAGGCTTCCACAACAACAAGAACCAGTCATCTCTGTTGGCACCCCAACTCTAGTTAGCAGCCAGTCATGTCTCTCTCATGTCTGAGAGAGATAAAGACGTTTGTCCTCAACTCCAAACACACTCATCCTGCCAGGTGGAGGATGTCAAGATCGATTTCTTTGCAGACACCACAGGACTGTCGGTTCAGCTACTCTCTTAACATGCCATCCTAATCTCACACCAGGGAAGCTCTTAATAAAAAAAGCTGCAGTGCTCTATCAGGGGATCTCTAACCAAAGCTGACTGGCACATGGAGGCTCACTAAGACTTCCTCTTTCCTTGTGTGAGAACAGGACATTCAAATCCATTTAAGGTAGAACTGTTCTACTCAATAGCACCTGGCTTTGGTTTAAGCAAACTGTTTTCCCACAAGCATCCGTCTGCTGTTATTGTTTACCTGTGAGTGACTGGGCTTTACGCTCAGACTTTTCCTGCAGTTTGACATTAGAAACAACGTCTTTGTTCTTCTCCGAGCCATCAAGCTGCTGTTTTTCCTTCGACTTGGCTTCCAGAGATTTTATGCTGAGCTGCAGTTGGCTGGTGTACTTCTCGTGCTTCAAAAACAGACAACAAGCAGGCAGGATATGAGAAACCTCTGGCTAACAATCAGCACAGATGTGAACTGCTCTTATACATAAGGAAGGATATCCAACAGGAACTAGCTTAATTTAAACACATAGAACTAAGTGGATACATTGAGCATTTTCAGCAGAACAATCAAAGACAGAGAAGAGACAGGATGTCAGTATTTCTTACTTTCAGAGCTTCCTCTGGGACCTTGTGTTGACTCTTCTCCAAGATATACACATGGACATGTGCAGAGCAAGTTAAAGTATTCTTCTTTTTTTTTTAATCAGAGCAACAGTTTATAATCTAGAGCAGCAGATACATCCAACAAACTCCAAACTAGTTGCCTAAATTTAGCCTGGTATCTCGAGAACAGAAGATTCTGCCCAATGGCTGGCTGCGATTTCTACAAATCAAAGCCAGCCATTGATTTATAGAAAAACTGTTGCTAAATTAAAAAAAGACAATCTGAACATACTGACAATGGATTGCTATAGATTAGATAATTAATAGGATGAAAACGCCTCGACTCAATTAAAGTATCTGACTAGTTCATTCTCGTTTGCTCACTGTATTCTGAACTGCACTGACAAACATATTTAAATTCATCTTCTCTTTTCATTTTCTTAACTAAATTTACCCACTAATGAGTTTCCTAAATGTAAATGGACACTTCAACTATTGGCCGTAATCAAAGTTTTGAATGTACTGCATTAATCCCCCCCAGAGAATTACTGCATAGGAAGAAGGAAAAAAACAAAAAAACAAACATATTTGCTCATAGTAACTACAGAGGAAAACCTAAAATAATTATAAGGCACATTCAGTCAGGATTAACGCTACAGCAGCAGAATGTGAGCCACCTGTGATTGAAATAAATGAAAAAGGATATCATAACCAAAGCGAATAACATCAGACAGCTTCAGGGTGATGTAAGTCTGGTCCGGGATCCTCAAATCATTCACAAACGTCTGCAAGACAAAAATCAATGCATTTCATGGTGATTCGCAAAAATATTTCTAAACTTTTTCACAGTTCAGGCTCTTAAAACCTTAAGACAATTTCATTGGAAGAAATACTCATTTCAAAACTTTTACACAAATGCAAATCTGATAAGTGTTTAGTGTATGTATTCAGCCCCCTTAACTCAGATACCTGCAATATAAAAACCAATGCAAACAAGTTCCACAAGAAAGTCATCTAAATAGAATCCACTTGTGTGGGCTACAAGCAGAAACGCTGAGAGTGGAAGAAAAGTAAGGCATCACTAAAGCATTATGTTTTATCCTCACAATCAAACATAATGAAAGCATCAAGCTGAGGCAATGATACACAGAGATGGGCTGAAATGAAAAGTTGTTCAATAGATGCTTTTGATAAGAAATGTTTAGCTTTTTTGTCAGTTTATGTTAACTTGGATTTATGTTGATTTAGTAAGTTTATTTAAAGGTTTATTGTTGGTATTAACCAGAAAACAGTCACTGGATACTGTTTACAAGCTTCGTTGCAACACACACAGACTGCATAACACCTGCATGTGTTCTCATGTTGCTACACTATTGTAGGTCCAGCTCTAACCTCAATAGAGCAAGTCCATGTGCATTACAACACTTAAAAAAAAACAAAAAAAAAAAACAACTCAGGCTCAGATTCGTTTACTTTTTTCTAACTGGGTATTTCCAAATCAGACTGTGGTGGATGGCGTGAACCGGACTGCGCCAATTCAGATGGTGAAGGAGGGTGGGACTAAAACTGAGCAAAACTTAGCTTACTTGTTTTGATGTAATACCTTAAAAAAAAAATCAGATAATTATTAACAGACTTAATATTGTCCATCAAAGGGTGGTGATCAGAATCCAAAAAATAATCATTTTAAGACTGGTAAAGCAGTTACTCCATTTGCTCAATGAGGCGCTTATGTTACAGTATAATGGATTGACACAAAGGCAACACCACACCTATCATTTTTATTTGCAAAACATGTTAAAAACCAAACAACTTTGTGTTGGTCAGCTGTATAAAATCCTAATTAAAAAAAGTAGCAAGTGGTTGTGAAAAAGTTAAAGACTTATGAAATAATATATATCATATACACACATTATTTTCATAATGAATATTTGACAAATAAGATAAACTGCCTGCTTGTTCCATGCAATCTAGTCCTGAAATTGTTTTTTCTCACTAGAATTAATCCACTATGATGGGATTATATTATGAAACAGCAACCCATTCTACACTTCCATACTGGTGAGATAAAAATAAGGACACAATTGACTGATCTCTCTTGGTTTTCCATCTGTCTCAAGTAAGCATGGAAGAAAAGGATTCTAGAGTTTCTGTTCAGATCCCAAAATCTGGAGGAACAAGTAAAACATGACCCACAAAGAGCAGATTTTGTTCCGAGACTAAATGCAGGTTAGTGGATTTCAGTTGCAAGTCTCCACAGTGTTCTACTCGAATTCATTTCGTCTGCAGTTACTGAGATCACAAGAAAGACTCAGTGGCAACAATGCCAGTTTCTCCCAATGACCAACTCTGGATTTGAGAGGGATAAGAGTACAGTGTAGTGACAGCACAGTGGTAACGGGAGAAGGACACAGAATAACAAACAATGAAGCTCCGGCTCCTGGACAAGCCAATTTGCTGCTTTTCACTTTTCTAACAGCCGTCTGTGGTGCTTAGGATGGAGTAACTCACCCCATTCAAGCTGCCAAGGTCCTTCACCATGTGCTCGTCTCGGTTTTGGTCATAGTTAATCACAGCATGCTGTTTGTCCACGCTGCGAGACTGCAAGAGAAAAGTAAGAAACAAAGTACAACTTAAATAGTGGCCCAAACATTGAGAAAAACTGAGAAATGTGTACTTGAAATAATAATTTAGGAACTTCAAAAGAGATTAAAAGCAATACTGAATGGTACACCTACTGACAGTCAGCAGTGGATTAATTTAATAAATAAAAATGTTATTAAATTAGGTTCCTATGTGGACTCAGGGACAGATAAAAAAAATCCTGGTCAAGACCACATTTTGACAGAGCATCAGCTAAAGTCAACTAGAATCCAAAGAATCAGGTGAACACATAGAGCCAGAGATACAATGGAATGGTGTAGATCAAAGTATATTCAAGTGTTAGCATGGCCCATGTAAAGACAAGCTAACTGAGAATTTGTGGCAAAACTAAAGTAGATCTAAAGTTGGTCCTCCTCATGTATCAAACTATTTTTACAGATAACAACAGAGCAAAGACCTGCCTCCCTTCATTTTACACAGACTGAGCACATTACTGATCTGACTAAGTCTTTTCTGCTCATTAGCATCCTGGGCCTCTCTGTCAAAGAAAAAGGAAAAACTGTGACTGATTGTCAAATTAATTTGCCAAATTAGCACAGTCCTCAAATGGACCTTTGGCAGTTTTGCTGTGAATAATGTTGGTCTCACAACTATTCACAACTGAACAGCTATTCAGATGCTTCTGTTAGTGTCTTAAAGTTTTCAGGTGGGTGGTAAACACTGCTCTGCTCACAGTGATGGGTTTATCAGCTGCTTTACACTTTTGATTAGTTCACGTGTGACAAGAATAATACAGTCTTAACTAAATGGCTCAAAGCTTCCCTTTGCTCCCATTATAAGAATGAGAAAGTCTGAACTTTGACAAATAATAACATCACTGGAGCGGAAACAAAGTAGATGTCAGGATTATTGTTAGAAAGGAATGCCTGTACAGATAGAAATCTGTACAGGATGCTTTACACTTTTGATTAGTCTACTTGTGACAAGAATAATATAGCCTGGCCCTAAATAATACTATTTAAAATGACTTCACATAAGAGGAATTTTTGTTTTTCATTCAAAGTAGGAATCTCACACAAAATAAACAATAGATTTTAAACTATTTTGGCATCAAACTGGTTGCACCAGGTCAGTTTCAAATGAGAAATAGAAAAGGCATGCATCGGTGTAGACTGTAAGAAGCTGTGGGGGCGTTTCTGCTTGCAACACTGACTAAACATGGATCAGCGTAACGTTTTAATCTAAGAAACTTCTGTGGTTTAGCAGGGCATTTCTCTGCTCAACACACCAAATAATTGTACAAACTGCCTTAGAGAGTGCATTCCTCTTTTACTGCTCTAAATACAGATTGAGAAGGAAATTATCATGCAACGACCACAAGGAAATGTGGAAAAAATAACAACACAGAGGAATGACATAGCTGCATTTGAAATGGGAGCCGAGGGGAGCTTAGAGTCAGACATTACTTAGCAGGACTCATAACATTTCTTAACCTTGGTTTACATACTGAACAGTGATTGTCAACTGAACTTTACATCACAGCAGCATTTTGACTCACCTGCAACATCAGCTCACATTCTTCTCGGCCAACAAAGATCATTTCCCGGGGCAGCCGGTGGCGCGTACCCGAGCTGCTGACCAGGAACCATGATGTGACGCTCATGTTGGGGCCGCGTGTCAGGATCTTTTTGGCATCCTGGAAACAAAACATACAACATATCCGTCAATTTTATATTCAGGCTTATCCTAAATATATTGAAAGTACTTTATCTGTTTGGATAATTTACCAATCACCTTTCACACATGTTAAGGAAACTGTTCTGAAGCACTGGCTACAAGCTGGTATACTTGTCTTAATAAAAAAGTAAATAAAACATGCTGTCAGCTGATGCATTTACTGGCCATGAACACTTTTACTTTTGAGCTCAAAATTAGCCAATTCCAGTGTCTTTCTGAGTCTGATTGTTGAAAGTTTAATAATAAAAAAATAAATAAAATATGTAAATAATTATCTGAATGTTTTTCTGGGACTTGGAATCACTTTTTTGTACAGGTTTAAAAGTAAATAAAACATCAATTAGCCAGAATTTCTTATTTAAAAATGCTAAAAAAAACAATCTACTGTTAAATCTACAAACATGGTATTGGTATCATTCAAAGGGTATTATTGCATTTACGTTTTTTATTATATGTGATTGTAACAGATTAATGTCAAATTAATCTAAACTGGTTTAGATTTCTCACCAGCTGCAGTTTCAATTTGAGACAATGTAATGTTTATAAGGATAAACACACAACATTTTATCTATTTTCTAATGAGTTATTTTGTGAAACTTCACCTCTTCATATTTAACACAAGCGAGTATCAGCACAGAGTTGGAGCTCTTATCCCACGCCTTTGCTTAAGTAATCAATCCAATAAAGGCCACAAGTCACTTGGTGGCAGACATTTTAAAGACATTATTTGAGAAACTGACAACATTTTAAAGTCAACACATTTCAGAATGGGATTTAATCTAATCAACTGAGTCATAAATAAGTACATTTTAACTTACAACACGCTAGTAAACATGTCAATTGACTCTCAATCTATGAACGTTACTGAAAGTTTGAAGTTGGTAGCTTTACTTCCTGTAACATTACTAAGCTAAATATTATTGACAAAATTACCCGTAAATATTTATATTCTCAAGTGTAAACTTGTGTATTTTCTCGTAAGAGACACCCCAGCTGTTTGAACCGTCCCTAGCTAGTGTTCGTTGCTGGTTTTGTTTAGCTAACGCTTGTCAACTTCTGTATGCCGCAACAAGCTTTCTCTCCAATGATTTGTTCCCAACAGGAGTACAGACTCACCTTAAACGCCTTTTCTGTTTTACGCCTTAGTGAAGCCAGTGTTTTAACGTCGTAACGTCAGTGAAACTCGACGACCGACATGAAACCAACAGGTGACTCGGTCCAGGTAATGTCCAACACACCCTCTTCCTCCTTTTGGGAATGACAACCGAGCTGAACTCTCCTCCAAACGCCTCCAGCGTCCAGTCCCGACACGGTGACGACAACGTCCCATCAAACGGGTTTAATCTGAGAGGAGAGAAAAGACAGAGGTCTTACTCTGACTGAATTCCGAGCGCAGCAAAACGAATAGCCACGCCCCCTGTGGTACGCCTTGTTAAGGTGCCAAACAAACTTTTCCACTTCAGTGTGACACCAATTTAAGGGAGAATATTTCCGCCATTAGAAATTGCAAATGTTTTGAAACGTATGAAGATGAGATTCAGTCTCACACTTGAAATTCACGATTTGGTTTTCAGCATTGTATGGCATTCAGAATCAAAATAATTAGATTCAAATTAATTCTAAGTTTTGATTACAAAGCTGCCTAACATATTGGGAAAGTTTTCATTTCTTTTACAGGGCTGTAAATGAATTTGCAGAATCAAAGAATACTTTGATTGAACTGGAAATTTAATCATTTGATCACGCTCTACAATGACCTCACAGTACATGTAATAAAAGCCACAAACTTAATCTTTTTTTGTTCTTAGTCTGAGGTAAATTGATTTATCTGAGACAAAATTGAATCTTCATTTTGAGTAGATCGGGGTTGAGATGCTGGTTTCCCTCGATAATCTTGAGGCCGCTAGATGGCGCTGTCGCCCCAATGACGAAAGAATCACCAATGGGCGACCTGCATGTATTTCTGTTGGATTGCAACTGTTGCTCATCACAATTCTTCACTGATACCTTTAACCAATATAAATAAGAATGTGTTTCTTCATTTTGTGGGATTTGTCAACTAAGTATGAATTGGTTTATGTAGCATTAAAGTAAACTCCAATAACTGCTGTTCTGATTGGTTTAATGTTCAAATCAATCTTGTCTTTGGCATAAAGTAGAGGTCTGTATATGAAGTTTGTCAGACTGTTTTTTTGCATGCTTTATCTTGAGCAGATAACTCCTCACGCTCACATTGGAAAACCTATTGTTTTACAAATTGATTAGTTTCACTATGAACCAATGCCGTCTGTTTAAGGATAACATCTTTTCTTCGAAGCGCATATTTTGTTCAATGAATTTCGAGCTTGTTATGGAGAGCACTGCCAAGCCTTGGGAAGCTGCAGCCATCCTGCTGAGGTGTTTATGAAAGACACTGAACCAGCTCCTGGCCTGCAGCTGATCACGCACATTCACTGTTGCAACATCAGGAATTTAAGTGCACAGCAGTCAATTAGCAAAAGCAGGCTTCAGTACATTAACACTGAGTTAAATAGCAGCAGTTTCATGGCATCTTTGGAATTTTCTTTGTTTTTAAATCTACAAAATATTCTGCCTTTTTGCAACTTCCTAGTGGTTAATATGAAACAAGTAAGTACACCGTACAGTTTATTGATGTAGCACTTTTCACAGATAAGAATCCCGAAGTGCTTCACTTCAAAACAATGAAAGAAAATGATTAAACACACATACAATTGTTGCAATCATTTAAAAAGGGAGAATAGAGTCAGCATGTTAGACAAAAATCAGCATTTTAGACAAAATGATAGCAGGCAACATCAAAGTAAAAGGCCTAACTCAAGGTTTGTCTACCAAAGAGGGACTTCAGCAGCACAAGCTGTGCAGCTGACAGTCTTAAGAAGAAACTTCAAGTGCAACAAACTGGTAGAATTGACCATTATTATTGTAGTGACAAGAGTAACTTTACCCCCTGCTTTCAGTCTAAACTAACAGAGCAGGTTTGGTAGACAATTGTGGAAAAACGGGGCATGAATACTTTCACATCCAAACTGGAGTGAAGTGGGATATTAAATTTGTACCAGTTAAAAGTTTTAATTATGCACAATCTAAAGTCATAAAGATGATGTATAATAACTGGTAAAGTGCAACTGTTCAAGAAAGTCAAAGCAAAACTAAAGTGAGTGCCGGTAGTCATCCCCAGTTCAGCCAGCTGCAGTCTGAGCTTAGAAACCTTCTTGAAATGGGGAAAGGTTATTTCAAAACGGCTGCCAGGAATGCCTCTAAAGTGACACTGAGCTGTCAGGAACAACACCCAGATTTCAGAGATTCAATGTCTGAATGTTATGTAAAAATACAGGAGGAGTCCCGGCTTTCACACTGTGTGATATAAATGACATCACGGTTCTGGTGAGGTCAGTGCCAAAGCAACTTCTCAGTTTTGTGCTGCGTTCAGGACAAGTCCAGCCGAAAAAAGCCAGATGAGGTGAGTGCCATACTGGGTCTAAACCTTTTGCCTCAGCTTGTAATGTTGCTGTGCATTGCAGCTGGCCAAAACAGCAGACTGTGAGCTCTGGCTGTCAACATCTGCTCCAGAGACTTTACCATCTGCCCAAGGCGCCCCCAGGGGAACAGAGCATCTCTCCTTGTCTCAGACCAGCTGCAAAACGCTGGACTTGGACACGAGCTGCCATACCCACATAAAGACTCTGTGTGTTAGAACACTTTTCTAACTCTTGGTCATAATTCACATTCACGGGAAGCTTTAGCAAGCTAAATTTTTGCGTAAGTTATTTTTTTTACAGTTTAATGGCAGAGTTCAGCCTCCTGATCCAGCTACAACTTAGCCTTACAATGTGTTTTAGTAAACTAGATTATGAATTTTATTTACTCAAATCCAAAAATGGAGCTCTTTTTACACAGATTCCATTTTTGATGCATTTACCTGTAGTAATTTAGATAATTATGGCCTGCAGTTAATACAAAATTTAGTACCTCAAAATTTTTTTTATAATACTCATATTTACAATACAAAAATGTCTTTCTGGAAAAAAGTATGCAAGTGTACTTCACAATATCTGCGGTCAATACTCAGTCAGTTAACATGTGGCGCACTAATTCACTCTTTACTGTGAATTAGTTCTCCTATTCAGCACTGAAATCAGGTTGCTTTATTGGTGTTTCATCTTCCTCTTGACAATTCTCTAAAGACATTATAGATCAGGATTGCTGACCAATCAAGTACATAGATACTGAGGTTGTTCAAACAAGTACTGACACTTTAGAAAGTGTGGACAGGTACCATCTTCATGAAGCTTGTCAGAAGACGTAAGCATGAAATATTCTAAGATTTCCAGACAGATGAAGATGTTTTAGGTTTGATAAAACACAGGGGACCAACACCACTGTATTTTTATATGGTTCCTCACATCATCACTACTGTGACAACGTCACACTTCAACCTCTGGTGTCTTGCATTTTAAGTGAAATGCAAACCTTACTTCCAAAGAAAATATTGGACCACTGAACAACAGTCCACTTTGCCCAGGTAAAATTCTTCTGAAGTCTCTGATTTAGAAATGATAAATGATGCCCAGCTTCACTTTCTGAATCTTCAAATTATTGAAGAGAATTTGCCTCAGTCAGCTCAAGCCTGTGGTTATCGTATATGTTGCGTGTACCTTTTTCCTTTTTCTCTGCCTTCCATTAATTCACTTTAATGAAGCGCATTAAACAGCGATCACCAATCTCCTGCAGCTTGCACTCTTTATGGAGGGTGTAAATGAACATATTCTCCACAATTGTAAAGGACATAGAAATGTGATTAAAGAGGAGTGGGAAAACCAAAAGAGGTGGACTAGCAGTCCTTAGCAACAATGTTATTCAGGATGTTGCTATGAAATATCACCTGTGATGCCCAGAAATAAGAGCAGACAGCACACCAGAGCATTCATGAGACCGTCATACTGCAACAGTCTTCAGTCAGAGGCTTCTATAGACTTATTTTCAGACTGGCTGCTGTCAGAGATAATGACTGCCCACAGCATCATCCACAATGACTAGATTCTTGAACTAGTTACTAAACATTTAATTTCCCTTTTCCCCTCAATAACATTTTTAATACAATTTTATATGGATATCCATTTAAAAAAATAAAGGAAGCAAATAGAAAACTTTTTGGAAAAACATTTGTCGCAAATACTAATGACCTCTAATAATGAAAAAAAAGCACTAAAATGATGTTTGTTTTCTAATAGCCCAAGATTTCATGAACATGTTTGTATGTTTTGCCTTCTGGATTTCTTTGAATGTAATCTTAAGAGAAATGAGTCAATCAGTTGATAAGACCTTTTATTTCATCAGTTGAGAAGAAAACATGTAAAAACAGTGTACAAAGTTTATATTATTTGTTTACTAAAGCTGGTGTCCTCGGTCACAGGAATACAGGAGGGGCAGGTACAAAAAAGTTGAAGTAAAAAATATAAAATGATTTTTTTTTTCCCCCCCCTATTTTCAGAAGGTGATAGCCAAGATGGGAGTGTGCATAGGAATAAGTAACAAACAGACTCAAAGAGTGAACAAAGGTTTGCAAACGACTGAAGAGAAAACAATATAAAAAAACCATTACATTCAATGAAAATATGTACTTTTGACAATGATTATCTGTCGTTCTAAAAATACTGAAGAGCTTCTGGAAACTTCTGAAAGAAGACCATCGGTTTTAGCCTCTGCACAAGAAATGATTCAAACCAACACGTCTGGTTTCAATCGTATCCACAACACACAAATTCATCTTACAAAAGGAAGCTAATTTAGTCTTTACCAGCCATATGTAGAGGGGGGTCCTAATACAATCATTTTTGGGCAACAAAGTGCATATCATTGGCACAGTGAAACTCCTTTTCATCCACATTGGTCTCATAAATAACTCGGAAGCTAGTGAGAGGGGTGGAAGTCCCCTAAAGAAGCAAATGAAAGATCACCGTTTTCCCCTGAAGCCTAGTTTGCTTGCAACGTTTTCCTAAAGAATTGTATTATGTTGAAGTCACCTCACTGAGGCTGCAGCATATGCACCAGGTGGAATATAACACCCAATAGTGTACTGTATACAGAGGAAAAACCCAAAGGGGACAAGAAAAGCTTGGAGCAGAAGGAGCATCCACATGAAAAGGCACCAGGAAGTGTAAGCACTGACTTCAGGAGTGGAGATGCTGTTTATTAGCCTGGACAGGAAACAGTGGATCTGAGTGATGTGCAAGCAATTTTGAAAAGGAACTGAATGATCACTCACACTCGCGTCATGTTAGACTAGATTGCACTGCTGATTCCTCAGACATATCATTGTGTGGAATGGTAATACGACAGATCGGTTTCAGTTTTGCATCAAGGGTAGCTTAAAGCAAAGAGGACTTTTCAGTCTTAGGAGAATTAGACATGTGTTACAACACATCAGTATGAAGGAAGATTAACTTTATTTGATACGGTACATTCACTTTATGAGGCCAAAAAAGTCTGAAAAGACTCGAAAAACATGAATACATCACCCACTCAACAAACAACACACTCTCTGTTTTACATGGTGTTTTTGGTCCACAGCATGCCTAGAACCTATTTGAAATGGTTGATGTTTTATTGAATATAAACAACCCCTTTAAAAAAGAAAAAGAAAAAAAACCATTGAGCTATGGGAGTAGCCCAATTTGTGCATAGCTACATTTCCCCGTTCATTATGGAGTACGGATGCCTGCTCTGTATACAGCATAACAACCAGGAAATGCAGGGTAGTGTTATCTCCATGGTCAGTCTTCAAAGGCCACCAAGAACAAGCACGTTTATCTTTGTTTTTGTCTCGCACTTCCTCCATCCTGTAAAACAACAACAACGGCTCGCAGACTGAGACATCCGATGGGGGGGCTTGTGCAGACAATGCTGGGGGAGGACAAGGCTGAGCAGGCTGGGGCCTTTTGAGAGTGCAGTCGGATGGAGAGAGGGAATGATGGTGGGACCGGAGGAATGTTTGAGATTTGCATATTAGGCTGTCCCACTGGCAGAGTAGGAGAACTGTGGGAAGTGGGGTCGTTGCTCGCTGTCGAAAGATTCCATGCTGTCATCTGGGGATATAAAAAAAAAAAAAGCAATATGTTTGTTCTTGTTAAAAATACAATCTGTCTGACAAGGTAACATTTTTCAACTTCAAAATTTTAGTATATTAATGGGATTTTAAGTAATGGATCAACACTAAGTTGTGCAGCCTTTACCCCGATTTTCCTAAATGAAATCCAGTACAATAATTACCTTCAGAAGCTGCCTAAATAGTAAACAAAATCAATTTTGGTATGATTTATTTGTTATAAAGTCAATTGTTCTGGTAAGGCTCTAGATGTTTGTTAGAGAATATTGGTGAGCAAACAGAATCATGAAGACTCAGGAACAAAGCAGATGGGTCTGGGATGAAGGTGTTATGAAGTTTAAGAAAAAAATTGATTATTAAACAATATCCAAAATGCATGTGTTCCCTCTATCAGGAAGTCAAAAACACACACACAAAAAAAAACAAACAAAAAAAAAACCCGGTGACCCACTCAAAGTTATGAAAGTTAGATTTTTTTTTTTAGTTTTGTAAAATTTGTCCCAAATGATCATTGTCGTTCAAAGTGCTCAGCTCTCTGCTTATTTTAATGTTTTCCAAGGCCTATTTTAATAGTGTTGCATGTCCTGAAGAGGGCACACTGTCCCTAATGAAGCCGGGTAAAGCTTCCAGTCATATTTAGAAAAAGGCAACTCATGTCCCTTTAAATACAGCAAATAATTATGTGGAAAGATAAAAAAAAAAATGTGGATTGACTTCGTGACATATTGAGTGGAACTGCTTGTAAGTTGTCTGCACAGTTGTTAGCATGTGAAAGTGATGCTACCTTGTCCGGGTGGCGTAATGGTGATGGTTTGTCCTGTGAACTCTTCGTCAAAATATCTTGTGTCCGTCTCTGAGGTAACTTGGGGCTTAAACGGCGGGACAAGCTGTTAGAGAGGAGACATGCTTACATCAACAGCCATTTATCGCCGTAGGAACAGTTGTCACTCTGACAGTGTTGTTTCTAGGCAATTCTGCTTTATATAAATCACAGGCAAAATAAATATTTCAGAACCCCACCTTCTTTTCATAGACATCTTGCCAATTTATCCCAGCAAAGAATTTGTGCTGCATGATTTCCTTGGCATCATCAGGCCCTCCACCTAACCTGGAAACCCCAAAACAAGGACTTTAATACCACATTTTAAAAGCAAGCGACTGCAACGATAAATAAAAGTTAGAAATGAGACCTGTCTTAGAGGACACACTGACCTTTGCATTGGGTCCTTCTTAAGGAGACCGGAGAGCAGCGAGCGTGCCTCAGGGCCAAGAGTCCGAGGAAAACGGATGTCTTCCATGAGGATGAGCTCAAACAGCCTCTCGTGATCCTGGTTGTAAAACGGCAGCCGACCGCACATCATCTCATACATCACCACGCCCAGACCCCACCAGTCCACAGCGCGGCCATAGTCATTGTCTTCTAGGACCTTGGAGAGGGAGAGGATTTAAAATACAGTTATGGAGAACAGATCTAAATCAGAAGCGTAGTATTTCTTATATTGTCATATTTTTACACATCTAAAGACATTATGGACCTAAAATATATTTTAAAGTATAAAACGTAAAGCATAATACACCTTTATATTGCTTTAAATGCAAATAAATGCATTTAAAGGCCGTTTTTGACAGTAAAAGCCTTTGTAGCAACTCCTGTTGAAGAAACAGGAAAAAGAAAACCATACATATAGGTGATAAGATGACTTCTGGATCTGTCATGTTAATCAGTCCGATTTAAAAAAACAAGAATATGCAGAACACAAGCTGCAATCCTAAACGCAACTGGAAAAGAAAGGTGGTGAAATGTATGCACACAAAAGTAGAAACACTTCTGCAATGACAGTTTCTGATTCAACCAAGACGTCTGTGTTTAGACATCCCAACCAACCCCCACTAACATCATCTCCTCCCCCCTCTGGTCAGAAGTTTTCAGGCTGCTCCAGCCAACACTGACTCACATCTCACATTAGGAGCAAGTATAGAGTTTCCTCTGGAGCCTTGCATATTTAATCACCTCTACTCTTTCCACATATACACAAACACATACAGATCAACAAGCAGCAGACTTTCACATGAACAAATTATAGCAAACTGTTCAATTAACACAGGTGGAGTCACAGATAGGGAAATATTTCATCATATTATTTTCAGAAGATGACTTTTTGTGACATTTCCTAATTAGAAACTCCTCTGGTGTTGTGCTTGGTGAACAGTGTAACCTGTTGCATGACTAATGCTCTGCATAGTGGAGTTGTTCCAGGGTGTCTGGGGACATGTACTGGATTCTACCTCACCAGGCGGATGTTGAAGGTTAAATCAAGACAACGAGAACAGTGTGTCCTCCCACACCCTCAGCAGCATGATGCTACAAATTTCGGACCTAATATTAGAAACTTCGGTAAAAAGATAAGGGTGGATTAAACGAATTAGACAAGGACACAAAAAGTGCACCAACCCAGAGAGGGGTGGTCCTGCAGAAACAGATGGACTGAAGTGTCCGTAAAAGGAACCAGACTGCTGGTGAGTGAGCATGCATGCAGCTTGCATGTCTTGTGTGGGCCCTCGGTCAGGTCCTGCAGTGAGTGCAGAGGATCGACGGGAAGGGCCAGGAGGGCGGTGGAGGGGGGTAACGTGAAGCTGGAGCGGGGCTAAGATTACTGGGCCGTCTCTATTTCCAGCGCTGCTGTCGTGTGATTCACACCGTGCGACAGCTGGGCCCGCAGCTGCCCCATATATGTAGAAGAGCGCCACAGCTGTGAAGCTGCCAGGAGTGCAGGAGCCAAGCTCATCCTTCATATACGTAACCAGGACTGCTTGCTTGCTTGCCTGCCTATTTGGGCCCTGGCCCTAAGCTAATACTGTTACACTGCCCCAAAGGAGCAGAGGCAGCGGAAGAGAGAAGGAGGAGGATTTAAAAAAAAAAAAAAAAACACTTGCTGCTGATTCTTGGGAGCTACAGTCTCCTTACTGCTGTTTTTCAGCTCACAATGTTCTACACTGACAGCCATTAATCTTTCAAGACGCCGAATACAGACTGGTGTTGGGGGCTAGATTAAACATGTCCACATTTTTCTTTGTGGACATTCCCCAGCAGCCAATTCCCTCAGCCAATGATAGTTTTCTTTCTGTAAGTGTTTAATAAAAGTGACTAAGTGAATTTGTCCGCCGCTTTACTCCGGAGACAAACTGGTCAGGCTGTCGCAGGCCGAGTCTATCCTCCCTACCTCTCCCTCTTTTTCTCTGCAGCTCTGGGTGGAATATTCCCAGACATTACAGCATTCCTGTGCAGCACACACAACAAGGTCATTGTTTATTGCAGAAAAACCTGTAACACTGCCTGGCCCGTACTCCATTGAGACGCTCAGCAGCGACCCCGTTACCATGGCGATGCCCCCTGATGTCTACCAGCGCTCCACTAGTGAGTTTAGAGCTGTCATTGGAGTGGCTGGGAGAAACTCCGGATGAAGATAGAAAACCAGAAATAATTGCAATAGATAAAAAGTTGCTATATTTTTCTTTGAAAAGGTTTATGAGGCAGTGTCCCTTGTAAAAGTATTCCTACCTCTAATCTCGCTACATAATGCTGTAATTGTGCATTTAAATATTGATGGATTTTATCGGCAGCATATCAATGAGGTTGGAAAAAAAAGTATTCTTTAAAAACTGTTCTCATTATATGCAAACAAATTCTGCCCACAGGCGCATCTTCCAGACGTTTGAGGTGTTTGATAAATTCTTTATGAAAAACTACAAAGAAGAAGAATTTACTGGATGACTTCTGAAGAAAACTGGTTTTATTTACTGGTTTCAAATAACAAAATATGAGAAAAGTCGAGGAGTTTTAGTATTTTTGCAGGACATTTATATGTTCCTGAGGAGGAGCGAAGCTTTGTGGAATTGTGTGCTTAGTGCAAGTGAAGCATCCTAAGCAATGCCTCTCCTGGTGCCACATAACAGCTGGAGCCCATGTGGTCTCTCTTTTTCTCTCTTTCCCTGACGAAGTTCACATTTTGTGAAATCCAGCCGGCCAAACACCTTCTCCTTCAAACACAAAATTCCAAACGAAGTCTAAAACCAACAATGCGACAACTGTGTCAACATGGACACCCTTCTTCCAGAAAGCATTTTTATGACAACAGGTGGGGAAAACCCACAAACACATTTTGAACACATGCACAATACAGCATATCAGATTACACCTCCAACACTTGTCATACCTGCACGCAACAGCGAGAAGCCACACACCTCAAGACATGGCAAATATGAGAGCAGGCTGCCCTGCCCTGGGCACACTGCACACTCATTAACTCAACTTCAGCTGGAGATTAGAGAGGCATTTTGGGGCAGCTGCTCTTTTCTTCAAACGCTTCCATATCGTACAGTGAGGTCTACAAATAAATGGCATATTTTCTTTGGCGGACTGGTGGGCTCTACAAAACCCTGTTTATGAGCAGCATTCACCATTAGGTGCCACACTGTAACACTTTATAAAGCACTTTAAAAAACAACAACATTGACCAAGACAAAATACTAAAGGTGAAAAGAAACTAAAAATTGTCCCTGGTGAGCAGCAGAGAAATTTGACTGACCACAAACAAGAGGGCATACTAGTAGGTTTTAAAAACATGGATCTGTGTATTTAGGGTTCTTCTTGATAAAAGTTGGCTTGATTTTTGCCAATCGGCTTATAGCTGAAAAATAAAAAATTAGGACATAATTAGCATTAACATGGTTGTCCAGTTTTTAATCAGGATCTGTATTTTAACACTTAAATTTATAATCAAGCATTTTTCCTCATTGTGACCAAAAAAAAATTTTTTGATGTCTCCTTAAAATCAAAGAAAATTGGTTTCATCCAACTTTGCATGAGAGACTGTACAGAGCATGCGTCCATGCACTTTAACGTGCAATAAAATTTCAGCCGTTTGCCTACAGTTGAAAAGGAATATTGTTTCAACAACATTTAGCCAAGTGGAAGCAAGTAGGCAGAAAATAACAGAGGTCTAAGATCAGAACTTTGGATTCCCTCCAGGAGAAAAACTTGATGGTGAAAATGAAGTGTATAAAATTATTTGACATGTATTCACAGATCTGCAATTGGCTTCCAAAAGATTATTGCATTGTCATGTTTACCTCTGGTGCAAGGTACTCTGGCGTCCCACAGAACGTTTTCATAGTGGCTCCGTCTTTGATCCCCTCCTTACAGAGACCAAAATCTGTGATCTTTATGTGTCCGTCTTTATCCAGCATGAGGTTTTCCAGCTGTATTAACAAAAACACATAAACACACATAAAAGTCATTTCTTTTTTTTACTGAAATGGAGGACATGTTGGATTATGAATAAAAATTATATATGTAAATTGAAATTGCAATGTAATAAGTGCATTATATACAGAAATATAAACTGACATTTAAAATCTAAACTCAAAACACAAATGTGTGTTAAAAATCAAACATTTTTTGATTTCTGTTTTTTTTTTTATTATACATTTCCTGTGCTACTGCTGGTTAACTTGAACCATAGTCATCTAGTCAGGTCCCCATCAAACAAAATAAATTACTAAACATTCTAGAGTAAGAACAAAAAACCTGCTAAATTATGTCTTCACAGTATAATAATTAAAAAATGTACTGTTCCAATAATTTTGAAAATTATTGGAACATTTAAATAAATGCATTTGATTACTGTACTCATTTTCATGTTTTTTAAATTTATAACGTGTTCACTAAATTTTGACACCTTTGACACTTCAAAACTATTAGCATATCAAACCAATTATATAGCTTTTATTTCAGTTTTCCCAGTTGCTTGATAATGAATGAATTCACGCCAAAGGGTTGTAATGTCTGCAAAGAGGAATTGCTCTTCATATTTCCCACAGGTAACAGTCAACAAATTTTCTCCTTATTTGGCATTTTCACTAGTGTACTATTAGACTTAATGGATGTTTAATGAAACCAACTATAATTAATCATATGAATATTTGGGTGAAAGAAAGTTAGCCAATCACCAGCTTGTTCCATCTTTCTTCCCTTTTTGACATGAAAAACAACAAAAAAAGAGGATGTTATTTTTATTTCCTCAGTTTTGCAAATCAATTTGAAAAACATCGTCACGTGGAGTGAGGGCAAGATTTGGATCAAATGATTTCTACACAAAAACACTCCTGCTGCTCAACTGGTGTTGTGTCATGCAAAAGTAGTCAATGCATTCTGAAACATTAGCATGTTTTATCTAAACTACTCCTCTGCAGTTCTCACTCTCCGACTTTCTCTCTCCAAGCTGATAAAAACACCAGCATGATGCTGTTCTATGATGTTTCCTCCACATAAAAAAATATCTTTTTTCCATTTTTCTTGCAGAAAAAGCTTTATAGAATCCCTGTTTTAACATTTTATCGGACTTCAACTAAATAATTAACTTTACTCTTAGAACTTTACTCTATGAAAGCATGTAAAAGTAATCAGAGCTACAGCCTATATAGATGTTGATTATTTGGTGTCATGACTCCGGGTTTAACACCCCCCTCTCTCTCTCTTCCTGTTAAAGTCACCCAGCAGCTGTAGCTCACACGTGGCCAGCAGCGGCCGGCCAGAGTCAGCACATCCTCCAATCCTGCTACCCTGGCATTTTCTGGAGAACCCTCGCAGGCTGGGAGCCTGCCTCGTAAACCCAAGGGAGGAAAAGAGGGAGGGAGAGCTGCGCTGTGCTGACCTGGCTGGTATAGTTTTATCAGCTGTAAGAAGTACGGCTTGAGATGCCCACTGCAGCACTGATTGCATTCCTGAATCCAAACATACCCATCAATACAGAACAACTACAGCTGGAATGATGGATGGTTAGTTGTTTCCTTTTTGCCAAAAAATAAATAAATAAAAACAAAAACAACCCCCCTCCCCTGCTCAACTGCAGTGTCAATTTACAAAACAATATAAATTGCAAAGTGGACAAATACCATATAATGGGCTCTGCATGTGCACTATTAGAGGCAGCTCTGGTTATTTCTGTCTCACTGCAGTAACGGCCGGGCCAGACTCTTCTCCAGCTGCAGTGATGTCTAGAGGCTGATGTGGGGGAGGCAGATCAATAAGCCCTGTCCGCTGCCACAGCTCTGGGTGAGCACAAACCTCCCAAAAGTATTCAAACCCCTTCAATATGTTGAGACGTTATGACCACACACTTTAATGGCTTTTATTAGGCTCTTGCATAACTAACACAAAATAAAGCATAAGGTGAAGTGGAAGAAAAGGTGATACTTTTAAAATTTTTCTACAAATAAAAATCTGTGAAGAGTGTTGTGCTCATGTAGTCAGCTTGGCAAATACTTTGCAGGAATACTTCTCAGCTGAAGGTCTTTTAAGGCATTTCTGCATCAGCTTTGAGTACGTAGAGCAGAGGTGCTCAAATCTAGTCCTCAAGTTCTAACATCCTACAATGTTTAGATCCATTTCTTCGTTAACACACCTTTACCCCATGAATGGCTCGTTACCAGGTCTCTGCAGAGGTGAGGGATATGCCGATGATGGGTTTCAAGGATTTGATTCAGAGAAATTTTACATCTAAAGGTTGAAGCATGAGAACTGGACTTGGGCACCCCTGAGCTAGAGGTTGACATTTTTGAACAATTGTACAATCTCTATTAGATTGGATGAAGAGCACCTGTAAATATGCCTGTCATAATAACAAATTTTACTGGACAATAACTTGTTTCATAAGTTATTATGATAGATGGTAATATTGCCGTTTTGAGTTCATTTTCAGATGATGGAATGATAACAACATAAAGATTCAAAAACACACTCTTAAAAACCAATAATTTTAAATTCTCTAATGAATATTTAACACCAGAACTGGAAGATATTTTAAATATCCAAGATAGATAAAAAAGAAAACCCCAACAAAACAAAACAAAAAAAAAAAAAAAAAATTTATCATGAAGTCTCTGCAAACAAAATTGTCATTCTATAAAACTATGAGTTGAGACTGAAGGAAAGTTTGGGTAGGAAAAAGAGGGAAAGATGGATGTTGTGTATCCATAGAGTTCATTTTTAACCATATAGTATATGTGTAGATAAAAAAAGTTAAATCTAGTCTCATCCAAGCAGAGCATCTTCTTCAGAGTACTTGCCGTACCTCTACATGGCTTATGATTTACTTTAAATGAGATTACTGGATTTTTTCGGATTCAGCAGTGCCCCTTCTTCTCATCAAACTTTTATAAAAGACAGATTTGTGCAAGTTTACCTGTCAAAAAAATTCTCCTTCTGAAGATGTGGTTCTTTGCATCTAAACCTCTAGAAACCTCTATGCTGAGATTATATTACACACAGGTATTACAAATTAATTTTCTTCTGAATGCAATTGATTTCACTTAAGGGTATCTAATTATAAAGAAGTATATACACATATGCATGCCAGAATTTGGATTCTTATTTGCGAATACTTTTAAAAAACATATTTTTCAATGTTTTCTCCATATTTATGTTCCACTTTGTGCTCGTCTATTAGAAAATAGAGAAACAAAAAGAAGAAAAAGTGGAAAAGTTCACATATTTCCTTGATACCTTGAGATCTCTGTAAACCACGTTTCTCTCAGCATGTAGGTAATCCAACGCTGACACTATCTCTGCACCATAGAACCGAGCCCGTTCTTCTGAAAATACCCGGTCTCTTGACAGATGGAAGAAAAGCTGAAGGGGGAAACAGGGGTGCTCAAATGAGAACAAAGTTTATCAGTAAAGCAGTCAAGGCAAAAATAAATAAATAAATAAATAAATTATCAATGACCAAGTAGTAAGAAAAACTGTGATGCAACAGTATGTCGCCTACCTCACCACCATTTGCGTACTCCATTACAAAACACAGGCGGTCATGAGTCTGGAAGGAGTATTTCAGTCCCTGCAGAAGAAGAGCATGATTAAAGCAGAACTTATCAACTTAGTCAAGAGGAAACTGCCCTTTAAACAACCAACATGCAATTGCAGTCGCTGCATCTGCAGCAACATTTTCAAAAAACACCCCCCAAAAAAAAAAAAAAAATCAAACATCAAAAGAGTATCATGCTGGAGAACAACAGCAGAATAAAAATAACATGTTGACAACATTTGTGCATTACTTGTTATTTTCACAAGCTTCCCAAACCAAAACCCACAGATTTGTTTTTTAAAAAGGCCAAAAACGCCAGTGTTCAGATTGTTGCCTTTTCTGAATAAATGGTTGCTTGAGTAAAAAAAAAAAAGAAAAACAGAGAGCCTTTTTTGGGTTAAAAAAGGTTCAGATATTCAGAGGGGCTTCCTTACAGTCAAGAACGGATGCTTTGAATTCTGGAGGACCCTGTTCTCTGTGAGTGTGTGTGCCACTTCATCCTGCAAAAAAAGAAAAGCACAAAGAGTGTTTGTCTAAGTCTTACAATAGCTAACTATTTAGGTATCAGTCATTGCGCCACTGAACTTCAAAACCTAAGTGTTTTTCACCCGTTTCTTGCAAATTGGCAACCACTCACTTTTGCTACGATCACCTCCTTCTTTAGGATCTTCATGGCATAGTAGCGTCCTGTGGCCTTCTCCTTTACCAGAATAACTTTGCCAAAAGTGCCTTTTCCCAGGAGTTTGAGGTATTCAAAGTCATGCATAGTCTGGAAGGCCAGAGAAGACAAAGTGGTATCTGGTTACGAACAGGAGAATTAGCAAACTCGAGCTCTGACCAGCTTGGACACACAATCCGATTGACAACAGCACTAAAGCATTTTAGGCACCATTTTACCCACTAAGCAATTTCCACTCCACTAATGGTTTGGCCTAAATGTGGTTGGGACTTGGTTAACCTCTGACCCTGAGGAGAATGTTGTGAATGGGTGTGTATGCATCTGTGTGTGGGGAGTTGAGGGACGACATCCAATCCCGTGGCCTTGAAGGGGAAGGGGGTTGGGTGCCAAGCCACCCCTGGCTGATGCCTTCGACCAGAAGGTTGGAATGGGGAAGCAAAGCTGGAGTTGTGTGAGAGTATCAAGGGAAGGGCAGGTCAGAAGAAGGGCACTATGACCAAATGAGGGATAAAGTGGGGAAAAAAAAAACACTTAGAAATTACCACAGGGCTAACTTCTATTTTAGAAGTACATTTAGGGACAAAAGCAACACAAATATTCATGTTTCAAACTTTTTTGTATTTTGTCCTCTTTGATTATTTTAATTCTTTATTATTAGAGTCTGTTATTGGATGTAAAGGTTAAGGTAATGTGCAGTGTTCGATATCCAAGGTCTAGCACGGTATAATGCTGCTTGTTCATCAAAAGTTCTCTAACAAATCTCTCAACCCTGCATTGTTAATGTCTACAGACTAATTACTGCACTCGGTTTTATTTAGAGGTATTATAGAGTAAAGCAGCACATCTTTAAATGCATGCCACATTTGTCTGTTTGTTAAAAGATTTTGCACTATCTTGTATTAGCATAAAGTATATCAAAGTTTGTGTTTACTATGTAATAAAATGTGAAAAAGGGACATGAATTGTTTTGCAAGAAACGGGGAGATACAGTACCACTTTGTGTCTGGGTTTGGTCAGGTAGACCTCCATGTCCATGGGCTCTGGAGAGGAGTCCATCCTCTCCTCTTCTTGTTTATGAAGGCCTTCAGCCACTGCCTGGATGGCTTTGGTCCATTCTTCCCTGAATTAGACAGAGGAGTCAAAGAGATTAAATCAGCTCATTTTCCATTGAGCAAGCCGTGCAGCCCAATTATGCAATTCTGTTCTTATCAACAGGAAAGCAATTTCATGTGTCAGTTCAGCCAATCACAGGGAACTTTGAATAAGTATGCAGCAATAAATCATTGTAAATGTACACATTTGAGCATTTTCTACATCCTAATCTGTGCAGCTGTTTGCTGGAAACAAATCTTTCCATTTAAACAGTTTGTGTTTTACAACTCCAATAGCAAAGAGAGGTGGTGTGTTGTGTGTGTGTGTGCACGCTTGTAGCTTGCCTTTCCTCGGGGGTCTCCACGTGGAAGGTACGCTCGATGACAGTGGTCCACTGCAGGCAGCGGATGATAAATGTGTTGGGCTTGGGTCGTTCCGTCTTCATCAGCTGGCACTCTGACCAACAGCCAGGAAGAGAGCAGGGAGGGAGATGAAGAGAAGGGCCAGTGTTGTAGGGAAGGAGAGGGGAGAGACAGACCCACAGTTACAGCCATTTATCTTTATCGCCACCCTAACAGACACCGTTGGCCAATTTGGAAAAGAACAGGTGCACTTTGGAGGAAAAGATTTGAAAGCTCCTTTAAAATGTGACATTTGGTATCTTTTTGTTGTGAAGAACACATGTGCCAACATCTATGTCTCGTACAAATTTTTCTCAGTGAAAATGTTAATTTTCCAGACTCACCTTTCTGAGTTTTCAGTTTATTGTCCTCACCTTTTAAAATACAAATGTTCACCATACATTTAAAGCAAATGTGTGAAGGAAAAAAGGGAGGACACAAAGGATGATGGATGGAAGGCCAGAAAGAAGGACAGACAAAGGAGGATAGACGGATGGATGGACAACAGACCAAGGATGGACACAACGAATGGGTGGATGGAAGGATAGAAGGAAGAACAAATAATAGAAGATAGATGAATGAATGGACACAACGGTTAGATGGAAGAAAGGACGGACATCAAGTTTCACACATGTTCACAACATGTAGAAACCATGTGCTTGCAAATTTTAGTACTTTTAATACATTTAATGACTTATATAAATTATCCCACCACATATAAATCTTTACATTCTTCATTAACTCTTGTTAAACTGTTTTTATTAGTCTAACAATGGAAAGTCTTTATTTCCACCTTTTCTTCACATATATATTTTTTCCCCAGTTTTGGAGCAAACAATTGTTATGTAAGCAGTTTCCAAAAACAATTACTCACAATACTCCACAAACTGGAAGTACAAAAGCAGAGATTTCCATCTGCACCTTCTTCAAATTAACATCTGTTCCCAAATGAAACATGTCAGCAAATATGTCTGGGTGTGACACAAATATGGCCCCTGTCTGATAGATGGAAGACTCCAAGTGGACCACCACTGAGATCCAACATGGCTCCATCAGGGTGAATGTGTGATCCAGCTGCAGCCGCCCCCTCAGCAGCGACACACCATGTGTCCTCTATGATGGGGTCGCACTGGTGACAAGGAAAAACAAAAAAACAAAGCCTCCGTGGATGGAGACAAGAGCCTCAGAGCATAGCCCAGACAAATACTTGAAATTAGGCAGTTAATAGCCACGATAACTCAAGAGTGTCGGGGAGGAAACAAGTTAAACAAACAGTGTGCTGTCTAATTGTTGTGTTCAGTCAACTGAGCGGCTTATCGCTGAGACTTTCTGTGATGGGAAGATGGAGTGAACTGTGTTGCTCTGGGCACTTCTATTTAGTTTTCTTTCACAATATGAAAGTAGAGGGATTGTGGAAGAAGCTCGGAGTGGAGGAGGACAACACCTGATGCATTTAGTTAAAGTCAAACACCAAACATAACCATGTGTATTCTGGGGCTAAGTTTTCTTTGCTCTCAACAACGTAATGATGTTGCAGAGATGATATTGCACCATCTTCAGAAACAATTCTGACTAACTGAAGCAAGGGGCACACAATGATAAAATATGATCCAATGTGAACTTAGCCTTTTACACACCTGACATGAAAACCAAAAAATATAAAGCTTTTCTGCATGTTTTAGTATATCACTGTACTTAAGACTATAAATAATACTCTGGAGGAATTAGGTCATGCTACATTTTAGTCAGTGTATCTATTCCCTGCAATAACTGATTGTCCATGCAGATCTTGTTTTAGAAATTTCTTGTTTTAGATCAACCATCTGACTGACCAGATTTAGCCCAGAAAACTGTCCAGTTTTATCGAATTGGTTCCATTTACATTTTGCATGAACAAAGATACTGAAGGTCTGGCTTTGTTAAGCCATTTGAGGATCCAAATATATAGAAGTTTATTGTCTCCCAAATTGAATCAAAGAGGCAACAGGTCCTTGAATGAAGTGCATACATTCTTCTCCCCAGCAACACTTTTGAAAGAGTTTGTCAGCCTATTGGATTTTATTTGTCCCATTCATGATGAGATCAGGTCACTGAATTTCAATTTCTTTTGATTAGCAAGAGCTGGGGCTCTACCAGATATATCTGAGAAAATAAATAAATAAAAAATAAATAAAAAATCATGCCTACCGTCTTCTGCTTGAGGTGGAGACAAGAACCATTATTCACATAGTAGTTTCAAAGAATGATCAACTCTATTAGCTTTTTTAAAAACAAAAAACCCTAAAATAATATTTTGGAGCTTCTTCATCAGGTGAAAAAACAGATGAGAGTGATGTAAATAGAGGACGTCCTACTCTTTCTGTATCAAACTTAAGGAACTCCCATCAAACAGCCAATGATTAAAAGAAAGCATAACAGAAAAAAATATACACTTCAAAAGATATTTTAGGAAATTGCACCAATGGCAGCACTGACAGGGAAGAATAAATCAGAAAAAAAAGATGCAACATAATTTTTTGGTGTGAAATCATTTTCAGATGTTAAGTACTAGTGTTTTCCAACAAATAGCTCACAGCTGTTAAAAGTTTTAGGCAACTCTTAAAAAACACAAAAAAAAACAGACCAACAGATCTCAAGTTTTTTTGTACCCAACTGTAAATGATGGAGTGTTCCTGACTCTCTGCAGAGTACATTTAGAGTGACAGCTTTCAATGTACTTGGCTGAAACTGATATACATTATATTATTAAAACAACATGTGAAATGAACCGATGAAAAATTTCCCACAAAAAATATTCAAGCAAAAAAACTAAAGGTGCTTGGAAAAAGAAAGAGATGTTTTCTATGAAGCAGATACTCACGTGCAACAGAGAAGTTATTTAAGGGGGTTTCCAGCTGGTCAACATCTTGTGGTCGTTCTTTGTAACCGATGAATGTACCGTCACTCTTGAGGAGAAAATACCTCGGCCTCCAGGTCTTGATGTATTCTCCTGATATGGGGAAAACACAGATAGAAGATATTGGGTTTCTGAGAAACCTCTGCTTCTAGATTCTCAAAAGCCCAACTAATGTACAACTCTACTCGTTTTGAGGGTTGTATGCTGTTATATGTGTCAATGTTCTGTTCTTTTCATGTACAAATGTGATGAAAACGTTTTTGGTGAACCTGAACTCATATACCTATTTTTCCTTTCGATCTTCATTGGACTTTAGAGACACTTTTTGAAGCAAATAAGATTAGAGCTAGCCCAAAAAAGGTGGGCCATATCTTATTTTTATAACTTTTTTTTATTTTTTAGCTTTAATAAAATACTGGCAGGGTTAAGACAAAAGAAAAGCACAATGTGGGAGAAAAGCTAGATCAACCATTTGAGCCACCTTTGAGAATTTCCTAGTTTGTAAAAAAAAAAAAACAATCAGAATTTTTTTCCCTCTGGAATTAAAGCTTAAGACGGCAAAAATAAATAAGTGGCATAAAATTATAAGTTAGTAAAGGAGAATGTAACAACACATCCTGCCTTGCAAAGTATTTACTTGTTGACTTTTCTTGCATTTTGCAACCAGAAACTTCAGTATGTTCGAGTCAAACTAGCACTGAAAGACAATAAGTGTCTTTACGAGTTTAAAAGAAAAAAATCTGAAAATAACCACGAGAGCAACAAGTCTCAAGTCTTTTGCAGCTTAAAAAAGATTTTTCTCTACTTAGAACCAATCACCTTCCCATACAGATATTTGCCATAACCTGCAGCCACACAGGTCCATCCTACTCACTCACGCAAAGTGATTCACGCAAATGAATCTCTGAAGACAGACCAAATTCAATTTATTCTGGTGATGCTTCAGGAAATGTTACGCCAGATGTTGTACAGACGGAAGGGGAAAAAAAAGCTAACATACCATAACAAGGCAGTGGCACACGGCAGCGTGGAACTTGAATATTTATACTGGAAAACTGTAATTTATTTTTAATTACGGAGCCGTATATTAACCCCCTGCCAAGCAGCACCAAGCTGTCCTTAATTGCCCCATTTCCTCTAACACAGAAGTGAGGAGTTTCTTCGTGTGTGCGCATACAGAGATGTAGAAGATCTGTCAATATGAGCTTCTGTTTCCCTCACTCAAAAACTTCTGATTGATTCTACTGGAAACAGATCAGTCAATACAAAGCAAACAGAAGCTGGTGGACTGTGGTACAGAACTCACCAAACAGTCCAAAACAAATTCTATCATGTAAACGTATTGTTTTTCCTTTGTTTTTAACAATTTTTGTCAAGATGAATACAATCTTATCAAGACAAGAAAGTAAAGTTGCAGAGGCAAAAAACATCAGATTTTCTGTGATTCCTAATTAAGGGCCACTTCCATCAAACAAAAAAAAAAAAAAACATTTGAAAAGTAAAACTGGTAACAAGTTAAGGTTTGGCAAAGTCTTAGAAAACAAGACGTTTAACATTTTGGCAGATTGTAAGTGTGAGTCCTGTATGTTTTTGCTGTCCATTGTCTGAAGTTATGTTTGCTTCAATAGATGTAACTAATAACTGTGGAATGGCGTGACTTTCACAGTGAAACAGTGACCGGCCAGTAAGAAGCTCACACGCCATACACAATGTCTACGGGGTTAAATTGTGTTTTTGTATTCTTAAGATCTTCTAAGATTTTAGAAGATCATTTGATTTTTTTCCTTTTTGGATATTGAATGTTTTCCTCTTATATTATGTCCAGCCATAAATGATGACACTTTTCCTGCCCACCATTTGTCAATTTTCATTTTAAAGAAATACACTGCAAATATGTTAACATGGTCAGGTAGAAGGAATAAAAAGAAAATGTCTGAAAGGTCAAGAAACTGCTAATCACCAGCAGATTTCAAATAAATCCAAAGTACCCGTCAGAGTGTTGATCTTATCTGCAGAGTAATTCGAAATTATCAAATTTTTCCTTAAAAATGCTTCCACCTTGAAAGTAAGTCTGTTAAGATCACTCGCCTTTTTCATTTCTAAACATACACCCCAAAGCACATATGAAGTGCAATTTAAGAGTACAGTTGGGGGTTCAAATCTAGAACCTGTTCAACAATAATGAAATGCCAAAATTGATGGCTAGAAACAATGCTGAACCCTTTGCACTGCTGAACTTCTTTTCCTCAGTTGGGCCCCAGCTGGTGACTTGCTCTCCCGACAGGTTTTGGCTGACCCATATTCCCTTGATATCCTCCATGCCAGCAACCACTGAGGACAGTATGTGCACAATGCAGAGGCAGGATAATGAGCCCCTCTAACTGACACCTCTGACGAGATGTGGACTCTACGTACATGCTCGTCTCGTGGGCATAGAAAACAAACAAACAAATAAAAAAGAAGTTTTAGTTGTCTAAGGTTTAGTTTTAGGGCAAGAACAGGGCAAAAATCACTTACAGACAGAAATATTCTTATGTACACAGTCTGTTGTGACGAGTAGTCAGGTGTTTCACCATAGCCCAATGTGCTTGTGTGCAAATAGATTTGTTTATAGACTGGCTCATAGGGAGAAAAAAGGCCTCTGTGTAGTAGATTACATCAACATGCACTTTAGAAGGTTGAGAGCATTTTCTGCCAGCTCTGCTGACGCATAGCACCCACTGGAGAAGCAGCATGGGTGGTACTATATGACGCAGCAGCAGCAGCAGCAGCTCAAGACTCAGCGAGCATTGCATTTTAGAGACACTGAGGTGGCCTTGATGGCATTGATATCAGGGGGATGACAAAGCCAGCTCTGCGTTCTCAGTCACTTGAGTCTTCCAAGAATTGTCGCTATGCTGAACTGTGATGTCAGAAGAGACAGGTTCATGTGGTCACTTGGGGAAAACACACCGTGAAGCAAACAAGTTTATGGAGGAACTTGACACTTGAGCTCTAAATGCTCCCAGTGATTAGAGAAAAAGCAACTAAGAGACTTGCAGTACAAGAAATGTCCACTATACTAGTGAGAAATGTGGGAAACTCCACATCTGCCCAGCACATTTTCACCTTGCACACACTACTGTGAGACAGGAGGACACTGCAACTTCCTCGTGTGTGACCACAAAACCTGGTCACATGACAAACAGTGGAAGTAGTTATATCCGGCTGTCTGAGACTATGTCTCCACAGCACTGTAGTGCAACACACACACATACACACACACACACACACAACACCGCAGTCTGCTGAGAGCAAAAACAACAAAGATGACCCTTAGAAGCTTCCCATTTACACTCATTTCCCCTTCTACTCTTATTCATATGTACTTTCCACACACCTTTTTTAAGCGCTGACATGATGAGAAAGTGAAACTGACAGCTGGGCTTTTTGCATCTTTAACAGTTCACGTAAACAAAGTTGGGGAGAGACTGTGGTTACCAACTCTCACACTAATGCAAAAACAAAACAAAAAAATCCTGCAAGATGAGCAAAAGAGCAAGCATTATTGAGGGTGTTAACTCACCCTCACTGATCAAGATTAACTCAAGTTAACCACCCAAAAACAAAGAAAGATACAGTATTCTTTTTATCTAACAAAGCATATTGCAAAAGTATTTGTACCCTAAAAGAATTTTACACTCATTTCAACCACAATTGTCAGTATTTTATTGTAAATCATATGCAATATCACCAACTATAGTTGTTAAATAACATAATGAAATTTTATTTCTACAAATTATCTGAAATTCAGGCCTTGCATTTGCAATTGTGTTCGTTGGAAGGACCTGAAAACTGAAGGGCCACTTTACAAAATTTCTCACCTGGATTTAGGTCTGAACTTGGACTATTGCATTTCAACTAGGGAATATTTGACTTAAGCATTTGGGTTATCCTACTGGGAGGAGAACCTGCATCCCAGTTTAATGAGTTTGGCAACATCTAATAGGTCTTCTTCCAGGACTGCACAGTATTTATTTTCACTCTTCTTCCCATCAACACAGAACCTACATCACTTCTGGTAAACTTCAGAGGATGTATTTTGGTTTTCTTTTAGAAATGGCTTGCTTTCCCCATCATCATTAAAATGAAAGCCAGATTAATAGCTCTTCCATATGAAGACTCTCCCACCTGCACTGCAGATTAACATAGCTGCTTCTCTAATTAATGGCTAATTTATAAGCGCCGGTGGATCTCAATGTCATGGTACTTTTACAGCTCTATTTTCAGTTGAATTGAAAAGTGCTTTCTAAGATGTTAAAGGCTGGAATATTTTTTAAATAGCCTGACCCTCCTCCAACCTTATTACACTGTTTTCACTGATTTTTAACAAACCTCTAAAGTAATTAGAGAACAGCTATATTGAAATTGAGATTAAATTACACAGAGGTAGATTAAGGTTCTTGCACTAGATTTTATTAAGAGTATCAGAGTAAATGAGATGAATAAAAATAAAGTTCACCCTGCGTTTGTTTCTGTTTTATGCCATTGGTCAAATAAAACTATAATGAAAATACATTGTGTGAAACAAAAAACAAACGTAAAATATGCTCAATACAGGAGAATGCAAGTTAAAGTAAGTATAATTTTTGGTGTAATCCCATCACTGCTCAGCAGGGCAGACCCCAGCTGACTCAGTGAGAGGCAAAACAAACCGCATGATAAAAGGTCTAAATAAAAACTCATTCTACTTCTGACTCAGTTCATCACCACTCTGTACCAGTAAACCAAAACCTGCTTGATGTGAAAATATTCTCAAAACAGGAAAATGGCCCACAGACACAATGACCACAGCCTAAATAAAAAAAACTTTCATCAAATGTCTGATCGAGACACAAACACCTTTTATAGGAAATCCTTCTTGTTATCTGTGTCACAGAATCAAAGCACTTCTACAGAAGTCAGACCGTAGCCATGTGGCTCAACTCAACTAAATTATGGGAAGGACAGAAGTATAATAAGAGTGATTTGACGCAAGATGAGCGATGGGAGAACCGAAGGGGATGAAAAAGCTCTGTGCAAGGAGCTGTGCTGAATGGAGTGCTAGTGAGACAGATCGCTACATATGTTCCCTACATATGTAAGCCTGCGAGTGGAAGAGTGGGTGTATGAGCCATGTGCATTGTGACTGCGTGTGTGTGCATGGGAGGAGCTGTCAGGGCCTGATAGAGTGTCTTTACATGACAAGCAGCTGCTGAGGGCTAGGATGCGCGCTGGGCAAAGTGGAAAATAATGAACAGAGAACCGCTGCCAAACACAACAGAATTCATCTTTATTTGCCAACTGCTTCGCGGCCCTGTATGTGTTGACAGCACTCGCATGCGTCTGCCACGCCCTTTATCCCCCTAAACACACAACAAGGTGTACTGTGGGGGGAGAAACAGGTTTAGCCACAGCTGTAAAAGGTTGATCCTTATTTTGTTTGTCCACAGTTATAAAAATCACAGGAGCCAACTAGATTTGAGATTACTTTTCCGTTTATAAAATTGCCCCAGCTTGCATTGGGCTGGTAGGAGTTTCTCACATTATAAAAACTTAGCAAAACAGCCCAGATTCACAGTATTTAAACAAAAAATTAGGACTAGTTGGAATTGATTTTCAGCAAACACCATATCAAAAATCCACATCTATTATCATCGTTGATCATTGTTGCAGGACAGACTGAGACCCACTAGATTTATCAGTAATTTTCAGCTTATTACACAATAGTGCAAGAACACTATATTACCGTAAGTATTAGGCTATCCCTCCAAATCATGTAATTCAGGTGTTCCAATCAATTTCATGTCCATGACAATTTAAAACTATTCAGATCGACATGCAATCTGTTTCTACAAGCATTTCTGAAAGAATGGCTTGCCCTCAGGAGCTCAGTGAATTCAAGGGCGGTTCCATGAGTACTACCTATGCAGTAAGTTCAGTTGTGACTTAACACAAAAGCACTTTTAACTGTGTAAAAAAATGAAAGCCGCTGGGAACGTCAGAAACCTAACCACAAAGCAGGCCAATTAAAATCACAGGTGTTGAGATACACGTAACAAAAGGGTCACTTTCTGCACGGTTAGTGGGTAGAGACTTATAAACCTCACATGGCCTTCAGGTTATCCCCAGACCAGTGTGTGGAGAGTTTCTTCGAATGGGTTGCCATAGCCAATCAGTTGCAGACAAAGCATTATGTTACCAAATGCAATGCAAAATTGTGGATGCAACGCGGTAAAACAAACCTGCCAACGGTCTCTACAGCAGCAGAGACATGTTCTCTCAAGACATTAACTTGTGAATCTGGGTTTGGCAGAAAGGCTCTTTTCCGACTGCATTGTGTCAGGTGTAAAGTTGGGTGCAGAACGGATTATGGTGTATGGCTATTTTTCAGAAGTTGGGCTGCGCCTTGTAGTTCCAGTGAAAGAAACTCTTAATACTTCAGCATACCAAGACTTGTTGGACTGATGCTTCTGGCTGTGGGAAACATTTGGGGATGGCCAGTTCAGTTCCAACCTGACTGTGTATCAGTACAAACTAAACATAATGACATAAGGACACTTATGTCCTTGTATTTATAAGGACATAAATGACAGCATAGTCTGAAAAAACTTAACTGGTCCTGGCTTCAACCTTCGGAGTCAAGGCAGACCTTCTCATTCAACATCCGTGTCTGCCCTCACAATGGCCAGAAATTCCTTTAATCAAAGTGCTAAGCCCTGTGAAAAGCCTTTCTAGACGCATTAAAGTATTGTTGTTTTTTTAAACAATCAAATTGTGGGCTGACACCACTTTAAAGCCTCTTAAATAAATGAGTAAAGAAATTTGATCCAGTCTTTTTGCTAATACAATACAGAACAAGCTGCTATTACTAGCTGGCCAATTAGTCGAACTATCAGCTCCATTGGCCACTTCACAAACTTGCACGCTAAAATTTATGATTATCCAATTCCTATGGTTTGAACACCTTTAACTGACTTGCTGTGCCCTGCCAGTCAAGTAGCAGAAGACAGCTACCACACATACATAAAAGAAAAGAAAATGTGTTTAGAAATGGTTACAGTTGGGCAAGGTAATGGCGCAGGAGTAAACCGTGCCACCCATGTACGGAGTATGGATGTTAACCTTCCATTACCCCATGCTCCATACAGCCAGAGAAATTTCTAGTTACTCCAACATTTTCTCTGGCAAACTTGTTAAACTGACTTCACACTGTGGGAATGGCATGCTAGAAAACTGTTGTGGTTTTGAGACCCAAGCTTTTTAAAACCTCTGTGTCTTCATACCTGTAATTGGGAGATGCTTACCCAAACATCATAGACTTACAAGAAAGCAAAACCTACAGCACTTTTAGGTGCCCAAGCCTTTTGTAAGTTAACTCTGTTAAAGAAGCCTAGAATATAAAAGCTACAGAGAGAAGTTTGATAGAATAACTGGTAAATAAAGGGAGAAATGTGGAAATCTTCACACAGAAAAGAAAAAAAAAAACAAAACAAAACAAAAAAAAACCGAGGGAGTGAAAGAGGTCAATAGCTCTAAAGAACGTCCTGCTCTCCCGTCTCCATGTGACAACAACAGGAATGCTGGTGTCCCAGCTGCCTTGGCTTGTTAGCGTTTAATAAAAACTCATCATGTAGCATTCATCAAGCAGCAAAAATGTGTATAAACCAACAGGTCTGATGCATACAAACCTCTTTGTGTAGTTGCAAAGAATTATTAAAGATGATTGGATAAACCATACCCACATTCATGTTATGAGAGGGTAAGTGATCTCTCACAGCAAGCAGGGGGAGAGAGGCTCAGACAAAATGTGCCTCTCACTGCCCAAACCCAGTGGTTGGACTTCCTGAGTCGGCTGCTGTTGGGTTTTGTCCCCCGTCTGGCCATTCATAGCTTGGGGATGAGAGGAAGGGAGCCAGTGGTAACTCCATGAACTGTGCATGTGTGTGTTTGAGTGGTGGGAATCGGATGAGAGGGGTGCAGGGGGGGTGAGGCGGAGGTTGAGGATTAGGGAATTAGAACTCCAAAGCGAGGGAGGAGGGGGAGGATGGGCTTTGCCTTTTGTTGGTTTTTCCTCAGCCACCCCCGCCATCCCTTCGGCCCTTTTCTGCCGGGTTCTGCCTGTAGGCTGCAGCTGCGGCCCGCCGCCCTGTGCCCTGCATCTTAATGAGCTGTGGGCTCCAGAGGAGAGAGGGCTCCCTGATGTAGGGGTCACCAGTGAGCCCCAGCAACCACAATCTTGACTTCCACCATGAATTGGTTGAATCAGAAGGCATGCTGCTAAACTTCATGCGGTCTAGAGTGCTCTCTACCCATTTGCACTGTTCACTGTGAAACAGACACCAATAGGCCATTGTAACCTGTCAAGGGTGTTTGGACACTTTTATGTTGTGTTTTTCCTGACATTAATTTTTCTTTTATCCCAAACAGTGGCAAAAAGTGTGAGTCCAAAGCCGGGACTTAGGAAGTATCACCATCATGTTGAGCTGCATAACCATCCTATTTTGAAATCTAACCCTCTCACTGTCACTAGGACTGCTGCTACCCCAAGATAAAAAAATAAAAAAAAAAGCAAGGGGGTTGGGGATGCGATGGAGTCTGCCCCTCTTTCTCACGCTCATAAGAAAGCACTCACTTCTTCTCCATGGTGAGTGACACCTGCTGATTACCATAGAGACACTGTGGGAAGTTCCCCCCTGCCACACAGGGGCTGAGATTTGCCCCTTCTCCTTGGGTAAACAAGCAACCCATGGATTAGTTAACTGGGTTACTGCACAGCAAACAAATAAACACAGATTACTTAGAGCAAATTAGTGGCAATAAAGTCTCAAGGACTGATGTAAGACCCAATACTTAAAAAAATAAGAAAACATCAATGCAAAAGCCAAATACCAGGGTAGAAACTTAGACAAGAAAAATTAGCTCTGGTAGGAGCATAGCAGCTTTTCATCAAGCAGAAACCTCTAGATACAATTTTGGAAAGGTGCAGCCCTAAGCATTTTGAAATGGTTGACATTTTCAAAAGTATAATTCAGTCTTTTCCAACTTCAACCACAATGGATTTAAACTCAGATCTTGTCAGAACTAGCTGTGGCCAAAAGGGCAGTAAATCCTTCACCTCAAGAAATATTTAAGCTTTCTTCCCTTTTTTCTGCGGCACTAATAACCACAATCTCTGTTAATCATATTTGAGAAATGAAGCAGTGCTGTTGGTCCTTTGGAAGATGTTTTTGTCTGGCTTTAATATGAAAGTTTCATGCTTCTTCTGGCTTTGAAGTCATTGTAATACAGTTTTTACATTGTGACATAACCATAAATTTAAGGCCAAAAGTCTTTCTAGAGTCTTAAAGGGCTATTCTCAAGTTATGTCTGACGTCAAAGCATACAAATTTCATGCTGAGTCTAAAGCAAAGACCCACAAGGCCCAAGTCAAAGTCCCAGGTCTTAAACCAATAAGTTTTCTAAATAATTCATAGGTAATTTTACTAGTAGTAAACTGTTACCAAAATTAAAAAGTTTTCCAGAACAAGCAGCAATTGCAAAGCAACATTATATTTCACAGTTAATATTAACCCCATACATAACGGGTTTTAAATTTCTGTCCTCTTTGTTTTGAAACAATGCCTTTAAAAATATCATGCTAAGATGGAGAGCAGTGCTAGTGATATGACTGAGCTCAAAGACTGGGAAGAGTTAGCTGGTTTTTAGAAACTTCCACTATCGGTCTGACCTGTCAGTGGTGGAATTATACTAGTAGCAGGATGGCGGGCTACAAATGGAGGAGAGTAGGGAGATGTGCTCAGTGGGGTGGGTAAGGGATTTGGGAACGAGGAAAAATTAAGGACCAAGAACGATAAAGAACATGAGATCAGATGGTGATGGAGACGGGAAACAAAAACGGGGAGAGGGAGATGGTGATTAGAAAAGAGGGAAAAATGATGGAGCACTACTGAGAACCACAGTTGGAGCCAGCAGGCGGGTTCTGCACAGAAAAGTAAGCACACAGCAGGACTGTCATGAGAGGAGGCAAATTGGTGGAGGTGACACCTCCCGCAGTCTCCTGGTTCCACCACCATGCCAGCGCTCTTTCCTGCCGACAGCTGCACCCCAGTAATTTACTTCTCTCCACCACATTTAACAGGAAGACTGCTTCCCATTTTCCCATTTCCCGGAGTAGGGGGTCTGCCCTGAAGGCCAGAAACCTGGCCTGCCAGAGCGCTGAGTTCCTGGTGGGAAAACCTCTGTCTGATCAGTTAGTGCACCGTCTCGTACTTGCATGTTCTCTGCCTTGAACTGCTATGTAGTTTAAGATTTTTTAACAAGTTACACATAACATCCCTCCTGCTATCACATCCTTGCAAACTTATTTATGCCTCCTGCAGCTTCCACATTTTTTACTTCACAGAAAAACAAACCTTGGTGTATTTTGATGGGATTTTGTGTAATTAACCAACAAAATTAGTCACGACAGTAACACTTTTAGAACTTGATGTAGTTGAAAGGAGAAAACTAAAAATTTTCAGTGAGGGGTTAAATAAATGTAATTAGAGAAAGCAGAGACATTGAAAAAAAAAACTGCTTTAAAGCATTGAGACATGTCGTTTATTGTGTTTCATTGAAGTTGCAAGAGATCAATTGTCAGTGAGACTTCCAGAAGATAAGAAAGCAGAACATATTCCAGCAATTTTTTTTCCTGACTTTTCAACTTCTCTCTGGATTCAGAAATGTTGAAAGTATTTGGACATCTCAGTTAAGGTAAATTTAGCTAAGATACAGCATCTTCATTTTCTCAGGAAAGCAGATAGCCATGCTAATCTCCGATACAGTTCTCCAAAGAAAGTTTAAAAAGGGAGTTCTGCATTAAAAACCTTAGGTCTACACACAAACCCTGTATGGAGCTTTATTGCTGCACATGTACCATACAGTATGCATCGATTGAACTGGGTTTTTAAATCCCGTTGGGAATTATACAGAGTTTATTAATTGAAATTTATAGGTGAATAAATGTAAGTTAAGATTTTTTTTTAATGAAAAAAAAAAAATAAATAAAAAATCACCATGTAAAGGAACCATTTCACTAAATTCAGTGGAAATTTTCTCTAGTGGTGCAATTCAAATGGTTGTGCGTCTGTGCAGTGCAGCAATGTGTGGTTGCTGACAGCCATAGCGAGGGATCTGCAGGAGCCAGATAGAGCCCAGCAATAAATCTGGCAGCAAGTCAAAGACCTGAAACAGTCAGCATGACGAAATCATGAGATATGGTTAATCAGGTGGGCATGCGCCTTTGAAAACCATTTAATAGTAGATGAAACTCTGTTCGCCTTTAGGAGGTATTAAAGAAAGTGAACCATGACTCCTGTGAAAAACTGTGGGCTGGATTCTTGCAGGTCTGTTCACCACATGTATCGGATAGAAATATGCAGATGACAAGAGAAAAAAAAAAAAACATTGTTCCATGTATTGTAGGGAGGCGGTTTTAGAGTACCGCCTCCCTACATTAGCCTCCCTCTGCGTCCCAGGCACTCTACTGGACCACCAACAAGGTTTTGCTTGGAGGAGCACATCCTGGGTGTCCTTCAACCTCATGACCAGCAAAAGGGACCAATTAGCTGATGAGCTCCAAACCAGACCATGAGAGGGTCTGTGTGGCACGTCGCACACATCCTCCATCAGCTCTCCTCATGCCGACTGGGTCACTGAGCAATGTTCTGGGAACATCACAAGGACGCCGCTTAACTTCTGCCTCTCTTTTTCACCCCTTTATCTTTTCCACACCACCTCTACTGGTGTGTTCTCTGCACCTCCCTCCCCTCACGAGTCTGAGCCAGCTGAGCGTGTTACCCAAATCCAACAGTTGTTGTGGCCTTCGTTAGCCTAACGAGGGGGCCGGCTCTTTATACTTGTCAAGGAGCAAATGAGTCAAACAAACAAGGGCCAGGGAAGAGGCGAGGACAAGCAAGTGCTGTTCTGTCGAGCTTCACTGAGCTTTTGGCCACAGTGCTTTGCTGGAAACTAAGGAACCCACAATCTGCTGCTTTGATGTCTGATGATGCACTGGCTTTGAAGGAAACTTTGGAAGGATGTTGTTCCTTTTTTTTCTTCCAAAGGAAAAATAAAACCCATGCTGCTCAGGATCTGCAGCATGGGTCCGTAGACACATTCAAAGTGTGTATCGGGTGCACACTGTAAAGCACATAAAAGCGGACACATAACAATTGGTTGCAATACCAACTACAAAGTTACAGTGTTTGTACAAGCCTGTGCTTGCAATGTGGTCCATACGCAAGTTTGCTGGGTGATGTCCTGTTGGCGGTGTTCTCTAAATAAACATGCTTCACACAGACTGTACCCTCTCAGAGACATTCAAAAGTACTTTTTTTCGCCACTAAGTTCAAGTCAATTCTCGATCCAAAATTTACAACCTCACATGGAATATGTAGCTCTAGTATGAAAACAAATAATTATTTGCCCCAAAATAAAATCATAAGCCTTTAATGCCTATAAAAATATACTGAAAATTGAAAGTATCATAATATAAAAATATCCCATCATGTAAAAAGAAAAGTAATTTGTCAACGCCACTTTACAAAATCTTTTAGAGATTTCTATTTTATGATGTAATCAGCTATTATTCATCCCTTTGGTTATTAGTGTATTAAACAAGGTTGTGAAGCTTTTGGTCTCTTTTGTGAAAAATTATTCACATAACTTCTAAATCTGGATTTAGAGGTTATGTTTTCAAGTCTCATAACAGTAGATATATGATGATGTAATTTTACATGATCATTTTTTTTCTTCTTCAAAATCAAATTCATTTAAAAATGAATTTGATTTTCAAGTCTCAATGCTGTTTTAAAACAAAACAAAAAAAGATGCTAAACAAGTGTCAGGGGGAAAAAAAACTATGAAAATTGTTAATAACCTGGCTGAAAAGAGGCTGCCCTTGTGAAATCTGCACATTGATTGTGCCAAGTGATCAGATTATCAGAAACTAAATAAATAAATTTAGTGTATTATTAAGAAAGATTGGGGTTTGTTAATACACCCTAACATGAATTGCCTTTATTTCAAAGAATCTTAAGTGCCTTTGTGAGGACACTACTGTATCTTACCAGAGTGGAAATAAGATGTCTGATGTAAATGAAGTTTAGTTTGTTGGGAAATTAGTCAAAGTCTTCTAGAACAGTTCAGTATGAGAAAAATCTGTACAGTAATTTAAATGTTACAATAAACATAATAGATTTAGGAGCAAAACAGAGATCCAAAGTGTGTGAATATGTTAGAGCTGCAGTCTATGGATTACTTACTTGGTTAAGTAATCCATCAACTTACTAGATGGATTTAAGACTAAACAATTAATTTGCTATTAACCCCTTTTTCTGGCTCCTACTGTCAAAGAGACATTTCAAAAAATAAAAAAAATTGACAGACTGAGCATTCTATTACCATGTCAGTCAGTAATTTTTGAATGCCATCACAGAAAAGACAACATAAATCATTCACTCAATCTACCCCTAGTGGCACACTTAACCCTGATTACATTAGATAAAGATTGCTCCTGAGGCTCAAGGAGTCTTTGCAGCACAAGTTTAATCTCTTTGTTTTGCGGCTTAAGGGCAACTTCAATCCAAGTTGCAGACTCAAGTCACCACTTCTCCGAGTTTCACAGCTGCATTGTAAAACTGACTATTGCACACCAGCATCAAGTGGCTTTAACAATTTGAGCACATTTCTTTGACTCGAAGCCTAAAAAGAAAGTATGAAGGTGCGTCCTTCAGAATGAGATCACTGAAGGCAGCCAATCTACAACAAATGTTCATAACTTTTCAAGGCTGAGAATGTGGAGTTACACAGACAAAGTATGAAGCAAAATACTTACTCCAGTTTCTTTTGGGAGTCTTGAAACAGTTTGCACGTGCATGTTCAAGATGACTAATCAGAAAGGAATCAGAGTAAGAGTGAATGGCATGGCTTTGTTTAGTTAACATGCTGGAGTGGCTGTGCTTTGTGCATGGGACTGACCCACTGTGAAATCCAATCACCACAAAGAGACAGTAACTTTTACTGGGGCACGGTGAGGAGGAAACTCACGATGAGTTTGGTTTTTGTAAAGTTACACAAGTAGAAAACTGCATGACTGGGTTTCATGGAACACAGACAAAACAATGATGGAAATATGAAGGTTTACCTTTTCTGAGATGTTAAATTGATGTTTTCGGTGCACACATGGGAGTAATGAGCATGGTGCGGTTGTATGAGACGTTCATTATCATGCCCACGCAGAGATCTGAGTCACTTGGGTGGCACTGCCACACAATAAAAGCTCAGGCGAAGGTGCGGGACGCCTGGCTGAGGTGACGGACAGCAAAGCGGGGCTGCTGCAGGTTCACCTTCTGTGCAGTGGCTCTGGGGCAACGAGTGTATGACAGTGATGCGACACTAAAAGCCTTCCTGTCAGGGAAGCGGCCGGACGTCCTCCAATCAAAACAGGGAGGCTCGGGGTGACATTTCACAGGCCACAGCTGCTGGGCTGCGACAGCATGCCAACTCACTATTCCTGACGGGTTGTTTGTTTAGCGTGTGTCATAAGTAAAGAGGTGTCACTGCAGGAGTTGTGTATTCATGTGTGTGCGTCCTTGTCATACAAACTTGCCTTTCTCATCCCAGTCATTATTTGACTAATCTTGAAGTTACATTTTACACTGGCTCTCAATAAGAATGTTCCATTCTTATCAGCACCAGCAAAGGTATGGAAAAATGGACATTTGCCAGTTTCGTGACTCAGAAAAGACAGGGAGAAGAGCAAAAAAGTAACATGACTACCCACAGCTGAAGACCTCTGTAAAATGACACTATTTAAGGTCTAATTCACTCTCAGCTTAAATCCTTAGACAAAAATAAGGTTTCTGCAATTCTTTTCATGTTTAAACAAGTCAGACTCAACTTTTTATAATTCTCTTGCCTATATTAATTTTAAAATATGAAATCAAATTTTCACTATGAATTTAAGGTAGACATTTCTCCCTCTTGCTAGGAAAGCATACAAGGAAATACAGAGACAAGGCAGGAGAGAAAGAAGGAAGGAAGAATAGAAAAAAGGAGGAAGGACAACTTTTGGACAAAGGGATAGGGAATGTAGTCTCTAAATACTAGTATTTCTCCATATTTATTTTTCTGTGCTTTTCCAGACCTAGAAAATAATGACACACTTCCATCTTCCAGACTGCGTTTGAACCATGATAAAAAAAAAATAAAGAAATGAAAAAAGGAAAAATCAATTTGACTCTTCTTTTATACATTTTGTAACAAAACAATGCAATCCCAGGAATTTTAAAATCTGAATCAATCCCCAAGTGACAACAAACAAAAGCACAAAATAGAGCACAATTTAAATTTAAGTCATTGGATCACATGAATTCTCTCCCAAAGCAAACATAAACTTAAAAGAAAAAATGGTAATGATAAAAATAAGACTTTCATGACCCCATGAGCCCATATTATTTTGGCCATGAACCATTGGCCAAAATAATAAAACTAAATACTAAAATATTTACCCGTTTTGCAGCAGAATAGACACTTCTGATGCACTGCAAAATTGTGTTTTGTATTAAGAAATTTACCAAAACTCTGCAGTTTCTGCTTTAAGGGGGGCTTTTGTGTGAGCTAGTCCTCAATTGCTTAGCTGCTGTTAATGCAATTAAAAAAATATATATTGAGTAATAATTTTACAAGCTACCAAATTAGTAGACCAACTTTCCCAGTAATGAAATAAGACGACCCAATCTTTAGATGCAAGGAGAGCAAAAGCCGCTTCATCCTGAGACTGAACTCAGTCTTGAAGTTATAGCAACATCCCAGCAGCAAACTGCTCTTTGTAAGTGACCTGCTCCTATTACCTTATCCATTAAGTTACAGTTTCCCCTTTTCCAGTAAAACTTCTTCTCTGGCTCAGAGCCCAGGAGGTTTGAGTGGTTTTGGAAAAGTTTCTTATCCTTATTTTGCCCCGGGAGGTGATGGAGCAAGCTGTGTGAGGAAGCCGCAGTCGAAAGGCAGAGTTAGTATGCACACATAAAGCTGCTCAAAGCCTGCAGGTATGTGAGGAATGCCTTTTCGTCCAAACAGCGGGAATCACGCCTGACACAGAACCATGCCAAACACCACACAATACGGTTGGTGGGGAGGCTTTGGGGGGTGGACTCTGCAACCAAAATTTACAGATCAACAGCTTAGATTTTTAAATCTAAACTGTTAATCTGTAATTGCTCATTTAGGGAAAAAAAGCAGTGTGTATTCTCAAGTACTAGTCTGAAAATGTATCAATTCCAACGAATGCTTAAGGTCTAAATTTAAAGCTGAACGCAAACATGCATCAACAGGAAGTTTGAAAATATTTTTGCGCAATGAACATATTTTAGGTTCTTTACATAGTTTGAGTTCTGTGGTAGCTTGGTTAACCTACATGTTTGAGCAGTTGGGGGTTGTTTGAAAGCAAGATGATCACTATCGTCAAATGTAAATAGTAAGGCACAGTGTTAAAATTAAATACAGATGCAAAGAGATCTCCACTGGTTACTGTAATAGGATGACTTTTTGGCTTCACTGTTGCTAAAGAGTAACCAACCACAAATTGAGAAATCTTCTTTTGTTCAATAAATACGATAGTAAACACTCCCAGGATACAATGACACTTTACTGTTTTTCTATGTACATTCTGTGTAACATAGTTCTATGTTCTTGCTCGGATGCTCGGGTTCCTCTTTCTCCTTTGGCTTCATAATCTAGCTTTATGGTTGCAGGGGTGAAACCGTTATTGACATTTTAAACATGTTGACATTTTAAAATAAAATTACCATAATGCCATTAAAGCCATATTTGGTGACAGTGGTCAAACTTTCTTTTATAAAACCTCATCATCTCAGACAGTGCTATTTCTTAGCATATATATATATATATATATATATATATATATATATATATATAAATAAAAAGCATAAAGAAATTTTTGTCCCCAATACATGGAGTATTATTCATCTGGCACTGGCTGCCTTGTAAGGTAGAAGCAAAGCCAGGTAAAGTTCAGGCCTGGCACCAGCTTTGTATGGGGTGTCCAGAGTGCAGCCCGGAGGCCATTTGTGGCCCTTAGAATGATGGATCCAATATTTGAACTGGCAGCACAAGTGTTTAAGAACAAATTGTATTAAACAATAAATTGCACCATTTAAAAAAACTTTTTTTCTGTTTAAGAACATTTTTTCTTAAACTGATCAAGTAGAATCTTTTTCAAATGGGAAATTCAACAACTTTTTGCTTGTTGAAATCAATTAACCCCTCGAATACATGCAAATGTACAAAGAACAACACTATTAAATCACCTTCCCCCACTCGTACTTCAAACTAGATAATTGTGGTGCAGAGCAAGAAGACTGGACACTTTTGGGTCAGAGAAAAGTGTTTAATAGTGTTGAGATAGCAACATTTTACAATAGGGACCTTAAGCATTAAATAAAGCATGCTACAGTTTAAATAGCATATTTTGAAACTGATGTAACAGCTTTTCAGTAACCTCTTTGCTTGTAAAAATCAGAATAGTCTGACTGTTGGGTGGACAATGTGTTGGACTGCAGAAAGTTATTTGTTCCAGATAGATATAACGTAATGCACAAGACATTCTGTCTGTGTTGGTGAGAGTGATCAAATAAAAGAAAATAAATACGCCACTTCAAATTTTATTAAATTCATTAAATCACTGCAATGTTGCAAGATCACCCTGTACCCTGAAGAGATGTGATAATTGTTTACCTTTTAAATCATGATATGTATCCCTTTGACTTTTGCAAATCAGTTTGAGACAAAATGTACAGAATGTAAGCTTTTAGTATGGCAAGTTAATAAAAAATAATAATTCTGTATGACACAAGCTGGTAAAATTGTCCAAACTCATAAAACGCTTCAAAATGTACTTGGACTCAAGGAGATTCCGATTAATTAAAAACTGTGATTTAAGTAGAAATGAAAAATTGTGATACAAGTACTTGCCAAATTGCCCAGCCCTTAAAATCCCATCAAGTACTGCCTTCAAGCAGCATATTTATATTGAAAGATATGTGCAGCCAAAACACATGATCAGTGTTTTTACCTCTTTTATGCAGCCATCCCTCCTTGACGATCACCACATTGGTCATGTTGGTGGACAAGATGGAGGATCCAGGTTTCCCACCAGGAGAGACACAATTTTGTTTTCTTCACTCAGCCCAATGCAGGAGGCTGCAGATGGGGTCCTGGGGTTTAAGGCCGCCTTCTGGTGGTAACCTATTATGCGAGAAAAAGTAAAAAATTAGCCCCAAGTTGAGGTGAAACATCTTTTTCCATCTGTCTAAATTTTAACCCTCAGGTCAACAAAGCAGATTGGAAGCAGTGTAACGGAGAGGATTCTCGTGCTTTATGGCCCAGCCAAAGGAGGACATGCTGCAGCAACAGTGGTGTTGTTTTAATAAGAGGAACCTGTAACATTTCAAGGTTCAAATGACGGTGCGAGGCCGTGTGTTTTGGCATTCATGAAGTCTGCCGTATTGGAAAATTCCACACTGTTCACAACCTGCACCACCATTCCTGATAGACCAGGAGTTTTCCCCTCCACGCATGACCAGAGCTGCTCTGAAGAAACAAAAAAAGAATGACGTCAAATCATTCTCACACAACCTACACACTTTAATAGGCTGTCAGGCTTGTTTTGCTTTTGTATCAAAATTTATCCTTCAGCTTTTAGCATAGCAACACATTCACATTTTCCACTTTCCTCAAATATTAATCCAAGGGTGCAACTTTAACCCAAAAGTAACTTCATATCATTTCAAAAAAGAACAAAAAATATGCAACAATTTTTTTTTTACTTGTGATTAAAGTCCTTTTGATATGATCAAAGCAGTACAGACACATTCATAGTTGAGGGGGTTTCCAGTGAGGTGGAAGACTAAAAAAAAAAAAATCATCAATTAACATCAGCCAGTAAATAAATGCCATAAATAAATGCTTTGCTAAACTCAAGTGGTTACGACTTGCTAATATGTATTATGTGCATTTGGGTAGTGCAATATTTGTGATATAGTCAAATAAACAGAAGCAGTTAATCAGCTGTATAATTTAGTAAACGGAATGACGAACAAAAACTGCTATATTTAACTGTCTTAAGTTTAATTACTTGTATAGTGGACAGTGGGAATCCATGGATCATAGTTTTTGCACATTCTAGAACCTAATTTAAGAACTACTTGAATTTTATATATATGTGAGAAAAGAACTGGAGTAAATGACCTTTTCTTACTTTCAAACTGACCTAAGAGTGCCCTGGTTTGTATCCTCAATAAACCTAAAGGCATATTGTTGCATATTTAGTTCATAATGAAATGGCACCTGAATTTCTCTGAGCCACTAGCGATCTTCTCAAAAAGATGAAAAAAGCAATAAAAAAAACAAACAAAAAAAAAAAAAAAGTAACAACTGTGCTTATCAAATTTCAGACCTGTATTGGAAATCTGGATGTATCCTTTAACTTTTCAAATGTTTGAAATTGAAAATTAAAAGAAGTTCCTGTAGAGACCCAGATGGATGAGACTGTCTCAGTTGTCAACAAGCAAGGTAAATGCACGTAATGCAAAGCACTGCTGCAGTGCATGAGCATCTAAAACGCAAGCCCTTCTCAGCCATAAGCCAGCTTTGCGTGGTTAGAGGTGAAAACACATCTGGGCTCACTGAAGTGGAGTCAATATTTCTATGTGAATCATTTCTCTCTATTCACACACATCAGCTCTATGGTGCCAAAGTGGTGGTGCTTGAAAACAAAACTAAAAAGTCTGGCTTCTCATCATGCTGTGGAGGAGTGTGGGCAACTGCTCAGACACCTCAAGTGTTTATAACCTAAAGTTTCAGTCAGTTGGGTTGGTTAGTGTGTCATAGTCAAAATTTCTGCAACAACATTACTAATGTTTGCAGTGCTGTTTAAGCAAGATTTTAAAAAGGTGTATTGCAGAAAAGATGTGAGGCAAATACAATTTCAGTCAAGTCTAACACATTAGGAACGATGTTATCGAGTAAATATTAGTCTGTAGTTGTAATCCGATCTGGAGCTTGTGATTTGACATTTAACGGTTACTGTAACTATTTTTTAGAGAAACTGGACTTTTTTGATCAGCTCGAGGTCTCATAACCTAAAGAAATGGAGAAAAAACAAATTTGGCTAGTTAACAGAAAAACCTGGTTCAATACTAAAAAACTGAACCTTTATTTACACTGTGTTCCAAATTATTATGCAAATTGGATTAAAGTGTCATAAAGATAAAATTGTTTGTTGTGCTATTACATTTATAGATGTAATAGCACATCTATAAATGTGCTATTTGAATCATCGTAATTAATTTTAGAGAGCGGGATTGATTAGTTTGTCTGGTGAGCTCAATTAAAGGAAATCTACTTTAGAAGGTTCCACATGGTTAAGCAGGCCACAGGTTTCAAGCAATATGGGAAAGAGAAAGGATCTCTCTGCTGATGAAAATCATCAGATAGTGTTGTGCCGGATGACAAGGTATGAAAACATTTGATATTTAACAAAAACTGAAGCGCTATCGTATTGTGAAGAGATTTGTGGCTGATTCAAAACAAAGATGGGTTTATACAGATAAAGGCTTAATGAGGAAGATTTCTGTTAGAGAGCAGCGGTTAAAATGCCCTTACAAAGCAGCAAAGAGTTATTTGAAGCTGCTGGTGCCTCTGGAACCTCAAGATGGAGGATCCTCCAGAGCCTTGCGGTGCATGAGCCTACTATCCGGCCCCCCTTAACCAGTGCTCACAAGCAGAAACGGTTGCAGTGGGCCCAACTGTACATGAAGATTAATTTTCAAACACATTTGTTCACTTATGACTGCTGTGCAAACCTGGATGGTCCAGATGGACGAAGTAGTGGATTGGCGGTGGATGGCCACAACACGGCTGTGACGTCACCAAGGAGGTGGTGGAATCATTTTTTGGGGCCGAAATCATGAGGAGAGATCTGGTCGGCCCCTTCAGAGTCCCCGAAGGTGTGAAAATGACCTCAGAAAAGTATATGGACTTTCTGACTGATCACTTTCTTTCATGGTTCATAAAGAAGAGCCGTACTTTCCATAGCAAAATCATCTTCATGCATGACAATGCACCATCTCATGCTGCAAGGAATAACACTGTTCCTGGAACACCTCACCAGGGAGGCGTCCAGGAAGCATCCTGACCAGATGTGGTGAGCCACCTCAACTGTCTCCTCATGATGTGCAAGAGCAGCGGCTCGACTCTGAGTCCCTCCTGGATGACCGAGCTTCTCACTCTATCTCTAAGGGAGAGTCCAGACACCCTACGGAGAAAACCCATTTCGCCAGTGTGTATCCATGATCTTTTCAATATCTTGGAAGATTTTAGGAGCATACTCATAAAAACTAAAAATAGTTCACTTCTATTTGAACTATTAATTTGTTTCTAAATATTTGGAACAGTTAATTGTTGGTTACCAAAATAGTTTTTTAATGTTTAACTGATTTTGGAGTTGATAATGCTTCAGAAGAAAAAAAAAAAAAACTGCTTTCACTAAACTATTCAAGTAGGTTCCAAAAAACACTACCGTATTTTCTGGACTATAAGTCACTCCGGAGTATAAACACTGAAACATGACATCTTTACAAAGAAAGATGGTACACAGAGTTTTCAAAGTTTTAATAATGTACCTTAGCTTTTCTTTCCAAACAGTGCCTGTGTCCTGGCAGTAACACAGCGGTAACACGGTAGCACTAACGGGACTGGTTAAAAAAAGACATACCGGTAAAAGTCACTGAGAGCCGTCTTCATCTTCCTCCTGTGCACTGAAACCATGGAAGTCTTCCTCCTCAGTGTCGGATTGAAATGGCGTCAGATATTCTTTGCCACACACTCTCTGTCCCTATTTCGTTGTTCTTTATCGGCCAGCTTTTAACTTGAAAGCTGCGTCATATGCATTTCTTCTTGCTTTTTCCATGATGATTTTCATGCTAATTTTATGCATGCACAAAGCGCAAAGTTACATGAAACTTGCGTCATCTTCGACATATATTCCACCTGTCTCACTCTTACCTTTTCTGCTTGAGCGCCCCTGGCGGCCGTTAGGAAAAAAGATGCATAAATTAGCCGCATCATTGCATAAGTCACAGGGTTGAAAGCGTGTGACAAAAGTCGCGGCTTATAGTTCAGAAATTACGGTACATATGCACACCACACTTTTCAGTTTTATCTACAAAACCATTCATCTTTTTGCTTTAGCTTCACACTTGCTCGCCAATTTGTTTCACTCAATAAGATGAATACTCTGAGCTTTTCCATATTTTGATTACAATCTCAATCTTCAAGGCATGTGGATACATTTGCAGGGCACAGTATGTGTGGTTAAAAGGCATACAGTCATCTGATAATCTGGCTAAAATCCAAAACACTTATCAGTCATCCATCAACAGCTCACACTAAAACCCTGCAGGCTATCACTACAAAAACACTTGACACTTTGATCCATTTGAGCCAACTTTGTAGAATATAAAGGCTCCTTTGAATGCAGGGCAGAAGGAAAACAATGATCAGTTGGCATGCTTGCGTACACAAATGTCACACAGAACACCAGGCAATTCCTGACCATTGACAAAAATCAATTTTTCTGCAGCTGCATCAGAGAAAAACCATCAAAGCAGAGAAAGAGAGAGAGAGAGAGTGAGAGTGAGAGAAAGAGAGAGAGAGAGAGAGAGAGAGAGAAAGAGAGAGAGAGAGAGAGAGAAAGAGCTTCGTTTCACTGGCCTCATTCAGTTTGCTGGCGAGGCCAAACAACAGGAAGTGAATGTGTCTATTGACAGACAACAAGTCATATCAGTACAGCCTAGGGCCTAACTACATCTGTCACTGAGTGTGTGATCAACACATTTCTGCTGTGATGCTGTTCTCACTTCTACAAGTGAGCGGAATTGAGATTAAACCATCATAAGCAGAGTTAATTTTTGCTCAGACTTAAGGAATCCAGATACCAAGTGAAACTCAAAACTGGGGTTTGTTCAAACCGTCTGATCCTTTCAGCTTCAAGACTGCACTCCGTGACACAGGCATGAACACATTATATACACACTGTGATACATCGCATAAACAAACTTGATCACACACAGAATCACAGTTTAAGAAGCAACACATGCACAAGGACCGACTCTGGAGCCACAACAGAGCGCTGCTGTTTTAATAGCAGCGACCTGTTGCTACTGCAGCCTCTATGGAAAAAGCTGGGCTGCTGCCAGTGCTGCAGCCAGCAGCCACTAAATGAACCCAGTACCCCGACAGCAGGTCACATGGTCCACAGGCCTCTGGGCCACCGCCTGCCTGCCTGCCTGCCTGCCTGCCTGCCTGGATGTACTCATGTCAGGGGCGGTTTTCAATCATTCATCTTTCTGGCTCCAGCTTCAGGAGGGTAGAAAGAGGCTGGGGAGAGAGGGAGGGTGCAAGAGACACCCCATTCAATGCAAATCAGTGTCATGCTGCAGAAGATGCCACACACCGAGCCTGTCAGTAAGCCAGAGAGGACGGTCCCATGCACTTCAGGCAAGAAGCAGAAAATCAGGCCGACATCACCACACCACTTCCGTCATCGCAGATCAATAGAAACCGTTTCCCCTCAGTTTTCTAGGTAAACAAGATGAGTCAGCAGCAGATTTGCCGCTACAGAAGGTCGAACAATTATCCAAAATGCTCGCAAGGAATCGAGAAGATCAAACAATCTCACCTGTTAGTGAAACTAGCCCCTCAGGCAGCACTTGTTTGCTTTCAAATGCCACAGTGGAACTGGTATTAGTATAAACTACTATACCGTCCTAAGTTCCTCTTTCAGGTTCCCTGAACATAGACCATTGATAATAAGAATATTGCAGCAACTGTAGCCAAACAACCATGAAAGAAAAGTCGACGTGTTGCAATGACTTGAAAAGCCTTGAAAACCTTTATGACTCATGTTAATGCACGTACTTTTAAGCAGCTCAGACAAACTGAAGCCCATTTCAAAGAAGCAAGGCGCTCAAATCAAATGGCAACGAGAACACGAGCAGAGTTAATAAAACCTCACATGTCCCAAGCAGGTCTGCATCCCACTTTTGTCTGCTTGAAGCATCGAGATTTCAAACAACACTCCTCAGATTCCGCATGTAACCATTTACGTCAACAGAACTGCGAGGGGGCATCGGGTGGGAGGTGACTGGTATTTTCAAAAACAGAACATTGAGCGAGCCAAGCAAGCCACCGGCTCCTTCATTACGCCAGCTTGTTGCGTCTCCGCCGGGTCACATGCCAGGCCCCCGTTGCGTACACACAAACGGTCCGACGTAGTCTCATGACCGGTACAAACATTCTGACACTTGAAGGCATGAAGGGTACAGCATGCCTGGGGACAGTGTTGTTCTACAACTCTGGGAAACAGAGACACGCAGAGATTACAGTGTAGAAAACGTTTAGGACAAATCCAACCTTACGCCTAAATCAGATGTGTGGACTTGTTTTTAAAAACGCTTGTCAAACTACTGCAAAAAAAAAAAAAATCTATCAATCTATACAACAACAAGCCAGATTTTTTTTTCGTTTTTATTTTGTTATAGCTCAATTAATCAAGAGTATCTCTACTCTAAAAGACAACAACTCTCTAGTGAAATCACAAACGGCATTTGGCAACTAATCACACTTCTTTTATATTTTCTTATTTTCCCCTTTATGTGCATCTTTTCAAAATATATATTTTTTTATTATTGTTTAATTGTCTTCTGAACAACTGTTGCAAAACGTTTCAGTCATCAGTAGAGGTGTATATCACACTACAGGGATCTCAGGAACGTTGAGCAATAAAACGAATTAAAATGGTGAGTGAAGTGAATCACACCAGACGACAAGGGGCAGATTATCAAAAGACATTTGTAATTGATACTGTAATCAAGTTGCAATAAAACACCATAAGCTACTAACCGCTAAAAATGACCACCAAACAGGCCCCGATGTTGATCACAGCATGCACGCACCTGTAGTACAGCCCAAACCACTGCCATTCTTCCAGTCAACAACAGAAGGAGGAAGTAAGAAAAAGAAATAAAATCCCATTGCTTGACCTTCAGAAAGTAGTTCTTCAGGTGAGCTAAAGTAGTCAAGATTTCACACTGCAGGAAGTAGCAGGTTACTGGAAAACCCCATAACCGTTCAAAGAGATACACCACTCGTTTAGCAAGTGGCAAAAATCCACAAAAAAACAAATATCTTTAAAAAACATAAATTAATGGATGGATGAATGCATACGAGTCTGCTTTCCCATCCATTGCATCACGGCTTTGGGGAGTCAAACTATCATAAAGCTGAATCCCTTCTCAAATACTACTGAAAAGCGAGAGAATTAATGTTAAAATTTGTCAAATGTAACTTATTTTCCACATTGTCAATGTGTTAGTCACTATGGATGTGGAGTATTTCTTTCACATCACCATTTTCACCACCTTTGCAGTTGAGTAATTTTGTACTCAACTTCATGTGGTTTCGAATTGATGTCTTCTACCTCGGGACTTTTCGTCTTGACCAAGTCGTACCCTTCAGATTTCATACCCACTTTGACAAGCAACTACTTAAAGCAAGCTTCTATTCTTTACTCCTGGTGAACTGCAAGTTGCATATTTTTAAGATGCAAGGTGTTGGTCTGACAGTAACTGTGTGTTAAATGTCTGAAAACTGCAATGTTTCACAAACATGGAAAGGATTCAAATGGCCTCATCCTTTGCAGGAATTGGCCATTTTTTTAAGCCTTTAGACTTTGTAAATTATCTTTAATTCAAATGAAATTCAAGTTATACGTCTCAATATTTACCACTAGTAGGTTATTTAGTTATCCATTTGATACAGAATTGAAAATATAGAGTGTCATGGAAAGTTTTTGGTAAAAGTAAAGTGATGCAGTCTGTGAATAAATGGCTTGTTTACAGGTATAAAATGGAGGATGAATTGGTCAGCCTTCTCCACTCTTGTGATGTTATCCCAAAAAACACACAAAGCAGAGTTTGTGTTTCATCTTCCCCCCCTTTTTATTCAAAAACAAATAAAAACAGTGGAAGCCGATGCTTTATAGCCCACCTCTGTTTTTATTATGAGCATAAACTTGCTGGTTTTAAAAATAGAAATCACTGCATAGTAACTGTAAACTTCCATCAACATGCTTTTCAACACGCTCGCACAAACAAACTCAAGAGATTTGGAGCAGATACGAACAACTGTCATTGCTGTAGGTGGTGTTGATAATGACAGTGAAGACATGAAAAACATGCATTATCTCATTGCACTGATTACTAGAGTGGAAAACTACAAAATAACACTGTTGTGGCCACTTTTCTCCCTTAAGACCTCCCTGAAGTTCTAAAATTGTGGACCAAGGGAGTTAAAAGGCCCCATTTTTGAGAGTCACAACAAAGGTGGGCTACTGTTATCTGTTACTGTGATAATTGAAATCAACAAAGATTAAACGTTTGGCAATCGAGTAGATAAACAAATACAGAGGTCGTTTTTATTAAACAATGAATGAGCTGCCCTCCTCTTGTTGAGCTCATTTGTTTTCATTCGCCTCCCGGGGCCATGAAGCTCCAGCAAAAACAACTTTTCCAGCAGAGGTGGACAGTTTCAAGCAAAAGCTGATACTCTGGCGTGTTCGCTTAGGTCATTGTCATAAACTGAGTGCTTTACATCTCAAAAAGTGGCTTAAATGCTGCATAATAATTCTCTAAGTTGTATTTAGAAGCCGACTTTTCTTGTGGCGTAACTCCATCGGTAAAGAGAAGCCACAAAAGTGGCTAACTCCAGGTTTGCTTTTAGCGATAGAAAGGGGCCTAGCGGGGCAGCTTGGGTGAGAATAACCGCATCTCATGTTAAGTACAATGGGGACCTACCCTGTTTTAGCTCTCGGCCTCTTGTAAACAACCATGCGAAGGAAAAGACGGACATTTACCTGGACAGCAGCTCAACAGTGTGCCCGTCTCATTATACTTTGGTGCTTCGGCGGTGTTTTAAGTTGGTAAGTCCTTCAACAATGTGGACAGAAGTGCTCTCATTTACTCCGTTTCTCTTTGCCTTTCTTCCACTACACCTCCCAAACGCGCTGTCTGCCGTGCCTCTGTGGCAGCCCGCCGTCTCCCGGGTCCTATCGCCCCCCTCATATCAGTCGCGTTCACTGGAGGAGTGTCATTGAAAAAAAAAAAAAAAACATGTGCATTGGCCTCCATGAACCCTCTGTTTTATCTGAGCAGCTCGGTACTTCCCAGGAATACAGGTGCATCTCAAAACAGCAATGTATCTTTAAAAGGTTAATTTATTTAACTGATTCAGTTTTAGAAGTAGGATAGAAGGATAGAGTATAAATATCCTGTAAACGAACATACAAAATTAAAGAAAATACACAATACATTCAAACAGCAGCACCCAGTTTTTATTTTTGAAAATGACTCAAGTTATATGTTGTCTAATCCTTCCTCCATTGAAAGAAAAATAATTGTTTTCAATCATCAACAAAAAGTTCAGAGTAATGTGACACTGTTGCTGATTGTGAGTGGATGTAAACTTTTGGCCAACAGCCCTATATATTTACATGTAATGGTGAGATTATTCCACAATTTCAAATTGCTCATCTGGATAAGGATACTGTGATTTGATGTCTCATGAAACTACAGAATAAAATCTGAGAACTAAATCAAGAAAACCTGCTTCTGGGGCGGTAACTTGTGTTTGTCGTTTTGTTTTGTTTTATTTTGGGGGTTTTTTGGCATTTCAATTGTGCTCTTTAGCTGAGGAGAAGAAAGAACAAAATATCTGTGGAGACTAACTTGGCCTTAAGAATGATTTTTGATCATATTAAGTTGTAAAAAGATACCATGAAGAACTGTTCTATTTGTCATCCAAAAAAAGCAGCTGGCACAATTTTCAACCAAATCATGCCAGTGAAAACATGGATGAGGTACATCTATTAGTTGTGCACTCTAACTTTCATGGAAAGACGCAAGAAGAAAACCACTGTTGAGGAAAAGCAATTAAAATAATGTTTAAATTTGTCATAAGCCACTTTAGGATATATAGCAAATATGGAATAAATGTATTTTTCTGTCAGGCGAGTCCATAAATAAACTTAGCGTGAAAAATACTGGACAGTGGACAATTAACTGCAAACTGTGTCTTCTGGCAGTGTAAAGGCATACTGTGAGAGATACATTGGAATGGTTTAGAAAATTAACATTGTGTGTCATACTGAACACAGTAAAACATGGTAGTGGCAGCATCATGCTGAGAGGATGCTTTACTTCAGCCGCTACAATGAAGCTGATGATGATGCTAAGTACAGAAGGGGAACTGGGGGGGGACCTGTTGCAAAAGACTTTAGATTCGGGGTGAAAGTTCACCTTTCAGCAGGGTAGCCATACAATCAGGGCTAAAATAAAATAGATTACAAAAAAATATGTATAGATACTAGAATGGCTCAGTCAGCATTCAGACCTGTTGTTTAAGTATCAGTGGAAAAACTTGATGTGTGACTGATGTTCATAGATGCTCTCAGTCCAGTCTGTCTGAGCTTGAGACATATTGCAAGGAAGATGGACAAAGATACCAATCTCGAGATGTACAGAGATATTTTACAAATGATTTGGAATAATTATAAATTATTCCACAAAATACTGTTTTACTCAAAAAATATAATTTTCATAAAAAAAAAAAAAACATCTTTAGAATTATGTGATAACTTGTGCTGGTCTGTTTTTTTCCTGACTATTAAAAAAATAAAATCTCACTCAAACACTGAATTTTGTGGTTCTATAGTTGGTTGGTTGTAAAACTGAAAGGACACCAATGTTTTTTACAAAGCATTGTAATTGTGCTTCAAACTACTAACTACTTTGTTTTTCAATTGTTTTTGGAAGGATGAAAACAGGGAAACAATTCAAAATGGAACATTTCATTCCTAATGAACTTTATTACAAGAACTGTCATTCAAAGACTAAAACAAATGTGAGAGTAATGAAGATGTGTATTTATTGGATTTGCAGAACAGTGATTTTTAAAAGACTCGAGGTGCTAAACAGAAGTGCCTGCAGCCCAGAGCTCACACATGTTGGCAACAGATGATGTTCTCCAGAAATGCAGCTCACTTTCAAAACAGCATCAGTTGGCCTTCTTATTTCCCGCATATTTACAACTGCGTGAAAAGCTGAAGTGCTGCAAACGAGATTCAGACTGCATACATTTAAAACATCCTTATACAATGACTTCCTGAGTGTGGTGTTTGATCCCTGTTTCTTCCTGTGCCTCAGATAGATGCATAGTTAAGTTTAAATAATGTAGTAGAGGTTCAATAAAACACAATAGTACAGTAAGTAACTAGTGGATGACAGGATTCCAGCGACTGCCACTAGACTTCCTTCTGCGATGAAACATTTATTGTCTGTGTGCCCTCTACCTCCGAGTCTATTCTACTGTCATTTCCTCTTATTTTGTCACTTACTCTGTGATGTGTTCCTCACTGTTCCAATGAGTTAGCTTTGCCTGGCTGTTCCTGTCATAATACAAACAGAGCTCACAGAGGGAATCCCATACATTTTACTATTGTTTTGCTTTTTGCTTGAGCTCCCATCTCCTAGTACATTCAATTTTGCACTGACTTTCTTTATTAATAAAATGGACCTTAAAAATAAATGCGCGCCACTCTTTTCAGGTTTCTATTTGTTAATAATGTATTACTAGTCTGTAACATAAAATTCCAAGTATGTGGTTTGAGCGGTGGGAATATAATATATATATATTTATATATAAGACACTACATGTACAGATTTTGTGCAGAAAATCTGCAGTGAACATCTGGTACAGATGTTCAGGTTCTGTGAAATATATTGATTTTCTAAAAGTATGTTAAAAAAAAAAGTGATGTTAAGCGAGGCAATTTTTTTTTTCTTTTCTGAAGCACAAACCTTCTCAGACTGACACCCACAGTTCAACCCACTGCCACCATGAGACACTGGTGCAGCGGGGAGAAAGATGTGGCTGGCTGGCTGGCTGGTTGGCCAGTCAGGCTACACTGGAATGTGGGGTCTTTTGTTTGTCTGGGAGAGGAGTGGGTCAGGGGGAGAATGCCATTGATGATTGCAGGGAGGAAGAATGAACCTCCAGGAAGTGTTCTTGCTGTCCCTGCTCCCCCCTCACGCCCCCCCCCCACTCTCGTTCTCTCTGTCTCTGTCGTTTTTTTTCCCCAGTGTGTGAGAACCTTCACCGTGCCGAGCCTCTCTCCGCTGAGGCCCCGGTCCCCAGGCACAACCACTGCTTTGTCTTGCCCTGTGAACACACACACCCCTCCTCTGTTGGGTGCCTACGTTTGCCAGGGTATGAGAAACACGGGGCCAAGGCTCCTATTCTTATCCACATCACTGCCCCTGGAAGGATGTGACTGTGTCTGTGCTTTGGTGCTGCATGATAAATTGTGTTTTTGCATAGCCTCACTTTGAATTCATCAGGATTCTGTTAGTTTTACATCTTTTGTTAAGTTTAGTCTTGTTCTAATAGTCTGCTGGTCACAGCCACACTAAAAATGGAATGAAGTACTAAGGGGATAAGAATCTATCTGGTGGCCCCTTCCAACCAGTGGCTGCCATCTTCCGTCACATTGCTCACTCCCTTCTGTGTCAGGAGGCTGCGAGGAGCTGCAAATGGCCCTTTCAAAGCGCACGACAGCTGGAACACGGGGCAAAGGTGACTGAAGCAGTTGGGGGAGCACAAGAAGGGCCAGAGGGGGGAGGAAGGGAGACAGAGGGGCCACGAGATGAGCAGCTGCAACTTCGAGCCCCTGTTTCTTCACATTGTCACCGCCTTTTGCCTTAATGATTACAGAGGAAACTCAGGATGGTGTTTTACTCATTGCTTTTCAAAGGATTTAATAAAAGCGGTCTTTTGTAGCATAAATCTGGTTCAGAATCTGGTCTTGTCTGAAGAAACAAAAGCACTATTTTGGTTTGGAGCCAGGGATTTTTTTTTTGATACAAAACTGCATCAGTGGATTCAACCTCCAGAAGTTCACAACAGGCCACTGACCTGCTATGATACAATAAGGTATTTATGCTTCTTTGATCTATTCAGATACCACAGTGATCACTTCTCTGAGGCAGAAAATAGCTTCTTTCATCCAAAAGCAGATGTAAAACCACATGCAACATTTTTGAGAAGCTTGCTAAACTAATCAAATTTAAACTCTGGCTTTTGAAGGTCCTGGATATTTCTGAGAAAATGAAAGAGCTAGCAAAATGGAATCCCCTGTGCAAATACAAAACTGAAGCCTCAATCAATTTTAGAGTTTTATTTACATTAGTAAATGTCTCTTAGTTGATATTTTTATATCTACTAAGAGACAATGTAGATAAATAATAATGTGTGGAACCTGTAAACGTACCTGACTTGAACTGATTTGTTTTAGTATATATTTGAAAAATGAAGGAAGATGCAGCCCAGCAGCCTCAAATGTTCAAATTGACTTTGTTTAAAATGTTAACAATTTTTGCAATTTATTTAAGATAATTTCTTAATCCTGAACATGATTCAGACTTAGGAGATGTCTTATGAACATTTCATTGCATATCTAAAAAAAATCTCTTCACTGCATACTTACATGTGGAAGCTATTGCAGACATCTGGTAAATTATTAATTCTGGAAAAGGTTCCAACAAGGCAGTCTTGTAAAAGATCTTAGGGGTGTCAAAGCCCCAAAAATATCAGAGTAAAAGGGGCAGAAAGCAAAATAAGAGTGAAACTTTTGAAAAACTTACCATTTTCCTTACACCTCACAATGATGTGGAAAAATCTCAAGAGTTATGGCTACTTGGGAACGCATAATAATTTTGTAGGATATGTTAGTTTTAAACAATTATCTGCAGTTGTTCCAGGTCCGCCACACTGAAGAGATTTATGACGCTGAAAGCCAGCCCTGTTCGTGGGACAGGTGTTTTAAGCAGACAGCAAATGTACTCTGCCCCCTCCCCTCTTCCAGTGTAGTACTCTGCTACTTGCTGCCGCTGTGTGAATTCGCGGAGTAGTACAGAACTTATTGTGGCGAAGTGCTATCGCGAGACTTGTGCCATTATCAACCTGCTTTGACACACACACAGCAGCGCTGTGAGCGCAGCCTGCCTGCCTTCCCAGGGTCGGGACTGGAAGCCTCAAGAAACGGCAAGAAGAAACGAACATCTGGCCGTACATCATGAGAGCACCCCGGAGCTTGTAGAAGGGGAGGAAAAACACGACGATAGGAGCGGTAATACAGGTAAGTAAGTAAGAGGGAGTGTTGCTTTCGTGCCTTTTAAAACGGAGAAAGCGAAAGTTAAAAAGAGTGTCCCCCTCTCCGCTTCGTTCAGCGCAGTTGGCTTTCTGCTTGTGAGTTCCTCCGCTGTTTAAAAGGCTCCCAGGACGGACACGGAGCTCGGTTTTCTCCTCCCGTTTTCTTCTTTATAAAACTAAGTCGCGCATAAATTAGCATTTAGCGTCATAAGACCTTAGCAACGGGGTGTTTTTTCTATAAATACTTTTTTATTCTCTTTAAACAAGTGCGTCCAGTTCAGCGCGTGTTTTGAGTGTTCATTAAAAACGCTGTTTTGCGATATGAAAAAGTTTGAAATACAGTGTAATGTCGCAGCAGCTTTAAATACATTCTTATATAAATACATTTTACCTAAGTCGTTAGGTTTCTTTTTACTGTGCAACCCAGCGTTAACATATGGCATAAAGAGGAGCACAGCTGGAGGTAGCGTTTCTATTGCGGTGATGTCAGAGCAGCTGACTCCACAGCTTGCAGTGTAATTAGCAGGCAGAGCAGCAGTTTACTCACTCTGCACCGCTCTTATTTTTTCACCTCAGCCTCCCGGACGAGCTCTTCCACTCGCATTGCACTTGGTTGTCCCGTACACAGCTTTTTCCTACATACGGAGAAGCCCCGGTGAGTGCGGAAGCGCAGGGATACTCGCTTGGGAATCATTCGGAGGGGCTCCGGTCACTTTGTGAATCAAGGGAGGGTGAGCGCAAAACTTATACATATACATATAATTAACTTTCAAGTTAGACAAAGTTAATAATGTTGGATTTTAAATTCAAAACCGGTTTAAGTTATGAGCGGACCAAGCAGCTGTTTGGGGCCCCTTGGGAGCACACAAAATATACCTCAAAATGTCAAATTTCTGTTCTATAGAGACAATTTAAAATCTTAGGAAAGTAAATCGATTTTTAGATTTTTATGCATTTGTAGGATTGGATATAGACAGCATGGCCCTTCGCCCAGGATGTAACTGTGTCAGAGGGCGTCATAACTATTATGAAAATTAAAAAAAAACAAAAAAACAAGGACAGATCAAATGTAGAGTGTGTGACCTACACTGTGAGCACAGATTCCTCAAAAGACAGTTTAGGTATTCACAAAAAAAAAAAAAAATGCAACAACTTTATATTTTACACAATCTGAGTTATTTACCATGTCATTTCTTTTAAATAATACACACAGTTATTTCTACACAAAACAATGTTACCTTCATAGTACGGCATTTTCAACATCAGGACTGTGTTTTTCTGTGTTGCCCGGGCTTAATAGGGTTTGGCTTAGTGCTGCGTAAATCCATGCCCTACACATCTAGAGCAGAACCCTAGTTACTACACTTTCACTTACATCTTATTCATGTCTCATTAGAATTTAGTTTTATGTGTCTGTTTACTACATGTAGTGAGTTGGAATTGGGGCACCTGATCAAATTCTGCTCCAGAATCTTTGGCATCTTTGTCCAACTCTGTTCAGATCTTAAGGTGTAAGCGGTAGCCATTCATGCTTTAATGATGCCCTGGGCAAGTGCCTCTTTTAAATGTATTTATTTTTTCCAATTGACAAACAAATTGATATGATATTTTTTAATGTTTAGTAAAATTAATCAAACTAAGTTTCAAAGAATATTATAAATGTAGAATGTTTATGTCCAGGTTTGACACATCTTTATAAAGCAGTTATTACATCTGTCTCAAGTAAAGTTTGCCCTAACTTCACCAAATAAAAAATAAATGCTTTTTTCAAGCTCTTGTGCCATCACCAGTTTAATGACGCCCTGAGTGGTGAGCCATATCACCCATAAACGAATCTACCATTGGATGTGTGCCTTTAGTTGTATTATAAAGTCATTTAATATCACTCTTTTTGCGCTATTTAGCTCGTATTGCTGGTCATATTCTCTCTGTGCTTTAGGTCACTACGTGTTTACCTCTAAAGCTCTGCGCTGTGCCCTCTGTGTGCTCCTCGCTTGGTTTATCCACTATCCTGTTTTTCCTGTTTTTCCATCAGGTTATGAAGGAAGAATGGAGTTCCCAGACCATAGCCGCCAGTTGCTGCAATGCCTGAGTCAGCAGCGTCACCAAGGCTTCCTCTGTGACTGCACTGTTCTCGTCGGGGAGGCTCGGTTCAAAGCGCACAGAGCTGTGCTGGCCTCCTGCAGCATGTACTTCCACCTCTTCTACAGGGACCAGCTGTACAAAAGGGACGTTGTGTATCTCAACAGTGACATTGTGACGGCGCCGGCTTTCAGTCTCCTCCTTGAATTTATGTATGAGGGGAAGCTGGAGTTTAGCGCGTTGCCCGTGGAGGATGTTCTGGCCGCAGCCAGCTACCTCCACATGTATGATATAGTGAAAGTCTGCAAAGGCAAACTTAAAGATAAGGAACTTTCCTCCCTGGATGAGAAGTTAGGGGAGGGCCTGGGACTCGACTGCGTGGACAGGGAGAACTCCTCAGATGGTGAGCTGCACTGTAAGCAACTCATTCAGCGACACATTCAGGGGCTCCACAGGGCCCCCCCGGCGGAAGACTTTGACACAGACAACAGTGAAGTCAGGCTGGCTGTCACTGATCGTGATAGGTCCATGCAGAGCAGGCAGAAGGCGAACGGTCACTCCGGCAGGTCCCCGGACCTTGTAGGTGTCAATTATATGTCAGCGGAGGCCGAGACCTGCGTCCAAACAGCTGGAAAAACAAAAGCTGATGTCAGTAGCTCCACCGTATTGCTGTCCCAGAGGTCCTGCGCTTCAGATGACATGGACTGTGCGCTGGATTTGTCTTTCAAGCCTCTGTCTAGCAGAGATCTCTTACACCCCTCCTACGTCTCGGGACAGCTGGCCCTCGACAGCCAGCAGCAGGGCACTGAGCCACTTGTTAAAGACGAACACGACTTGCTGTCAGAGCAGGAGGACAGTGAGCCGATGAGCCCTGAGAGCCAGCGCTTTGGGAATAGTGCCAGGAGCTCAGTGGTGACAGGGTTCGCTGCCCTCTTCCCAGGCAACAACGGTGCTACAGCCGCCCTGCTCTCAAAGGAGGAGGACCTGATGGACGAGGAGGGGGAGGCATGCGGGAGGCAGGAGGGCGCCCCAGGCAGCGAGCCGGACAGGAGGGGTGGGCTACTGGGGAACAGCGAGGAAGAGGAAGAGGACGACCTGGCCTCCTCCGACATCTCCACCTCCAGCGGGGTGCTTCTACCTCCGGGGCAACAGGTGTGTGTGTGTCCCCTCTGCAGCAAAGTCTTCCTCAGCCCCCACGTGCTGCAGCTGCACCTCAGTTCGCACTTCCGCGAGAAGGACGGCGCCCGCTCCAAGCTGTCCCCGGACGGTTCCGTCCCCACATGCATGCAGTGCAACAAGACCTTCTCGTGCATGTACACCCTGAAACGCCACGAGCGCACCCACTCCGGCGAGAAGCCTTTCACCTGCGGCCAGTGTGGCAAGAGCTTCCAGTACTCCCACAACCTGAGTCGGCATGCAGTGGTTCATACGCGCGAGAAACCTCACGCCTGTAAGTGGTGTGAGCGGCGCTTCACCCAGTCCGGGGACCTTTACCGCCACATCAGGAAGTTTCACTGTGGCCTTGTCAAAACTCTTGCCATTGGATAAAACACCTCTCACCAGTGCCATATCAGACAGAATGTCCTGTCATACACTGACTACTACTACTGAACCATTTTTGCTGTTCTTATACACAAGTTGGCAGTTTTTTAAAGACGTATCTTAAGTTTATAAAGATGTAGCAACTTTCAAACTGGAGCTGTTTCTTGTGCTGTACTTTGTCAGAGGCTGCTGAGATTACTGGATGTGTATCAGAGAGAGTTCAACAAATCAGATAATGCACTTGATATTTTCTGTCTTGTTTATTGTCAATCTGTTGAGTTTATTTGCTGAAAGGTTCAAATCCTTTTGGCAATGTGTAAAGCTTACACACAATCGTCAAGAGAGAAAGAGAATTGAGTTTTGTTTGTGCACATGGGAGATCAGAACCGTCCGTGAGTAGCAATATATGATTTCCTTTTAAGCGCCTACATTATTTTATTATTTATTTTGCGTTTTTTTGTAGCCTTTATGCTATCATGAAGCAGAAAACACAAATGAATGACGTTTAACTACTGGAAGTTTGACTTTTTACTGTTTAGTTTTGGAAATGAAGTTTTTATGTTGTGATCTAAGTATTCTTTTGCCTTTTTGATGGATTAAATTTCCAGCTCCTTTAGTTTTGAGCACATCTCGGTGGATTGGCCTGATATTTGCTACTTTATAGACGGAACAGAGATGAAAAGTAGCAGAGATGCACCGATCACGCGTCTCTTGATCAATACTGATTTCAGTTTTCCCACAAGGTCTGCCAATACTAATTTTTGACAGCTAATTTGTATCATTCAGGACTATATTACAGTCTATAATACAGTCCTGAATAATACTTCAGGGTACAAGTAAAACTACTTGTACCCTGAAGTACAAGTAGTCTTAACAAAAACATAGAGGATTATACAAATATCCACATTTTTTTTATTTTTATCAAAGAATATAGTCCTAACAGTCTGTGTTTTTCTCTGAATTAAACTGAACAAAGTGCACCAAAGCAAAGGCTGTTAATGCATTTACAAACAGAACATTTTAGTTACATTTATTAAACAGGAAAATAAAGGCTCATTATTTGACTTACTGACCACCAGTCAGAAAAGACTGGGGAAACTAGCCTCTTTCAACTAGCGACGGATTGGTTTGTCACCAGCAAATTAAATCATCTTTAGACACTAAATATAATCCATGCAACAAAAATATTTAATTTGAGAAGTTTCTTTATTTATAGGCAGCAGACAACAGCAAGATTATCTGCATAACCTAGCCAAAAACGGCTCGTCTAGTCTGTTTTTCTTCTATAAAGACATCATAGACCACAAACTGCCTGCAATGTTTTTTAGTTTTAATGCATGTGATGAATTGCAGAAAAAAAAAGAAAGATTTTTTTCAACGTTTGACATGTTTATTACAAATTTGAGCAGATCAGGGCTAGATATCATTTCTGATATCGGGGTCTGGCCCAAATGGATCGGTACATCTGTAGTAATTTAAACTGTCATCATCAGAGGCTGACTATAATGTATCCATCAAAGACACTGTATGGAAGAATTTCTCTTTTTGAATTAATTCTGTGAGCTAAATCATCTGCACAAAAATAATCACAAATCAGTTGGTCTGTCTTGTTTTTGTATGCAAAAAAAGGGACAGACCAAAAATATTCTTAGTTTATATCCTTTTAATAAATAAGGGGAAAAACTAATTTTCTACAGTATGCAACTGTCTGATCTGATCAGATCTGATCAAGGGAAATTGCCTGATTTTCAGCTCTGACATATTGATCAGTGCATCTCTGGAAAGGTATTAAACTAACATCTGTAACACTGTTGCCTAATGAAATTGTTTAATCTAGTGTCTTTTCTAAATTAGCACATGTTGTTATGCTTTTTATTTTTTAAACTGTTGAAGCCTTTAAAAAACATGGATTATCTTAAAATACCAAGCAATAACAAGTGTCTTTTTAAGAAATTATCCAAAAGCATTACCAGTCACTGAAAAAAATGTTCTAAAATAAATCTGGATTGTTTTATTGACTCACTTGGGTTAGTTATTTGGCTGGTAAAAGACCTTGTTATTTTTTTTGGTATGATTACAAAAGGTACGGAATCAAAATTAGAAAGCATCAAACGTTTGCCATTTAGCTGCTTCTGCTCAATTTTCTCCTTGTTTTACACCTCTGTATGTGTCTAAGTTACTACTGATGAAGTCTTTGTCTCTTTATGGGCAGGAAACGGTTCTGTTTGTTTATGCATAGGTGCTGTTATGGATTCTTAACTTGGGAGTAGCACTAAAAGTTCAAAATATTCATCTAATCTGTCCTGAAAAGACTTGATCAGAAATTATTTATTAGTTGGACTTGGTTCAGGGTTTACTTTTAGGTGTTTGTTTTTGGTTTTTTTGCCTAGCGATGTTGGTACACATTAACTGGTGTTGGGTCTGTCGGTTCGTTTTGTTTTTCTTTTTTCTCTGTGCAAATCAACTTACTGTAATCGTATTTTAATATATAATGTTTTGGAAAATCTCTCCAGAGTTTTCCATATGTCTCACATGGAACACAGAGAAGCACTTCTTTTTAGCATGCATATAATTTCAACACTATTGTCTAGGCTGCTATTTCTTACTATTTGTGTATTTAATGTAAATATATATTATATTTATCAAATGGGCTTGTTTCCCCCCCCACATCAGAAAGTGTGTGAGTTGACATCTTTGTCAGAGTTTGTTTCCTTCTCCACGTCTAGGAGTCTATTGAGCTCCAACCTTCTAGCTACAAATCATTTAGTAGTGCTCCAACTTCTGCTCTGACAGGTGAAACAGTTGTTCACAAGCTCCAGCCGCACCGATACGCTACTGGCTACCTATAGAAACCAGACAATACAGGCATTGTCCCCCCACTACCCGCCTCCTTCACCTCTCTTCCAATTCCAGGTAGTTCTCAAGGGATCATTGTGTATCTCTGCTCTCCAAAGCTAAGGGGAGAAAAGGCACTTCAAGCCTCTTTTTGCACTTTTTCTGGGTTGAATGGAACCGGTGGAATGTGAGAAATGTATTTAGCAAAGGCAGACAGTAAACAGATGCATTGTTTGAAGGCTTCAAAGCATGTGGTGGAAAAATGTCCATTGTTCCCTGATTAATTTTTTTTTCTGGTCTTTAGAGAAAATCAAATGAATTCAGAAACAGCTATTGGCATTTTTTTTTCTTACAATGAATAAGGAGGCAGACTTTGCTTGGAATTGCAAGAGTTTTTTTTTTTTTTTCCCTGATTCAAACCCAGCAGTGATGCTTGAATGAAATAAAAACTCCTTTTCACACACATCACTTCTGATAAGTGCTGGTAAAGTTCATTTGAAAATGGAGCACAAAGGAATGTAGATTTTCTTTCTTTTTTTAAAGGGACCTTTCTGATCCTCTAATGTATAGCGGTAGAATAACTAACATGTAAAAATGAGAAAAAAAAAACATCTTGATTTTGTTTGCTGTTTTTATTTATACCTCCAGGATGATCACCAAATGTGCCTTGTAGACACACGAATCGGTGCCGCATCTGGAGAAAACTTTTTAATTTCTATTTTTTGTTTTTGCCTCACAGAAACAATGCCCTGCTGATATTAAGATATTTAATTTTTTTTGTTGTTGTTTTTTAGATAAAATGTTTGGGCAAAACTAAAAAGCATTCATTAGTGATTTATTGTGAGAGATTAAACCAAGGGGGTTGAAATTTTGTGAATAAAGTAGCTGTGGTTGTGTTAAATTGAAGTCACCTTTGTGTTGAATCTTTTAAACCAATACTACTGGAAATTAATCTGTTTCATTTGTATTTTTATTTTTATGTCACTGTTGAATGTGAAAAGCATATTGTTTTTTTCTTCTTGAGACAGGGATATGTTTGCCCCTCATGCTGTATGCTCTTTCAAATCGAAAGCAAATCACTGGAATTGTGTCCTCTGCAGGTTACAACTGTGAATAATCATGACAAATATTTATTTCATGTGCTTCCTGTACAACATTTTCTTTTTGCTTTTAATTTGGCTCATATGTGAAAAAAGCAACCACTTCTACATGTCGAACACATACATTTTCAATAGACTTTTAGAAGTGCCATTAGAATCTAATATAATTTTTTAAATGAAAGTATATTTTCTAGCGAGCAGTTGCTTCAGTGTTAGCGGTATAGAGATTTAGAGGACAATCTTTGTGCAGAATTGGCATTGCTTAGATACTGAGACAATTTTACTTTGATCTTTAATTGTGCATTTTTCTGTGTTTGGGCTTTTGTTTTCGGAGTGTGACTGTGTGTGTGTGCTGTGAAAATGTGACAATCTTGATTTAGGTCTTTTATTGAGATTCTACATAGAATTAAATGGAACAACTTTATCTGTTTGTGTGGCAATCTTTTTGTTTCCCCACCCCCCGTTTCCCTTTTTAAGCAGTTTCACACCAGCTGATTATCAGCCAACTTTGATTAAAAAAACAATAACAAAGCAGATTTTCTACCATAATATTTCACAAGAAATATGTGTGTCAGAGCTTATGCAGATGGGGAATTTTTGTTTCTCTTATCACAATCCAGAGTCGTCTCTTACGATCTTTTTAGCTTATTTCTTAGTTGTTATATTAGTCTGGAGACTTTTAGATAAATATTCTATTGAAAGATTCAAAGGCAACTCATTTTTAGTTGTCTGGCAGTCCACCTGATATTAATTTAAAATGCCTTACTATTTCAATGATTCATAATGCGGTTTATTTGACAAAGTTCACATAGACTTTGGAAGAGAAACAGGCCCACAGCTTCACATATCCTCCATATTTAACCATGAGAATGAGGAGCTTTTTCGCATATTCATAATTTTTTCACACCTGAACCGTTTTTTTTTTTTCTTTTTTCCTAAAAATTTCTTGGTCTCTAGCAAACAATTCCAGGTGAATTCCCAGAGGAGGTGATGTTTGTGAGGATAGGAGAGGAGAGTCTTCTTTCTAGTATCACTTAAAACTCAACACTTGGCTGCAGTTCTCTAGGAAGCATGAAAGACTTTTTTTTTCTAAAACAGATGTGCCTTTTCTGCTGTCACATTTCTATCCCAGCGAAGGGTTCATAAAAAAAGAAACTGAACTTTCTGCCCACTGAATAAATGTACTCCAATGGATTAAAAGAAATAAAATGATGCCACTGCAGTGAAAGATTCATTTATTTTAAGGCTTTTTACACATTTTCACTATCGGTGCGGATAAAGGTGGGTGTCACCGTATGCCAATGTGAAGTCCTTGTCTGACACACTAGTGGTTGCTGTGTGTATGGAGTGCTGCAGTGTGTACAGACAACAGTGTGACAATACTTCAGGTCTTACGGGCCCTATCTGTCTGAAAGCGTAAACTGACCTCAAGGACAGAGTAGTTTCAAGATGAGCTCCTATTGTTTCTGACCTGTTTCCAATATACTGAAGAAGAGATAAAACCTCCATAACAAACCCACTTGACTGCTGTTTAGTTTTGACCAAAACTCGACTTGATTACACACATTATTTGTGTGTAAACACACTCATACCAAATGTGTGTCTAATTAAGGACATTCATGCCAATTCACTGAAGATTTTCACTATCGAAATAATACTTTTAATTATTTCCCTGCTGCACCATGAAAGAAATCCAGCTGCTCTGCTACGTGATCCCAATCGGGATGTGCTCGGGTTCCCACCACCCTCCCCCAAATCCCAGCTCACCCACACTCTGAGAACGCCATATAGACAAGGGCCGCATCCAGCTCGCCCAGAACTGCCCGCCCCCCACGGCCCCCAAAAAACCACGGCCTCATCCCACTGGTCTATTGTGTGCGTGGGTAGTAGCTCAGCCGGGCTATTGTCTGGCCCAGCTCCCCAGCACGTACTTTATACACAAACAGACGACACGGCGGCGCTAGCCAGCCAGCTCCAACATAAAGAAAACAATGTCCTCCCAAGATCATTCATAGCCACCCCAACAGCCTCAGCCAGCTTATGGCACTGTAAATAAGGGCCCTTCTCAATGTTACTGTAAGCAGTCACAGTAGCAGCAGGCCTCGGAGCGCTCACCGGCACCAAACATCTCACATCTGCCTTCAGGGATCCGGAGCTTAAACTTCCTGCCTGTGTGCATTTCTTATGAACCAACACATTCACATGGAAAGCAGGGGCCATGTGATGGGGCTTAGCTGCAGGGTGACGAGCTGGGATATGTGCAGTGTAACTCGACGGAGTAATAAAACATTCCTCTCCAAGGCTCAAAGCCTGGTTCTTTCTGTGTGTTCCAATGTGTGTGCGTGTGTGTGTGCGTGTGTGTGTGTGTTTGTGTTTAGAGGTACTTGAGAGAAGTTGAGAGGAAAGTTGTAAGTGTCCACCACCTCAACAAGGCCAGCGGTGGGAGCCCTTGACCTCTGCAGGGACGGACTGCCAGGGACAGCTGGTGGGGCCAGTGTTTATTTATTTATTTCTTAACAAAGGACAGGTGGTCACACTTTGAAAAGGGCACACAAACATGTCCGCACGCACGCTTGTGTACAGACAGTACACACACACACACACACATACGCAGTGTTAGTTTGCCCCCCTGGCTTACACATGCATATTGTTATCATCCACTTAATGTTTGGAGGAGCCATTCTTTTGACTTTCAGAAAATCTGAGACAATATTCTAAAGGGCATATAATCATGATTTTTGCAACTTTTCCATTTCAGTGGTATTCATAGCTGTTGATCATGATAGTTATATTAATCTCAGTATGAGAAAAAACAAAAAAGGCAGTCGTCCATTAGTAGTGGTGTTACATTTCAGCCACCAAATCAATACATAATGTAATCTCAACTAAAGACCAAAGTAGCAGCAGTAAAGGATGACTTGAAATAGAGTTAAAAAAAATAATTTGTATAGATTTTTATTCAGTGAAGAGGGCAAAGTCAAGAGAAAAGACTTAAAGTAATAGATTACAAACAAGCTTCCATGGTTATAATATTGAGGGAGGAAAGTGGAAACCCATGCCTGTACACATCAGAGCAACAATGCTGGTCAGAACCAGACTAGAAATTGAATCTATATGAAGGAATTTTAGGGTTATGAATCACAATTTTGTTGTTATTCGTGGTCATTTGCCACTGTGATGAATTACAGGCACTTTACAACAGAGCACTTTTAGTTTCCCCACAACAATCAGTTGTTTTGAGCTAATGCTACATGCTATGGACGAAATGGAAGTGAAAGTACGACTATATGAGCTAACTGTAACTGCAGTCAAAACCTTTCTCCATTTGGCTTAGACATGTTTCACAGGATTGATTATTGATTTCACGTGATCATCAGAAATCATTAAATGTTTTGCACTGACAGAGGATACATGAAAAATAGAACTATTGACATACGGTACATCTTATCTGTGGAAAAGCAGATTAAAATGGATTTTTCATACTTTTAACATTTTAGGTTTTATGATTCTAAAATGTCATATCTGGCCTGTAATTTCAAATAAACCGCAGAAGTTTGACAACACTTTCCACTTCTTTGCTTACATCTGGTTGTAAATAGAATAAGATCATATCAAATACACTAAAATCATCATAAAAGTATGTAGCAATCTCTCGTACTGGGTTGACCTTATTTGGACCGTCTCTCTTAATGGTGCCAAGATAGCGTGTCCTTGGTCCAGCATACAGCTGTCACTAACTCACGCTCCATCCACTCAATGACTCATATTTATAGCAGCAGCATCACTGGGTTTGACACTCGCCACGCTCAGACCACAGCTGGTCCTCCAAAAGAAAGGGTGAAAGACAAAGCCACGTGGCCCGGTCCAGTTGGTGCTGTCTGGTGCTCGATGGGTGATTATGTGGGGCCCCCATTGCTTCTTGCCACCATTCATGTGCCATATAGATGAGGGGTTGTTTCTCAGCAAGGCTGCTCAACGCAACCTTTTGGTGTCAAGGATGAGGATGTGCTTGAAACATCTCGAACAGCTGTACCCCGGTTTATGGAGGTACATGAAGTCATCATTACAGAGTTGAAAACAGCAAGATGGGTTGAGGGAGGCTGAGCATCATATGCAAAGCAGTCAAGTTAAAGAAAAGAACTGAAAAGAATGCAAAACATGAATAATCACATGTTCAAAGATGGAGCCCAAGGGTATGAAACCTACAGTGATAGAAAGAAGATGCAGTGCCCTCTGCATTTGATAAAATCTGTGTGTATCCCTCCATTTTGAACTTCTATAACATCCTTTGTCCACTCTTGTTCATCACAGTTTCATTGGTTTTATACCTTTCATTAGTTACTCTGTCTCCATAGATGCTTATGAAATATGCTATTTTATTGAAACCACCCAAGAGTTGTAAAAATCAACTTCTATGTGCCTTATTTGATTGTTTTCTTTCCCTTCTTTAAAACTGCCTATAAAAATGTGTCTGCAGGATGTGTCGCGTTTCTCATGTGGATTATTAAATTCCTCGACACTTTGATCTACTTTATACGTTATGAATTACACAAAGAACAATAAAAACATGACTTAATTTCATAGTAGTTGTAAGGGAGGCAAATATTTGAGGCACTCAAGGCTATGTAAGCCTGACTGTCCCCTGCACCAACTAAATGTGCTCAAATAAAGACAGGCAACTTTTCAATGGAACATAGATTATCAACTTTTATAATGTGTGAATATATATAAATGCATTCTACTCCAAAAAAAAAAAAAGAAAAAAAGAGAAAAAAGAAAAAGTTAAATAATCATAACCAATACCCAATATTCAGCAGAAACACTGCAGCTTTAAAAGCCACATATCTACATCAAGTCTTTCGTATCCAACTGAATTTCTTAAAAGTCTTATCAAGAAATGTGCAGACAAGTTGACGCCTGGCTCCCCAGCAGCTGTCTGCTCACTCAGCCAGAAGTCAAGCGGTGCACTCGGACACCAACTGCAACAGCTCCCCAAAGACCCGGGCCACAACTGGGCCGCTGAGCAGGCGATGTGACTCGACGGCGCACAGACACATTTGCAATAAGCTCCGCGACGCTCACTCGAACCGAGCCGGAGCGCAGATAAACACAACGCCGGCATCCGCTGCACGGCGTGTGACTGGTCGCTGTAAAGTGCTGCTGAGAACAATTATTTACAGTGTACAATATCTGACCCTGAAAGGCAGCCGTCGCCAGTGATGAACAGCAGCCAACACAAAGTGATGACTACACCGCCCCAAGGTCGGGTCCGGTAGGGATAACCGAAGCCAAAACGGCTTCAAAGCTCCGGTTCTGTTCTATCGCTCGTTTGTCTTGTTTCAGCAAATAAATCTCAAGGTCACTCCAGAAAAGCTGGGTAGGAATTTCATTATCGTCGTCGAGCCAAAATAAAACACTTTGGTTGAAAGGTTGAAGGAGTTTGTCTTCAGACTGGGGAGACTAATGTGCTCGCGCACAAAGAGACAAATCCGAAGATGCCAAGTCTCTCCAACAACTCAGCTCTCAAACAAGCATTTCATGAAGTGTGCTGCCACCTGCTGAGTAACCTTCAGACTCGGGTGGGGTTTTTTTTAAAATAAATATTTAGTGCCAAATAGCAGGAAATACATAAACCCCTTGGTTATGTTTAAATGAGATGATATGGAATGTTCTGAAACAAAAAGCCCTCCTGCACGTGAAAACAGTGAGTTGGTATCCTCATTGGTCCGATTATGAAGATGAATGCATTGTGACTGCTTGTATGCAAAACTGAAAGTAGATGAATCAAGCACCTCTGCTGCAAAGATTAACTGTGCAGAAAACAGTGAGCTGTACAACCAAAAACAGATCTCTCTGCTGGAAACACTGCTTGGCCTGAAATTATTCACCTTTTGAAATCTGGGTAACTAGCATATTTTTATGCCATAAAAATATGTTTTATGGCATGAAACATATTTTATGCCATAATTACTATGGATAGCTCCAGCAGGGAGTCATCAGTCAGACAACAGGGCTGTTTGTAGTTATAATTTTACAATCATATAGTTGATCAAGTAGGAACATTGTTTCTTTTACAGCAAAGGTTTAAGTCTTGTCTACTGTCAGCACCAAACACCAGCTAATGCCTGAAGATTGCTTGTAGTAATAATTACTCAGCACATATTTATCCAAATGAATGAGATATCTCACTGCACCTTTCTCACTTTCCTTCACAGCACATGTGGCTTTCAGAGGTTTAAACAGCATCTGGGGAAATTAAGAGCAGTTGCACTTATGTTGTTATAAGTTGCTGAGAATGTCGCCTTTTTACGTTTTAACTACGTTGCTGCAGTGTAGTCAAAGCCTCACAAGTTAAATCAGGAGAAATGCGACTTTCACAATTCATTCATGGCTCCCCAGTGTATTCTGTTGACCGTTTCTCTGAGAAACATAAGGACAGAGCATTACCGGAGTAATGCTGGTCAGAACTGGAGCAGAAACTGCAAAATGTAACATAAAGGCTGGTAGAGTCTTAGCGTTTCAAATTACATTGATGGGTTGCAGATGGTTTTTCCCCTGTGTGGTAAATAACAGCCAGTCATTTTGAATTCCTCTGTAGGGTGTTGCTTTGCTAGGGGTCCAAGCTGCTGCTTTCAGATGACTTTTCTCTCCATCTAAACTACCAAATAAATAAGTATTCACTCAAACTCAGATTTGAACAAGTGATTTTAATATGTTAATACTTTTGTTGTAGGTAGACTTTGTGTTATGCATAATTTTGGAATTTTAAAAATGTAACAAATTATTCTTCTTCATCTTGTGACTTTGTTTTTTAGGCATATCTCCTATTTGTAAACAAGAACTTTGAGACATCAATTTCCAAATTGAAAAATTAGAACATATGCTATTTAATGCAACACCAACATAAAATATAAAATCTACAAAGCAAAATGGATTTTATAAAAAAACATTCAAGTTTATTTCAGAATGAAACACATATTTACAAGAACACATTTCAGCCATAAAAACAAGTTTACACAGTTCTCTTTGTAAAATCTCATAGGGGCAACTTTACATGATCAAGTACCCAATTTAATCCTTCCTGTTGGTCCTGCTTATGTTGAACAGCTGCAGCATAGCACTTCATCATATGGTCCGCTGTAACTGGAATGAAGAGGGTTTAAGATGTTAAGTATCAGACGATGGCTGCTTAATTAGTCCAAAAGAATTAAACATCTAACTTCAGTTAGTTTTTTTCAGTAACACAACAGCAAAAGAGCTGAAGAGATGGAAATCATTAAAAGTACAATTTATTGACGTTATCTGAATACTTTATGATTTGTGAAGATTTATCAGCAACAGTGTCAGAAAATACAGTCAGCTTCTGGTGTTTTGTCCCTTTAATGCAAATCAAGCATGCAACTTTATTAATGCAACATTGCTTATTTCACATCTCAAATTATTGTGTAAATCAATTAAGTTAAATAGCAAGGATAGAAAAATTTCAATTCAAGGATCAAAGCAAAATGGAAACATTTAAAAGCTGCCTTGGGAGGATTTGTCGACCCCTTCTGGCAGTAAATGTAATGACAGTCATGAGAATATGTAACATTCATCGCGTCCCTCAGTCCATACTTACAGAAATGCCACCTAGTAAAAGTTTTACTAACAAACCTTTTTTGAAACTCAGTATAACATGTTTCTGGTATACTTACAAAGATTAAAGCTCACTCTGCTAGTTTCTATCATTACCAAACAAATATATAAAAAGGCATTTCAGACGAACATATACAGTGTCTTTCAGATGTATCCATACCCTTTAACATTTTCATATTTGGTCTCATCTAACAAAATAACCTTTTCCACAGTTGTTGTATGCTTTGCAAGACTTGTGGCTGAAACAGGTATTTTCTTTCAAAAATGTTTCTTTTCCCACATTTTTCCATAAACACAACAATGGGTGCTTCTGACCATACTTTGGTAGGTTTACAGTCCTATTCCCATTTTCTCAATGATCTGTGAGCTCTTCAATATTTGTGCCTTTAAATTTGACATGACCTGCCTGTTCAATTTTTATCTAAAGCCTTTGCTGATAAATAGTATTTACACCAAGGTAAAAACAGCTTGACATGTTGGACCTCTACAGGAAAGGTCACTGTTACAATCCCATTAATCCCCAGAAAAGTATGTAGTTGTAATGTTCAAGGAGCATTAAAACTTTTGCAAGACAATGTATAAGTACAGACAGGGGAGAAGTTAAACTTACTCTATGATGGTGCAGACGGAGCAGCACGGGCTGCAGCAGCTGGAACACTGTCTGGTACAAGTAGCACAAGCCGGTCTGTCACACTGGGAACACAGCGTCCTGGAATCCTGATTTTTATGACAAACACAGCAGCCTGTGGGAGCCGCCGACACACCTACATAAAAATACACCCATTTAGGCTCAGAGATTAAAAACGTGCAGATTTGCAAGCACAGGACAAGCCTGACATCTGCTGGCACAAAACATTAACTGTTTAACAATGTTTCTGCCAGAAAAAGAAAACAGGTAAGCTCATCCAATCCGTGCTTTGTAGATATATTATTGGTGTAATACATATTTAAATCACTGTGTAATTACTTAAAACCAACAGATGTCAAGAAACAATCATTTCATCTTGGACTTCAGCTGAAATAATAGTTTGAATCTCAGTCTAAAGCCTAAATCTAAAAGCAAACGTTGTAGTTCCTGACTTTATGAAGGATCTGGTGCCTACCAGTCATACCAGTGCAGAGGAATGTAGAAACAACAGATATGGCATTAATTATATTCACCATGACCATGTTTCTTCAAACCGCTGTGTGAGAAGAGTTCACCTTCCTGCAACTGTGAGGCATTTATGGATCGGAACATAAAGTGCCTTTAAAAGTCAGGAGAGTTTGGATCAAACCTTTTACTGGCTTTGGGTTACTGATTTAAAATAAGTATGGTGGCTGCAGTATCTGCTTTGTCCAAACTGTTGTAGGCTAAAGTCTAATAAGTGGGAGTACTTCAAGTTAGGAGTCAAAAAATAAACAAAAATATAAATGAAAAATCTTTATGCATTTAAAAAGTGCATAAATAAAAATTCTGTGGGAGTCATGCATTTTAAGCTGCTTCACACATTTACAAAACCTAAACGATTCTTCCTATTGCATCCTCTCTGTTTCAGGCCTGTTTTTGTATGACAGGAAACCTAAATATTGTGCAGGCAGCATTATAACGATGATCAGGAAAGTTTCTCTGGCCTAGGATCGAGTCCTGCACCACTTGTATTACAGATGAGATGTTCTTCACAGTTTGTTTAATGTTAATATTGAAAATCTCTCTGCTGGTCACTTTTGACCATGAGGCCACTACAGTCTGAACTTACCTTGTACAGCATTTGTGAGTTTCCCATCCTGCCCAATCAGTGTCTGTCCTCTCAGGAGTGTCTGACTGCATGCAGTGTGTTGTTCTTTAAACTGTGAATCTGGGCACTTCTCCTCTCCAGTCCATATTTTCCCCACTACAGCTTTCGCACCATTGAAAAGCAGGTTCTTTGTCTTTTCTATAAGAGACAGAAAGGGAGTGGGGGTAAAACAATTATACAAGAGACTCGATCAGCTGTTTAACAAAAACAAGAGTGTAAACAGCAGCTGCAAATGCAGAGAACCACAAGCAAATGTGCGTAACGAAGCTAACACCGTGGCTAACACGGAGCAACAGCGAAAAGGCGTCCACAACCATTACTTACCGTATATTTCTTGCCTATATTTATTTCCAAAAACTCCGAAATTGTTTATCTCTCGCTGCCCGATGTGTATTTTGTACTGGGAAGAGAAGGATTCAGGAAAAGGATAAGCTCGTTTGGGCATTTTAGCTGGTAAATGTGCAAAGTTTCCTGTGTATAGCTAGGCTAACACCCCCACACTTGTTTATTGCGGGAAAAACGGCAGGAGCCAAAAAGCAGCCAATCACAAACAGAACGTCATCGTCACGTGACAACAAAACTCCAATCTCAGATTGCTGCTCTTGTACCATGTGATCAACTTTTAAACACCATTTCAGGACGTGATGTTGCATTTGGGGGCCGTCGAAAATGTAGTAATGCTGGGATTTTTTAAGCCTTCAAAATTGGCTTTTAGTTCTTTTGAGAAAACGAATCAAAAACAGCCTGCAAAAGATTACAGCATTTGTATCAATCCAGCTAGACTCAGATATAGCTGGATTATAGCTGCACTAAATTCTAGTGCAGCCAATCAAGCAGTTAGAAATCATCTAATTAGTAAATATTGTCCAATTTACTTTCAATATTAATACAAATCTACAAAGATGTCAGAGTATTGTTAGTGAACAAAGACTTTTATCATCAGACACATCATGAAAAAATGTAGTGAAATTCAATGTAGGGTTAGATTATAATGTAGTTAGATTATAATTTAGTCCCACAAGCTTTGGGACTCTTATATACATATACATATACATATACATATACATATACATATACATATACATATACATATACATATACATTAGTTCAGATAGATAGATAGATAGATAGATAGATAGATAGATAGATAGATAGATAGATAGATAGATAGATAGATAGATAGATAGATAGATAGATAGATAGATAGATAGATAGATAGATAGATAGAAACTTTGTTGATAGCTTTGAGAACATTCTTGGAAACTATATATTGCTGCTCATTGTAGTACCTTCAAAACCGGGTATGTTGATTGGCTCAGAAAACACTTAATCAACACATCACATTTGTTGTATACACATCTTTTTTATTTTTTTCAAAGAGAACATTTCTTTGTGGCTAAAACATGCCCCTTTGTGCCAGTCCTTTCTTCCTTGAGTTGTATTTTAGTTTAGAACATCTGGATCATGCACTCTCTGGACTTTCCAACACCAACCCACTTGACTGGAATGAGACAGAGAAACAGATGATCAAAAGGAGCTATAAAAGTCATCATCAAAAGTTGAATGAATTTGGTAATTGTGTCTCATACTAGAGAACATCAATTGTTAATCTTTGAACTCTAGTGGAAACTGAAGTTTGAAGATTTAGGATTTTCGCGTCAGACATACTAGGGACTCCGATGTGGTTCTCAATGAAACGAATGTAGTTCTGTGCCTTGGCTGGGAGATCATTCCACTTCCTGGCTGCAGATGTGTCTGTCTTCCAACCCGGGAAGGTCTCATATTCTACCTCCACTTTGTGCAAAATGTCCATGTTGGCTGTAATTAAAACAGAGCAGGCATTCTCAATCTTTAGATGGGGTGTAGGAAAAGGCAATGTCATAAATCTTTTCTATTTATTACCTGGGAAATGAGGGATTCTCTTTCCATTAAGTTTATAGGCAACTCCAACTTTAATTTCATCAAGCACATCCAGAATATCAAGTTTTGTCAAAGCAATGCTGTTGGACACAAGGACACAAGTTTAATTCAAGCCAGTTTTATATTTTGAAACAGTAACTAGGATGGTGTAGGACTGCAAGAGTATTCTCGTGGTACTCACGCAGTAAAGCCATTAATCATATGAGCATATCTGAGAATGACAAGATCCAACCAGCCGCAGCGCCGCTTCCTTCCTGTGGTCACGCCAACTTCATGACCTCTTGTCTGGAGTAACTCTCCAACTGCCTGCAGAGAACAAAAAATAATACACTATTTTGATATTTTAAAGACTTGAATGAAGTCATTTTAAATAAGCAGTAGTTACTTTCACAACATAAACAGAAGAAAATGACAATAATGCATCACATATGCAAGAAGCTGATTTGACATCCAGACCTTTAACTCTGTGGTCAGTTCCTGCAAAAGGTAACATAATTCTGGCTCTTACAGTAAGGATATCCTTAACCAAGAATCTGTCCCTAAATTTATCCATAAGAATATGTGGTGTGAGAAAGCTGACAGCTGCATCAGCCAAAATAAACTCTTTACACAATTACAGACTGTATGGGTCAGACTGAAAATCCCAATGCTGACCCATATACTAAGGTTTTCAAAAGATAGTTTCATATTCTTACATTTTCTGTTACACCATTTCTATAGCTTAAATACATTTAAATGAAAGACTGATAGTGCAATTATTTAGTCTTACTATATGGAGCTGAGAGTAAAGCAGATTTAACCACCATTTAAGGATTTAAGATTAAGGATGGAAATGATGCAAAAAGAATCAATCTGTCAGCTGCTCTGAAACCATTTTTTTTTTTTTTTTGCTTATTTGTATGTCCAGTCTCTATGGAATAAGGAAACAGTTAGAAAAATCAAGGAAATTCTCCCTTTTGGTTATAACATGAAGATGGTATTGCATTTGAAGAAAGCAATTTGTCTTTTGGTTCTAACCAAAAGACATATTTTCCACTTTTTATTTTTAAAGGATTCCAAGCTTCATGATCTTTAATTCAACCTCTAAAATACATAGACAGGTAAAGCCCAAACTAGGTTATTATACTCGAAGCAGAGTTTAATAAAGCATTTTGAGGTTTGTACATTTCTTAGCATTAAGATCACCTTAGACTGTAGCAAGTATTAGAGCAGAACTACAAAGCTTAGCAGCAATGCCCCTCCTCCACCTGTTGCTGTACACTGTCAGTCAGATGACTGAAATGAGAACTTTCCTCATCGAGACAGATTCATTTTTCTGTCATAGAATGTGATAAACACAGACAGTTGGATGTGAAAACTAAAGAATTTCCAACCATTACTAATATTTAGGTGATTCAGATTTAAAGCTACGATTGGAAAGCTATGAGCAGCATGCTTGTTACGTAGACAAGTGCGGGATAACTATTTCAGCAAATTGTCCAACTAATTAAGCTGCTAATATCAGTTTGTTAGTTTTGTGTTCCTTTCTAAAGAGCACAATTCTTGATAGTTGTAATATTCTGCATTATGTCACAGTAAATAATTCAAAAATAAGTGTTTTAGAAAATGTTGTTACAGCTTATAATATAACTAATATCCAATGTTGTATTGTTTTATCAACAACAGAAATAATTGCAAATTTTCTGTTTTAAGAGATCATAAGATCCAACAATACTTCTTTGGGTTTAAATTTATTTATTTATTTATTTATTTTTTTCTTCCTCCGAAGAGGTTTTGCAGTGCTAGTGGCTCGTATTTTTTACAGTAGGCAGACAGGAAAGAGGGCGAGGAGAGGGGGGAAGACATGCGACAAAGGTCGCTGGGACCGGGAGTCGAACCCGCGACGTCCGCGTCGAGGACTGAGGCCTCCAAACATGGGGCGTGCTTAACCCCTGCGCCACCACAGCACGCCCCTGGGTTTAAATTTTTGCTTAAATACCACCTTTGAGTCCTTTGAGTCAAGGATATCACACTATTAGACACAAATACCCACATGGTGTTAGCAATATTAGTAGAAACAAATTTTCCCAGATGGCAAATTATTGATGAAACATCAAGATCTTACATTTAGTTGTTCTGTGGGAAAGGCTCCAATTCCCACTCTGGTGGTGTAGGCTTTGGATACACCAAACACATCACCAATATTGAGTGGTGGGATGCCGAGTCCAGTGCACACCCCTCCCACGGTGCAGTTTGATGAAGTCACAAAAGGATATGTGCCTAAAAAATACAGCATCACTGGTATTAACTAAAAACATGCTACTTTATGTGTTCAAGATTACTTTGGAATGATGTTTTACCAAAGTCAATATCAAGAAGAGCAGCATTGGCCCCTTCAACCAGAATCTTCTTTGGAGGTCCATGAAGCGCTTCATACATGTAATAGACTCCATCTCTGACCATTGGGCGCAATCGCTCTGCAAAATCCTTTGTGAAACAAAACACTTTTAAAGTTGAAACAAAAGACTTATAGCAACTTTCTAAGTTGGAAGGTTTGAAAGTTGCCCGGTGCTGTTCATTTGTTTCCTTTAAAAAAATTGTAAATTCCAGATACCAACTGAGATAATCTTGGTGTTTTGCAGTATTAATACTTTCAAAAGTATTAATACTGATTAGGTGGCCAAAAGTAAACATAAAAACCAGAAACAAGTACAGAAATAATTGTATTTAGGCATGTTGGAATAGTGGAAGATAAAAATCCAGTTCCAATAAACAAAACAAAAAGAAACAAAAAAACAGAACATGCTCAAATAATTGATAAAAGGGATAAATTTGTATAACCCCATTGCCTCATAAAATATATTAAACTGTGAAAAAGCTCAAGGGCTATGAAGGATTAAGAATACTTTAGCACGGCGAGCAAAATCCTACACCTACCTTCAGTTTTTTTAGTTGGTCATCAACATCAACTGTCAAGGAGGGATACATGGACTGATAATGATGCACAAGATTCTTAAATCTGAAAAGAATTTTCATAATATTATAATCCATGTACATAAAAGAGTTTGACATGTTGGACTATTTTTCTTTTATTGTAACCTGGCGGAGAAGTCATTGAAGTCGCCCAGCAGGTCACATACACGGAGTCCAATGCGAGAAGCTTTGCTGGAATATGCTGGACCAATGCCCTTCTTTGTTGTTCCAATGCTGTCATGGAAAATAAGACACAGAATTAATGAGGATTAGAACAGATTAGTAACATATCCAATTCTGATTTTCCTTGTATTCCTTACTTCTTTCCTTCCTGTGCTTGTCTTTCTGTCTCCTGTAAGCCATCAACAACTTGGTGGAAGTCAAAGACTGAGGGGAAGATAAAATCTAATTCTGTTAAACACAATTATTGCTGCAGATAGTTATCTGAAGGAAATGTGCCTACCAAGATGAGCTCTATCTGAAACTATCAGTCTCTTCTCCCAGCCTTTCAGACCTGGTCATTGAATAAAAATTATGTCTATATGAGAACACAAAACCACACTTCAGACTTTTTTTAAAGAAGTATTTTTCAACAAAATACCTTTCTTCTCATTTTTATCTCCCTCTTCAAACAGTCCAGGGAGATGAATGACCACTCCATTACCTAAAGGAATCAAAGGAAAAGACTCAGTAATGCTGAGAAGGGTGCAGTTCCTGAAAAGACATAAGAGTAAAGTCTTGTTACCAATGAGTGAAATGCCTTTGGTATTTATGATTCCACTGGGGAGAAGGTGGAAATCATACTCTTTGCCTTCCACTACCACTGTGTGTCCTGCATTGTTGCCTCCCTGTAACAGCAATGGTAAATGTATGGCACCTTGCAAACATATTCAAATTCCATGAATTCTTCCACATTTTGTCATGCTATAACCAAAAACGTCACTCTATTTCATTGGGATGTTATCTGAATAGGTCAACAAAATGTAGCGAATGACTGTAAAGTGGAAGTTTTTACAGACAAAAATGTAAAGGTTTGTAAACAGCCTGTCACCCCTAAATTAAATCTATTACAAATAATTCATTTGCACCTAATTACTAATAAGCACATCTGTGTGTAATTTAATCGCAGTATAATTCCAGCTGTTCTTTGAGAACAGAGAACAGCGAGGAAGCATCATGAAGAAAATCTACGAAGAATATCCACCTTAACTGATTTGCTGGGAAAAGAGAGAATTAATCCAATGAGCAGCCAAGAGATCTATGCTATTTCTGGATTAGCTGCAAAGATTAATAGCTCTGGTGGAGAAATATATGTTCCCATTTTCTTCCATCATAATTGTACACTCCTTTTGGGGTATCAAATTATAGCCATAAGAAGTCCTATATGCAGTTTTCTATTGTCCCTACTGAAGACAAACATAGGGAAGATAGTCCTCTGGTTAAATTGTATGGAAATTGAACTTCAGAAATACATGCAAAACAATCTAACACTGGAAATTATTCTCAGCACAAAATCTCTACTGTGAAACATGATGGTGACAGCATCAAGGGGCAGGGACGCCACTCATAGTCAGATGGTAAAATGGATGAAGCTACATGCAGCACATTCCTAGAAGAAGTTCCAAAAGATTTGAGACTTGGGCAGCGATTTGGCTTTAAACTGAATAAGGACACCCAAAACTTCCATGGAATGGCTTAGACCAAAACGCTTATCAGAATGGCTCAATCAAAGTCCAGACCTAAATTCATCTGACCAAAATTAGATTATTGTTGTCCACAGTAATTATGGAATTATGAATGTAACAGAATAGTAAGTAACTATATACCATCTTTTGTTATTCTATTAGGTAAATACTCATAAAATATCCTCACTGATGTTGGTGCTTGTGACATAAAGAAATGTGAAAAGGTTCAGTGGGCGTCAATACATGTTACTGAATTGTTACATCAGAATATTTAGTGGCAATGTCAAGTCTGATATTTGGGAAAACATGGTGACATTTTGTAACGACTAAGCTTTTCCAGAACCCTATTTAACAGGCTTGGTGCTCTGCTCTTTTACCCCACCAGATTGGCCTTCTCACATATCAAACCAGCCAGAGAATGTGACCTCTCCGGCCCAGAGGGTGGGGCTCTAAAGCCTTCAGAACACAGGGTACCAGTTCCTGACAGTGGAGAAAGCACAACACCCCAACTGCTGAAAGGGTTGAGTGAACGATTGACCTCTAGAGTGCTGTGTGTCAATGTATTTGGACAACAAACCCGTCCCAGCTTACTTTTCCTAACTATTTGACTTGAGAGGGATATCGGGTTCCACTTTTTGTTGCATTAAATGACATTTGGTACACTTGCCACAAATTATTGTTAAAACAGCTAACGACCAAAACTTGCTTAAACATGAGGGTTCCAGAAAGCCCAATTGATTTTCAGGTGTTTTTCCAGTCTGAACGTCAGTGCCCGCTTTTATTCTAAGATGTGCAAACCCTCTTTCCAAAAAACAAAACAAAGAAAAAAAAATGCATGCATGTCACTGAAGCCACTATATAAAAAATCCCAAATTCTGATATTTACCTGGCATCGGCAGATAATGTCAGCTTCGGTGGCCAAAAGGTCGACAACTTTTCCTTTTCCTTCGTCCCCCCACTGCGCACCGAGAACCACCGTCACCTTGTTCCCCGGGTCGTTGCGCACTCGCTTCTGTCCAGCCGCTGGCGGCTGGTTCTGGCTTTTCTGCTCCTTGGACGACCAGTTGAGCGACATAACGACGCCTGCTTTTAGTCGTTCAGTCTCAAGAAGACTAAGCTGTCTCCAGGAGAGGCATTGCCATATCTGTAACTTCAGAAGGGGTGATGTCAGAAGCAGGCGCACAGAGACACGTAGCTCTCCAAGTGGTTTCCACCTCTGCTCTAAAGCTTTGACACAGAGGGAAGCATGAGGGCAAATTCAAACATTTACGAGCGTGACAGGCGAAGATGCTGAAGCAGCAATATATTTTCACGCTGAAAATGCAGAAAAAAAATATATCTTTGAGTATACTGATGAGGACAAAAATATTTATTTTTAATCGCTTTAAATTTAAATAATTACACCAGTGGCATTTTGCTCAAATAAACTTAATATCAGACCTTTTTCATGTTGGTCTTACATTTTGAAAGCTAAATATTCATAATAGACCTATTTTCGATGCGCATTTTGATTCCTCTGAAATCCTGGCTGTGTCTGGACTCGGTTTTATAACAGCAGCAGCACGTAAGTTACCATGGCGACTTATTACATCCGGCCTGCGCCAGACCAGGTTAACAGTCAGGTTTAGTTAAGCCTGCTGTCATCTGCTCAGTCAGCGATCACGCACTGTCGTCAGTGATGTCATTTCATCTGTCTGCTTCAGTCTTTTAGTATTAAATTACCACTGATTCATTGTCAAGTATTAAATTGCTGATAGAGAAGCAATTGTTTTGGAATCAAGTCAGGCCTAATAATTTGTAGCATGCCGCCCTGTATGAAGAAAGACACTTTACTGATGATTTGTAAGTCTAATAGCAATACATCTTAACGTGACCGTTTACAAAAGTAAAATTACTTTATTTTTGTAATTAAAATGCATAGTTTGAGTAGCACAGAATTTGAAGCACATACTTATTTAGACTGTAATAAACATACCTTGTCTCTTTGTCACGAAAGCTGCTCATGATAAAAATGTATTTATAAGCTCCGTTACAATCTATTCTGTCTTTTGATTGCCGTTAAGCTTCATTTGCGCCAACAGTTAAACCGGAAGCGGTGCCTTCAAAATAAAAGCACCGCAACTCAAACAGGAAATCACCTTGAAAATTTGCTATGGATGCAATTTTGCCCAGAACAATGGCCTTAACTGAAGCAAGTAAGCCCTGCAGTGCTTTAGATGGTCTTAACATTTTTCTTTTGTAACCTCCTGAGTCACTCAAGCTGTATTTTGGACAGTCTGTGCAACATATAGCTTTCATTTTTCATGATCATATTGTGTTCAATAACATTGAATTCTTTGTTCTGTTTTGGGACTGCACAATGAAACATTGATTCCTGGGAGTGAATCCCAGGTGGGTGTCTTTCTGATTGGAATTTTGAGATTTTCTCTGTTCCATGTAATTCTCTCCAGGGAATCCAGCTTGCTCCTAAAACCTGACTGTCAGGTTAATTGGCATGTATATTGCTCTTTGGACTAAGTGTGCATTGCTGTGGCCCTGTGAGCAATGAAAGTAGGCATCAGCACTACCCTCTGCATTGAAGAGTGTATGTCAACAGACAGATGTTCAAAAAGAAAGTACATATAAAACCTTAAAGTTGTTTAATGTGTGATCATAAGATTAACTTATTACTTTTACTTTTCATCAACTGTCAATAAATGTGGCCAGCAATGTATATCATGGCAAATTTTATTATGAAGCACCCAGCAAAAAAACAAAAACAAAAATGGCTGGGGGAAAACACCTTCAGAAAAACAAAAAAAAAAAAAGATACCGTAAACTTTGTTAAAATATATTTAACATTAAAAGTTACATTTATTTTAGAGAGTGCTAGAATATATAAAGAAATTGAGACAAAAGCTGCTTTTTGTTTGTTTTGATAAATTAGACATCTTGCACCAACAATATCTTCTCAATGGGTGCTGCGGGGTAACCACAATTCATAGCAAAACACAGTTCACTAATTATTACAAAATATACAAACATATAAAGCACATTCATAATTTTATATATATATATACACATCTTAGAACTGCTCTGCATCCATATAAACATCAAATCCTAATTTACATAAAGTGACACTTTAACACCCATGCTGTGAAAAATCAGACCTGGATGTTTTACTTCTTGGTCAAGGGGAGATTCTGCAGACGACTGATGACAACTTCACCATCTTCAGATAGTTCTTGCACTAAATATTCTCATTTTAGATTAAAAATCTTTTCTTCAGCTTATAAATCCAGCATGAAGTTAACATTTTCTTTTTCCTCTCGGTTTCCTTTTTCTGGAATCACCTGTAGGGAAACATATTGAAATGAATACAGGGGAGATACATTTTTCCAAAAATACTTTAATATATTTAAAAATATATAAATGTACAGATCAAAATGCATCTAAATAATAAAAAAAACACATTTAAATGTTTAAGTGATGAAACATTTGAATGCATTTACATTAGTTTTCATCGAGTTAAAAGCACAGAGCCAAGTTTACAGAAAGCATATGGAGACTGTTGGTAGACAGTCCCACTTGTAGATCCAGAGAATGGACAGTTAAATATGGACAGAGGACACAAAAGTGAGATTTCATGGGGAAAGTCAACGATGACATCACAGCGACTTTCACACTGCAAGTCTGACCGAGATCAGAACTGGATTAATTGCTGCGCATGGTAGTGCGGCGGCGGCAGGTTTTTGCTTCCACCAGCTTTGATTGGCATTAAAATCACCTCAAGGAAAGATTTCAGCATGACCAAACACTGAGTCTGAAGAGCGTTAAGAGAGGGCAAGCATTAAGAAGGGTCAGACGGCACAGACAGATGAAAAATATCCTGATTCCAGTTAGACCGACAGATGACGTGTTATTGGCACAGAGCTCTTGATGATGATTGAGTTCGTTAGGATAATCCTGATTACAGTCTGGCACCGGGTCGATTTGACCTACCTCACTGCAACACACAGCCTGATTTATGTTTAGTGTGTCGTTTCCCACTTTTCCCACTGTTACCTTGTGTTTCAGAGAGTCAAACGGAAAACAGAAGATTCAAAACAAACTGACCAGAGAGTTAAATCCATTCAGTATTTAATATTTGCATTTGTACTGTTTCGTAAAAACGGATGAGTTCATGCAAAAGTGCTCATATAAATTCACCAAGAAATATAACGTAAAAAGTAAACTGAAAAAAGCAACAGAAAATATGGCCTTCCTTTTAAGAAACATGGAGAAGCTAGCATTCAAAGTGTGATCTTTATTGTAATGAATGAATGGGTTACCTTGACTACTTCTTTTTTTGCTTCGCTTAAAGAGCTTCAGCTGTTTCTTTGGTTCAGGCGCAACAGAGGTGGACGCTTCCTCAGAGACCGATGGCACATCTTCTGGTTCCTGCCCATCTGGGACGTCGCACCCGCTGATGCCCTCATCGAGTGCAACTACACTTGTTTCAGGTTTTGAGAGTTTCTTACTCCAAACTTCATCCTCCTCACATGTCCTCACAGTTACATATTCCTTGTCTTCACCTTCATCTTGTCCCCTTGCTGTTGGTATATGGCTTGTTTCATGATTTCCTTTGGGAAGTTCACCACATTTCCCATTAGTGTCTGTAACAGATGAACCCTCTTGGTTATCGAGGTTTTTGCCAATGCCCGACTCGTCTGAGACTTCATGCACCAGGCACGATGCACTATCCAGGACGGCCTCAAGCAGGTCTGAATCTGACAGGGATGATGGACTGAGGACACTAGTCTCCATTGAATCTAAAGAAAAACTGTTTGTATGTAGACCTGGTTGATCTTCAGCGTCAGGTGGTGATGTTGTGTCTAGCACAGAGGCAGTGGGTTTCTCTTGGCCTTTACCATCCTGTAGCGATGCCGGCCTTTCCAGAGGAGTGTGCGTCATTGTGGATGTCTGTCCAGGGGTTGGATTGAGAGGCATTGCTGTCCCATCTCGGGTTGCACTCAGTTGTGGAGCTTGTGCGGTGTCTTCTGATGGGCTGATGAAGCCGTTCACTTCGCCTTCGGGGCGCTGGTGATCCTCTGAGTGAGGTTTGGAGGGAGTGGAAGGTGCGGCTCCTTCGTCTGCAGACTTCGCACTTGAACCTGAAGGAGAGAGGCAGGTTGTACTGACGGAGATGCACAGTGCCGGTCAAAAGTTTGCATCCACAAAGCATGAGTTTCAATAGATTTTAACTTCTAATAACTGATTTGAAATTTTTTTTCAGGGAAGGATGACCTTTTTTTTTTTTTTAAAAGGTTAAAAAAAGCCAAAATATATTAACAGAGGCAAAATTATAAAGCAACAAAATCTATGTTTGGATGTCTACTAATATTTTCATAACCATCCCTAATCACCTTTATTTTTTCTTGAAAAGTCATTGAAGTTGTTTGCTGTATAACCATTTCAAATAAAGATCGGTTCAAATATTTCCTCAAAAGCCAGAAAGAAAAGACTGCCATGTCAATGAGAGCATGTAAACTCCTGAATGGCACATATAAGACAATTATTGTCCTTCACTGTTGAATCAAAATAAGCAAAAACACACAGCTGGTATAACAAAGAGCTCATCAAGCAAAGAAACTCTACAGTAGCAACAACACTAGCTTAGCTAAATGCATGCGGGAGCAAGGCAGAGAAGCACATATAATCTTAGGAGACAGGCTGGTGGTTTGTGGTTATTGCATTGAGGGAGGGAGCAAGGAGCTGAGGATGGAGACCATGTCTTGTCCTTACCAGGAGGGCAGGTATCTCTACGCATTTCACTAGGGGAGAGGCTTTCCGAATCGCACCTTGGCCGGGTCTTTCTCAGGCTGAAACCTTTCCTGATGTCTGCCAAGAGGTGGTCTATGATGCAGCCATCATTTTGTGGCATAATGCCTCTCTTTACTGCAACAAATAAGGCAATTAAGACAATGAAAATATTAGAAACACTTAGGTACAATGTCTGGTGAGAAATATGGAATTACTGCTCATAGGACAGATTTACGTTGTAGCATAGAACATAAACATACATTTTTGTGGTTATATGGACATCAGAAGTATAAGGAACCACTCGCTGAGGAATTATTTACAGTATGCCCTTTATGTTGAATTTCTGGAAAGATTTCAAAGCACCATGGCAGAAACTCAAAACTACATTTACAAAGGATTTGGGCTGCACATTAAGTGGGCTCATGATGCTCATTACCTCTTTGATAAATGCAAAGGGGGAAATTGGAATGAGAAAATTGTGTAAAGTTTTCCCATCAATCAAAAGTGAGTTTGTTGAAGAAATGTTTTGTTTTGTTGAGAATGCAGCTTGCCTTTGAATAAAGAGAAGTCAACCTTCTTGTCGGGGAAAAGTAAATTAATGTCATAAAATCGTCAGGAGCTCAATGTAGCCAAAAAGTTACGACATGCAGCAACTGAAAGGTGAATTAAAAGGTCCAATGCTGCAAAGCTGATCTGTCTGTTACTACACAGGGATGTATAAACCCAACTGATGAGGAACAGTGATTTTCATTAGCGTTTGTTCATCAAACTAAAATAAACTAAATCATAAAAGCTGAAGTAGGTGACTGAAAGTTATTCTTTTGCCCTGGAAATTTTATCCAACTTGATTTAAAAAAAATAAAAATCAATATTTTTGTGTCAGCATGTTAGATTTCCAGAGCAAAACTTACTTATTTTTCCATTCTCTCCCTTCCGTCTCTTGGACTCTTCTTCTGCCAGCTGCTTCTTTCTCTTCTCAGCCTTGGCAGCTTGTTCTTTCCTCATTTTGTTCTCCTTTCATCATGAAACAAAGAGTGTCACTATCACTGACGAGTACCAAATATGCACCGCAATTTGTCTTTGAATCTTTTAGGCAGAAACAATAACAGCCTTCATTCAACCTCAAGTCAACTGATACATGTATTCCTAACTGAACTCCCACACATGCAATTCAGCCTCAGCTGCAGAGTGTCACACAAAAAAAAGCGATTTTAAAGTAAATCTGATATTATTTGAGATAATTGGCATTGGATTATTTTCCCTCACCTTCAGTGCCTTGATAAAAAGTTCTCTGAAAGTTCTGATGGTTCCGAAGAGCTCCTCGAGCGACAGCTGACTCACATCTTCACACAAATACACAGCCAGGTCACTCCTTTTCTTCTCGATCTCCGTGAATCTTTCATTTAAACTTTGGCACGCCTTTAGGTTTTCCTGGAGTAAAAAGCAAGGCCACTTAGGATGTGATCCAACTGCAGGGAAAGAAAACATAAAAGAGGAAACCATGTTTTTTCTTCAGAGTGACCTCTTACCTCAAGGATTTTTGCGTATTGCTCCTTCACCTCATCCACAGAGTTTGACACTTTCTTGGCAGAGTCATTGAGCTGTTTGAGCAAAGCACCAGTTTCTGACTGCATGGACTCCAAATTGGCCCTAGGAAGAAGCCAGAAAGCCCTTCGTTAGACATATTTAATAGATCTGAGATTAAAAAATAAATCAACATGAAAACGTGTGCAACAGAGCCACAAAAAACTACAAATATTGAAGTTAAAAAAATATATATTCTATGTTGTTTTCAATTTTGATCCCAAGGCAGATAACCCAGTTTTTAAAGAAACAAAAAAAACACTTCTAAAACAGGAAGTAAGTACTATATAGAGAGACATTTAGGTTTGCAATGTTTCATAGACTACTTCTTAATTATGACAGATCACTGTCATAGTTAAATTAGAAATTTTACATTGCTTTCATCATATTGTTGTGTGACTAATCAATTTCAAGACAGAAAAAAAAAAAAAAAAAATGGAGTGAGCAATCACTCTCACCAAATTGTCCCTCTACATGTTAATCCACAATAATTCACTTCAGCTTAAAAATGTTTTTGTGTCCGAGCCACTTTGCACTGTAGCTACTGAATGGACTTGTAAGGGTCAGAAGAATTGCGATGACAGCGCCATGTAATGCCCTGGAATGGCAACTACAGCGATGCAGTGCATAATAAACATGGAACTTTTATGATGTACATCCAAACATACTGACAATTTCCAGACAGCGATTTTAAGCCTTGTAAACAAAGCCTACATTTCTCCACTGAGTTTTATGATCTCTAGGCTCCTGATCTTACCTTCTTCCTCATCACAAGATAAATGGCCTCAAAATTTAATTTCAAGAACTAAAAGTCAAGTTGAGGACTTTGACTGCATCACAATGTGTCTTCTGTAACTACTGTATTACGCACTGCCTCCCAGATCAGTCTTCTGCAATGCTCAGTTGTGGTCTCAACCATCTTGTTTCCAATTTTTAATCATCATCAAAATGAATGCAACTACAAGTACCAAAAGAAAAAGTGATGAAAATTAGTAAATATCCCGGTACCCTGCTGCTTTCTGACATATCTCTATGTCATCCGGCAGAGCCAGCAGCTCCTGGTGGTTCGCCTCTGCTTCCTTTGGAAAACAAGACACAAAGTGGGTAATTAAACATGTTCATGAGTGATTGAAAGGGAAATAAGTCTGGACAGCTGTTAGCCTGTCTGTATACCTCCAGGATGTGATGAAGCAGCGTGATACGGCTCTTGTTGGCCTTCGTCTCCGTTAACTTGAGCAGAGAGCTGATCTTAAATCCCTCAGCATTTCCTGTGTGACTTCCCTGAAAGTAGATTGGCAATTAAAAATGCACAAGATGATTAAATATCACCTCAAGTAAATGCATAAGAGTGTAAGGGGTTATTACATAGTTGAGAAAATTTCCAACATCAAGGATGAGTCTGCAGAAACTGGGCAGCAATGAGCTCATCTGGAGAGCTGGAGAAAAAAAACAAACAAAAAAAACTTACATACAGTTGAAGCATTTAGGGCGCATTTCAACTGACATGCATCACCAGTGTACATACACTGGCAAGCCTCCTCGACAAGCTTCACTTTAGGCCTGAGCATCTCCAGCAGCGATGCCGTCTCCTCACACAGCAGCATGCATTCAATTCTGAGCTGATAACTGAGGACATGGATAGGAAAATAAGTAAAGGTGCATCACAAACATTGAAATGACCAAAACATTCATCTATTTCAGCAACTGAATTCGAACAGTGAAACTCCTGCACATCAGTACATTAATTCTATCTTGCAACTGATGAAAACAAATTTTGTCTCTGACAATTTGATTACATAAGTGCAATTAAAAAAAATAGATTTTTATGAGATATGGTGTACAGCGGGGGTGTGCAAAGAGTTTTCTGGGAGCCATTTGCCATTTCTGAACTTATTGTTTTGCAGCCCTGAACTGAAATTCAAGAGTGATTAAAATTTTACCCTCCGGCACAGAAGGAAATTTTATTTTTGACTTGGGCAAAATTATAGACAAATTAAAATATTACAAAAGAGAAAGCATTTCTTATAATATTTTGCCTTTCCCATAATTTCAAAGGAAGTAGGGCCACAGCTATCCAGCAAGTCTTATTGCCATTTACATGTTAATCTCCTACAAAAAAAAAAAAAAAATGTATGTTTGCGAAAAAGGAAAAAAAAAATTTTTTATTTCTTTATTGGGATCTTATAAAATATTCAAATTTTCAGAAAAACTGAATTTTGAGTTTCCATTAGCTTTGAGCCACAAGCATAAAAAAAAAAAGCACTTGAAATATTTATACATGCAATATTTACTGTATAGATCAGATTCGCTTTTTGAATCAATTGCTGGATTAAAACCTTTCGACGACATTAAGATGTGCACATATACCACCATACAGAATGTTTGAAATTGAGCTGAGGCAAAATAAGAATATGTGAGAAAGCTAGAAATAAAGACGAAATTTACCATGGTATATTAAGCAGGGAGGTGTAAAAGCGATCAACATTCGCCAGCTTGTCTTTTTCTCCTTGGAAGGACTTCAAATTCTCAATCTATGCCAAAAATACATAAGCAATAAAACTTCAAAAATAGGTAATGAGTTAGACAGGTGTGCCAAGACTATTTGAGTAAAGACTGCAACAAACCTCATGCTTCTCTGGTAGGAGCTTCATAAGCTGTTTCAGCGCCTCTACATCAAATCTGCTCCGGTCTCCGTTCTGGATCATGGCTACAAACTCCTCATTTGTGCTGAGCATTAAAATAAAACAAAAAAAAAAGTAAGACACTTATAGAAATGTAGCATGATGCATAACAGGTTTTTAAGACGATGGAGAGTAAAATCTCACCATTTAAACTGCTTCAGGAATATGTTCATATTCAAGTTTTTCTTTGGATCAATGAATGTTATCTGCAGAAAACATAGAAGAAACAAAGTTCAATGCGTTTTTATCAATGCTCACAAAAAACACATGCGGTTTGTCTGAAATAATGTTTCTGAAGCGTTCACCTCTTTGGGCTCCTTCTTCACAGGAGCAGCTGCTCCCTTGTCTTTGGGCTCGATGACTGGCAGACAGAAGAGCTCCTCGATGCTGCCGTAGTCTGGCTCATGAGGAGGCGGTTCTTTCTGAACCGACGCCCACATGGACTGACCATCTGCGCTCACAGAGGGGAGGAAAAAAGAAAGGGAACCTGATTTAGGGTCATTATGATTAATGTTATATATCCAAACATTGGTAAGCAAATATGCAGCCTTTCTGTAAATCTATCAATGATTAAAGATGAAATTGTTTATTTTGATGAATCTTTCACCGACATCAAGTTGGGGTGGGATTCAGTTTCTATGCACCACAAATCAACTTACAGATAACTACAAAGATGCTGGATTACTTTAAATTAAGGCTAATAACCCATTTGTATCCATTACAAAACATGTACTGCTTGTTTTGTAATTTGATACAGTATTATGTTTTTAAAAGGTGCAAAGCATTTTGAACAACCTTGTTGCTGAAATGTGAAAAGTTGACTCAAAGAACAGACAAGTCTTTATCTTCAATTGAATTTCAATCACACAAAATCCTTAAGAAGCCTTTATGGAAACCATCAGAATTTTCATCTGTGAAAACAGTGAAGTCTGGAATAAAGTAAAAAACAAACAAAAAACGTTTGTTTTCATTATGTTGTACTGCAAAAACAATCATAAAAGTACAAAGACAAATGCATGTAAAATGTATTTTACCTGGGCAGGAAAAAGTCAGAGGGAAGAAACTCCCAAACCAAAGTTTGGGAGTTCACAAAATAAGAAATTCAAATTGTTTTGGTGATTTCCCTGAGGTTCTGGGCATGATTGAACAAGTCAAAGATACACTGATTAGGCTTAACCTCATGCCCCCTGTCTAGTCATATGTAATCTCTGTTACTGATGTCAATACAGCCCTGACCAGTTGAGACAGAGACTCTGTTAGACCTCTGATGGTGTCCTGTGGCAGCAGAGGTCTGAAGTCCATTACACAGGAAAGTGGGGTCTCACAGATGCTTCAAAGGGTTGAAATTTAGAAGCCTCATCAAAACATTAAAGTTGTGCTGCTTCACCACATTTTTGCCTTTTGGCAGTGGCATTATTCAAGTAAAAGAGACAGCAGCCATCAGGGAATACTTTTAGCATGTCAGCAGCAACCACTGGGTTGCTGGTTAGCGTCAAAGGAAAACTCTGAAGGAAGCCCCTAAGCTTGCAAAAGCCAGATAAAACAGCTGAAATGAAAAAAAGTCTTGCAGTTCCATTGCATTTAGAAGGAGTTTATTTTTGAAAAAGTTCACACTTACATTAAACACCCGAGTCCAAATTAATCTTAGGATGTACGAGAATGCAATGGCAACTTGCCTGCGACAGAGCGAAGTTTCTGCCAGTTGAGCTTCTTCATCTTCAGAGTGGGACATCTGCTTGGCTTTGATGAGGTACTGGAGCCCAGGATCTGGCTACTCTGAGGCACAATCATCCCCGGCGGAGGCATCCCAGGTAACGGAGGAGGAGGTGGTGCACCACCCATTCCTGGCAATGGTGGTGGAGGGGGAGGCATCCCTGGGCCACATGGCAGTGGTGGGGGTGGTGGAGGCATTCCAGGCAGTGGAGGGGGTGGTGGTGGAGGAGGAGGCCCACCCAGGCTTCCAGGTAGCGGTGGTGGAGGAGGTGGCGCACCCAGCCCTCCAGGCAGCGGTGGTGGTGGTGGTGGAGGAGGAGGAGGTGGAGGTGGGGGAGAAGAGGCAGACAGAGGCTTCTGAGTGGATGCTGTGTTGGTGTCCTGTTTGTCTCCATCCTCCTGATCCAGACCGGTCTGCACAGCCTTGTCCACCTTCAACACAAGCCCGTCTATTTCATGATGGCCTTCGCAGCTCCTCCCCTTGAAGAACATCAGTCGCTGCATGATCTTCTCACAGGATTCCATCTGGGCTGGAGCACAAAACACACACAGCAATGAACAACACTTAAAAGCATTTCTCACATAACAAAGCTTTCAGCCTCGCTTTAATGATGCACTTAAATCGGTCTTCCTGGATAAACGCTCGCCTTCACTCAATCATGCTATTAGCCTTTTGTGAGTGTTTTTAGTGAATGTGTTGCTGCAGAGCTGACTCACAATCCTGAGCGAGGAGTATGGCTCTGTTGGTGATGGACTCCAGAGCCAGCCAGATATCGGTTCGGCTCGGCCCGAGCAACAGAGCGGACTGCAGGATGGAGAGCAGCTGGAGGGAGGCTGGAGAGCTGCTCACCTGCGCGCGCGCGCGCACACACACACACACACACACACACACACACAAGTTAGGCATGGAAGAAAAATCCTCACAGATAAAATCTGAAATCTTTGGCTTTGCAGTCACTTCACTGTTGTTCTTAATAATCAAGGGCAGGCAAAAAGTGTTTTTTTTTGCTGGTCTAAATTCTTTTGCATGTCTCCCCACCCCATATTTGCATTAGCATTCTAAAAACAAGGTGATACCAACTGTCCCGTTATGTTATATACAGTCAAATTATGTGCTTCATTCTTTTTTCAAGTGAACTATGCCTTCATTTTATTTCTCTAAATAGGGAAAGGACACAATTGCTCTTGTCCCATTAATTTGTTTTTGTTCCCATTGCAAAAGGTTATATTTTGTTTGAAGATATTACATCTTCATAATGAATATTTTGATGTAATCATGACAAATTATTTTCCAAGAAAAGATTATTTGTCTCCAAGTTAAAAAAAAGAAGAAAGATATAGATATTTTGCTCCCATAAATCAGTTTTTTCTTTCCATGTTTTCTGCCTGCTGTTCCAATTAGAAACTGCACTGAAGTTTGTTCTTCAGGGCAGCAATTTTTTGAAGAAAAAGTTCAATATTCAATTAATAGTTGGATTTACAAGCGGTACTTTAATGCATCATCACAGCTGTTTGTGTGTCATAGACAGACAGCTGTCTGGTAAAAACACAAACAGGAATCCACTGAAGGATTTTTGAACCATACAAACTTCATGCCTGGTACCGTCTAGCTAAAAAATAGTTTTGATGTGTGGGTGTTATGAAAAGGTGGCCAGAGGTTTGCCGCCCCCTCCTGTCACTGCCCTGAATGAAACCAAAGCCTACATTTATTCACCATCTACTTAATTGGATAATGCCAAGTGTTTGCTGCCCTTACCTTGTTGAAGAGTGCAGTGAACACCTCTTGGTGATTACTCATATCAATGCCTCCGTACACTCGCAGCAGCTCCTCCTCATCTTCGGCCATTGCCTCCTCGAAAGCTTCACACTGAATAATCAAGTCTTCGTCCTCTTGATCTCTGAAAGCCATTACATTATCGAGTGAAATCGCTTCAATTCACGCTCAAACAAGCGCCAATCCAAAGCTAAAATTTTTTTATATTTCAATAAAAACACGGTTTTAACTTTATTATTCTTCGTTTTACCAAATACAACAGTACAGACAGGTATGTTAAAAGAAATTAACACATTAAGAGAACTGCATAAAAAGTTCACTTAATACATGGGATGTTATGTTGGATTATGAGCCTATGTGATTAGCTTAAGCGTTATATTTGTGATTTTCACTTAAAAACATAAAAATATATTTCAGACAGATTACTAACTTTAAAAAAATAGGACAATTGCATGTGTTACATTCCGATAACACATGCAATTATTTTCAAGACTTATCCTGTAAAAAAACTCAAACAAAACAAAAAACTTCACATTCCATATGTTCTACACCTCTGCAGAGAAGCAGTTGACATTTTAATGAGGCACAGGTGAAAGTGTTTAAACTCCCTTCTTGACTGCTAAAGCCTCTGCAGCAAATTATTATGCCAGTATCACTCTGAGTACTATTAAAGGCAGACCAAGCTGTACCTGCAGCCTGTTAATCACTTTGATAAAATAAACTGAATTTTATTAATACAGAGAAAGAGGACAAGATTCAGCCACAGTAGACTTACCTTAATTTTGGCAGAATGTCAAGTAACTGGAGGCCTGCAAAAATAGAAACAATAAGAAAAAGCTCAAACTATCACAACATTCACGTTTTAGATTTCTTTTTAATTCTTCAGCACTTGGGTGTTGTTAGTTTGGCATTTACATCTGGAGAGACCAGGTGAGCAATCATATAGTAGGAGGGGTCAATCAGGTGGCTAATTGCTTTGATGTGGTTTAGCTGCAGCTCTCTTGTCTGCCACACTGATTTCTGGGTGTTGCTTAAGGGGAGCACTGTGTGTTTCTTAAGGTTCAGATTTCCAGATGGCATCTCGTCTTAAAGAAATAATGAAACTCTTAAATTAGTTCGATAGTTTGATCCATCCAAGACTGATGGCAGTTTCTCAGGCACGAGCTGTGCTGCTAAACTTGTGAAAACAGAATGTTGCACACACTTAGTTCTCAGGCGTTTTGTGTGGGAATTAGGCCATTGGACCTATTCTTAGCAGAGACCCAGTGACAAAGAAACGTGTCACAAAGCCAACGCTGCTGACCTTCTGCATCCACGAACAAATATTGCGATCACCTTGTTTGTAAACTGAATGACTTACCAATGAACTCCTTTCTGATTTTGTCTCTTTGTCTCAGGTCATCTGTGCTAAAGATGAGCGCATTGATGACACTGAGGAGTGTGACCATGTATGGGATGTTATCGGTGCCCTGCAGCTCGTTCATGATGACGCTGAAGCGATACTGCTGTGTCTTCAAGCCCTGAAGCAGGGATAATCAGGGATGAGTGAGAAACCAGTTATTAAGTGCGAGCTCCAAAGTAGGTGAGCGTGTGGTCGATGCATTTGTTTTGCTTGCCTTGTAATGATCCAGAGCATCCAGAGCCAGGCGGTGACCTTCAGCGGAGAAGATGCTGAGGGCGGCGAGGAGCTCAAACACCTGCTTCTTCACCATGATGTTCGAGGTGTCCAAGGCTGCAGAATATTTATATTGTCACGTTAAGTTCTCACACTTTTGGTTTGGTAAATCATTTTTTTTTCTGCCTCTTTACTCTAATTATTGAATTAAGGCCAAGCAGGATGCTTTGTCTTACTGTCTTTGAGATTACTCAAACTGAACTTTGCAACCCATGTGGCATTTTATTTTAGATAAAAACAAAGGAAATCCAATATTTACAGTGCTCTGAGAATGTCCTGAAACATTGATCTGTATAATGTCTTCCCACTTCAGTCTACTGGAAGGGAACAATTGCTCCTTTGAAAAATAAAAAATCAATACTAACCCATTTTTGATCTGATACACTTATTTATAAGTGTGTCCAGAAGTCATTTCATTAGAAAATTGGGCCCACTTGTGTAATATTTTCTTATTATTGGAAAAAAAACAACTGTTGTGCCCTTAAAGGGTTGCTAGAGAATATTACAGCATCGTGGAAACCAAGGAACATTGAAGATAGCTGAAACATGGATTTAAAGCAGGAACAAAATGGAAAGCAATGCCTCAAGCTTTGAACGTCTCATGGACTGTTTAATTTGTCATCTAAAAATGTAAAGAGATTGGTACAACTGCAAGCTAGTATGGTAACTATGAAGGAGCTGGAGAGATCCATGGCTCAGGGGAAAAAAATAATAATTATTCATGATTTACTCCTTAAATCTGACTAAATCTGCCACTATTGACAGAAAATCAGAAGAGGTACTTTGTGCAGTTTGGCTCAAGCAGTGTGTAGGTGGATGGCTGAGGCAGATGTGTGAAAGAATCTTCTCTGGTCACATAACAAAACAGAATTTTGTAGAATAAATGCAAAATAATATGAACTCTCAACAGTCGGTTACCATGGTGAAACATGGTGATGGCAGCATCATGCTGTGCAGATGCTTTTCATCAGCCAGGATGGTGAAGTTAAAGCCAAAGGCAAGATGGATGGAGATAAACAGTACATTCTTTGACCTTTGGCTATTTCGTAGAAAGTCTAGAGTAGGATGTCTAAAGTTGCTCAGTAAAAATGCACACAAATCTTTTCAGCTGTTTTGTCAATAAAGACTCAGCAATCCTAAATAAATATTTCTGTGCACCATGTGAAATCTCTGTAAAACACATTGAAGTTTATGGTTTTAGAGTGACAAAAAGAGGAAGAGTTCAAGGGTTCTGAACATTTTTGCAAGGCAGTGAGTGCATGACAGGAAACTTCAGCTCAGCATGATGAGTCACAGAGAATCCCTTCATCTTGTGGGTTATGACCAACACAACAAATATTACATAATATCGGAAAAGGGTGATTAACTGTGCCTCGCTTTCTTTTTTTAAATGAACACAAAACTATGAAGTGTTTGTGTTTGGTAACTATGAAAGAGCTCCTGAAGGAGGTCTCTGATATATGAACACATGTTAACGAGAAAGCTTGTTGAACCCACCTTGCGAGAGCTTCCTAATGTAGCCCTCGTTCTCTATGATGAAGTGGATCCCTGCTGATGAGTTCATTACGGCTCGGACGCAGCTGACGCATGTGAGCTGCAGCAAGGCGTCGGCGATGCGGGAGCACCCGCGGCCCGAGAGCCGGTCCAGGGCCTCCAGGAGCAGATCCAGCCCGCTCAGCTCCAGAAACTGCACCATCCATGTCTGGTCGCTGCCTTCCAGGCGACGCTTCAGCCCAGAGTAATTTACCACGGTGGGAACCTGCAGCAGTCTGATGCACAGCTCCGGGTCGGCGCTCTCCAAGTTGGCCTCCTGCTGTGTGTCGGAGTCCTGAGAGGAGCCCAGGCGATCCCTAACCGCTGCCCACTTCTTTTTCCCATCGGATATCCCTGACATGATGCTTGGCAGACCTGCAGGGCAGAGCGATGAAAAGCATTAAAGGTTTTGTCAGTAAAAGAGGATGAAAATCCACATTTCCTTTCAATTATTCTTTAGAAGTGATAAGTTATTTTAGACTGCTAAAAGGGCCTGCCAGTGACTGATATCTGAGAACAATGGCTGCTATATATACAGTGCAGTGACATCCATCTAAACTAGAGGAAGCAGACTGACAGTCAGCCTTATCGGAGGGAATAGAGAATGGGAAATGGCAAGTCTGCACTTTGTGGATGAGCAAAAGACATGTCAGCAGTCCAGTAATCAGAAGCTCTGCCAAACATTCCAGCTTAATCTCACAGTAAGCTCAACTCAGACAGTTTGTGTTTTAATCCATAAAAGACAGCAGCATGCAACAATTTGGTCCCTTTGGAACAAGACTTCTCTCACTTTAAATAATCTATGAGAAAACAGAGATAGTTTATAAACTAAGAGAGAAATCAAACCTTTCAAGATTTTAACAAAGATGAGTACATGTTATTCTTCTTTTGTATGATTAAAAAAAAGAAAAAACAGAACACAAAGCAAAGCAAACAAAGGGTGAAATTAAACTGAAGTTTTTCCTGAAGTTTACTATCCGTTACGTAAGAAGGAAATGGCAGTGAACAGGAACTGGAAGGTCACGATGAATGGAGACCCAAAGCATCCTGAAACCCATGACTGCCTGTAGAACACCTTCAGGATTGTTGAGAAGAGCTGCGAACTGGGTTTGCTCTGTTATTCCAACAGCACAAATGTCATCTTCAAGGATGAGTGATCTGAAGGAAAAACTTTGCTGTAAACTAAAATTCAGCGTTATGGAAAGGCTGGAAATCCCCACAAACCAGCCGGCCTTAAATGAAGTGCTTATAAACTTTGCTTTTTGAAGATGTAACTGCTGACCATGCATAGAGGGCATGAGGATGATTTAGAAAAATGTAAATTTACAATTGTCCACAGTGAATTGTGACATTATGAAAATGCTTTGTTTTATTATGCAATTCAAAACTCATACAAAGTCTAGATTTATGTTACATTTAAAGTGTCTACAATTCATTTTTGCTTTTTTTTTTTTTTTTTGCCAAAACAATGCAGAACCAAGGACTTCTGCATTGTTTTTGGAAGACTTCTGAAGGGCAATGACTGAAGAAAGTCATTGCCATATGACATAAAGTCATATGACATATGAAAAGTTGAGCAGAAAGAAAACGTGGCAGAAAAAAAATGCACAAACAACTTGGCTCACTATGCTGCTGGCTTAACTGAGATCCCTCTCTGCGAGAGGGTTAGCTACGAATTTTTTTTTGCTAAAGAAGGTGGATGTTCAGAGTGCTTTATCCAAACATATTAACAGGAAGTTAAATGAAAGGAGTGTGGTAAGAAAGATGAGGATGTGCCCCATGAATTCAGAGAAGTTGAGGCCTACCATTAAAACAATGTGGGCTTCCTTTACCACTCAGCAGTGCCATGTGCTGATTACTTATATACCATGATGGCAACCATTGATCCCACATATTGTAGAGTACATGGACATAACATTCGTAAATTTTGACATCGCTAGATGTGGTGTCACTTGTCTCATTTTTTACCAAAACCCTTTTTTTCCACTGAACTTTCCATTAGTTTGGTCGCATACAGCATGATTTAAACTGCCGGCTTCTTTAGCAATGGTCTTTTGTGGTAAAAGTTAAATATAATTAACTTTTAATTATATTTTTATTTACTGGGATTTGTACTTCATCTTTAGCATTGGCTGCTGGAAATTCAGTGACCTTCTAGTGGCATAGAGATTCACAAGATGAAAAAGTAATGATCTCTCTTGCAAATTATTGCATTGTCAAAACTGTGCAGAAACAGAAGAAGAAAAAAAAAAACACGTATCTAGTGCAGGCACAAATGGACACATGTACTGGACAACTGGCCTTTTCTGGCAAAAACCACAGAACAAAGTCCCCTTTTTAATAACTGCCATAAAGTCCGGCCTGAGCTGGAATGAAAAAGCGCATTCCCACAGTCAAATTCAAGCTAAAAAAGGAAATCTCCTTCCCTAAAAACATCTATATAAATGTTTAACCCATAGACTTTGGAGGAGCGTCAGTTTTAATAACGGGCTGTTGAATGTGCTCTGCTGATGATTTCACACTTGGCATGCATCACATATACAGATGTGGCACTAAGTTATAAACATGAAAAAAGAAAAACCCAACAAAACACAGCGCTCTATGAAAGGTCATGCAAAAACAAATCTGAAGTGCTCTGTTTTACCCTGCAGTAATAATGCCTTCCCTGAGAGCTGTTACTGCTATTTAACTACAGAAACAAGCAGCTTGCAAATTGCTTGGATGAGTCGCTTTTCTGAAAGTGTTTGGCAGAAAGAAAAAAAGCGAGGAATTGTGAAAAAAAAAAAAAAAAGCGACATCAGATTTTAAATCGTTGCGTGGTGTTAAGGTAAAAATTGGAATTATTTTCTCACATTTTCTGGTGAGACATTTGTCAATTCTGACTGCAGCATTTTAGTCCTGCTGCCACTGTGAAGAGTGTTACCGTGGCAGCAAGCAGGCAGACAATGGCTGTTCACAAAAGGCCTTCTGAATACCCTTCAAAGAGCTGTGTTCATGTCTCACACACACACACACAAAAAAAAGGATGGAATGCTCCCTGGACTGTTCAGGCTGAAAGCAGTTATGCTCTGTGATCTTGTTTCTTCTTTCACTTTCAGTTCATCACGCTTATCTAATGATTAGGAGCCGAGGAGCAAAAGTCCCAAGTTGACGCGTGAAATTTAGGGGAATTTTAACAGTTTGGAGTTGTGCTAAATGGATTCTGGTTCTGTAATGACTAAGACACGTCAGGCAGGCTGGAGTGTGAACTTTGAGCAGAACTTCCAAGGTTGGCTTGGGAACTTTTGGAATGGAAAATTACAAAAGTTCCCAATCACCCCTCTTGTGCTTTAGACTGTATCTGTATGACCTTATCATGAGATTAGTCAAGTTGCTCTCCTATAGACTTCTACAGTGTCGTATAACAGCAACGCATGTCTTTGATCCTGGAGATCATTAAGTTTTACTTCCCCCACCCAGAACTGAGGCTGCCTTTTCTGAATCAAATAACAACTCCCTTTCATTAACAATAGACTAATGGCAAGACCATCTCTGTTGGGCTCCAAGGAATCCTTGGTGCATATAACAATCAAGGATTCACACCTATAATCCAATAAAGCCTCTCTTCTCTTTGTTGGGAAATACCCAGAGAAGGTGACAATATGCTGCCATATGATCAACTGACCAGAACCTATAAAAAAAAGTCAGATTCCTTTGACTCTGTCCTTTTGTTCTTACCTTGCAAGGCTTTAATAAATGTCTTATTTTCTTCTCATCCAGAGTCTTGTTAAAGTAATTTTTTTCCACAACACTTTTCAAAGGGAAGGAAAGGACTTTCCCAGGACAGGAAACCTGACACTTGAGAAGAATGTTAGCCTAACAGTAGAACTTCCCTTTTTGTATGACGTGCCTTTTCTTCACAAGGATTCAGATTTGTAAGTGAAGGTCAATGAATTTGAGGATCAGTAAGACTTCATTCATTTCAGTAATTTAATTCAAAAAGAAAAATAAACAAACTTTTGTGTTACATTGTCTGCATAAGTCAACATCAGTTAATTTACATACTTACAGCTAATAGCTTCTGAAAACACAAAATTCTTTTGTAAAAATAAAAAAAGAGAAGTAAAAGGATTTTTAAAAGCTGAAATGTGGACCAATGTAGGTCAATATATTAAATGCCAGTGTGTTAAGGAGAGAGGTTGCTTTAATGGCAGCCTTCAGCTTGTCTGTATTGTTGAGTCTGGTGTTTCTAATCTCTAATCTTCCTCTTGGCAATGCTAGATATTTTTTCTGGGGGGTTTAGGTCAGATGTTGTCTTTCTTGGCTGCCGGCATTTTGGTCACTTCGGATGACTGTATTCAGTAAAGTAAAGTCTTTGGTTACCCTTATAATATGGTGGTTGTTAATTAAATTTTGTTTGTTCTTTTAATCCCTTATATCCCTCTTCTTAGGAATGGATATAGATCAGGTAAAATATTTCTGGTGTCTCTTATTCAAAAGTGCCTTAAAACAAGAAACGTGATCGTTTTAGCACATGTTCGGCATACAGTACATCTGTGAGTGCTTTCTCTTAACGCACTGATCACAGCCAAAGTCCATCCTTTGTGAGTGACACCGAAAGGTTAAATTAACTTTGCTTCACAAGGAAATCAAGGTGCTATGTTTTCCTTCCACTTAACTTTCCATTATTATAAATGGACCCCACATTCTATCAAACCCAGCTTCTTTAGCAATAAACTTTTATTGCTTAACCTTGTGTATGGTGGCAATGACCATCTGTTGGACAAATGTCAAGTCATCAGCAAATTCCCCCTTTCACTTGTGTACTTTTTTTTTACCATGCGTTATTCTTCCTCTCAACTTTCACTACTAAACTTGGATGTCTCATTATGCCAGGTAATCTTCTACAACATCACTGTCTAAGTCATAAAATAAGATGTTAAGCTAGTTTATGTAATATTTACATTTTCTGAGAAACAAAATTGTGGATTTTAAACATTTAAATCAACCAAAATAGACACTTGAAATATGTTACTCTGTATATAATGAATCTATTTGAACTGAACTACTGAAACCAGCGTCCATTTTGATGATATTCTAATTTACTGAATTGAACCTGTAATGTACCAAACTGTCAGCAATCAAACCCTGCATTTGCATTTTCTCTTCAGGTAGATATTGGCACCTTTAATTCGTCGACCTTGTCTGCCAGAGCTCCCACGTGTACTGCTAATAGCAGGCTGATTCACTGCACACAAGACATGCCTCCTCACAGATCCTCTGCTTCCAGCGCCCACACAGCAGCCCACTGCCACTGTGGCGGCATCAACACTTGTGAATGTGCAGAAACATCTCCACGGCTTTATTTCCTCTAAAGCATATGCTGAGGGATTTTTTTTTTTTTACACTTGCATGTTATTTCTCCCTTGTTTGTCTGCTAAAATAGTTTTTAAAAAATCTAAGATTTAGATTGAACTACATAAAAGGGAGTGTTTGCAGTATTTTCACCAAGCCATTTTGTTTCAACTACATGGACATGCAACATAAGGAAGGAAGATTTGACATCAAAACTGTACTTTGAACTTCTATGAAGTCCTTGGAGTGAATATAAACAATAAGTGGAGCTCAAAAATGCCAGAGAAAACATCTGGGGCTTCTCTAAGTCATCTCCTCCCCTCTGTGTTTTTAAAGGGAGTGACCAGTTTTAGTCTACAGGCAAAAATTCTGTGTTAAGATAAAACATCATGAAGTGTTTTAGTTTCTTTCTTTCTTCTTTTTTAATTTTTTTTTTTTTTTTTTTTTTACAAATTTTCCAATTTCAGACTACATATTTAAGCAACTGATGGGACATCCAAAACCATGTGTTACTTACACATTTGATTCAGAAACACATTCCTCTGCATGGATTCTTGTTTATTTGATCACCACGTCCTTCCTCCCTTCCTGCTGCCTATAGGTAAATATAGCTCGCCACAGTTTGGTCGCTTATTACCTCCAAGATGGATCGACAGGACTGTTGCATCCTGTCACACAGACTCAGTCCGCATTCAGCGCTGGCACATTGTTAGAATTAGCACATCTTTGTTTTCAATTTGCGACATTTACACATAACACGAGACACAACATGGCAGTCCGTAAACGAGATAAAGATAAGACAAATTAAATGTTGTCACATCACAGATCACAGACTGAATGCAATGCCATACCTGGTTTTATTCCATAAATACTCTCTCAGTTTGGAAGAAAATCGCTTCTTCCTTGGACTTTTACATAGCGGCGCGCGTTGCAGGCGTTTTTCTTCCTCTTCCAGACAATAGACGAGATGATGACCCCTGATGGTTTGGGCTCTGCTTGGCAGGACGGACCCCTGACCGTGGAATGCGGACCGCAGCCTGCCGCCCTCCAGTCACCACGTCCCCTTTACTCACTTGTAAAGGAGTCAAAGCACCGGCGGTGCCGCGCTGCAACATCCGGTTAGACCTTTCAGAATAATTTGGTTTGAATCAAGCTAGTACATATGAACATAGCAGGCATTTCCGGGTCTATCTCGATGAATCAGAACATACTTAAAATTAGAACATTACAAAAAAGCGACTCAGTAAATAAACAAATGAATAAATGAATGAATAAATAAATAAACAGATAAATAAATGAAGAAAGAAAGGAGAAAGGAATAAATAAATAAATAAATAAATAAAGAAAGAAAGAAAGAAAGAAAGAAAGAAAGAAAGAAAGAAAGAAAGAAAGAAAGAAAGAAAGAAAGAAAGAAAGAAAGAAAGAAAGAAAGAAAGAAAGAGAGAAGGAAACAAATGTTACATTTTGATCATTAACATTCTCCAAAAGGAGGACATGCCACTATACAATTCAAGCATAATAATGGAAAGTTAAGTGAAAGGAAGAGGTGTGGTAGAAAATGGAATTTGACAAGAACTTTCACACTCCTGTTATTAAACTGATCATGAACCAGAGACAGTGTCAAAAGCATCTCGTCTGGGCAAAGCAAAAAAGGACTGCACTTCAGGTCAGAGTTACAAACTCCTCTTTCTAGATAAAGTAAATTTAATTTGGAAATAAAGGATCTAGAGTCTGAAACAAGAGTGGACAGATGAAGTATTCAAATCACATAGAGTCCAGGTTCTGAGATCTTGATGATTTGTAGAGGCATGCCATCTGCTGTATCCATTCTGCTTTCTCAAGGTCATAATCAGCTCAGCCATTTAAGGAATTTGATCATTTTATTAATTCTTGTCACATGCACTCAGAGTCAATTCAGTCTGTTCTAATTACATTGTGACTCTTTCGGATTCGGAGTCACAGGGTAAAAGTTTTCACTTTTACAGAAGCTCTGATGCCTGTGCTTTTATTTTGAAAACAGAACTGCAGCGTTTGCTCTCCCTGTCGTGTGCATAGTTATGCAACTTTCAGACAACTGCTGGCTGAATAGAGGCAGTTGTTGGACCCTCCCCTCTCCTCCACACATCCCATGAGCTGGACCTGACCTCGGGATGAAAGCAGGAAGAGAGAAACAGAAAAAAAAAGTTCAGAGATTCACTAAATCAGACCCTCGAAAGTAGATGCTGATGCAGATTTGATAAAACTCAAGAAGGGGGGGAAGTTCTTCCTGCATTTCAAAAGGTCAACAATGCCTGCACTTTCGATTCCGTGGGAATCAAAAGTGTTAAGAAGTGTGTGTTTATGTGTTTTAGCAGATCAGGCAATGCTTGTCTTTGTGACTTGAAGGAATGTCACTTCATCAGACAAAAGACTGAAATGATCTGAGTTGTTGTCCTGCTTTGTAGATCCAAAACAAAGGCACCATCACAAAAAGCCGCATTGTTACATTGAAGAATGAAGCTTCTATCCTGGGGGCTGAAAAGAAGAATAAATTCTGAACTTCTAACAAGATTATTGGTATAAAGCTGTGTTTCCAGCCCCAGCAAAATAGTTGCTGCACATTCCCATGTTTAACCAAAGACTAGAAAGTAAATATTATGAAGTCATCGTGAATAGACTGCTAATTCAGCTTGTGGAACTGGATTGTGAGACATGTTGTGATCCAGTGTGTGATCTTCAAAGTCAATATCTTTGTTGTGTTTCTTTTTGTTATAATAAATATCCAAATCGGCAGTAATTTTGCCATTTTTTGAAAAAAAGTAGCCCGAACTGAGTATTTCATCTTGATATTATACACAAGAGTTTGGTCTCAAGCGGTAATTTTGTAAGATTTAAACTCCCTTACTTTCCACCAAAGAACTTGGGGGGAGGAGGGGGGAAAGAAATCTTTCAGCTAACTTTAAAAGATATATAATGCATAACCAATCAATGTGGTGTAGGTGCCTCCCTCTGGTCATTTTCAGATTTCAGAGAATTTTAGCCTTATTTTGGCACCATCCAACAGCCTGTCAAGTGAGGGAGGCATAATAGGACCATTGATTCTCATTCATGTTTACTGTGTAATGACAACAGAATTTGTGTTTTTGCCAATCAAATTGGGAAGTTTGCTACTCACAATAAATATGTTCCTCCAAGTGGCTTCACAATGACCTTGCTGGATTTTTGGAATTAATTGGAGCAACCTCTTATATGAAAGTGGAATCTTTGAGTCTTCAAGATATCAGTGTAATTAACAATGACAAATGTCATGCTTAAAAATAGTTTTTTCTGAAAACTTACCGATGCTTATCAAAGTCCTTTAAGAATAAATGCTTGATATTAACGAGTCTGAACAAATTTTGGTGATAATTTTGATTGATGAAAAATAAAAGACAAAAATCTAATTTGTGTCTATTTAGATTTGTTGATCAGACCTTTTGATGGAATCTTTGACTTCCAATGAGGTTCTGGGGTTCTAATATTCAAGAAGAACTGAGTCAGAACTGGCAGTCTGCCTTTTCTCTGTGCTGCCTCCAGACAGACAGAACTGCTGTTGGTGCAGGGAAGCTGTAGAAGACTTCATAAAGCTGGATCAAAGAGAGAAATTAGTCCTAAGAGGGGAAATGCCTGACCTTAAACAAGGAGCCTCACTGGAGCTCTGCCGTGATGCTTCTCCACCACTCAGAGTAGATATCATAGGAGAAAAGTAGGCAGCTAAACCACCTTTTCTATAAATCCCTGAAAGACCACCAAGCTTTAGATAAAGGTTTAGTTTTACTTTCGTTTAGACAATATGTTGAAGTTTAATTTCTTATGCAGAAATGTTTTGATATTATTCTTTTAATAATAGTTCATAGTAAAATTCATACTGGCAACTTTGGATTATCTCTGCTTGTTTGTGCATTTGTTTAACTCAATTAAATTGTAAGTAAATAGACCTTGGGGTGATTAACAACAAAATTCTTGATCATTTAAATATTATTAGTGTTTTTTTTTCCTCATAATCTTGTGAATTTCAATTAAATAGTAATAAATGTCTTGACTGCAGTAAAATTAATTTTAAACTTGAGATTCTCAGGTTTCTCTTTGCTTCTGTATATTTGTTTTAGAATTTGTTCAGTATGAAGTCTAGAATCCATCCTTCAAAGTGAGTTTGACAAATAATGAGTCAAGTAAGATTGAATGATTTATGTGCATTCATAAAAGATTTAAGTAGCTAATTAGTGCTACACATGTCAGTGTCCAGGCTGCAAAACAGTTTCTAGAAATTGTGTTCTGGGTATTTTCATGAAGGGAAAAATAACTAAAGTTACAAAAAAGTGACAAGACATAAGAAGAAGGACTCACCGGACACGATTCATACAAGTACATCGTCATACCCTAAGAAATTTAGAAGCAAGTTGTTTTTACATTATGCCATTAGCTTATTTAATGCAGCAATAATAATTTCAAGGAAGTTGAAAAGATGAGTAAAAAATTTCATTATGAGGAAAAATAAAAGTTATGTTTAGTGGTGGAAAAGGAGTGAATTTCTCCTGCTATACAAAGCAGCTTGGAAATAGCCATTTGTTGTGCTTATTTTAGTGAAATGTAATATAAAACAAGATGAAGTAAAGTCCAAAAATTTCTGTCGAGAGTAAAACTCTTAAAAACTAAAACTTAAAAAAAAAAAAAAAGAAAGAAATCCAGCAAGCCCGAATTTGCTTAGCAACAAACTACATTTCCCAGCATGCAAAGTACATCCAGGTTAAAAGGTCGTCGACGTCAAACTCATGCTGCCTGAAAAACTAAAACAACTGCTACATTAACCAAACGTTATCGCTTCGGAACCAGTATTAAAAACGTTTTGTTTGCTCCGCATAGTTGCTCTAGTTTGTCTCAAATTAAAAATGTCTGGAAAGGCGAAGGAAATCTTACAAATGGACCTGTATGGGTTACTCGGCATTGAGAGCTCAGCTACAACGAAAGAGGTACGTAAAGGAGGAAGCTTTAAAAACAAACCAATCCTACTAGCAGATAATGAAAAATGTGTGACAGGTGCTTTTGCTGTTTTTACTTTAAAGGGCAAACTATAAATTGCTATGAAGTAGGCAGGAAGACTGTCTGTGTGCCTGACTGAATGTATAGCACAGTTACAGTGCATCTTGCTAATCATAATAAATGGCATGCAGACAGCATGAGGGGATTAACTTAAGAATGACCCGACAAAATAAAAATTAAACAAACAGCCAGTAAACATACGAACCAGCTAAGTGCCCAACCTCGCAGCTGTACTAATCTAGAATGGCCACTAGATGGAGACGTCGTGGTAGGTCATTTCTGCGTGTAACGGGTTGAAATTGTTGGCAAATTTCGGATGAGAAAATAAAATAGTAAAACAAAACAAATAGTAAGACAATCTCATGCAATTACGGTGATTCAGATATTTGATAGACATCGTTTTGCTCATTAGAGTATAAAAAAAGTTTTCAAAGTTTTCTCAATCTTGCATATCATAAGCTTGCCTTTTTCTTCATAATATAAATGATTAGTTCAGAATGGATTTGAGGTCATTCAGCTTCCCTCTTTTGCCATGATTTGCTAAAACTTGAATCACAGTCTCAGAGATGTTGATTAATGCCGCTTTTTCCATCCGCCGCCACATCTCTCCAAAATCCACTGGCCTAAACAAGGAGGAATTAAAATGACTGCCAAAAGAAGGGAAGTAGTTAATTTCTTAATTGGATTTCAAAGTGTTCTCATTCGCAAAGGATTATCCTTGAGGAAGTCCGTGGTTGTGGCTTTGGCAGAGCTGAAGCTCCAAAATTGAGAGCGGTGACTCTCTGCGGTCTGTTGATGGTTCAGAGAGATAGTGGGATTGTGAGTACGTGCGCTGAATAAAATCAGAGGACTCGTATAAAATCAATCAAATGTGTGGCGACGGATGTCATCAGACACTGATCCCAGTTGTTTGGCCTGTGGCCTCATCTCTCTCTAGGCAGGCTGTTAATCAGCCAGAAAGGGAAGAAGCTCTTGCCAGTGTGGGTTGTCACATAAACAGGCATTACATAAAAGCTGTGTTTTACAGACTGTAAAATATTGCTTTGACGCAGGAGTATTGCTTCGAGTGTATGTCTGCAAAACCTAATATTTAATCCATTTCTTATATCACTGTAGCTGAATTTGTGATGTTCTTTGATATTTAAAAAAAAGCTCGTGAAACTTATACAATCTTATGATTTAACAGCTGTAAATAACTGGGCTTGGGGTTTTGGGTAGTGGGGAGGAAAAACCACCAGAGTTGTACCTACCGCAGATTGCAAGGTAAAGACATGTCAACAAGTGGGACCACACAGATGCTTTTGTGGTTTATTCCGCTTCTAAAATTTTAATAAACCTTTTGCCTAATAAATTGCAGTATGAAGCAAAAACATGCTCATATAACTTACTCTGTGACAGACCTTTTAGGTGCACAATTCTAGCTAGCTCATAGCAACGCTGTTCCTGTACAAGGCTATTCCTGATACAGTGTCTTGCAAAAGTAATGCCACCCTTAAAAAATTTCCACAATGCCGAGAAGCAGCCATAAATTTAAATGAATTTAATTATGATTTTATGTGTTGGACCAAAACCTTTTTAGCCACAATATAAAACATTGTTTTGTGTTCTCTTTGTCCTTGGAAGCTTGTAGAAAATAAAACGACAATCGTGCCTAAAATGGAAATTCTGATTGTGAAAGTTGAATGTCGCCAACTTTCCTCCATTGCCACACTTTCACAGTAATGGACACAATGAAAGTTAAAGGTACAAGGTTTTTCTTACAGTTTACATCTTACTAAATCATTGGAACACAGAGTCCCATAAAGCCTTTTATTGGACACCTTCCTTTAGATGCTTTCTTTGCAGAGAAAACATCTACAAATACATTGTAGAAGCATCTTTCTTTGCAGAGAAAGATGCTTCTGCAACGTATTTACTCCTGGGGTTGAATATTAATGCTCACTACACTTTCAAATATTTTAGAAGGTTTTGAAGGAATTTATCTGAAAAACAATTATAGCTTTATCTGTGTTCGTAGCAATAAAATAAACCTGTTTTAGACATTTAGAAGAGTCAATTTCTACTTGAATTGTGAAGACTGTGATTAGTTCTGTTTTTGTACTTTTGCACAGAAGTTGTGACATTTGCAAAAAGATTAAGCTTTCTTTTTCTCTATAAATGTTTATTCAGCTGTGGTCTGGTAGGATGGGTGTACATCTACTGCTTGATTAAGGGAAACTACATATCAATGAAAGCAAAATCTGATTATGCATTGAATCAAATATCCAAGCGGAACAGAATTGTGAACAGAAATCCAAAGCTGCTTCCAATCTTTCAACCTCTCTGTTTGTGTTCTTTCCTTTTATTACACAATTATCCAATATTTTGTGTCCTACTACATAAAATACCAGTACATTGAATTTTGTGGCTTTACCGTGCCAGAATCTTCAAGGCTTATGAATATGTGGAACGGACTGTAGACCTTTTATAGATTGTCAGTTTTTTCAGTAAATGGATAAGGATTGCTCTGAAATATAATCTGTGACTAATACTCAATTTCAAAAGGACACTTTTAAATGTGCATATCCTCCTAAAATGCTCCAGTGAAACTAAAGAAGAGTAATTCTCCCTATCAAGTATGAAATGCTTTCACAATCTTTTTTTGGACATATTTCAGAAAATCACTCTGTGTCTGAAATGACTCATAGTATCCAAGTTTTACTCTGATACTATGTTTTACTATTTTTAGTGCTAAGTTTTACTATTTTACTTGCAGACCGTAGTATCTTGCTGCAATAGTCTTCAACATATTTAGTTTTCCTCTTCTACAGGGTTTCTAAAACTTAAAAGGATGTCGGTGTTGAAATGATGGCTAAAACTTGTCAAGAATTTTGTCTTTCGACTATCCTGACACTTTAAATATAAACATACTGAAATAGTGGGGTAAAAGTTGAATAAATTGTAGCAGTGCACAAATGAGCATCAATTAACAGGTGGAAAAACAAGAGAAGAGTAGAATCACTGAGGTTAATGCTTTTATATTTTCTCATGCTCAAAAAAGAAGATTGATGTTCTTGACTGCTGCAGAACTTCACATAATTATCTTCTGGAAACTCCAACATTTTTGTCCTTCCACATACTTCCTCCCAATGGTTTATTGAACCTGTCCTGCCTAACTGAGGCTTTTACATAGCTAGAAGTATTGCAGAAATGTAAAGAGAAATGTAAAAGTAAAAAGATCTACTTTCATACACATTTCTGAGTTTAATAAAGTAAATAAGAGCAAATAATGAGACTTTTTTTTTTTTTTTTTTTACGTTGGATTCAAAACTAGTACCAATATTGAAGAATGTGCAGCACATCATTTTCTCAAAAAAGTTTGACACAAAGATGCAGAATTACTTTTATTGACTCAAGGTATTTTTGGTTCTGTTTAGGACATTTACTTTATGTCATAAAAGTGAAATGATCAACATTTATACAAGAAACCTGTTTGCATTCATCCTCTCTCTGTTCAGCAATGCTCCTTTCACAATTACTCTTTCTTCTTCTTCTGGCTGCTATCTTTCTTCAGCAAATAATTGCCTCTAAATAGTGAAGTATAGCAATTAAGAGGGAGAGTCCCATGGCAGTGAGGCAGCTTATCAACCTCAGAGGTTCTGCTGTGGCTGCGATGCGGCTAGGACACTCAGCAGCAGTTTGTCAGCAATCATTTGGCACTGGAGACGAGTAATGAGGACAAGATGTACGGAGGAATCAGTGCGGTGGAGACTCAAACCATTTAGCTACTGTTGGCTTGCTGCTGCAGGATTGTTGTCTTCTCTTGATCTTGTGACTTGTCCTTCCACAAACTCAAGCGTGGGAAATAGTTCAGTGATTTCCTTCATTTAATTTCTTGCATTTGAAACCTAGAACATTGGGACGTTACAACGAGCGGTAGTAGGAGTAGAATGTAACATTATGATCAATATGGAGTTTCTTGTTATTATTATTTTTCTTGTTTTATTTACATGCTATGAGGATTTTATTTGTCCTTTAACAATCAGCAAAAAATGACCATAAAAATACAATCCTGTCTCAGCTGATTATTGATTTCTATGTTTTTGAGCCAATGGCTTCATCAAGCTACAGTGACTTGAAGAAATATGAAATTATAGTTTAGAGAAAAACAAGTGGGAGGAGGGGGAGAAAATGGCAAAATATGATTCACAAAGTACAGCAAAAATATAAAGTGAAAGGAAAATAATGCATAGTATTCTTATTAGACAGAGTATTTTTTTTGTCAATTTATCTGCATCATTTCCTCAAAATCAGTCAGACTGGATGGAGAGCATCTCAAGTTGTGAGATGCTTCCCAATTGAATTTAGGTGTTTACTTTGCCTGAACCCTTCCAGCAAATTAATATGCTTTAATTTATCCATCATCTCCAGCTGTATCTTTTGGGTTACAGCCCTGTTGGACGGTGAACCTGCACACCAGTTGTTTTGTAGTATTTGCAGCCAGGGTTACGCTATGTTCATCTCCATACATCTTACAATCAGCTCTGAACAGCTTATCTGTCACTGCTGATAAATATCAAGCCCCCACATAATCTAATAACTGCCTATTTTAATATTTCAAATACCAATCATAACTTACTATGTATTAATACAATTCTGTTGCAATTCCACAGAAACTAACATCCATGTTCTTCATTATTTCCCTTCTTCTTATTGCTTATTGCAAATAAGCAATAAGAAAAATTAATGGCACCCCTTGATTGGATGCATTGCAAATGCCAGCTTGCAGATATTTCAGCTTCTTGAACTGCTTTTTGCCTCGAATAATTTAGTTCAATTTACAGGAAAGTCAGTAAATTATGGAAGCTTTCTATGAATAATTTGGAATTACGTTACTCAGAAAAATCCACTACTGGATTAATCTGCAAATACTCAACCTCAAATAGGTGGGGTTCCACTGTGTAGTGTTTCATCCACTACAGTTCTGCCCTACTTTATGTTGGACTGTCACAAAAAATTCCAAAGTAGATTGGATTTTGTTGCGTCACAAAATGTGAAAAACCTCAAAAGCCAATGAATTTGTTTGAAAGACAGACTTCTGACAATGATTAAAGGAAAATAGAGCAAGTTATGAATAAATTTAAAGTATTTATTCCAAAGTCTTTACAAATTTTAGGAACACAACATTGCCTTCAATCATTACTTTTGTTGCAGGAAAAAACTTTATTTTTTGTAGGGTGTGGCAAATGCATTCACTGCACAGACTTTAGTGTTTAACTTGCTCATATCTTCCTAAAAGTGTTTGGAAAATTTTAGAAAGAGCTATAATTGGAATTATAAAGCAAAGAGCAAGGAGAGACAGATGGAGAGAGGCTGAAGCCAAAGACCGGAGCCAGAACTGAAGCATTGGTCTGCCAGTTTTAGCTTCAGGATGATTATTTGTACCAAACAGAAAATACTTAGTATTCTTTTATGATGCCTATTACCTGAACATCCAGGACACAAATAATCACTTACGCTTTGAAGTAAAGAAAAAAAAAAGAGAGACCTGTTGATGTCATTGAAACTTAAGGTCCTGTGCTTTGTACAGTCCGTATCTGTCTTAATGTATATAACACAACGACTCATTTAAGTTGCTAAAAATGCAGCGTCTTTCCACATTCTGCTTTGCTTGGTCAACATTGGAGCTTGGTTTGAACTGTAAAGGTCTAATGTGCTAAAAAACCTACATAAACACTGCACATAAACCTACATAAAGAAGACAAATGTAAATGTTTCCCAGACATGAAGAAAGGTGCTTCCACTTTTTTCATGGCCTGTAGCATACTGGCAGGAGATTGATTTATGTGAAGGTTGGGACAGAGTGGGCCGGGGAGTCGGAATACGTGAAAACATGCGGTACATCGGAACGTCTGATTAGGATTAGTGTATTTATGCTGTGCTCACATGTATGAAGGAATGTATGCGGCAGATCTTTAGCATGCAATGCACGGTATACATGTGAGCATGAGTTTTTGGAGTTGCATGCAGAAAGCCCTATGATCCTCATAGAAGCTTTTTCTGCTTTCTTTTATTTTATTTTCATTTCACCAATGGAGATGTCTAATGGAAACCCCCCTAACAGGACAAGTGAAGGGAAAACATAATTTGCAGTCACCCAGTTTACCCATCATCATCATCTAAAAAGAGCCATGACTCATTTAGAAGAAAAGCTGTAAAATTCAAACTTAAAGTTATAATGCGCCATACTTTCCATTGTCTTTCAACTTTTGCTTGAAGTTTGCTCATCCTGAGAACCTTGAATTCTCCTCTTTCCCCCCATAATCCCTCTTAGGTTTAGCATTATTATTCAGAATTAACCCACAAAATCCAATTCGCTACTTCTTCTGGGAACTCAAACTTCTGGGAATTCTAATCCTTTTAATCTGTTTTAATTATCATAATTTTGAGTACTTTTCTTTTGTGTTTACTATGTGTATTTGCTTGTTTACTTGAGCCAAAACAAATGGAGCAAAAATGTTATAGATACCAATGTTGCAGGTAAATGTAAGATCAGCTAACTTTCTAATGTGGCAATAATTTTTTGAAAGCAGCAAGGATGAAGAAATTAATAAGAAATTAATGTATTCTCATTTTAACCAGATTAAGAAAGCCTACAGACAGAAGGCACTGACCTGTCATCCAGACAAGAACCCAGACAACCCCAAAGCAGGTGAGAGAAAACTTTATTATTGTTTCATTTAGTCTGTTTATGCCTTTGCTGCATTTTCATGCACAAACTTCTATAATATTTTGAATGATCTGACTGAGGGTATTGCAAAGTACTTGAAACTATTCCAGTTTCAAGTACAACTGCAACATTAGAAGCAACTTGAGCTTTCAACAGGGTGATGATCCAACACTCTAGAAGAAATGCTAGAAGAACGGTGTCACAAAACATGGTCAAAAATCAAGCCAGCATTATATCAGGACCTTGTAAATGGCTACCCCAAATAACAGTATGTTGAAATTAAATTGTATTTGAAAGTCAATTAAAAATGCATGTTCTGTGATTTTTTTTTTCTACCCTCAAAAAAGGAACAGTTCTAATAAATCAGAATATTAAAAGGTCATATTTTATGGTTAAAAAGAAAGGGAGATGATTTATCAGGTGTGTATTTAAACTCCTGACAGGAATTGTAGATAACTAGATGCTGCCCTGCTGGAGTATTTCTAATCAGACAGACAAGCTTGGAAAATCCTCATCAGCACCACAGTTGCCTCTATTTCCATCTTCTTCCTAGTTGATGAGTCGGTCTGTTCTCTGTAGCAAGAAGCAAAGAATTTCACTGTAGCTTTTTGTCAGTAGGGGGGGTTGAAACAACTTGCACAAAAGACTGGTAATGAGGTATATTTTCAAGGGAGGTTACTGTGGTTCCTGGATGGTTTAGATGATTTCTGATCGTGACAGGAGAGAAAAAAAAAAGGAAATTGGTACGGTTAGGAGGTTGAGAGGAATAGTACAAAAGCAGGGGGTCGGTTTCCCAGAAATGGAAAAGAAGTGGTTTGGAGGGCCTCAACATTTAAACTCACACATAGGCAGACTTGGCCTCTAACGCACGAAAGCAGAACTTGACTTGGAACTCGTCATCCCCTAAGGGGGCAGCCGTACGCATGGAAAAGGAGACTTAAAGCTTATCATTCTTCACTGATTAAAGATACCCCTCATGAAATCCCTCATTTTTCTCAACCAACCATGTTGTGACACTCGAGTTGCTTTTTAGGCATAGCAGATTCCTCCTAACCCTTCTGTCCCCAGTTGGATTTCATTTGAGCCAGTTATATCCATGGAGGTAATCTGACCGCCTTTGCTAGCACTATCATCTGTTTGTGTGTATTGCCAGTCCCCACAGGGAGTAACAATATCAGCCTGTAGGCCTTCCATAAGTGAATGATTAAGGTTGGCCAGGATGGTCAGTGGTGTAGGATGAGGCTGGGGAATGTAGTCTCCTCGTGTGTACATTTATAAATGTTGGTTTGTGTTAAGTGACAGCTGGAGTGGAGGGAAACTGAGGATGGATGGAGAGAGGCGAAGACAGTTTTCCTCATCTTGTTGGAGAAAGCAGGTTTTATGAGAGGAAACCTCTACTTTCTTTATGTAAATGTTCAATGCTTTGTCCATAAATTAAGTTTGCATTGTGTGTAGATTTATTCTGTTTTCCTTTCTCTCCTTAGTTGTAAAACATTGACTTGTATGTCAACATTTTTTTCACTTATTAGCCTAATTTTTGTTTTTACTGTAAAGCTCACTTATTTGCTACCGTCCCTTTCTTACAGCGGAGCTCTTCCATCAATTGTCTCAGGCTCTTGAAGTTCTGACTGATGCTGCAGCCAAGGTGAGACCATCAATGTATTTTTAACCTGTAAAAATCCTCCTGATTCACTCCCACATTGTCAGACAGTATGTACTTGTGACTAATGCTCTTTCCAGGCTGCCTATGACAAGATTCGTGCTGCCAAGAAACAAGCTGAAGAACGAAACAAGAAATTAGACGACAAAAGGAAGAAAATTAAACTTGGTGAGTAGTTGCTGTTTTCCTGTTATATTAAAGGTACTGCAGGGTTAATGAAACAAAGTAAAAACATATTTAAAACAACTGGCAGAAACTTCATTTTGAATATATGGGAATGGACATGAGTCTATTTGTTTCAGACTTGGAGGCCAGAGAACGGCGAGCAGAGGCTCAGAGCCAGGAGGAAGTGCAAATCACAAGAACACTTGAAGAAGAGGTAAGAATATCTAGAGTGTGTTGAACAGTAAGAATATTTTGTAACATTAAAACCACACAATCAAGACCAACTCAATCAAGGTCATAATCTAAAAGTGAGAGAAACGTTATACATGGTGTTCAAATTGTTTCTCACATATAAATCAAAACATTATGGCATCCGTTTTTATTTAGCCCCTTTATTTTGACAACATCCAACACGAGTAGCTGCAGTCAGAAGTCTCCTAATTTAGTATGTATAGTACATCTGTGTGTAATTTATTGTTAATATGAATCCTGCTGTTCTGTGAAGATATGACAGAGGCAAAAATACAGCAGACAGATCAGGGAGAAAGTTTAAAGTTGATATAGGTGCAATATGTATTAAATAACATTCTATTTTCCATTGCTTTTAAAGACCCACAGTCTTTAATTTAAGATGGGGAAATATTTGATTTCTCATGCATACAAAAACATATTTATTAAATTAAAATGCCATCTACTTTGTTTTGTGTACTATGATACTCCAACGTAAGTCACAAAAAGTACAATATCTATATTCCTTAATACAAGCACACACAACATGATAATTATTTTTATAATATATTTTAAGTTGTTAAAACTAAGCAATGTTTTAATGTTTTGTGTTAATGAGTAATATTGGGCAAGTTATTAAGTTGTGCAAATATGGTAGACATTTGACATAATGCTTTCAGCTGTGAATGAGGTGACGTATTTTGCTTAAATGCAAATGCAAAACACACTTGTAGGACTTAGAACGGTATGGACTTACAAACCAGGTACACTGAAGTTTCTGGTTTGATTGTCATAAATTATGAATAAGTTTGTACAGAAACCTTGAGAGAGTTAACTGCTCGACATTCGTGAGAGGTTGCAGAAGAAGAAAACTTTGTAATTTAGAAATGGGACTGACCACAGATGCTTACTGGAAATTACTTATTCTCACATGTCCAGGAAAGTCTGAAACACAAGCAGGTGCTTTATTCTGTTCTTTGTCAAATACGTGTTCCTGATTCAGGTTCTAGTTGAGTCATCCAACCACTTGGGGAAAGATCAAAGGTTCAGTCTGAAACAATAGTCTTTGGTGTATTTATCACTAAGACCACTAGAAAATTGTGCATAAGTTTGTTCTAACTGGAAGATATAAATGAGAAAGGTGTGTGTTTTTTTAATGACGAGGAGTGGCTTTAAAGTGTAAAATCTATTTTTCTTTAAGTTCATAAAATCACAGAACAGGACATAAAAATAGCTCAGCATTAAAACGGCAAAAGATCATCATTTAAAGAAATTCTGTCTACAAAATGTTCATGCAGCTTTGTGATTAACACTGTATTATTTGTGTCTAAACCTAAAAGATTGCCCGCTTGAGGGAGGAGGGATCCAGACAACTTGAAGAAGAGCAGAGGCTCATCAGGGAGCAGATCCAGAGAGAAAGAGAAGCACAGCAACAACCAGGAAACTACACTCAGAGAGGTTTGATTTCTTCTTGGATTTAACCATCAGCCATCTGTGTTTGTACAGGTTATCATAAATGTATCAGTGTTTTCACGTTCTGATGTTATAAATTGAGTTTGATCAGTTAGTTGATGTTTTTTGTTTCCAAGCAATCATCCAGCCTGTCTAACCACGCTAGCCACCGTTCTGTCTGTGGTTCACCAAATATTATTCAAGCAACGAACAATAACAATAGCTGAACTTATATGAGAAGAGGTCTATTTTAGTTCATTTGGCAGTCACACGTCTTGGCAAAGTATCATAGGAATGCAAAGTGCCAAACACATGCACACACGCACACATACAAAACTGTCCGTCAGACCTCGTTCCTTTTCCTTCGCTGTTTAAAGCGGCGGAGTCTGCTGGAGATGTAAACCTGACCCTCTTTTGTGGGTGTGCAATTTACTCGTTCATCGTCTGTACATATTTTGAGTCCCCTCTGTTTGCACGCACTCGGCCCTCCCTCATCAGAGCCATGTCTCCAAAAGTAAAAAAAATGTACCACATGGGAGCCATTTCTAAGTTGCTGTCTTTTGACGCAAGCCCCTTGACGACTCTCTTGAGTACCATATTTCAATTAAACTGTTGGTCCTTTGTCTTTTTACCTCACTTTTTCGACCGTTACTAATGCTTTTTCTCACACTCAGGAGGGGAGAGATATTCCCAGAGCAACGTAACCCCAAAACTGAAGGTAAGACTCAACATCTAAGGGCAGTTTGTGGAAATCAGAATGGGGAGCTTGGTATACATTTTATACAACCTTTAGCTGTTTGTAATTTATTATTCAGAGACCACAAATGCTGTCTCATCACTTAGCACATATGTTGCTCTCACACCACTTCCTCCAGATTAGGCATGAATCTGTCAGGGGACCAATATTCATGCCAAAAGAAGGCTTATTATATTTCCTCATGAAAATGGCCTGGTTCTGTGTGTATTAACGGATGCAAGGAATGTTAGCTAATGTGTTTACACCCTAAACCTGGTTCTAGTAATTGAAAGCCATCTAAAGCAGCGGCAATATCCCCAGACGTTTGTATATTCATCTTGAAAAACAAACAAAAGCTATATTGACAGGATCTCAAACCACAGTCACAAATACAAGAAAGTCGCAGCAAAAGGTAGATATTCTTTTCTCAGTTTCGACTCCTTGCAAAAGTGTTCTTGAGCTTTTACACATTTTGTGACCTTTTGCCCATTTACTCCAATGAATTTGGGGATTTTCTTTGGACTAAAACAAAGCAGGATATAACGAGAAGTGGAAGGAAAGGAAAGTGTTTCACTTTTACCAATAAAAACTTTAGTGTGCAGAATGTATTGCTAGTATATTTTAAACATATATATAGCAATATATTTTTATATATTGCAAATATATCAAGATATATTTGTAATGAACTTAATGGACTGCAATAAATATGTCTAATATTTTTATTCATGCAGGATACAAAAGTTTAGATAAACTAAAGTGTTGGTAAGGTGTGCAAGTTATTCATTTTCAATAACCGTTTTATTTCATACCAATCAGCTCTTGATCATGGCAGTCACCAATATTATAATATTTATTATGTAGTTCAGCCTTAATATTCAGTTCTCTTCTTCTGATACCCCAAATATATGGTGTCTTCAAATGTCAATCAGTAAATACAGTCAGAATGAGTGGACCTTAGTCTGTATGAATCCAGCTATCCTTCAAGGATCCTTCAGGACATTAGCACTAAATATAGAATCAAAGCTCCAATGGAATGGTTTAGTTCAAGACATATTATTAGAAAAACTCAAAGTCCAGACCTAAAGCCAGTGTAGATGTTTCAAGACTTGAAACTTGATGTTAATAAATGTTCTTTATTAACATTTAGCTTCTCTCCAATCTTCGATTGAACTATTTTGTGAAGAAGAGTAGAGATCATAGGTTTTTTTCAGTCTTTCTGTAATTGTATTTGAATTTGCACCTGCACCAAATACCTAGATCTATTTTGTGTAAGATTAGGATTGCGTATTTCAATATCCTGTTAAAACCACCCACTAGTGTTCAATGTTTATTTCCATTTCTACTGAAAAATATCATTAATCTTTCAGCAAATTTGAACAATTCATCATTGGCTTCAAAACATTACTATTTACCAGGCCTTTCCATTAACTTGCTATTTGGATCTTTTCCACTAATATCTTTACTGTTTGTAAGTTTATTTAAGTCATGATTAAAATCAGCAGTTTTGTGGGCTGGAAACATCACATCACACAAATATTTTAGCATCGAATTTAAAGATTAATGGTTAGGACTGTTATTATTAAGTAAGGAGAAAGTTCTGCTGGAAGAGGGAACGTACATTTTCAGCAATAATTATTGCAAAAATGCTACATGGATTTGAAAATTCCAAGAAAATGTGTTTCTTTGACAGTGAGCAGATTGCTGGAACTGAATCAACCCCCTGTGCTTGCCATTCATTATGCTGCTCTCAGCAGTTGCCATAAAACTGGCCAGTTTTCTGCTGTGGTTTGTCTGTGAATATGAGACATTGTCCGAAATCACTTCTTTTTTTTTTTTTTTTTTAAGAGTACGGGAACTCATTTCAGCATTAAGTGACAGGACCTGAGAGCAGAATAAAAAAGGGAAAAGTATCCTAATAGATTATGTTGCCTTCTGTGGTCGCTTTTATGCCGAATTGAATTTTCAAGAAGATTTCCCATATGTAAAAAGACACACATGGGAGTCAGACTGTGCAGGAGTGAATGGTGAATAATCAAGAGTTCTGGTGAGACTTTGTCTAGCACCAGTTTTTGATGCACATATCCTTAGGACATCCCTCATTTGTGCACCAACAGGTATGGATGGAAATTGGCTCCAGGTTTTTCAGAGCTTAAAAGATTCTTCCTCCTTTAACTGATTCTTTTCTAGGTGTTATTTTTTATAGAGTATAGCCTGGTTGACACATTGTCTTGTTGACACTATATGATACGTCTGACACATCTCTTAACATGGAGATGATGTATTGAAGGAGATATGATGTGTTAGTATTCTGCCACATAGAGTTTGGAAAGGCCAGAAAAGTTCAATTCTGTCTGTAGCACCTTCTTCCGCATGTGTGCTTGTGGTAAAAGTAAAAAAATTAGACTTTTTTTGAATGTCAAAAAAAGTCCAAAAGCCTTCACTTTCTGGGAAGGTGAAGGCTTTCTCTTCTTCCTTCTCTGATCCCAATCCATGAAGTGGATGTCTAATAGTTATCATGGCAACAGATTCTCCCACTAGAGCTCTTTGGCTCCTCCAAAGCTGCTACGAGCATCTCTGGTGCCACCTAAATTATTCAAAATTTTATACAACTACTATTTTACTCACAGCTGGACTCTCTTTTTTGATTTCCTGAATTCTGAAGGCAGTTTAGTGTTTGGGGTTTTATTTAGAGGTATGGGGGCCAGGGTGCTGGTGGATTATCTTTGCATCAAAATATTAAAGTAATGATCGACAAGTTCAGGCATCACCTTGTAGAGTTTTGAAAGTGAGTCCCCATGCAGTCGCTGATGCCCATGATAGAAGCTTCTCTCCATTCGTGCAGCACCAACTGTTATGAATTGAAATTGACTGCAGGTCATGCAGGTGAGTCAGTGCCCATGTTCCAAGAGTGTAACGAGTTCTTTCTCTCGTAGCTTCAGCCTGTCCTGATGTTTTTCAGCTCTCTGTTTCTCATCAGAGCCAAACTTGTCTGGCACGGTTCACCTCCTCTGCAGCTGAGTTTAATCAATTGTGCTTTAAGGATTATCCATTATCATGCACTTCTTTATTTCTTGAAAGTGATTATGACTAATATTGGCCTCCTTTTTTTAAATTTTTTTTGCAGCTAAAATGGAAATGCAAGAAAGATGACGAGCTGAATGGAGGTTATTCTCAAGACGTTCTGCTTAAGCTACTTCATAAGGTGGGTGACCTGAAATTTAACTTGTGCTGATCTGCTATAAATGTAATAATTTATTGAAATCATTTTTGTCATGCTCTTAGGGCTTCAAGAGCTAACTTTGAACAAACCTGCACGCAAAAGTCCACCCTTATTTGAAGCCTGCATGACATCAGTGCTCTAGATTGTTTACACTTCCCCTTAAACAAGGCCTATTAAGTTTTGTAGCAGTGAAAGTGCTGAGGGCAATGTTGTAGTGCCCTTTAAAAGCCATGCACGGCATTGTTTGTGCCCCTCTTACCAGGTGATTAAAAGGTACCAAGGGAGGCTTTAGGAAATGTGCTGTTCACATGCAACCCACCACCACCTTCTGCCACAATCTGTCCTGAGAGTTTTTGGTGGTGTGCAGGTTGGCCTCATCCTAGGATGGGGCTAGTGTCAGTGACGTCAAGTTGCCCACAGTAATACAGCTGAATTTGCTGTTCATCAATGCATCCTGTATGGTCTTAAAAAAGTGTTGTTGTTGTTTGAATTTTTAGGAAAAGAAAATGTGTAATGTTTTTAATGGCAACCATGAGTGAGTGACAGTTAATGGTTTGGAGAAGCAGAAATAGCCAACACTCTGTGGGAAAATGCGGACAGTTATGAGTGTGCATGTATGCGTACGTGAGTAGACTTGTGTACTTTGGCTGCCTGTAATAATAAATCTTTGTGTAAAGGGGCAAAAAAATATGTTAAGATATTTATATTTTGTGAAATAGAAGCCTTTTGAGACTCTCCTTTGTCACTGTTGGCTGGATTTAGAGTGTCCTCAGTGAGCATTTGCATTCCTAGAGTTTCGAGTTCCCAGAAAGCTGAATTTTCCCTCTTTCTTTTTGCTCCCATGAAAGGCTAAACAGAGAACAGGTTAATGCCAAATGGCCTTTCCGTAAAGTTGATAGAGCTAAACTAACCAAGAAGAAATCTTTTCCATTCTCTACTAATGTCTTAAAAAGCAATTGTATCATAACCTGTTTTTATTTTTATCATCTAGCCACTACTGTGGGAGAAAACATCCATTTCTGACCTATAGCTTTTTTACTGTCTTAGATATGTAGATAGGAGTTAATTACAACAAAAATTTTCCAATACTACTTGCACTTTAATTTCAGTGAAGTTCAATTTCCAAAGTTTTAGTCATAACATTCAACATAGTAAAGATTTTTATAATCAAGATGAGAAACTATAGTGCATCTGTGACATTAGGAAGATCTGAAAATCCCCCCTAAATTTGATGAAAAGATAAGAAAACTAGTAAAGGATGCTGTCATGTCTCAGCATGAAACAATAATTAGAAAAACATCCAAGCCTGACTAATGCTTTTGTCTCCAAGAAAAATGATGACTTAATAAGTAATGGTGTGATGAAACAAAGGTGAACTGTTTTCTCAGCTGTTGTTCCAAATGATACAGTTTTATTCATGTGGTACTGGAGTCTGTATGCTGAATTTAGTTTTTACATCACCTAAACTTGCTGTTGTTATAGGTGTGTAAACTTTGTATTTCATACTTTTTTTTTCTTGTGAATACATGTGACTCAAAAACCCCCCCAGCTTTTCTCGAATTCAGTAAATTTCTAACTTGTATTTCTCAAATGTGAGATATTCAGCAGTGTTTTGAATCTTGACTCTACATATGTTTTTGTTTTCATGGTTATGGATTATACTGTGAAAGAAAATACTAATTCAAATGTTCTGCATCTTTCTTTCCCTTCCACCTCATTCTTTTGTCCTCCTGCTGTGTCATCTAGTACGGAGATGTTTTAAATGTGATCGTATCGAGTAAGAAGAAAGGAAATGCTGTTGTGGAGTTTGCATCTGTGAGAGCAGCTGTAAGTACCTGAGGCCTTTACATTTACTGTTCTGGTTAGGATCTCGTTAGGAGACTTTGTGGATTGGACCACATTAGTTCGTCACTTGCCACAGTCTTAGAATGAGTTTTGAGTTAGATTATTACTAGGCGTAACATCTGACAGACGTCTGGACCCCAAGAAGTTGTCTTTGACCTAAAATGATCCTGTGTTTTCGAAATTGTTGCACTGATTGGAACCATCAAACTGAAGCACTTGAGTCATTGTTCCCCATTGTCTGGCTCCGCAGGCTCTTTTTAGTTTTGGTGTTCCTTTGTTTGTCGTTTCCTCACAGTGCAACATTTCTGTCAGTCTACTGGATTTAGGCAGTGATCATGGCATTTCCGTGGCTAGAGAACCTTACGAAAGTATTTATACCCCTAGAACCACAAATTTCAATGTGTTTTTATTGGGATTTTGTGCAAACAGAACTGCATAATTGCATGCTACATTTCTTTTTTTCTTTTTTTTTTTTTTTAGCAAATAAAAATTTGCAATTGTACTAAGCCCCTGTGCATCGACAACACTGCTCAAATTCACCGAGACTTTGTTGAGAGCAGATATGAACATACATTTTAATATTTCAGATTCTTGGTTGTATGTCTTGACTTGGCAATTCTAGCAAATTAAATTCACTTTATTTAAACTGTACAATTTTTTCTCTTGCTGTATGTTTAGGATTGTTGTGCTGGGAAGTGAACCCTCATTTCAATCCAATCTCGGTGCTTTTGCAGGTATTCTTCTAAGGTTGCCCTGTACTTAGCTTGACTCATTAACTATAGACAAGCTAAGTACAGTACTGCCCCTGATAAAGTAAAGTATCTTCCACAGCATGATGCTACCATGGTGTTTTTGGTAACATCCAGTATAGCCAATACCAAAAATCTGCCGCTGAATCTGTTGATGGGTCGATTCACATCAGACGATTTAGAATTTTATTTTATAACCTTTTTTTTTTTTTTTTTCTCAAATCCTGGATTCTTTTCCTTCTCCTTCCACGTATACACTACTTGGTGGTAATCTCACCCCAAAAGCCTTATGAAAAACATTGAAGTTTATGATTTATAACATGAGAAAATCTGAAAAAAGGGGCACATTATACAGGAAATTTTAACTGCAACAGAATATTTCTGTTTGTGGATCTTTTCTGTTTAGGAACTTTAGTTCTAACCAACATTTAGCAAAGATTATTACAATTTCATGCAAAACATAGAGATCAAGTAGTAGTTAATGCTAATAATATTTAAATATCTCATTATAGGAACTGGCTGTTAAGAATGAAAGTGGGCTGAGTGGTAACCCCTTGAAGATCACATGGCTGGAAGGACAACCTGAGGTTGTTGCTGCAGCATCTCAAACCGGCCATTTCGTGTCGTCACAGGTAGTATTATAACACAGAAATGTATTCTTTTATAGTTCCTCCTGCACAACAGGGGACATGCCTCCCCCGTGTTGCAAAATATTGTCAGTTGCTCCAACAAAAATATTAACCTCTCTGCAGAAAGACTTATGTAAATGTTCTGATTTTCTTTTCTTCCATATCAACGGTTCAAATGTTGCCCCAGAGTTTGCACTTTTGTTCTTTTTGGCCACGATCAGTGTGGTCGGGTAAGTGGACCTCAGTTTATTTGTTTTGGAGTGGTGAAGCGGTGGCCTCTCACTAGTTCAGAGAAACTGGTTGGGTGCTCATTAATGTAACGGACCTGGGAGAGTCCAGGAATGCTTCACTTCACACGGCAGCCAAGGGGAGGCACTGTGCAATAATGACAGCCAAACATGTCAGCCTGACTGTCGGAATAATTTTAAGAAAAGCTTTTGTGTTTTCATACTGGCGTATGTGAACTTTAATCCTTAGCTTTTTATCCCCAAGTTTAGTTATTTTTTGTCCTTTAAAGATGTGCAACTAATTATATTGACCTTTTGCAATATTTTTGATTTTTTTTTTTTTTCAAATCACTGTAAAATAGTCAGGCAAATATCTATTAAATAATTTTTTGTTGTAGCATGAAAGGGATATGATAAACTATAATAATGATTTCAGATCAGTCATTGGTTATCATTAAGTAACAGAAACAAATATAAGGAACAAAGATAACTCTCTTCTCTGCTCTGGTGGTCCTGCCACCTCTGCCTCTCCCTGTTTCAGCTGGAGGGACAGTTGACTTTAACTCCAAGATTGGTTCAGCATGTCTCACATTACTATAAAAATGGGCAGATGGTACTGGTGTTTCCTGCTGCTAAGCTTTTGGATATCTCAAAAGTTTTTCAATAAGAGCTTAAAGTAAGTTACAAAGTGACATATGGCACATGTTCAAGACTTTAAACTTTTTAAGGAACTTTTTTTTTTTTCCAAATGTAGCAAAGAGTACAATGAAAGATGCCTAATCTTCCCGGGGATGAGATGACAAACCAATCCGAAGAGGGCTTGAGGTAGTAATGGAGACATCACCCACTGAGACCAAAGAAACCATAGAATGCCACTTGCAGATAAAATAGGTTTCATTAACTGCACCTTTGGTCTGGCAAGGTTGTCTCAAAAAGCCCTTGAGAAAAGGAGTTCACATCTCATGTGTGGGTTTGCATTACAGCTTCCAGAAATGACATTTCCTAATTCAACTGAGATTTTTTTAAGCATTTAAGATTGATTCGGTCTGCACAATTTATTTCCTAAATTCTTTAGCCTCTCTGTCAAAAATGTCTAAATGTTTTTCAATCAGTGGACTTTTTCTCTGCATTTATGTACTTATCTGTGTCTCTGGTTTCTGGTGAACTGTATTTCAACCCTCAGCCCACTGAGGGGTGTCAGACCTCCTACATGGGGTTAGAATCCGATACTCAGCCTGCTCACTAGGACTTGTCATTCTAATCTTTTTAAATGCTATTATCGTAACTCAGTTTGCTTTACTGACATCCAAAGCTGATACTTTTATTCTTTTTTTCACCATTTTTTTTCTGGTATGGTAATGTTATTTTGATTGGTAATATTTCATTTGGCCCTCAATGCAATACTTGTCTGTTAAGAGATGCCAGACAGTTACAGTATACACTATAGCTATTGTAGATTTTCTCTGGAGGTAGTGGACAGAATCCACATTGGGAGGATTCTGGGGAAAAAAAAAATCTATTTGGGATCTAAACATCTGTTCTCTCCCTGGTTTCCCAGCTTTGGCCATCTGTAACTAGATGGGGTCAAAGTGGGTGAGGTCTTGCTTCTTTAACCTCATCAGTCCAAACACTGTGCTCGGCAGGTCACAGTGGGACTAAAGAGAGCTTAAAGACACAGATGACTTCACCCCAGTTCTCGTTGCTTTGCTTCTTGGCTCAATAAATGCATCTGGAGTCAATGGGGCTTTTCTAATAAAAAAGGGAGCCGTGTCATACTCTCCATCATGATCCCTTTCTAATAATGTTTAACACGTATAAACTAAATAAAATCTTAATATTTGTCTAGCAATCAAAAAACCTAATTCCCACTGCATTACTTGGAAAAAAGAAGGTATTTTAGGTTCAATCTTTTTGGCTTCACTTTGGATAAGAGAATTTGCAAAGCATCGATTTAAATAATATGCTAGACCTCCTGAAATTTCCAAGTGAAGCACAAAATAAGTGAAATTCATGCAATATATCATGCTTACTCAAGGAAATAAATGTAGACGTATTAATCAGTGGCCTGAAAAAAAAAAAAGAAAAAGCCATAACTCTGCTATGGATTTCCATAAACTCCTGGACACAGAAGAGGTTTATGGATCAATCTCACGAATACTGGCTCTGTTTTTCCTGAACTCATAAAAAGGTTAAACTCCTCCCCAAAAAGCTGGTTTTTAATTTATTTATTATTTTCAGTCCGCCAGGCAGCAGATTTTGTAACTCTCCAGGTCGCTTTCCTTTATTTTAATAACGGTGTTAAAACTTGTTTAAATTCACAAAAGAGAAGAGATGACATGGCATGATTCATCTCATTAATTCCTGTCAGGAAATCATATTATGGTTCACTTTTGTTTTTTTTTGTAGTTTTTTTGCCTTGTAAGTTGGCATAAAAAGGTCAAATATTATGCCAGAGTCAACAAGCAGGTGGTGAAAATGTGTAATTTGAGGAGTTTTGTGGCTCTGCTTGCCTGTAAGAATCCCCAACATACGTTTTATAAAATTGTCTCCTTCAACATATTGGTGATCAGATCAAACAAATTCAAGCCAAACGCCATTGTACCTATAAAATAAATCTCTTCTAAGACAGGCTCATGCTTGCAACTTCAGAAAGAGGATTCACACATGTGGCCAACTGTATAGCTTACAGTCTAATAACTTATAGTCTGTAACTGCAGTACTTCCACCGATGTCTGCCAAGACATATGCTTGGGTCCCCTGGGAGATGATCTCACCATTAATCACAGTGTTTGTGCTTCAATTTAGAATATCGTATTATTTAAGGTTAATGCATCAGACAGCATTTAAATCAGAGTTTTATATGCCTGCCTCTTCCATCTCGACCCAGAGTCAACTCAGGGTTGTCACGACAGAACCAGATGCATCAGATGAGCTATTCCTGGACGTTTTTCCCAGTGTGCTGGTTTCCTAGTGCCTGAAAATTGTATTCTGAGAAAATATCCTTTCTGTCTGGAATAGATGCGCAGCGTGTGGCCCAGCCATCGGTGTGCTGAAATCTAGCTTGAACCCTTTTCTGTACAGACATGATTGTGTAAGAAAAAGGTAGGCTTCATATCTTACCCCGAACAAAACTTGAACAAAAACGTGTTTTGAATTATTAAAGTTATAATAATTGTATTATTGTTTAGTTTTTATGACCCTGAAAATTGAGTCAAAACATTTGACTTGATTTTAGATTGTTTTTTCAAGACTATATGAAATTCATATAACATTAAAGCTGTGAGATGGGTTCATAGGTTTCACTTTGACATATATACACATTAAGTAATATTTGTTAACTTTAGTCACATTTTGTCACTTTACACCACAAACCTCAATTAATTTAAATTACATTTTATGTGATGGACAAACACAAAATGTAGCATAATCAGGAATTGTTTGTAGCATCTGTTCATTTTAATCTAAAAATCCTCCAGTACATCTAGTTGCAACCAGACTATTAATCGTTATTAAATGGAGCTTACCTGTTTTATATAAACAGAAAACAAAAGTACATTTAAAGATTTAACTCCTCTTATTTGGACTACAATTTCGCCTCATTGCGGCTGCCCTACTTGGCACTTTTTTCATTTGTGAAGAAATTGAGCTTTAATCATTATGAGTTATTGACTCAAGAGTCCAGTTTTAACTGAGAGGTGCAACACCTGGCAATATCCACCTTCATTGTGTTGATTTAGGCATTCTTCAGACCAATGGAAATCATCTAAGGCAGTCGTTTTCTTAAATTTATTGTAACGCAATGCCAGAGAAATGTTTTAATATATTACTGTCCATTTCCATGTTGAATTATGTGTACCCAAGACAATGATTGCTGGAAAAAAAAAAGGTTGGACATCAGTGAAATGCAAAACATAATCCATCCATTTTGGCTTCTTTTGCTGAGAGGCCAAGTACATGTCGGTCCATTGTTGTGTAAACAGTTCCATTCAGTTTATCCACAAAACCACCAATGATGGGATTTGAATGGTGTACATTTTTTTTGTCTACCAAGCCAAAGTACAAACCGGTAGATTTTACAATGCAAAAAATGCTTTCACAATAACTTTTGTCATAACATATACAAGAAACAGAGGTATCCAGTTTAAAACATCAGGCACCAAAACAGACATTCAATGCAGATGTATCCAGAAATAACGCTGTTTCTGTTTGGACATGCATAGAATACTGAGTCTTTTGCTTGAAGCAGGACATCTGTGGTTTTTGTATTTCCCAGCTTGACCTTTTAGGGTGCAAAGGAATTTAACATTTTTTGGGCTTTTCCCCACAGGGACACTATTGGGGGGTGTCCCTCTCAACCCCCCAATAGTAGACCTCAATTGTCTGCACGAATTCCCACTTGGATGACGTGAGAAGAAATACAATGCATATACATGAGACGCAGCATGCATTTGCTCAGAAGGTTGTGTTTAACTCCTCATCAGGACCTCTGCTGAAGCAGAGTCAGTCTCCCCTTCCTCTCCAACCTCCCTGTTTTTGTAGATGTATAGTGTTACGCACCGCCACTTTCTTTTTTGAGCACCATCCGCTAGATCATCGCACTCTGATTTGCAGCTAACAAAACAGCATGCTCTGCCATTTCTTTCTTCTTATAAGGTCTTGGACCTGTGGCCCGGCTTGGAATGCTGCCCAACCTGCCACCACTGGCTGGCTTTTATTGGAAGCAGAGCAAAATGTTTGTTTTCACTGTACTGCTGGGAATGAGAAATGGGGGGTACCTTGCTCTACCTTCGAGTGGGGCTGCCAGGATGCGTGCGGAAGAAAAATTGCCCTATGCACACAATAGACGGGCAAGCACGCCAAGACTCAAGACATCACAGCTCAAGGACCTTGGATTTCATCCTCAGCTTTTCTTTCCTTAAACACAACTCCCTTAAATCCTAACAGCTGCTTTGAGTGTGGGCTGGGAGGTTATAATAGTAAAGAGGAAATGTAGATGAAGTTAGAAATGCCCAGACATAAAAAAACAGGTTAACATTTTATCTTTACCGTTCTGTTGTTGGCAAATGCTGGTTACTATACAGCATCATGTCTTCCTTAGAGTAACAAGATATTCATTTGGTATGAAAATGTAAAGATGTTACAGCAAATATAAGTTTTTACTTTATTAAGTATTCTTGTTGATAAAACAGTGTTGGGTCTTCCAAAGAAGTGATGACTTCAGTATTTTGCATAGTTGCACAGTTTGCAGATGATCTGGAGAACATTGTTCACAAATGAGTTTGTCCAGATCCAGGCTGAATAAAGAGCTGCTGTTCTCGTAAATTGATCTCCAGTTTGGTCACAGCTCTCTGCAGACTCTTTGTGCAGACCAGGACCAGGCCTGCAAATTGAATTATAAGCAAAATTACCCAGTCTTTGCTAGACTGGATAATTTATCATGTCCTCATGGTTATGCAAAGTTGTGTCCCAAGAAGAGTATTAAGTTAAATTTCTTCTCCAACAGCCAGTGTCTTACAAAGTTGTTCAAGGTTCTTCAGTTGTGTAGTTTGTCCATCACCCGGAGAACATCCTCCAGGATTGAAGGGCCCAGGTCTAGACTGAATGAAAAGCCACTGTCCTCATCCTTAAATTCATCAATGTGTTCACAACTCCCTGTGAACTCTTGATCTCTATCAGAACCCACGCTGCTGTGTTCGCGCCGGCAAGTCTGATTAGAAGCAAAATCATTCCTCGTTTCATCCACTTCCTCGTTTTCACACTTATCATCTTCTTCACTGTCCAAAAGAGGCAAAGAGTTGCACTTCTTTCTCTTCTTGTCCACAGACCACTCAGGGCTCTGTATGCTCTCCGTTCCATCCAGGTTCAGACGGGGGGGTTTTGGTGGTGGCTTGCAGCTCAGGAAGAGATTCTGTTCGCTCTTGGAACTTTGTCGGAGCAGGCCTTGACCCATTTTGAGAAAGGATAAGTCTCCAAAACTGTCGTCTTGGCCGTCGCTCCCAATGTGAGAGACATGCCGGAAATCACCAAGGGGTAGACTGATCATTTCGACAGATAGCACTTCTCTCCTCTTTGAGTTCCTGCTGGACCAGCGGCTGGAAGATGGATTTCTGTACAGCGACGTTTTAAGTGGCATCCTGATGGATTTACTGGAGTTAGATTTTGATCTCTGTGAATCCTCAGGAAATGATGCAGCCTAAATACATAGTGCCATCTGCAACAACGAAAAAGACAATTAGGATTTAGCAAATGATAATCTGAAGCAAGTCTGAGCTTGTGCTTGTTCTGGTATTCAGCACCAGATGTAAGTGCAGAGGTCTGTTCTCAGATTTAATGAGAATTGACAGCCGTTGTTTAGAGACTGCACCTGTTGGACTCGATCGTACTGCAGTGAAATTTAGCATTATTTGGCAGCAGAAGGATGACCCAGCAATGCTTTGAAGCCTTTGTTTATAAATATTTATTTTCCAAATCCTAGGTTCTTCCCATAAGTGCAGGTGTGGTCTTCTACATAACCTCCAGAGGAAGTCTATTAATCTACATAAGAATTCCAGTAAGAAAAGAAAAACACTGCAAACACCAGAAGAGTAATTGCTCAGTGTTTTGGATCTCTTCAAACAGTTTTTAAAGACGGATGTATTTTTCTCTCTTTAACTGTCAGAAATCAAAATAAATTTGATGTGGAAAACAAAGTAGTGGAATGAATGAAGAGACTTTGTGTCATCACCTCAGATGGTGAAGTAAAGTTAAATTAGATGCAGTTATTCCTTAAACAATGTCACTATTTCAGCAAAATCTCAAGTTTGCTATGCAGACTGGAAAAGTCAGTAATTAGCTTTTATAATGTATTTCAGTAAGCATAGTAAAGATAAAATTAAATTCATTTAGGAAAAAAAACATTTGGTTTTTCCATGTTTTTCTTTCTTCAATTATCATAACTGACGAAAGTCTATTTTTTTCAATTGGTAGATTGATTTTTATGTTGATTTTTACATTAAATGTAAATGCACATGCTTTATCTTGATTTGTATCATTTTATCCTTCACCATTTTGTTTTTTCACTCATGAAGCGAGTGGACTATGGTTCCAAACTGACTGTAAAGTGCCAAGCACAGCACAACAACCTCTATTTTTGGACATTTTTCTAAATGGATAAAATTACTGGAAGTGATAAATTAGATTTTAAAGAGTCTACATTTAGTCCTGGAGGCTTTTTTAATTATAGATTTAATTATAGATAAATGGATGAGATTTAAGTTCAGATGCGTCCCAGGCTGTGGACCTATTGCACACCTTATACAAAAATGGAAAGCTAATTTAGGCAGATGGTACCACTCGACCATTTAAGCAAGTTTTAAATTAATACCTTTTTCTCGAATGTCCATAATTTTCTGGGAAAAATCTAGAATACTGAGTCTGGAGAAGAATTGTTTTCTAAAACAAAATCATAGCAACCATGATATCTCTTAAATCCAAGACTGTTTTAAATTCTTCGTATTAGGCAACATCTTGTTTTAACGGTAATTATATAGCATCTAACAGAGGAAGAGCCTTTGCATTTCGTGACTTGTAAGCATTTTATTTCCAAAACCAGAACCCTGTTCATCAACTCTGGCATGTCGATTAGATAATCTCCTCGCCGTAAATGATTTTTACAGCTTTGCCCACATTAGCTCTACATTCGTGACTTGAAACACTAACTCTGTAAATTTGTAAGCCACTTCAACAAACATGCTTCGTTGGGCTGTAAAACGTTTTATCGGCACTTTAGCAGCAGCAGGAGGTGCGGACACAACAGCATTCCTTTCCAAACATGTCAGGTCAACCAAAGAGGAGTGTTATGATTCAGCTGTGAGGAAACACCTCATGGCTAAGTAGAAGTTCAGCTCAATAAAATAGATTGACCACAGTTGTTTCATTTATTTGACCTTTATTTATACAGGTTGTCTAATTGAGATCCAAGATCCCTTTTACAAGAGAGACCTTTTAACTATTGCTTCTCTTTCCAAGCGCTTTCCTCAACTCCAAGTTCATAATAAATAATTAAATGGGCTTTCTCCAAGCAGCTTGTCTGGACTGACTAAAAACAATAAAACAGATAAAAATGGATGAAGGTATAAACTTACCAGTCTCTATAGTGTAAAAAAATATCCGGAATATCATAAGCCCATACATGCGCACCCGCCTCAGCCAGGAATCTATGCTGCTTCTAACTGCACCTCTGACAAGCTCTTCGTCGACAAGATAAGACTTGTCATTCATCAGAGAGCAATACCTATTTCCCAGCTTTGAAATACTGACACAAAGGTGTAGCCTATTCCTGAAGAAGGTTAAAGAAAATTTCATTTAGTATTAATCACTAACTGCAAAGAAACACTTCTTACCGTTTTCAGCTGGCGTTCTTGGGTAATGAATCTTTTTTTTTTTTTCAGTCAGCATAAAATCTGGATTGTGCTGCAGAATCACCTCCAGGTGTGTTGCTTGTGAAAGGCTTACTTGCGTAAATGATAAACCGGAGAAGGTCAGAGTACAAGGGCATCCAGGTGGAGGCTTTGCTTGTTTTGTTTTTGTTTGTTTTTTAATCTCAGCTTTTGTGAAGTCAGTCTATTTCAGAAAGTCTGCAAGTCATCAGAACACACCATCGTGACTGCAGAGCAAGTCTGCCCTGCAGGCTTAGGTGTTCAGTTGAATTTTGCTGTTGGATTGGCTGCGCCCTTCACCTGTGGGGGAAGTAGTTGGTAAATTGGAGCTGCTCATTTTTTCCATGTCCCATGTTATTGGTAAAGATTGGAACTTTGCTGGATTGTTTAGCTCCAGAGAATATACTTGAAAGAGAGGGGTGAGGGGAAAAAAAAAATGTGTTAGCCGCCATTGATTGCGTGCTTATTAAAGGAAGTTGTAGTTGGTGAGCTAACAGGTTGACCACAAAGAGGAGGGGGTTCAACAGACGTCTAATCTCCACGCTATTGTCGCTTTTCTCTGCTGATTTCCTGATTTCCTGTCTGCTGTTGGCTTGTGTAAAGCCCCACAGTCAACCCCACTCCACAGGCTCTTCTGCCTGAATGGAGGCCTTTGGCTTTTCTGTATAATCAAAGAACAGACATGTCTGAACAGGCACCCTGGATTTCACAACAGAAATAACTGGCTGTTTCCAATTCTCACGCCTCCAACATGTTGCCTTTGCCCTCGTATGGGGAGGCTGTAACGAACTGTAAGTGTCTCAAAACATGTTTTCTTCTCTGCTGTACTGATTGCTAATAGTAAGTGGCAAGAGTCGCATTTGCTTATCAACTGTACATTCCAGCTGGGGTTAAAAAAAACCCCAGCTGGAATAAAACATGAGGTTTTCATGCAAGGTGCATGAAACCGTGAAGTATGTGGGTGGCACATACTTTACAAGATCATCTTCTGGGATATTCTGGTTCATGAGGGACTGATTCATAGCACAAAATCAATGATGATATGAAAGAATATGATCTGGAAATATTATCTCAACATCAGCCGGGAAACAAAATTTCTGTACAAATTAGGTTTTTTTTGGACAATTGCCATAGGCAAATCACCAACATAGTAACAAAGTGACTTAAAAAGAAAAAGAAAATTATGTTTTGGAGTGATCATGACAACGTTCCGATCTTGGTCGCATAGAGACTGTGAAAGAATTGAAAGGCCACGTTACAAATCCGACAACCATGTCAGGAGATATGGGCCAAAATTCCACCAAGCTAAGAAGCTTGAAGAAAACTCAAAACGTTTGACCCCAGTCATACAGTGTAGAAGGTAAATTCTACATTGTAGACCTCTGTAGAAAGTAATTCAAGTTCAAATGATTCAAATGGTCTTTATTTATTCTTGAATTTCATGGATATAAATCATTTTGGTAATCCTAACGGACTTAAAACAGAAAAATTTTAGTCGGACTCAATAGCAAACAATGAGAATAAAAAGGATAGGTGACTTTTTAAACAGTGTGTGTAAACATCTGGTTTCAACTGTAATTTTGTCAAAATATTTCCAATGCGTTCAGGCATAAAGGAGGAGATCTTTGTACACAGCTTGGTCTTGTTCTTTGATTCTAAATATGCATGTTATGAAGGAGAACTCCTTTTTATTCAGCATTCCTTTTAAATTCATCCAATAAACAATAGGCGTGCCGGCTTTTCCTCTCCTCTTCTCCCGTTCCATGTTCCAGTGCCAGGACAGTCTCCAAGACCAGACACAATTACTCACGCAAATGAAACTAGAACCTCCAGCCAAGTCTGAAAGAACATTTCACAGCATCTCCCTTCTGAGAAAAACTTCCGTCCTCCATCTACAGCCACAAAGCTGCTTGTATACTAGCAGACACTCAGGCTGAAGAGTCTGTATTATCTGCAGTATTTGGAAGTGACTTCAGAAGGCCTGCAGGCTGACAGAAGTTGGGCTTATTCCGCTGACGGTGTTCTCATGCTATGTAGCCTCCAGACTGCTAGGTTTAGCCTGAACTTCATTTCAGTATAAACTTCTTTTCTAAGGCCTGACCATGGTGGGCAGTGTGGTTTGATGCAGCTATGCTGGTTCTGAAATCATGCTTTTTCTTCTTTCTGCAAAAGAGTGTTTCCAGATATTGCTTTGACTGGTGCTAGAAGCTCAAACTGAGGCTTTGGTGGATCCTCCCTGAGCCCTTTGTTGTGTGTTCTTCAGCTCCCTCTGTACTAAGGGTCTGAGAAGGGCTGCACTTAAACAGGATTTACTGCTTGCTTTGTCTGAGTTCCTTTAACCAAGACATTGTTAAATCATGTCAGAGATGGCACACATAGCTTAACTGAAGTCAGTTGGCCCGTATTTCACTGATGGTTCTGCTAGAATATATATAATGCTCAGATTGGGATTAAGTTTTAAACTGAAGATAAGGTTAGCCTTTTTTTCACTTCTTGGAACAGCTTTAACATGACTTTTCAAGGTGTTTACAGAGAAATGTTGTAGTGTCAGTGTTTTGATAATTGCAAAAATCCTAAATGGTAAAAGCAGGTTTTCTGCTTATTTTGTTTGTCAATCAATGTGTAATTAATTTAACCATTTAATGAGGGATACAGTCTGGCACTGACCTACACCTTCCCTTTCAGTTCAGTTATCCTTATTTAAATAGAATCATCTCACAGCGAACATCAAGTTATACTACTATACAAGACACGTGGCACCCCATATAGATTGGAATTTAGTCAAGAAAGGTGGGGCAGAAAGATGAAAGTGGGGAGACAATAAAGAATAAAAATAGAGAATACAGGAAAACACCCTAGAATTTCTGAAAACGGTTACCAAAACGGTTTGTAGCAGTTGTTACATTTAGTAATAAAGTAATTGAAAACATTTTATTTATACTGATTTAATACATTTCTGCCTGACCCAGTTTCTGTTTAGAAATATTGAGGTATTTTACTTTTGCTCTCACTTGAATGATGCACACCTTAGTCATCCTGGTTCAGATGAAAAGGCAAGTTGAGACAATCGTTCTACAACCACAACATTAAAGTCATGGTTTTTGTAATGGAACCAAAGTTTGAATCCTGTGTTTTCTTTTAATCAGAATTAGATCACAAAAAAACATCTCACTTCCTGGCTGTATTTACACACACTCTGATGAATCAGATTGAACTTCTCAGAAGTTGGCAACAGAAATGAGACTTAGGATTTTTGTGACCCGTAGCAGTTTTTTCTGAAAACCTTTATTCCTGTGGGACTAAATGAAAATGCCAATTGCATATTTTCTGCAATTTTTTTCCTTCTTAAAAAGAATCAGGAAAGCAGGTGTAATATATTATGTTTCAGCAGTCATTACTGGATACAAAACCACATTTAAATCATGGCATGTTGGCTTCAGCTCTTTCACATGCTTTAAAGAGGGAATCAAGTTAACAAAAAGCAGAAATATTCAATCCAATGAAACATTTTGAATTTTTGTAATTTCAGCCTTTTTGACAGCCTTCTGGTTAAATATTTGAAGCCTAACAGTTGCACAAACTCATTTGTTTTACTAAAGAATATCTTGCAATCAGAGAGCTTTTCCAGGAACCCAAGTATGTGAGACGTAATTTTGCAAAAGTACATGGTTGGAAATCAAGCGAGGCAGAGGCCCTTCTTTTCATTTTTTTATGATTTTTTTTTTAAGCCTATCCATCAAATAGAGAAATGCCAGGAGGTAAGGTCTTTGTAGCCATTTTTCATTTCACTGTTTATTTCTTCTACTTCTACAGATTCCAACGGCAATCTCTGACTCCATGTAGCAGAAGTCTGTTCAGATTAAAACATTGACCGCCAACAACCACATGCTGAGTGCAAGCACCGTTGCTCATACATAAAAACACAAAGCTTTGAAACTCTGAAAGATTTACCTTTTGAATTTATAATCTCTTTATGCCTTTTCAAATCTATAAACAAAGGTCTACAATCCAGCCTGTTTTACGCTGGAGGAGAAATTCACATTTTGTCATGCGACAGTCACAAATTTTAATTCATGCATTATCCCTTCTCTGATATCATTTAGTCTGAAAATTAGGTACAAGTACTGTGAGAGGACTGCCTGAGAAGATCAGGAGGCAGTCTCCTTCATTTTTTGCTATTTCTGCCATTCTATTTTTCAAATGATACTTTTCATAAGTGCTATGTTGAAGTATTTGAATTGCATTTGTGCTTCTCTTTGGTTACATGGCTTGCACAGTGGAAAAAAAAATAATAAAAAAAGATGTTGGACTGTCACAGTCAAATGCTTGCAAGAGGCACATAAAGACAAGAGACAAATATGAACAAGTGTTTCTGTTGTTTTTTCCCCAACAGAAACTGGATAATGTTGCACATCTTCTGTGTTTTATAATGAGTGATGATTAATCCACTACTGAGTGTGACATGTTTCGTCTGCGCAGGAATGCCACTTTGGCCCTTGTGTTGCTCCATCATTTGGCGCACACACACGCCAAAAAGATTTCTAAATTTAAGTGTACAAGAGTTTGTCTCCCATAAATCACATAACCCAGAGGTTGTGACACACAGAAACACACGCTATGCCACCGCACACACACTCCAGATAAATAGTACTGTGATTAACCTGACCACATTACATTACAAACTGAAATGTTAGCCTGAAATGCAGAAAAGGCTTTGGAGGGGGAAAACCCCATTCTTGTCTGGGATATTTGTCCAGTTGCTTCTTGGCTCAGGGAATGTCTACATAAAACTCTCCAATGACTGCTGGTATCAATGAGTAATCCATTGTTCTGTAATCTGTCAGGTTGCAGTGCTCACAGCCTGGAATGACAAGTATTTTAACAAGAAGCGCTCATCGTACTCATGCTGTAACTTGTTTTTATCACATACACACACAGTCGCCTGTACTTCACACGTACCAAAGTGGATCTGACAAGTTGTGCTGGGGGAACACGGTGGCCACCTGCTGTGTGAGCGACTTCCTGCTGTGTGTTGAACTGGCTGACTCCCAGAGCTGATGCTGTTCAGGATGTCATAACTGCTCTGGGGTCAGGCAGGAGTTGGGCTATTAGGGGAATCAATTGTGCTGGTGTCATATAGTTAATCTTTATGTTGTTTCTTTGTATAAGAACACATAAGATTTGAATTAGGATGAAAAGATGATTCTATAGATAAGTGAAAATCATGTATTTTTTGAAAAATGTATTTCAAGTGTTTACATTTGTTCATTTTGATGTTTATGGCTTTCTGCTGTTGAAGACCTACAAAATGTAGTGTCTCAGAAAAAGCTAATATTACATAAAACTTACAAAAAGTGCCCAGGTTATCAGGAAAGGGAAACAATTAGTGGTCTAAAACTTCCCGATAGACTGTTGCTCATGCAGCCCATAACATTAATATGTCTGTGTGAAAACACTGACTCCAGCCGCAGTCTCTTCCTTGCACACTTGTTCCTTCCACAAAAATCTTCTACTAGTATTGCCCCTTTAGGCACGACTTTCTAAGACTGTTAAGAAATTTCTGCCATCAAGTTCACAGTCCCCTCTGTGATTGTGTTTGTCATACACATCTCTGAGTTAGAAATTCTGGTTTTGGGTGGTGTTTTATAGTTTCCAAGTCACGCTGGGTTCCGGGATTACAGCACCAGACACTCACACATGCACGCATGGATACTATATCAGTGTTTAGTTGCAGGGTGATGCACTGGCTGAGCATCTAAATAGCAAGTTAACTCCCCAGGCAAGGAAACATCAGTCATCTTGAGAAAAGGATGCATCACATTTCCCATATAGCACCTGTTAGTGATCAGAATTTCTTTAACGCTACTGGACTGTATGTTGGTAAAATGTTATAGACCTTCAGTCTTTCAAGGCGCAGTTTGGTGTTGTCTCCAGCAGAGAGCATGGTAGAGGAGGAATGTATTATGTTGATAAATTGGCTCTTTTATACTTGTTTACGTTTTGTTTAGTTTGAAGATGCAGGAGTTGTTTATTTACCTAATGGCGTTCGCGTGATATTTCATAGTTGCGTGCCAGACAAGGGCTTGAGTTCACATTATTGGAATGATAATAGCAGCTTTCCTCAACCCAGGGGTGGAGTGGAGGGCAGCTTCCCTTCACAGACCCTCCGCTCTCTTCATCCTTCTCACTTTTACCCTATGCCTTTCTCTGCACATGGATAGTGGAGTCCCCATGATGCTTTCCAGATGTCTCAGCTCAGCGACCAGATTGACAAAACCCTACATCTTCTCTTTAAGTCATTCTCATTCATGTCCTTAAAAGAACGCACGCACACACCCGCCTACTCTATCCTGCACTTCACTGTCGTGGTAAGGAGACATTTTCTTGGCACAAAAAATATTTTTTATATAATCCTTCTAAGGGGTGGTTCACACTGCAGAGAAATAGCTGCTCTTTCCTTTCGAAATGTCATTTAAATCTGTGCCACATCAGGATCAAATAAATGCCGTAATACATGGTTTCCTTCCTGAATTAAAGTTGTTCTTTTCTTTGTGAAGATGCAAACACTTCTGTTTCGCATTTGTTGCCAGTGCAATCATTTTATGATTTTTGTGTTTCTGTCCACTCATTTCCATTTAATGCCTGTGGATGCATTATTTTATTCATCCTGGTATGAGATTATTTCTCTGTTCTCAAGCAGATTTTGACCCTTAAAGAAATTTATTCAGTGCTATAAAAGTTAGGTCAGCTATTTCCAGCCCAGATGTTTAGGTAAGATAACTTCAGGCTGCAGAACTGCCATTTCTAGGCATCACTGTCATGATGCCGTTAACTGCGATGAATGTCTCTTTGCTCTTCACCCATTGTTCATCCATTTGTAAAATCAGCCATTGAACCCTAACAATGCTTCTTTCTTTGTGTCTTTTTATATTTAAAACAAACATTTGGATTTTTGAGAACCAAGCCAAAAACTGCTTCTTTAACTATGCCTACTAAACTAGAATAAACTCTGCTTTCCTAATATGTCATCTGTGTTTTCTGTAGGGTGCCCTTTCAAATGAGCGCGACTATGAGACGGTAGTGATGATGAGGATGAGGCAGGCTGCCGAACGTCAGAGGCTCATCGAGCAGATGCAGAGAGAAGATGATGAGGAAGCTGCAAAGTCGTAGCTTTAGTTTCATAAAGCCTCTTGTGTTTTTCTTTTATTGTTTTATTGTAACATAGTGTGGAAAATAAACCTTTTTGATAAAATAAGGCAGTATTTTCATTTGTCTTGTTTTCATCTGTATATTGATAACTTATGACTTGGTGCAATGTAGAGAAGTAAAACCATGTTACACAGCTACTGAAACAAAGCTTATCAGAAAGGCCAGACAGAACTCTGTAATTGTTCATTTGAAATGATAAAACTTCTATGAATTCAGTTTTCTGTCTTGCTTTAAAACTGAGATTAGCCAGTGATGATTTCTTTATATGTTTTATGCATGATTTGTTGGTGGTCTTTGACCTGTGGATTAATGTTATATTCACATAGGTGAATCTCAAGTAAAATGTAATTGAAAAGTTTATTTCAAGAATTCAAAAAGGGAAACTCGTATGACAGTGATTCATTAAAATCACTCTCAAAGCAAAGATACATTTCAAGCATCATTAAACTGGAGCTTGAAATTAATGTTGATGATCATAACTGACTGTTAATCCCTAAAGAAAGCAAAAATAAATTTTCTCATAAAGTTGGAACATTAGGTAAATGTTCATGTCTGCATTAAAACGTGATATTTAATCCTGAAATGTTGGGCGAATTACTGCATCATTATTACTGTAAGGATGTGAAAACTCTGCTGGATATGCTTCACTGTCCTCTTGGTTCAGCTGGCAGCTTGTGCACCATTTTTTTTCAGTTTTCCTTCTACTCAATTTTTCAGTAATACGATTGTAAACAAAACTGATCACCTAGCTTCTTTAGTTGTTACCTTCCATTGGTCTACCTTCCTTATGAAGAGATTCAATGACTTTCCAGTGGACAAATGTCAAGTCGGCATCTTTTCCCATGATGACGATTTCTGAATTAAAAATCTATTATTTAATAGATTTTAAAAATCTATAAAGTCATTTTCCTTCTTGTAATTCAGTTCAAAACATAAAGACTGAGAAATTTTTTCTGCAAATGCTTATGTGGCAAAAGCCATAGCCCTAAGAATGAACAGAAATAAAATCTTATCATTTTGGGTGTCACTTTCTGGACTGAATTACTGAACTTAGATACATTTTCCAATTATATTTTAATTTATTTAAATTCACCATTACATTCAGATTTGTTTTCTTCACAACTTATGCAGATACCTACAATATTTGATAATATGTAAATTTACTAATATCACCATACTCAGTATCTTAGAATGTTGATTTTTCTGTTCAAATCCCATCCATATCATGCAGAGAGAAATCTTTTGGTTTTGGTTATTTTTCTATGCAACACCAACAACCATTAGTTCATGGCACATCATGGTGCATGCTTAGTCTTTTCTTGTTGGGTTTTAAAAATGCCACATTTTCCTGGCTCGGCAGCAAAACAAGCTGTGAAAATAGCTCTATGATGTAATGTTCATCAGTCAACCATTATGTGGCCAAATGTGACAAGTTATTACCTCATTACTTGTACCAAACAAGTTTTGACGTACAAATCTTTCTTCCCTCTAGCTTTCATACTTTATCAGCTACTTTAGGGTAAGTCGGGGGCAGTCCAAACCACAGACCGTGTGATGTGACTGTGTGGAAATCATTTTTGCCCCATGTTAAACCAGTAATCAGACTGTGATTGGAACACTAGGTATGCTTTTATGGAATTCTTGTGGGTTCATTGTGATGAAAAGTAAGCTCACTCTCCATTTTACATCCGATGTTTGGGATGATAGTTCTTCCTGGTTTTCTATTTCCAAATATCCTCGCCTCACTGAGGAGGCCTTGGCTTTTATTTATTTATGGTGCTGTTTATTGAGCTCCCAGTACTTTCTCTACTTTAATTGCTTTAATATTTGCACGTGATCTCTGCAAAACATTTATTTTTGAACGTTTCTTGAAAATATGCTTTGAATTAGGGCTTATGATCAACAAAGCCCTTAACTGCACATCCTTTCTATAACCACTGCATTGTTGTTTCAGGATTATTTAAAAGCTGTTTTTGTTGGGAGACTTGCATTGTTAATTGATGTTCACCTCAGGCTCAGTACTCCTTGTACTACTCAGGACATAGGCCCCAACCTTTTCATATTTTTTGTTTTTACAGGATGTAAAGCCAACATTCTGCAATAACATTTGTGTTTTTGCGCTTCTGGGTTTCCATTCGCACACTTTCACTCCAACTTCGCTTTTGTTGGATCATGACACTGGCCGCAGAGCGTGCTAAATTAAAGAACACATTTTGAAATATGTGTTCTGCCCCTTGACATTGACACTGACAAATTTTGATTTGTTCCTAGATATTTCACAATAGTCTTATGCAACATACAAAATCCTACAGAGGTTTTGCTTATTTATGCTCTGCTAAGTGACACGCTACCATTCTTTGACACATATTCGGTCAGTCCTTGTTGTGGTCACCATGAGTTTTGTAACAGAATCTTCTTGCTTGGGAACATACATCTTGCCAGAACAGTCTGTTTTCCTCGTCTCTCTGGTGTAATGGTGTGTCTACTTTTCTTTGTCCTGTCATTGTGTTATTTAGGAGCCACATGGAAGCTTCGCAACAACCAATCCAGTCATGTATCCCCCTACCACTCCTGCGCTGCTTCTCCACAGCTCTATTACACAACGTCCAGCTGTTAGTGGTGGGAGACATCTGCTCCTCTCCTCCCGCAAAATCCCCTCATAACATGGTTTTGTTTATGTGTATCGTTCTCCACTACCCCAGCAATGTGATAAAAAAAAAAAAAAAATCAGAAACACACCACCTTTGTCTGAATGACAACAGAGGAAATACAGTCACAGGAAACACATTTACCACCAAAAACTGCCCAAAGCCAACAGTGGTTTCTGCTGCTGCATGCAAACCATCCAGGGAGGATGACCTTGTTACAGTATCCTTCTCAGGAAAGATTTAATGTCTTCATAGCATCACAGCCATCCTATCTGAGGATGATAGTTCTCTGCTTCATCTTCAGCTTGGAGAAGGAAGCTATATTATGTATTAAGCAGCAGGTCTTGTTAGAGTTTGCCTGGCAATGAATCTGGGCTTCAGGTTAATGATCTGGGCTGGCCCTAAGCACACGCTTTTGGCTGCTGTCAAGTTCTGTGCATGATGGGTGGCTTACAAGATGCTGCACGTACAGATCCTAACAAAAGCGTCCATGTCCTTTAAAGTTTAAGTTTTGTCATATTAAAATCACAAGCTGTGATCTATTTTATTATGATTCTGACAGGAACATGTGATAAGGTGGTTTATTATTTATGTGAAAATGAAAACATACACATGGTTTTCCAAATTAAAAAAATAAATCTGAAACTGTTGACAATTATTTTTTCACTTTTTACTATTCTTTACAAAACAGTTCAATGCAGCAGAAGAATAAGAGAACAATTTTTATATTTTGCCACAAGTGGGTTTATGTCTGGATTTTTATTGGGTCATTCTAATCGATCTGCTTTGATCTGGACGTTGTTGTCGTCCTGCTTGAAGGTGAACCTCTGCCAGCGTTTCTGTCCCCGCTGAAGAAAAGCTTTCTCAAATCAAGCCGTCAACGCAGTTTTCTGGAGGTTTGTTCCAGATTAGAATAGCTTAACTAACTAAATGTTGCTTCTCCATGTTTGGATATGATTCTGATGGTGCTTAACAGACTTGAACCAGATGGTTGACTTTTTAGGAAGTCGTGTAAATGCATGGCTGAGTTGCATAACATGAAATCCTAATGAATGACACTGACGTTTGGGATTGTGATATAATAAGATGTGACAAAGTAAATGCTTTTGCTACGCAAAGTGAAGCAACAAATGTTTTTATTGTTAGATAACAATGGATTGCTTATTGTTAAAATGGATGTATTTATTATTTATTGTTAAAAACATTTCAGATCTCCACATTATTTATTCATGAACAAAATGCTAATTTAATGTACAAAAAGGTTCTCTGACCTCATGTGGACAAATATTGTAGTTTCAACACACCTGCAGTAAACAACATCACTAACAAATGGTTCAATAAAATCTCTGGAATGTGGTTCCATCATACAATCAACTAGGGAACCCGGTCAATCTGAAACCTTAAAGAAAAGATTTCCTCAGCTCTAAAGTTGCTTTCTCTCATCTGCAAAAGCATCATAACATAAAGAATTTAAGGCTATAAGGTGATAAATCACTCCGTCTCTTTGTGGAGACACCACACCAGTGTCTGTCCCACTCCCGTCATCGACAGCACGCGGAAGCCAATCTTCTCCAGCTTGTCCAGCACCAGGCGAGGTGGGTCGTCCACATGGTATTCAGAACTAAAATAAGCATAAACAAAGTAATTCTGCCTTCCACAGATGTGGGATTTCTCTCTTTCAGTAAACTCTGCTTGGAAAGTACATGGCTGCTAAGTGTTCTGGTGCTCATTCACTTCCTTCCACACCTTGGTTCATTTCCCAGAAGGATCTGAATCAGATTGCCAATGACAACACTTCCCTGTTCTGTAACCCATCACCTTGAATGGTTTACTCTCAATCTGTGAAGCAGAAGCTTTCCTCAATGACGCTTTTTTTTGTTCCAGCCAATTGACTTGATCTCAGCTCTGCTGTCAATATGTGCGCTTTAACAGCCAAAAAGAAAGAAACACCCACTTTTAACTGTCAAAATTGAGAAATATGGCCCTGTGAGAGCAGATTTTCACCAATCCAGCTCATCTCTGCACGTCTGTGGAGGTCAGCATTAGAACAGTGTTTTTAGAGATTACGCTTTTCGGTTTGTCAGATGATGGCGGAGATATACGAAGTTTCACAGGATAGTTTTAACCCCAAATTTATCTGCAGCATGTCACAAAACACCATACGTGTTCCCATTTGCAGCCACTCACAAATTGTTTCCCAGCATGGTTGTTTTTCTCGCCCCCAGGTAACTCATGACAGATGGATCAGAAAATTCGTCTCCTACATTCGTTGGACCACACTCCTGAAAAACAATGATTTGATATCCATCAACAGTTTGATTTTCTAAATGAATGTCTCTGGCTATTATTTATGCAACTGTAGCTCCGATGCAGACCGCTGGCAGGTACAGGATAATAAACAGTAATAATATCAGGGCAGGCTAAAAATAGATGATCTAATACTCAGAGGCTATAGAATTAGGTTGCTGGAGCTGAGCAGGCTGGGAAATGAACATGCATCAAAAAGAAACAGAAACAGATGCAATATGTGCAACAGTATTTAAGACAATGGCAAGAAATACATTTAAAAAGGCTCCTTTTTCAAGCTGTGTAAGATGCCAAATGTGCAAAAGGACAGTAAATAAAATCAATTTGCTTTTACATATACTACAAATAAAATTAAATTGGAACTGAATACACTTATTTCATGAATAGCTAAATGTAATATCGTAAATCACATTTCTGTAACTTACAGCTAATAAAAACCCAAAATTCATCCACTCACTACAACCAGCTTACCTTTTCATGGTTGTGGGCCTGGACTGATGAGGACTTTAACAGATTATCAATCTGTCACAGACCAACATTTCAATTTCTCTGATAACCATTTAGAGAAAAATAGATTTAATACAGAAATGGTATGATCTGGTCATGTTATGGGCGACACCACCGTGGGCGACCTTGATTTTGTCCTGCAGACAGGTACTGAGACCTTTTACAAAGAGAGTCACTGTTACAACTATGCCTCCTGTTTACAGTGTGCCTTTTTCAGACCTGTTAAGAAAAACTCTAACAAAAGGAAAAAGTGTGGCAGAAAAAGATGCACAAAAATACAACTGATGGCCATGAGAGGACGGTGAAGCAAAACCAATTCAGGAGTTTGGGGGAGACGCACATGAGGCATTGACTGAAGTTGGAGTCGCTGCCTAAAGCGAAACCTCAAATTAAAAGTGTTCCATTATTTTACTGAAGCCACACATGAGTCAGAGACAGTGTGGAAAGAGTTCTTCATGGGCTACACTTTTAATGTCTTTACTAATCTATGCTTGGATGTTGTGTAAATGCACAATATGTCTGCATGGTGTGTCCCTCTGTCCAAGGCATTTTGTTCCCCAAGGGAGACAGATAAAAAGCTCAGTAGGTTCTTTAGTCTGATTTGAGAAGATCTCTTCTGAAATTAGAGTTCACTTTGGATATAATTTGTAGATTAAGGTCCCAGAGTCTGGTGGAAGAGTGAAGAGCAACATGGGAGTTTTTTGATTTCTGGGATGGGATTTCCACAGTCAGTGATGATTTGGGGAGACTTTCCAGAGGACTTCTCTCAGTTGAGAATCTTATAGAGGTGTTACATTCATTTTCCAGCTGACTCAGCAGCAGCGCACACAGGCAAAAGTACAAACACTTGATTTCGATTTGATAATGGTGATATTACTGTGCTGATTGGTCAGTAAGTTGGCCTTACCTAAATCCTGCAGATAATTTGACTGATTTTGTCAAGAGTAAGACATTAAAAAAATATTTTGTCTTATGTAATTTGAACACATTTTTTGAAAATTACATTTTGGGTTTTCATTTGTTGTTAAGAACATGACTTGAAATTATATCCATCTAGGTTCGATGAATTTATTTAATAAATCAGTTTCACTTTTTGGACTGATTAACAGAATAAATGAACCTTTATATAATATTCTAATTCATTGAAGTGCATTTTAATACTCATTAACATTTTAAGTCAGTAAAACTGTATAAAAGAACAATTATTTTGCTATTTGTACCCTGTGGTGCACTGTGAAAAATTAAAACTTTTATCTTGCCCAATAAAAAAAACCCCATAACATTTCATTGGTTACCCTGCAAAGCTTGGCCAGTTATATTCACAGGAGACTTGCTCTGTGACTGTGATGGGAAAATGTATGTGTGCTGATCCATTCATCCAGAAAGTAACTACATAACTATTTAAATACAGAAATAGCTACATGTCGATTTCAAAAATAAAACTAATAATTCACCAGCAGCGTATTTAATGAATTAACAATTATTTGTTTTCAAATTTAACTTAACAATTTGACTATGGTTTGAATTGTGCCACTGTTGGAGCTCCATACACTTTGGAGGCTTGTCTGTTTTCCTCTGCACGCAGAAAATAAGAGGCCTCCAGATAAATATTAGGTTCAAGTGACAACTATGATTGATAAGTAAAACACTGGGTGCCGCTGAGGCTAAATAAACAAATCCTGCAATCTCCAATCCAAGCAATGCTTCTGTAAAAGCAAGGCACGAGTTATTTATGTAGGATATACACACCAGTCGGATCTGCGTGCTGATGAGCATGTAAGGCATCCCTGCCCCTTGGCTTTGGTCCTGTTATCCCCTGGGAATGACTCGAGAGGTGCCTTCAAAGACGCGACTGCCTCTGCGGAACTCCTGCTGTCAGCTCCGTATGGAATGCGGAAACGCCCACCGTGGCTGGCCAATCACGGCTCACCCTGAGCCAGCTCTGCAGACACGGCATGTTACTCAACACCACCGCTGGTTTATTGACACGAGAAATGCTGGCCAGCGTGTGCACATAGAACAAATGTTTTCTTAAGACCAGTTTTCTTTCGGTTTAATTAAAGTTGTGTATTTTTTTTAGCCTCTTCCCTGCAAATATTTTCTTTACAAATATCGGCCGGGAATTCAGGAGCAAATTTCCCATTTTTTCACCAAGACGCATAACACATAAGTTTTATGTAACATACATGTTTTGTTATTTTTTGTATTTCCGAACATTTAATTTGAAATTTACGGAGCCCCCTAGGGGACATGGGGAATTTTTTTTTCTTTTGCGTCCCCTCGCAAACAACAAGTTTTGTTTTGCGAGGGGACGCAAACCTTTTTGCGTCTCCTCGCAAAACAAAAGGTTTTGCGAGGAGACGCAAAAGTTTTGCGAGAAAACGCAAAAGAAAAAACATTCCCCATGTCCCCAAGGGGGCTCCGTAGAAATTGCAGCATGTTTGTGAATATATTTGCCCATGCTTTTTGTTTGATTATTTTCCTTCTAGAGCATTAAGAATTTGAATTCTGGGGACAATGTTGATCAAAGCAACAGCTGGTGGAGTGTCTGAAAACATATAAAAGTAATGTCTTGGGAATGCCAAAAGAGGTAGATTAATTTTTATTTATGCCTCAATTGCCGTATATTGAAAAAAAAAAGTATTTAAAGCAATACTTTTTTTAAAAAGAAATGATCAAAGACATAGATCAACTTCTTTCAATGAGATATTCAGAAGACTGGCTCATTTTTAGATGTATTTATTTGAAGAAACTTGTCAGGGGAAACTGCTTTTATCTTGGAAATAATAACAGAGCCATGATAGAGTAAACACTTTGGGGTGTTTATGCTGATAATTTGCTCACATGGACATTGATATTTCAAGTCTTTATTTCTTGTAATCTTTTGTGATTATAGTTTACAGACGAGACAAATTCTGAAGGCTGTGGTTATCTCTGTTGCCCATTTTTCCTACCACTCTTTTTTCTTCCACTAAGCTTTTTATGAATATACGTTTTTAGCAATGACCTATTGTGACTTGCCCTTCTGTCACATAAATTATCTGCTCTGGAGGATTTACAGAGAAAAAGCAACTCTCTGTGGAAGCAGCCTCATGTTTTTATCAGTTCTTTTCAAACAGACGTCCACTTCTTCAGAGAGCCTCCCACGCCATTCAAAACAGACTGCTCTGTAAGCAGTCTCTCCCTGTTTCCTGGACTCCTGCTGTGTCTTCCTGCACTTGTTCATCTGCTGCTGGTGATTA